>OX421961.1:26682863-27333863 GCA_949128115.1 Anaspis maculata
AGAATTCTATCAACTTCAATTTGAGGTACCACAAAATAAGTACCTTATGCTACTCGAAATTTTGAAGCAAGGTAGGGTGGGGGCGAAGGATTCTCCTTATATGGAGGCATCTTGTAGAAATAAAGTTGCATAAATAATCTGTCTCTCCACGTAAATTGTATGAGTATATTCTACTGACGCGTTTCGGCCTTACAATTCGGGATAAAGGACCATCTTCAAAGCAATAAAGGTGTAAAATGTTAGTTCGACACTTCAATTTACATTTTACACCTTTATTGCTTTGAAGATGGCTCTCACTCCAAATTGTAAGGCCGTAACGCGTCAGCAGAAGATACTTATACAATTTACGTGGAGACATATTATTTATACAACTTTATTTCTAAAAATTCTGCAATACGTGTCCTAGAGGCCCTCCTTCAAATAAAAATTTACCTGTTTCGACGTTTTTCGGTAAAAAAATTTGGTGGTGAAAATCTGAAGTAGAAAGTTTGAAAATGATACCCTGTATATGATCATAGTCACAATATCAAATAATAATATTCGGACTCGAAAGGAACAGCCGCATCATTTCTAATATTTGAATACAGGGTGTCAAAAAAACTGAGTTTATTTTTAAACACTCTAGCTATACTGCAACGTGCAGTAGAACCGATTTCACAGAAGAGTCCTTCGAAATTTTGGGTCCGTTGAATTACTGCAAGATATAAAAAATTTGGGAATACAAATTTGAATTCTGCAGAAAAAAATTGTTACGAAAAATTATTTTCCCAGCCGATTTATTCTATCGGGGAAAATTTTAACTGGAGGGAGAAATCTCGGTGGATTACCTGTACAGTGGCGGGCCTCAAAATCGGACCACTTTTCTAAATCGAGTTGTCGGATTTGCATTGTTTCACAATATATTATGTATAGACGATACAAATAAAGAAGACCATATGTTATCACCACCGTCGTCACGGATATTGGGGCATCAAAAATCAGCCAACCTTTTTTTGAATGATGGACTCGCCTGGTTCCTACGCAACCGTAAAAATCCATGACAACATATGGTCTTTTCTATTTGTATTGTCTATACCGGGGTGTTTATAAATGTCTGTGATCGCATTGCCTTTGGAAACCGCTTTCGATCACTACAATAATTATTGCGCCGGTTACTGCGTTTTTCGGCCTGACCCATGCCTGCCGCGATCACAGCCTTTTATAAACACCCTCCACACCTTCTAGTTCAGTTATTTCAAAAGATTCCAGTAAACTGTTATCCTTCCAAAAAAATTCCTTGCAACAAAACTGTGTGATCTTCTGCTCTACAACGGTTGCGGGGCCAACCAAATTATTCGGGGGCATTTTTGGAAGAAAAATAATGTTAGAGGTTTCTGCATCACCCTGTATAGAGAACAGAAATTCAATTCACATAGTGGTTTATATTTCTTTCTCATAATTCTCCCATGCACCAACAATTCCATAAACGCTTTCGAAATATAACGAAACTAAATAGAAGCGTTTGAAGGACCGCCCTTCAATCCTATTCAACTCCATAGCATAGATTAATGGCGAGCAGCGGAAACTCTTCTCCATCCGTTGCTTACGAGTACGACTAAGAAGGAAAAATTTGCAAAACTACATTTTCAGTTATAATAATTATCATAAGAGCATCGAAAATGATCGAATATTTCTTCATGGGGTAGCTCGAGTGGTGTTTTGAGAAATATATCGGGTTAGAGAGAAGAATAAATCGATTATTTTCAAGTGGTATTTGTTGCGATTATGAGCTAATTACGGATAAATGACTTAAATGTGCTAGAATCTGGGAGGCAGAATTATGAATCCCTGTCCCATGACTATAGACATCAGGTAGGGACCGTATAATTGGAAGTCCCAAAACGATTAAGTACCCCTATACGACCTTGTCAAGGGTATAGTCAGTAAGTCAGTTGTAATACACCGATAGGTGAGGTGTATTATCGCTGCATCGAGGATTTTCACAAGGGAACCGAGTGTTAATCGAGATGTAAGAGATAATATATCGAACCTAGAGGTGTATTCGTTGAGACAATTAACCGAAAAACATTGGAAAATTTTTCTGAAATAGTTGAAACTATTTGAAAATTGGAAGTTGGTCATTTTGGAGGGATATTTTCACTAATGACCCTGGTGGTAATACACTTATACGATCTACTATTTTGAAGAGTGAAGTGAATTATTGTCGTATGTAATACACCGATAGGTGAGGTGTCCTATCGCTACATCGAGGATTTTCACGATAAGTACCTATATCGAATCTAGAGGTGTATTCCTTGAAACAATTAACCTGAAATAATACTGAAAATCTTCCTAAATAAGGGAAAACTATTTGAAAGATCAAATTCGGTCCTCGGTTTGTCATTCTGGAGGGGTGTTTCCACTTCAATGACCTTGGTGGTAATACACTTATACGGCCTACTGTTCCAAATAGAGAGGTGGATTGTCACTTAACAACGTAAAATAAGGCATGTTCATGGAGAGGGCGCTTTGATAGCTTTGAGTAGATATTGTCAAAAGTAACGTTAGCAGTTTTGATATTTTTATACTGATATTGACGTTCAATATAACCTCACCAAATGATGAGAAATACATTGACCAGTGTAATAGCAAATATTGTCATATCTCAAAACAAATGTTTTTCAGCGTTCAGCGACTAGATATCGGTATGAGTGTTCTGGATGAGCCACATGATGCAGCACGGCAATCGGAAAACTAGCTGGTAGCAGTGTGCGCTGTCTCTCTAGTGTTTTCTACACAGACGAACGCGGCAAACTCGGCACATGCCAAATTTTAACTCAAGTTTCAATCTCATCAGCGATACTGGGGTTGTCCTCATACGACTTGCTCTCAAACTAATTGCTATGCACATGCTCTGATGCTCTAAAAAAAAACTACTGGTTTTTTGCCTTCTTCTAACGAGTCAATAGTACCGTATGATCAAAAACTTCCCTGCTTTAGGCAGACTGTGGTCTGGTCATTGGCAGGCAAACGAGTCTAATTTTGGCCAGGCCACAGCCTGCCTGGAGGAGGGAAATTTTTGATCATACGGTATAATCCATACAGTTAGGTACTATGGTTCAATTCGTTCCAGGCCATTCTTGGATACAGTGATGAGGCAAACACACAGTGGCTTTGCGGAGGAAGCTTGATCAGCGAACAGTTCGTCTTGACTGCTGCACATTGTCTGTTTTCACAAACCTCGTGAGTACTTACCTGAACTAACTATCTATAATCAAGAGAAACTAGAAAAAGGATTAGTTCTTCAAGAATGTTTACCAAGATATTCCAAATTTTTCTAGCGGAAAAGTTCAAAGAGTGCGGCTGGGTGATTTGGACATCAAGGACACAGCTGACGATGCCAAACCTCAAAACTTCAACGTCCTCGAAACATTCGTGCACCCAGAATACCGGCCACCGGCTCATTACAACGACATTGCCCTCATCAAACTAGATCGCGAAGCAGCGTTCAGTTATTACGTCAGACCGGCCTGCCTGCACACTGCCCACGACATAAAAGAAGGCCTGAAAGAACTGCAAGCAACCGGATGGGGCAAAACCGATTTTGCCGGGGAGCCCAGCTCGCACCTGTTGAAAGTCGCCTTGAGCTACATCGACAACCCAGCATGTTCAAAATATTACCGAAGCGTTACGTTGATTAACCCCAAAAAGCTGCAGCGGGGCATTGAGGACACCACTCAGATATGTGCCGGAGACTCTGAAGGGAAAGATACTTGCCCAGTGAGTTGAGAATGTTGAGATGTTTAGATGTTTTGAATGATAAAGCTAGGAGAGTACCTACTGAGAATAAATTGTCTTGATTCTGATGCAGGGTGACTCGGGTGGTCCGTTGCAGTTTTATGCTGCCTCCACTGAAACAACGTTTGCACACTGGAGCATCGTCGGAGTGACTTCGTTTGGAAAAGCCTGCGGCATCGCAAAAGACAGTTGCGGAGTTTACACAAGGGTATCGCATTACGTGCCTTGGATAGAGAAAATAGTCTGGCCGAATTTCAAAGTCTGAAACGATGATGTTTGGACTGCTAGGTGTGCTGTGAAGCTGTATAAATGCTCAGATCGGAATAAAATCATCAAATTGTACCTATATAATACTTTTCTTTGCATTTCCCAGCCCTCTAGAAAGTGACCTCTCTGTCACATACATAATATTTCTGTCACATCAATGATTCACTTCATTTCTGCCTTCACTTTAATTCTTCTTGCTATTTGCTACAGAGTCGTAATAATTATTGTCGACATTCTTTGAGTAGATCATATCTTGTATAGAGTGAAGCGTCATTACAGCATACGGGATTCTATCTCACCTCGGCGCGCCTCGGTAATATATTGAATTCCTTGGCTGTAATGTGACCCTTTCCACCTCGGTATGTAATATACTATTTATTATATTGTTATTGTTTTATATCTTTAAGAATCGATGAGAAAAACTGTGTGTCCATATATCTCCGACATCTGGACCCGTATTTTTTAAACCGGCGCGGCACCGGCAAGATGAATCCACATGAAATTGCTATGGCAACTGCCTGTTTCCGCTGCTGCGATTTACTGCCGCCATAGTACCCGCACCATTTTTCAGGGGAAACGATTTCACTTTCCAAAAATATGAGTCCGAGTATGAGTCCCAAAGTGCATCAAAAGATTTAATTTCTAAAGAAGATGAATTTCTTAAGATGAGTATCTTCAACTCTGTCTCCTTTTCTATTTCCAACAATCGAATTGAAAATAGATGACTCACAGAGTTTTGAGGTCTTGTCAGGAGTTCCACAGGGATTTTTGCCGGGCCCTCGCTTTGGCTCTGCGTAAGTGCGTATAACTGAAAACTCATTCCTACTCTGGTAGAAAAAACAGACCTGCTTTCCTGCTTAGTATTAAAGTGGACAGTATCAGTAAGGCCGAGCCCCTATATGTATAGACTTTTTTTAAATTCGGTATTGTTACGAGCGGCGATTCCCGTGCATTCTGGATCACACCTGATCTTCCCGGACGGATCCCATCAGGTCGCAGTGTACAAGTGCGAAGCTCTGGACATTTCCAGAATATATACGCGATGGCTTGGCGAATGAAATTTACGTGGCGACTTCAACGGCCGAGCGGGACACATTTGTCCGTTTGGCGGAGGTGCCGACGTTCCAGAACACGCGGGAAGCTCGCGAAAGGTGTGTAGCTTGTAGCTTTTGAAAAAGACCAGTGATGAAAATCCGTCAAGGAGTAAACCCAGACGTATTGATTTCGCCACTCTTATTTTACCAATTCAACTCCGTCCATGAACCTCTTGTCAATCAGATCTTCGAAGCGTCCGTCGACCTGACACCAGTTTGTTGTTACATTTTATGCCCATGTAGCTTGAGTTCTTTTGACCAACAGCTAGTCGCGAGTAACTCTGTTGGAGTTCCGTTTTGTGTCTCGTATTATCACAGTGAATGTCTTGCCGCCTGGTGAAATTTAGGCGGTCTCTTAGAAAGTTGAGTACTATTCTGCATATTTCCAAGTTTGTCTGATGTTGTGTCAATTCTCTTCCCATGCTTGAATGAAGATTTCCAGTAACACCGTTTTTTTCCTTCGCTTCCCTTTTCGAGTAAATAGCTTGTAGTCCGGATGCTAGTTGAAAGTACCTTGCATTTTTTGATGAGAAGATGCAACTCGGTGAAATCGTTCGTTGAATCGTACTCTTCCGATCCAGAAAGGTAGCCATCGGCGCCATCCATGCCGGCGGCGTATACAGGGTGATACAGAAAAATTATATTTGATCAACCGAAAGATGTGGAGACGTGTAATTCATCACATGCATTATTAACTATTTTATGCTCATGAAGTCACAGCAAACTGTTCTTGATTACCTTGAACCGTCTTTGAAATGTAGGGAAAAACAGAAGAAAAAAAAACACTCTTTTTTTCATAAATAAGTAATTCTTCGAGATATTGACACAATACTCAGTATTTCTACGGAAAGTAATGTTAGAAATTATATGAGTTGGGTAGCCAATTTCTAAGCCAACTATTTCCAGAAATACGGTTGTCAAATCATCGTTAAAAAATTAATTGGTTATTATAATAATGGTAATATGTAATCATTGCATCGTAAAAACAACCTCCTCATCATAATTCAGTGACCTCTTCGGCGGGAAAGAATTGCCATTCACGTATTTTTTGGCTCTTCAAAGCTTTAGTGCCCATGATGGTATCTGCAACATCTGGAATGGTGAAATAGGCTACGCATTATGAACCTTGATGTACTTTTAGGTAGCCCACCAAGTTTCACCATCATTAATTGAGAGGTTTGGTCTTAAAAGCTGTTTGAACAAAATTTGTGTCGTTTTTTTATGAAAAATACAAAATATTGGGTCCACCCTTACTTGATCCTTCACTGAGGATAGCCTGAAACCGAAAGTCTCCGAATTTTTTATGATGATGGTTCAGTGGGAAGTGCTCTTCAATGTTTAGTTATCAAAAATTGCATCGTTGCGTTCAGATTCCAGACGGAGAGCGACAAAGAAATTCATGCCTCGGTTCATGCAGTAGAAAAAGACATAAATTACAGTCGAGAAAAAACTAGTCCAGAACTAGACTCAAAGCTGTCTGGAGACCTTGCTTTTTACAACATAAATGTGCAATTTGGTACACTGTTAGAGCCTTGAGTTAGTGATGTTTCGAGCCTTTCACACACGTTTGAGAGTCTTACAAAACCTGTGTATTGCGGGAAGCCTATCTAAAAGGGACATTTCCGGGATTTCTCCGTTGCATTGAAAGTCGTGTCTTTTTTCACGGCATGAACTTCTTTGTCGCTCTCTGTCTGGAATCTGGACGCAACTATGCAGATTTTGACAACTACACATTGAAAAGCAGTTTTCAGTGAACCATTATCATAAAAAATTTTGAGACTTTCGGTTTCAGGCTTTCCTCAACGAAGGATCGAATAAGGGTGGAAGATCCAATATTTTGTATTTTCCATAAAAAATTAAACAAATTTTGTTCAAATAGCTTTTAAGAACAAAGCTTTCAATTGATGATTGCAAAATTTGGTAGGCTACCTCAAAGTACATCAAGGTTCATAATGCGTAACATATTTCACCATTCCAGATGTTGCAAATGCCATCATGGGCACTAAAGCTAAAGAAAATACGTGAATGGCAATTCTTTCCCGCCGAAGAAGTCACTAAATTATGTGAGAAGGTTGTTTTCACGATGCAATGATTACATGTTACCATTATTATGATAACCAATCACTTTTTCAACGATGCCTCACAGGGCAGATTCAAGATGGTGCTCATTGCTCAAGAGGGAAAAAAAGTTGACAATCGTATTTCTGGAAATAGTTGGCTTAGGAATTGGCTACCCAGCTCATATCATTTCTAACATTACTTTTCATAGAAATACCAAATATTGTGTCAATATCTCTAAGAATCACTTATAAATGAAAAAAAAGTATTTTTTGTTTTCTTTTTCTGTTTTTCCCCTACATTTCGAAGACAGTTCAAGGTATTCAAGAACGGTTTACTGTGACTTCATGAGCATAAAACAGTTACTGTATGTGGTAAATTACACGTCTCCACATGATTCAGTTATTTAAATATAATTTTTCAACTTTTTTTTTGTTCCACCCTGTATACGTTGCCGGCATGGATGGCGCTGATGGTTACTAGCATCCGGACTATTGTCCCAGAAGTAGAATCGAAGACAAACGAACGGAATCTGAATTCAAAAATTCGATTAGGCAACTGATGTGCTCACAACATATCGCCATCTGAGCTCTCAGCTCGAATGTAGGTACACGACTGATAAAATAAAAATATCACAATGATCCAATGATCACTGTTCGTAGTTCAAATTACTTAAAAGTGATGAGCACCTCGAAAAACAGGCCCTTAGTTAACAGAAAATACCGTATGTTCGTTAAAATTATGATTTGGGGCGGGCTGATTTGAATTAAAATTGAATTTTCCAGAAAAACCAATAGGTTTTTTCCAAATAAAATGATAAGGAATATAATCACCTCATTGTAAAAATCGTCAAATTTAGGCTTCTTCTTTTTTGAATTCCATCATTTGAGTCCGGTTTCGATATGTTATGCCAGTATGTATTGCATTTTTTACTGGAAAACTCTCTGGGTTTTGTCGGGGTCGGGAAAATGGAAATTGATTATGAATAAATAATGTTGGCAAGTAGTGTTTGTGTGCAACTTTACGTAGGTACTCGGTAAGGCAATAATGTGCACAAATTGGTGTTAGACCACCTATATCTTGGCCGGTTGGTGGGTAGGTATTCTGTGTCTTGGAACGAAGCAATGCTTCATCAAAGAGGACAACAGGTATTGTCATTTTGCTCATTTTATCTGCATTTTTGCTTCCTGTAAATTTGAAGGTGACGAAAGCTTCTGAGAATGAACGTCATTAACTGCGTGTGAATGACATTACGGATGAAAGTGGGTTTTACGTTACGATTAGTATTAGTTTATCGCGAGGTTTATCGTTCAAATTCACTTTGAATTTATTTATAATAGTGAATTTTATCAGATGAATTATGATTTGGACTTTTTCGTTACGTAAACTACCTACCGCAGGCGGTGTTTTAAATCCCATTTGAGGAAACCGTTCTGAGTAAAAAGAAGTCATTCTTCATATTGTTACACGCCCCGTACAACTGTATGGAGACTTCAGCAGTTGGTCAAGCTACATCTGTCCATTTTGGCAGAGGAACACACGGGAAGCACGCGAAAGGTGTGTGATTATTTGGGAGTCGTCTAGAAACTATATGCCGGTCACTATGGAAACTGCTGGAGAATGCATGGAACATTCGAGATGAATTAGTCGGACCTATATGAGGCATCAATCGTCGCCTCACGAGCAGTTATGGATTGGAATGCGAAGTGGTAGCAAGCAGATTAAAAGCGAGTAGTAGTCCCGGCGATATTTACAGGCGTAAATAATTGTTGGCGTGTATTTATTGTAGTACGCAGTATGATAAAGAGTGTGTGTCTTAGAACGATCGTCTCAATTATAATCGAACCCGTACGCGAAATACGTAGCAATATTTTTGATGTGGTATACAAAAGTTCTCAACAGAGGATGACTGAACCTTCGGAAGTTTTGCAATGCTCTATTTGACAAGCTGTTAGAACTCCACTTATTGGCGTCTCTTATTTTTCGTAGTACCGACCGAAGAATTCTTATTTTCGTAGAAATCGACCGAAGTGATCCAAATCTGGTCGAGTTTTGGGAACCGATGAAAATACTGACCTAAAATATGTTTATTTTTTATCAAAAGTTTTTACGTTGGTCCCATTCGGCTTAATTTGGGTGCCCTGGAAAAAGGTCAACATTATCTAGAGAACAATCTAGTGCCAAATTGCAGTCCAAAACTTGTAAAACAGGGTTATTTTGGTACAATAAAGCCCATTCAGCCCAAGAATCATTTAGAACACTATATATATATGAGAGGGGGGGGGGGGGCAAGAAAAGTTCTATCAAGTCAGCTCTGATGGTATTTCAAAACAAACATACCTACCTATTGAAGTGCGAAACCATCTTTGTTCCCTCGAAAATTTGAATTTATATCCACCTGATGGAATGTTATCGAAATGTTTTCGCGTGCAATTTTGCATAATCTGGTGATAATGACCGTGGATGTGTAAAAATACGAGAGGTTGAGTATCTTGACTGGCAAATCTACCAGTTTACAAACAAGGACATAAGGACCTGCTGTTATAGCAGGTACATACCTACCTACCTACCTATATTCTAATATCTGCTTTGCAGTGGATCAGTGCGTCATCGAAGGATGGCTGGTATTGTTATTTTGTTAATTTTATCTGCATTTTGCAGTAAACAAGCAGCTTCCATCAAATACGAAGGTAAGAACATTTTCTATTTAATGTTTCTCAACTGTGTATGAATCAAAATAGTAGGTACATAATCCACATAATATATTTATATTTACTTTTTTTTTCAGGAGATCCATGTACTTTGGATTCAGGCGCACCTGGAACGTGTGCATTCTTGAAGCAATGTCCTTATGCCATCGTGCAACTCAAAGCAAATGAAAAACCAATTAATTGTGGATTCGATGGACACATGCCGATTGTGTGTTGCCCCAATGACCAACAACCTGAAAAAGAAGCCATTCCTCCAGGAAATATCACGAAAGAAGGTGACTTTTATCGTGCGATTAATTCATCCATTCTCGAGTTTTCCAACTCTAAAAAAACACAATGACATGTAGTCATTGTAAATGCGCACGCAGTGAACGCTATCGCTATCGGTCATTTCTTTCTCTAGTACGATAGTCGTTGAGCCAGAGGACTCGAGTGGTTTCCACCTTGGAGACTTGACGTGTCATACCTTTTTGGATTCCCCACAACACCAACATGAAAATAAGCTATGATACGTTTTTGTATCGAGTAGCTTAAGACCGCCATCTTGAAAAACCGCTAAATATGTAGTTCTTGTGGTTTGTATTTTTTTCCCTCCAATTGGAAAAATGAAACTGAATAAAATTAAACAACAAAATTTACTATAGATATCGTTTAGCACCGTTTTTTGACAGGTCTCGTTACTCTAAATATGACAGTTCACAGTTTAGCTATAGCAAATTTCTTTATTCATTATTTTCGAGTACACCCGATGATATTTATACAAACCGAGCCTCACGTCATTGTCTTTCTAGCGTACTTCACTAGAAATGCTGCTTTTAGCGGCATTCTGATGTCCGTCTGTCCGTCTGTCCATCGGTTCAACTATTTGTCTTATCAATTATTCGCCCCTGAAACAGAAGATCTAGCGAAAATCGACTTCTTGTGTGTAACATGGTAGTCACCGGAGAATGAAATTAAGAAGAAAAAAAGTTTCTCAAATCGTCGCCATCTTGATCTGCAATGTCAAATTTTCTCAAAAGTGATCCGATTTCCATGAAACTTGAAATACACTCATGTTTTATATGTAAAAGTATCATTTTTATGTTTTCTTTTTGATCCGCCGCCATCTTGTTCGCTATGTTGAAATTGGTTCAAGTGACCCGATTTTAATGAAAATTGGAACCTAGTCGTGTCTTGTGTATGCATTGATGGTTTTTGTGTTAGTTTCACGATTAGCGCCATATTGACGTGCCACCTGGAAATTAAATCTCCAGCTGTCACAAAATCAATTTATTCAAATATTTTCTGAACAAGGGGTTTCCGATGTGACTAAATAACTTGTTGATGAAAATCGGTTTTTGTTAGTTCTTTTCCACAAGTAGAAACTTCTCCAAAAAAAGTACGGAGAATAAGGCTGATTAATTTTCGAAATTTGCAAAAAAAATTGAAAATTTTAGATTTTTTTTTTGAAAACTTGAAAACCAGATAGCAATGCCTATACATCTTTATTCAATAAAGTCGCATACCGAATTTGAACTTTCTATTTTCAAAAAAGGTACCAAAAATGGTTTTCAAGTAAACATGAAAAAATTAATCAGTAGAAACCATTTTTAGTACCTTTTTTGGAAGTAGAAAGTTCAAGTTCGTTATAAGACTTTCTTGAATGAATATGTATAGGCGTTGCTATCTGGTTTCCAAATTTTCAAAGAAAAATTCGAAAATTTTAATTTTTTTTGCAAATTTTCAAAATTCAATAGCATCATTCGTACATTCTTCTTTGGAGGAGTTTCTCCTTGTAGAAAGGACCTAACAAGAACCGATTTCCATCAACAAGTTTTTCAGTCACATCGGAAACTCCTTGTTCAGGAAATATTTGAATAAATTGATTTTGTGACAGCTGGAGATTAATTTTCATGTGGCACGTCAAAATGGCGCAAATCGTGGAACTAATATTAAAACCATCAATGCATACACAAGACACGACTAGGTTCCATTTTTTTTCAAAATCGGACCACTTTAATCAATTCCAACTTGCGGACAAAATGGCGGCGAATAAAAAAGAAAACATTGCAACCATACTTCTCAATATAAAACATGAGTGTATTTCAAGTTTCATGAAAATCGGATCACTTTTGAGAAAATTTGACATTGCGGATCAAGATGGCGACGGTTTGAGGCATTTTCTTTCCTAATTCAATTCTCCGGTAAAAACATGTTACACACAAGAAGTCGATTTTCGCTAGGTTTTCTCGTTCAGGAGCAATTAATTGATAAGACAGACAGTTAGACCGATGGACAGACGGACAGACGGACATCAGAATGCCGCTAAAAGCAGCATTTCCAGTGAAGTACGCTAGAAAGGCAATGACGTGAAATTCGGTTTGTATAAATATCATCGGGTGTACTCGAAAATGTTAAATGAAGAAATTTGCCATAGCTAAACTATGAACTGTCATATTTGGTGTAACGAGACCTGTCAAAAAGCAGTGCTAAACTATAATTATAGGCACTCTGCGAATTTGCTTCAGCGCCAAAAGTTGCGGGTTTTTTGTACTTTTCCTGCAGGAACTTATCTATTTCCATAACAACGATACCATTTAAATAATCATACCACCTGCAAATGTCAATTTCAACAATTGATAAACTTCAATATTGACAATCTTCCTCACACATATGTTCGCGACTGCCGCATGAGGGTGCTGAAACGGGCGCCGGGCGGGATATTCAAAATGTGCAGAGCGCCTATATAGGCCAGGCGGTATGTCGGTAAAATCACTACAATCTGGAAAAAACTCCGACCAAAGCTTTTATGGTGTCAAACTCTTCGTAAGGTCAGTAGTTATCTACCACTGAGTTTCCGCCCAAAAACGAGTTGTGCTGATTCCTCCACATCTGCGCGAAGGTAAAGGATGCCTCGAAAGTGCAAAAAGAGCTGTTAAACTTCCGTACTTTTTTGATATATTTGCCTAAATGCAAACGTACAACTCTTACGCAAACATTGGAAGCATCTGTCATCATCTCTGTGCCAGTCTTACTGTTGAAAAAAAAAGATTTCTTTGTGCGGATCAGATAAATCACATTTTATTGTTTTTCCACACAAGAAAACGATGGAGCAACATGTATTTTGGATGTTTTCTAATGACTTGTACTCACTGAGCCCATCTATGGCATTAAAATTTCAATAACAGCATTTTTGAAGATGTTGCCAGCGAAAAAGTGAATAATTTTCACCCGCCTGTTCAGCAGCAATTTTTTCAATTTTACCAAACACCGTTTGCGAAAATTTTATAAGGAATGGAAAGCTCAAATTCTTCTCTAACGATATCGTGCCTGGCTTAACCGCGGCACGCACTTGAAAGTCTAAAAAAACTATTTTCTTTTCGAGAGGTCCTGTTTCATCCGTGTGCGGCCGTGCCTACTTGACATAGACCGGACTGATTACACGAGCTTGTAAATGTACTCTTTTCCAGCTTTAAAACGCGACCATTATTATTGCGACTTTGTACATTGATTTATGAAGAAATAATACATTATTTTATCATTAATGGTCGTGTTTCAAAGCTGGAAGAGAGTACATTTCCAAGCTTGTGTAATCAGTCCGGTCTATGTCAAGTAGGCATGGCCGCACGCGAGTAAAATAGAACTGCTCGGAAAAAAACAGTTTCCTACACTCCCAAAAAGCGTGCCGCCGTTGAGCCAGATATAATATCATTAGAAAACAGTTCCAGCTTGTCATTTCCTATAAAATTTTCGAGAACGGTGTTTGGTAAAATTGAAAAAACTTCTGCTGAACAGTCGGGTAAAAATTATTCTCTTCTTAGCGGGCAACATCTTCCAAAATGCTGTTATTGAATTTTTAACGCCATAAATGGGCTCAGTGAGTACAAGTTATTAGGAAACATCCAAAATACATGTTAGTCCATCGTTTTCTTGTGTGGAAAAACAATTAAATGTGATTTATCTGACCCGCACAAAGAAATCTTTTTTTTGAACAGTAAGACTGGCACAGAGATGATGACAAATGCTTCCAATGTTTGCGTTAGAGTTGCACGTTTGCATTGAGGCAAATAAAATAAAAAGGTACTTGGGTTTAACAGGTCTTTTTGCACCTTCAAGACATCTTTCACCTTTGGGCAGATGTGGAGGAATTAGCACAACTCGTTTTTGGGCGGAAACTCAGTGGTAGATACCTACTGACCTTACGAAGAGTTTGACACCATAAAAGCTTTGGTCGGAATTTTTTCCATCCAGAATGACCTACCGCCTGGCCTAATAGTGAATTTTGTTGTTTAATTTTATTCAATTTCATTTTTTCAATTGGAGGTACCGTTGATGCGAAAAAAAATGCAAACCACAAGAACTACATACAGGGTGTCTCAAAACTCGCGCCCCAAAGCTTCACTCGGTATATAGAATCTTCTATAAAGCCCCCAAATATTGATGAAAAATTTTTTCGACTTTTATTTTTCAAGTTATGGAGGGTCAAAGGTTGGTCCTTCGAACCCTTCTAAACTGCACAACAAATATGTTGTCGCAAGGCAAAAATTGGTCCGACTTTGGACCACAATAACTTTTGAATGGCACGAACCATTTCGATTTTGTTTTCACGGTTAGTGAGATCTGCCTTTCCGTTATTCACCTTCAGGACGTGAAGATCAGGAAGCTCTATGTAAAATATTTACAGGGTGAAATGTAAAACAGTGCAAAATTTGAGCAAATTAAACGGACTCCAATTTTCAGAATTTTTTTTCCACAAATGCAAAAATGAGGGATCATAAAGCGTGATGCTTTGGCTTGCGCCCAGTTTTGGGATTTTAGGAATCGGAACAATGGTTCTGACTTTATGATTTTTTTTCTCTTGGAGGATGCTGATTTATCCTATCGCTACAAGAAAAACTATGTTAGCCTAGGGAGCCTGTCATCATCAAAAACTAAAATTGACTATCAGCATCAAGTTCAGTAGGTCAAAATCACAAAGAAATATTGTTTCAGTTATGAAAATCTGATCAAATTCAATTTTTAAGAAAAACAGCTCTGTCGCCCATTTTGAATGAGCCCCTTTTTTGAAGCCTTGATTAAAGTATTTCAGATGGTCTGACAGTTAAGTTGCTGAGAACCGTTTAAGCAACAATATACGTAAATTGCAACCTCCCATCATCAGAGTAACATACTCTTCTTTGTACCGATATGATAAATCAGCATCTTCCAAGAGAAAAAGTCATAAAGTCAGAACCAGACTTCCGATTTCAAGAATTGATTGATTGAATTCAGTGATTGATATTTTTACTCAATATTATGCCATAAACAGTTTAGAAAAACCTTTTGGAATAACGAAAACAGAAGGGTTCGATGGATCAACCTTTGACCCTTCATAACTTGAAAAATAAAAGTCGAAAAAAATTTTTCATCAACTTTTGGGGTCTTCATAGAAGATTCCATATACCGAGTGGAGCTGTGGGGCGCGAGTTTTGAGACACCCTGTATTTGGCGCGATTTTTCCAAGATGGCGGTCTTAAGCTACTCGATACAAAAACGTATCATGACTTATTTCCATGCTGGTGTTGTGGGGAATCCAAAAAGGTATGACACGTCAAGTCCCCAGGGTGGAAACCAAAATCGTGATTTTTGGCTCCTGGCTCATCGACTATGAAATGTTTTACGTTTCTATAATAATCCAATCTAATTAGGAAAGCACAATTTTAGGCAATAAGAACATTAGGCAATAAGAACATTAGGCAATAAAAACAGAGCTAGGTAGGTCCCGAGGTAGGTCCTAACACCTAAAATAATTTTGATGATTTTTAATCATCATCAAGTACATCCGACACTTGGGCCCCGTACAAATAAAATTCTATTCTATTCTATTCTATCTAATTCTATTCTATTCTATTTTAATTATGTACTGATCATTTTAATTTCAGTATGCCGGAAGTTGTATCCACCACCATCCAATAACGTCTTCGGTGGATATGGAGGGGTAAAATCACTTGCCGGGGAATTCCCACATATGGTAAGGTTAAGATGAATATATCTTTGAAACCGTTCTAGATATTTGGTTGAAATTCAACAGTAATACCAATACCTCTACGTTAAACATTTCAAGATGCCATAATGAATAAGAAAAAATCCAGGACTGGATTAGAAAAAATGTGCTCCGCTAAAAGGTACTTGACCGACATTTTCCGACCAGACATAGTCTACTCAGCATTTAACTGAGTTTGTTCAAATTCTTTGTATTTTCTTGTCTGCTTAGTATAGGGCAAGAGTTCGACGAAAAAGTTTGATTGAAAGAAAAATTAGTACATGCGTCAATATTCCAACATGTTGATCGATTAAAAAGGCCTCTAATTGAAAATATTGCAATTTACTCAAGTTCTTGTTCATAGTTCTTCCTCAAATCGGCTTCGCAGAGGAATATTGATTAAAATTAAGATTTCACTGAGTGACACCTGCCCCCATGTTGGCATTCTGATTGCCAATAAAAGTTGGAGTTATACAATCTCTTTTTCTCTAGTTTAATCGTTCTAACACATTTCTCGATAGAAGGGCTCTTCGAATAGGCTTTTCTAGTCCGGTCCTAAATTTTGATTGACCCAGTATGGCATATTGACAAGTGCCAACAGCAGATGAATAATATTACTGATTAATTCTAACAAAATGTCTCGAGCCGTTTTCAGAAATATCGCTCATCAAAGCTTCGTGTACCAAAATGCAAAACACACTTCGCGTCTTCGTAATCAGTGAACAAAAAAATTCTTCTTGTCGATCTATGTCACTCATAACCCCTCTGTGTGCGCTTCATTATTGCCAATTGTACAAGAAAGTTGATTCACGAAATGACTAATTTTCTCAATCAAAATCAGCATTTTCTCTTGTGAATTTTGACTTAGTGAGCATAGAAAAATGCATTTTCACGGAAGATTATAAATGAACGTTTAGTTTACAACATCTTGTATGCATTACCCACGTACGTAGTTGATCAACCGGCATTGGCTTTGATCGATTCAAAATTCATGAATAGATTCGTTGATGTAACCGGCAGTTGAAGTGTAAAAGCTGTATCACGCTACACAATTTTTTGAACAATCTGTCAGTTAAACAATCAAGTTCATTGTTTTTTGACACTATTTTGGCAGATTATTCAAGAAATTGTACAAGAAATTGTGTAGTGCAATACAGCTTTAATTTTGAGGAAAACAAAATCGGCACATTCCAAGACAAAAACTGTTTACTCACAACCA
Source organism: Anaspis maculata (assembly GCA_949128115.1). NCBI lineage: Eukaryota > Metazoa > Arthropoda > Insecta > Coleoptera > Scraptiidae > Anaspis > Anaspis maculata. The sequence goes on from OX421961.1 coordinate 26,699,991, forward strand.
CTATGGTAATTGATTCATTACATACCTAGTAGGAGGTCGGGAAGTGACCCATTGCCGACCTCCCGAAAAAGTGAAGAAATAGTAGCTTCAGAAGGGAAACTTCAAAATATTCATCCAACCAAACAATAAGTGTGTTAATCAGTATTTCCTGAATCACGTTTCAGCAAAATTAATCGGCCTATCTGGAAGTTATGACAATAAGTTAGTTTTCAGATTTCAACTTTTGAACGCCTGTAATCCTGCAAGCTGAGTACATTGTTGTGAGTAAAATAGTATACATACTCTCGACGGTAAATACATCATTCCAGCTTCGGGCTAGAGGGCTCTCTGTGCCCTCAGCAGTAATGATGTACTTGCCGTCTCGGTATGTAATATAGGTACTATTACTACTCGATGCTGCCGATCTAGGCGTAAAAGTCGTAATATCGTACGCTCTCGCCGGAATACCTACTTGAAATACTTGAATTTCACAAAAATAAAATAAAGTGCTCTCACAAACATAACAATCACAGTGAAGAAACAATTTCACGAATAAATGGCGAGCGGCAAAAACCCTTTCCCGTCCGTTGCTTATATGACAAACAAGTTAAAAGCGACAAAAACTTTCTGCGATAACTATTGTTCAATTTATTCCAGGCTATTCTTGGATACAGCGATGAGGCTAACACCCAGTGGCTTTGCGGCGGAAGCTTGATCAGTGAACAATTCGTTTTAACAGCTGCACATTGCATGTTTTCACAAACCTTGTAAGTACCTACAGTCCATCGTGTGATCAAATCAATTCCTAATTTAGGCAGGCATTTGAGCAACGCAGCTTCGCACCTCTACAAAGTTTGACCAGGTCACAGCCTAAATTAAAAATTCGTTTGACCACACGATCGAATCAAGGGAAAAAGTCCAAATCCAATACTGATTAAAGCTTGATTCTTCTGATGCAATGACTGTACCGATCTTTTTCTATTAATTTAGTGGAGAAGTTCAAAGAGTGCGTCTGGGTGATTTAGACATCAAGAACACAACTGACGATGCCAGACCTCAAGACTTCAACATACTCGAAACGTTCGTCCACCCCGACTATCAACCCCCAGCTCAGTACAACGACATCGCCCTTATCAAACTAGACCGCGAAGCAACATTCGATGAGTACGTCAAACCGGCTTGTCTGCAGACCGACCATGAAATCCAAGGTCAAAATAGGTTGAAAGCAACCGGATGGGGTAAAACCGATTTCGCTGGGGAGCCCAGCTCGCACATGCTGAAAGTCGCCTTGAGCTACATCAACAACGCAGCGTGTTCCAAATATTACGAAAACGTCTCCAATAAAAAGAAGCTGGAGCGTGGCATTGATGACACCACTCAGATATGTGCTGGAGACTCTAAAGGAAGAGATACATGTCCGGTTAGTTCGCAATTTTGTGACATTGCTTGATGATCGTCGAAACCTGGATTAGATAAGTTACACTGATTTTGCAGGGTGATTCGGGTGGTCCGTTGCAGTTCTATTCATTTGCCGATGAAACAACGTTTATACATTGGAGAATCATCGGAGTGACTTCGTTTGGAAAAGCATGTGGCATCGCAAAAGATAGCTGTGGAGTTTACACAAGGGTTTCGCATTACGTGCCTTGGATAGAGAAAATAGTCTGGCCGAATTTCACAGTGTGATTTCAATTATTGAGCGCTGTTCCTCTGTGTGAATTGGAATAAAAAATCCAAACTTCCCAAAATAATGAACTCGTTTCAATTCTCCACCAAGCTTTAAATATTCAACAAATTTCAAAGAATAGCAATACTGATCAACAATCTACCTAAAGCGTCGGCCGCTGTGTCTAGGTACACGCTAACGTGTACGCAAAGTTGAAGATTAAGTGCACGCGAAACGTCATAGTGTGTATATGACGTCAGCTTTTAGCGTGCCCCAACTTATATTTTCAAGGTACACGCGAAATTATTGTGATGGCGTTTTGCGGGCGGCTTGGTAGTAAATAAGGTAGTCTCGACGGTCGGTACCTACGATGATGAAGTGTGGACAAACGTTCACGGTTTGCGTCGTTTTCTAATTTTGAGCAGACAGCTTTTAAAAGCTATGAAACCGAAAATAACGAAAAGTTGGTTATAAACGAAAGTAGTCCAGGAATTTTAGATGTTAAGATCGCAAATAGCGAACAAAAATGAAGTCCTTCCGGATTTTTGTATATAAGCTCAGTTAACCATGTAGTTTAACAAACTAAAAGTCCTCAAGAATCCGGTGTGAGCTTCGGCCGTCATGACCTCGAGAAGAACATGATGATCAGTTTTTCGCGTTTATCTCGTGAACGATGACACTAGGAAAAAAGTACCTACCCACCTGCAGAGAAAGTGTTGGAAATTTTATTGTCTACAAGAAAGGCCCTTGCATATTTCATCGCCAGTCCACTCCTTCCCCGCCAAAGCCAAAACAAGAAAAGTTAAATAGTCCAGATGCTTGATGCTCAAGGCTGTATGGACCTTGAGTTTCATGATGACGGGATGCCACTTGGTAGATGTGTTGTTTGATCCATCCTCTTTTGATTGAAACTTCAAAGCCATCAATACCAACTATGCTGGCGGCATACAGGATGAGAGGAAAATAAAAAAATGAGCATTTGTAGGTACAGTTGGGAGCGAAATGATTCATACGGCACCGCTAGAAAGTCGGCTGGATTTCAGAAATGATAGCTGCTTGGATCGTTCTTGAATGCCAGTTTTGATTACGATCAATCTCTAATCAGAACTGGCATTCAAGAACAATCCAAGAAGCTCACATTTCTGAAATCCAGCCGACTTTCTAGCGGTGCCGTATGAATCATTTCGCTCCCAACTGTACCTTCAGAATCAAAATAGATGACTACATGTATGTCGCCAAAAATACTTCTAATTTCATGGCAATGTAAACTTGAATCAAATATCTTGGGTCGTTCCTGAAATATCTTCGAAAGACTGAAGTTGTTTCCAAAAAAACTAGTTTTCCGTCCATCAGTAATTCTTCATCAATTGAATCGAAACTTGGTGTTTTCATGATGAACCACATTTAAAATGAAATTACAGTGAGAAACACTCTCTAGGCCAACTATTAAAAAAAAAACAGTCAACTTTCTTTCCGATATACGGAAACACTTTTTTTTCTGGTAACAACTTCAGTCTTTTGAAGATATTTCAAGAACAGCTCAAGATATTTGATTCAAGTTTACGACGACTTCATGGCCATGGAATCAGAATCAGTTGTGACGATTTACATGTCTTCACCTATTTTGGTTCTTGAGGTACAAATGTTCAACTTTTAATTTTCCTTCCACCCTGTATATGCCGCCAGCATAGTTGGTATTGATGGCTTAGAGTTTCAATCAAAAGAGAATGGATCAAACAACACATCTACCAAGTGGCATTCCGCCATCATAAAACTCAAGGTCCATACAGTCTTGAGCATCAAGCATCGAAGCATCTGGACTATTTTACTTTTCTTGTGTTTTGGCGGAGAAGGAGTGGACTGGCGATGAAATATGCAAGTGACCTTTCTTGTAGACAATAAAGTTTCCAACCATTTCTCTCCGGGTACCTTTTTCCCAAGTGCCATCGTTCATGAGATAAGCACATGGACCTGATAAGCACGAAAAACTGATCCTCAAGTTCTTCCCGAGGTCACAACGGCCGAAGCTCAGACTGGATTATTGCGGACATTTAGTATGCTAAACTACATGGTTAACTGAGCTTATATACAAAAATCCTGCAGGGTCTCATTTTTGTTCGCTATTTGCGATTTTACTAGCATCTAAAATTCCTGGACTACTTCCGTTTATAACCAACTTTTCGTTGTTTTCAGTTTCATAGCTTCTAAGAGCTGTCTCAAACTTGGAAAACGACGTGAACGTTTGTCCACACTTTTCATCATCATAGGTACCTATCGTCGAGACTACCGCATCTACCCGCTGGCTGGTTGACATGATAGCCCGCCCGCAAAACGCCATCACAATAATTTCGCGTGTGCCTTAAAAATATAAGTTGAGGCACGCTAAAAGCTGACGTCATATACACACTATGACGTTTCGCGTGCACCTAATTTTCATTTTTGCGTACACGATAGCGTGTACCTAGACACAGCGAATGTCGCTAGAGGTAAGTCCGGCAACGAACGCCAAAAATTCCGGCCAAAATCCGTGCGATGGTATCAGCCAGGAAAAATTTTCATCATTCGTAGCGCCCGACTGGGAAAGGGTGGAAAGCTCCAACTGCGGACTTAATTCGGTTCTTTCCTGCCTTTGCTTCCTGCTGAGCTTGATTGGAATCCATGGAATAGATCTTAAATTTATTTCCCCCTTGATATGTCTTGGTAGGTAAACAATAGTTGTTTGTGCTTAAAAAAATTATTTGAAATTTGATGTAGATGTGATTTAAGTATGTAAAAAAGACATATTTTTCTTCAAAAAATCTGAATTCACGTTCACTTGATGGAATGTTTTCGAAAAGTTTTCGCGCGCAGCTTAGCATAATCAGGTAAATATGAGCGTGGATGTGTAACAACACCAGTGTTCATGTATCTTGACTGGCAAACCTGCCAGTTTACAAATTACGACATTAAGACCTGTTAGCAGGTAAATACCTACCTAGCTACCTAACCTAATATCTTCCTTGCAGTCGAGTTGTGCGTCGTCGAAGGATGGCTGGTATTGTTATTTTGATCATTTTATCTGCATTTTACAGTAAACAAGCAGCTTCCATCGGATTCGAGGGTGAGAACATTTCAAATTCAATGTCACTTAACTGTGTATATCAAAATTGTACATATTTATAGTTTTCCAGGCGACTCATGCACACTGGATTCAGGCGCACCCGGAACTTGTGCAATTTTAGAGCAATGTCCTTATGCCGTCCTCCTGCTCAAAGCAAATAAGAAACCAATCAATTGTGGATTCAGGAGGTACATGCCGATTGTGTGCTGCCCCAATGACCAACAGCCCGAAAAACTTACCCTTCTTCCGGGAAATATCACAAAAGAAGGTGGGTTCAAACATAGTTTAAACTACTTATTGGTATATTCTCGAGTTTATTGGTGAAACGTCAGCTTTAAATTTGTTCAAACGAGTGACCAATTTCAGGAGGTGTTGTTACTGATCTGTGAAGACCGGATTTTAAGGCTCTTAAAAATGCGAAAATAGGCAGGCAAATAGGTCCTAAAAATCTCCAAATAGGCCCGTGAAAAGGCCAAATAGGCTCTTTAATAGGCAAATAGATTCTTCTATAGGCAAATAGTATCTTCAAGATTTAGTTAAAATATTAAGTTGAAATATTTGCAAAACAGTATTATACAATTCATCATGGAGAATATTCGAGAGAATATCGTATAATTTTTCATAACAATCATAAAATTAAGGGCAAAACACCAAGCCAAATAATCATAGAAGTTGTTTTAAGTGATAATTTAACTTTTCAACAAGTAACTACTCAACTAATTCAATCAATTAGGTATTTCAACTTTTGAATAGGAAAAAGTTGAAAAATTGCCATCATCGCTATAGCTATTCAGAATAGAGTCAATTGATACCATCGTAGGTACTACCTACAGTTAATTTTTTTTTTTCCAATGCTAAATTTAGTTTTGTGTTGACCACTTTAGCTGCAGGTCCGGGTGGCGTAAAGGCATTGTTTACTATTGTACAACACAGTACCGAGTTGTACCGCAGTAAGCAATGGCCAAAATCACGCAGCTTTCACTTCGGCAAACCTTACCACGGTACAACCACCGCAACGCCTTGTAGTGGAGTGAGCATTGGCTTATGATTCCAAGTATTTTCATTGGGCATTCCTCATCCCACTTTAACTAAAATTTGACACACAAAGTGATTGATTAGTTACTATTCAATCATTCTATCTTGACAAAATAGTTCTACTACGGAATTGAACAGATGGATCAATTTATTCCGCTTCCGCATAAACTCCTACAATGGCAAATTAGTAGACACTGCATAGTAATTTTGAGTTCACTACTGAGACGACAAAGAAAGTTGTCGGTTGTAAAGGACCCCGCACGTTTTTTATGAAAAAGTGGTTTCGGTGAATTTGGCTAAATTTTTTATATGTTGTAGATCTTGATTCAAGAAATATATTCCTGAAAAATTGGACCCCTCCTATGAACAGTTTTTCCCCTACACCCCCAATAAGGCCAAAATTAGGAATAGTCTCAAATTTTTTGAAATCCATGAAACTGGTTCAAATCGAACTCGTGATCATGGGAAAAATAATTAAAAAAATCCAAGTTGTGAATTGGGGTAGTTATCAAAGGGGTTGGGAATCAAAATTGAGAAAATAAATTAAAATTCCGAATTTTTTTATTCTTGTAAAATCTGAACAGAATAATAATCGAGAAATAATTTTGGAAAATCTAAATCAATCAATTGGGGGCTATTCTAAAGGGGGCTGGGGGTCGAAATCAAGAAAACGCAGTGAAATTCTGGAATTTGCGGTTCCCATAATATATGATTTTACGAGCAATGGGGAAATTGCTCAAAAAAATCAAAACCAATAAATTCGGGTGTTATTAAGGGGGTAGAGGGTCGAAATTGAGAAAACAGTGGAGTTCTGGAACTTCCAGTTTATCTAGGAAGATCTGGGCGAATGACAAAATGATAATACAACCAATGTGAATAAGGACTGAGTTCATCGTTTCTCGATCATCCTCACCCCTTACCCAGGTACCTAGGTACCAAGCTCTGGGTACAACCATTATGATACCTACCCACAACCACAATGAGGGCCGGGGGAGGGGGGTGGAATCGAGACTACTTGCAACAGCATTATTAATTACAGTTCTCGAAAAGCTCTCCACGGTTCTGTGTGCTGTCCATCATATAGCTTGTGTCAAAAAAAATTGACTGGACTATCTTTTTTAAATAAAAATGAATCCTGCTTTTGGTCATTGGTTGATTCAATGAGATTCCAAAAATAGATCGATATTGGAAGTAAGGCTCAATTTTTCAAATCTGAATTTTCAGTTCTAAAGGGTCTTTCAATAAGAGTGATAGAACTTTGATAAGATTTTGCTGTCATTTTTTGACATAAATACTCAGTATATCTTACAAAATCATCTTCTTTCAACAAGACGGGGCTACGTGCCACACAGCAGGAGAAACCTTGGGACTTGTTGGCCGGAAACTTCCAAGGAAGAACAATTTCGCGGAATGGCGATTTCAATTGGCCAGCGAGATCTTGCGATATTACGTCCCTGGACTTTTTCTGTGGGGTTATGTGAAGTCCCTGGTATACAAGAACAAGCCTAGAACCATTGAAGCCCTGACAATATTACTGGAATAGAGCCCGATATCTGCCAGAAAGTCATTACAAATTGGACTTCCCGTCTGCCCGCCGTTAGACAAAGTCGAGGAGGCCATTAACTAGATGTTATTTTCCACACATAATGTCAAAAACTGTTCTTTGTTAATTTGTTTAATTCCAATTTGAAGTTCTATCACTCTCACTGAAGGACCCTACCCTCGACCCTACCCCTACATTATGAATTTAAAGTTTCGGAATTTCTTCCTTTTTCTAGACTTTGACCACTATCCCCTCAGTAGGTAACCATCTCAATTTATTGATTCAGATTTTTTTAAATTATTTCTCCATTACCTCATTCCTGGAATGCCAATTCTTTTACTCGATTTCGACCTCCGCCCCCTCGATAATTACTCCAATTCACAACTTATATTTTTCATTCTTCAACTTTATGTGAGCCAGTTTCATGAATATTAAAATGCTTGAGACAAATTCTTATTTGGACTAGGACATGGTTGTAGGCAGATATTATGGTAGGTGGGAAAAGGAATGGTCAAGAAATGAAGAACTCAATCCTTATGCAGATTGGTTTTATTATCATTTTGTCATCCACCCAGATCAATTTTTAGATGAACTGTAAGGTCCAGAATTTCATTGTTGTCCTGATTTCGACCCTCTGCTTCCTTAATGACACCAGAACTCATTGGTTTAGATTTTTTTGAATTATTTTCTCAATAATGGGAATCGCAAGTTTCGGAATGTTACTCCGTTGCCTTGATTTTGACCCCCAGCCCTCTTTAGAATAACACCCAATTAATTGATTTAGGTTTTCCAAAATTATTTCTCCATTATTATTCTGTTCAGATTTTATAAGAATAAAAAAATTCGGAGTTTTAATTTATTTTCTCAATTCCGACTCCCAACCCCCTTGATAAGTACCCCAATTTATAACTTGAATTTTTTTAATTATTTTTCCCATGATCACGAGTTCGATTCGGACCAGTTTCATGAATTTCAAAAAATTTGAGACTATTCCTAATTATGGCCTTATTAGGGGTGTAGGGGAAAAACTGTTCATAGGAGGGGTCCAATTTTTCAGGAATATATTTCTTGAATCAAGATCTACAACATATGAAAAATTTAGCCAAATTCACCGAAACCACTTTTTCATATAAAACGTGCGGGGTCCTTTACGAGTACATTCAAAAATGATCCTGACTATTCACCTCATAGATCAAAAATGCGATAGTTCTCATGGAAATGTTCAAAAATTTCAGTCATAATTGCACTGAATCGTCAAAAAATTATCTCCGGAGATTCGACTGAAATGTCATTACGTTGCTATTTTTTCTTGAATCAATCTATCGCTCAACCGTAATGCCTGAGAATTTTTCAGGGAACATTCTTTGAAATACTACTCTTGTAGCAACACTACAAGAGTTGTATTCCAAAGAACCGAACGTTGACATTTCAGTTGAATCGACGGCGATAATTTTTTGACGTTCCAGTGCAATTATCGCTTATTAATTTTGGACATTCCCATGAGAAATATCGCATTATTTATGTACGCGGGAATCATTCAGGTAATTTATAAATGTACTCGTGAATTTATTTTTTGGTATACGCTTCCCAAAATGGTTATTTTGCGAATTGTTTTGAGTCCGCAAAATACGTCTTCAGCGGACTAGTCCTTTAATAAAGGTAACTAGGCAACACTATAGAGGACTGAATTATTTGTTTACTGGAATATGCCATTCAACATCTTCATTCACAATATTCACACTATTTTTCTTTTTCCATTCGATAAATGAATCATAATCTCGCTCATGACAGCGTGCAAGACTTTGCTGGAAGAAAATAAAGTACAATGTTCTTTGCTTTTTCCAAAATATCTATTGGAACGTCATCCATTTTTTTTTTTCGATTTGAAAACTAGTCATAATGAAATAAGTTGCCATAACACAACAATTCAGCCAGCGTGATTATTAGTGAAATTCAAGTAAACTCCTGTTGGCACTACAACAGCTAATAGGTACTGCTCTCGGTACTGTACTTGAAGTAATTGAAGAGGGATTGGAGAGCTTGTACCAAAAAACGTTGTATGCAACACGTACGCAAAATGCTTTAGCGGACTCATCCGCCCTTAGGGGACTCGGCTTCCGCCTCGTCTCTAAGCAAGCGAATTCCTCCGCTAAAGATTCATTTTGCGTACTTGTTACATAAAATACTATTTCACCCGACAGTAGCTTTCTTTGTCGTCTCAGTTTTGAACTTGAAATTATAATGCAGTGCCTACTAATTTGCCATTGAAGAAGTTTGTGCGAAACAAACGAAACGTCACCTACGGTAATTCAGTAAGAGAAGTTTAGGTTTAATTTTACGTCCAAAATGAGAATTTCAGGAAAGTACCATTATCTTCACCTAGTAACTATAGTTTATAAATGGATGAGAATGCCACCTGCTATTTTATCATCACCGCTACTATGAATTTAGTCCTTACATAAGTAAATTATAATTGTATCGCATTTCGTTGCAATAAATTTATCCATCTGTTCAATTTCGTAGTAAAATTAGCTTGCCAAAGGTAGAACGAATAAATAGTAATCACTTTCTGTATTAGATTTTAGTTGAAGTGGGATAAGGAATGCCCAAGGAAAATACTTGAAATCTAAAGTCAATGCTTACTCCACTACAGCGCGTTGCGGTGTTGTACCGTGGTAAGGTTTGTCAAAGAAAAAGCTGTGTGACTTTGGCCATTGCTTACTGCGCTACAGCTCGGTGCTGTGTTGTATAATAGTAAACAATGCCTTCACGCGTCCGGCGTTTGAAGGATGAAGGCAATGTTTCTTTCATGTTTCCAATTATTGACATTGCACTGTTGAGTGGTAGTCCTTGGGTTTCCAACTTCCAAATGATCAGTTACGAGATAGAAAAGTAACAAAATCGAATTTTTCATAGCAAAAGTTTCCCGGTTCTTGGGTGTAAAATGATGGACTGAACCGCTGCTCCAGCAAGAAAATTCATAAGCCAAGAGCGGACTACCAAGATTTAGCTGGTTAGAGAGAGCTGGTTGGTGGAACGTGCGGGATCGGAATTGGGCCTTGCAATTGAAAAACTCAACGTGAAGTCGCCACTACTGTGTGGGGCGCCTACTTCGATGAAGCGGCCCTAACGACGGGAAAAACACGGGAGTTTGAGTAGTTTGACCAATAACTGACAGTGACTTGAAACGTCAGGCAAGAAACAGAGGTTATCCAATTTTCAAATCAAGACATGAAACGACGGATGCCGGTCGTTGAAGCGTCAACGCCGTCAAAATTGTCAAATCTGCCCCCAACGGTTGTGGCGCCCTCGGTGTGTAAAAGTGGCAGTGCAAGGCCCCATTCGTGCGCGTGCGGTTAAGGGACGGAAATCCGGGATAATCAACGATGGTTACCGAACGTATTGTTGGTAGCGAGAAGCAATGTTGCGCGCAATTTTTGAATAAAATATGAATAAAACAAAAAACTGAATAAGGAAAGAAATGCGTTACAGGCAATAAATAGGAATTGAAGTTGAAAATAGGCGGCGCGCAATTTTTGATTAAAAAATAAAGATTGAACAAGAAAACAGTGCATTCTAGGAATAAATAGGCACTAGAGCTAAAAATAGGTGCTAACGTCTAAAATAGGCTCTAAACCCCCTAAATAGGCAAATAAATAGGCACTTTACTTTGACCGTTCATTTTACATGTAATGCCCGTATCTTCAAGAATTTCTTGATTTGGAGTGAGGCCTATAATATTAGAAAATAGGTTCGAACCTAAAAATCCGGTCTTTACTGATCTGTATTTTTGCACTACGTAGAACCCCATGAGGTATTTTAATTTCCTATAATTCAAATAATTTAACTTGGAAAACACAATTTTTAGCTGAAAACACAGATAGCGGAAGCGGTACGCATCTAAAAACACATCCTCGAACACATCGATACTGCATTTTGGAGTAAAGTAACGAGATTTTGCATGGCCGTACCTCATGCCAAAACAAGCGATTTGACCCGCAGCACTCCATATTTCGTCCATTAGGGGGCCCATGGGGGCCCTTCAAATTTCCAAGAGGCAAGAACTTTCACAAAACGATCATTGAGTATCTTCATGTGTGCCATGGAAGAAGCTTACGGGTCTATTGAAAATGTTTTCATTAATTGTCATCGTGTCCGTTCCATTCCTCACACTTGAAAAAAAATTCTTTGGCAGAGGTCAAAAATACTGTTTTTATTTATTCTAATACGCAAGGAAACGATGAATTGATATGATTTGTTGCGTTCCCAACTAAATCGCATACCGTAAGCCTAATTATGAAGAAAAATTTCTTGCAGTGGTATTTTCCAAAGGAGTGGTGACGTCTTCAGTACACCTTTTCCAGGAACATTTCTTTTCATATCCGCACTGGATATCACTCAAAATTTTTGCAGGAATAGAGACCTTGAACTCTTTTATTGGTGATTTCTACGCTACCAGGCTCGAAAACGTTCAAGAAAGCCCAAAAAGATTTTTTTCTGCTGGGCCGTCAAATTTTTGGCATGTTGATTTTTCAGTAGGGGAGACGATCAGATATTTGGTCAGGTCAGGCGATTTGGTATCAGCGGAAAATACATCTACTCATACCTAACGACCCTGCGTTTTGTAGTACTGCAATAAAACATGGCATGGAAGTATATTTTCCACTAAAACCAAACTGCCTGCGCCTGCAGCCTAGATTGAATATTGGTTCGCGTCTCTCCTACTATAAAATCGAAATTCCGCAAGTTGGACGGCCCAGCAGAAAAAAATTCTTTTTGGGCTTCGTTGAGTGTTTTAGAGACATATAGCGTCAAAATCACCAAGAAAAGAGGTCGAGGTGCCTATTCCTGCAAAAATTACGAGTGATATCCAGTGGGGACATAGAAAAAAATGCTCTTGGAAAAGGTGTGCTGAAGACGTCACCACTTCTTTGGAAAACACCACTTCAAAAAAAATTTCTTCATAATTAGACTCACGGAATGCGACTTAGTTGGAAAGGCAACAAAACACATGAATCTATCATTTCTGGGCATACAAGAAAAAATAGAAACAGTTTTTTTGACCTTCTGCCAAATAATTTTTTTTTCAAGTGTGAGAAATGGAACGGACACGACGACAATTGATGAAAACATTTTCAATAGACCCGTAAGCTTCTTTTTTTTTCTCTCCTTATAGGCGCACATTGGCCATAGGAGTTTTGCCTTTATTTATTCAGTACAATAATAGTGAAAAATTGCAAATTAGACAACACAGACATCCAGACTTCTTCCGGGAATCGAACCCGGGGCTGTCGTGGCCGCAGGCAGCCACACAACCACCTGCGCCACGGGGCCGTAAGCTTCTTCCATGGCACACATGACGATACTCAATGATCGTTTTGTGGGAGTTCTTGCAAACTTGAAAACTTGGAGGGCCCCCATGGGCCCCCTAAGGGACGAAATATGGAGTGCTGCGGGTCAAATCGCTTGTTTTGTTATAAGGTACGCCCATGCAAAATCTCGTTACTCTACTCTAAAATGCAGTATCATTTTACGTACCGCTCCCACTAAGATAGGTAGGTACCAAATACAAAAACTTTCATGACTTTTAATTACACTAATCATTTTAATTTTAGTATGCCGGAAGTTTTATCCACCACCAACTTTTGCCTATGCTGCATATGGAGGGGTAAAATCACTTGCGGGGGAATTCCCACATATGGTAAGGCTAGGGGTCCCACAGGATGATTCATGAGTACACAGATGACAGATACAGGATTCCAAGGCGAGTCAAGATCCATAGGTGATACAGGGTGCTTTGTGGGTTTGGTACAAAACTTTGATAAGAGATATTTTTCTGAAACAGTACACGATATTTGGTTGAAATTAAACAGGGGTAGGTACTACCAATATTTTTTCTTGATGTACAATATCCAACCGCTTTCCTGTAAAAGTGTTGGCGGCTTCGAAAAGTTAAGGAACAATGCTATGAGAATCGCTCCTCAATTTATACGACACACCTTGACTGTTCTGACAAAGAAATATCGAAGGAAAATTTGTTAAATTTTATGAAGTTTTCACTTTCGACCTGAAATAATAAATTTATTAGTCGACTTCTTAGGGTTGGGCTTCTTAAAAAAATATTTTCCAAATTTTAATTTCACTGTCTGACACTTGCCTTATTGTTGGCATTGTTACTGACATGCAGGAATTGGAATTATAAAATTTCTTGTCACTAGTCCGATCATTCCAACACATTTCTCGATAGTAAGGCTCCTCAAGTCTTATCATTAAACTAATTTTTTTCTTCGAATCGAGAATACTCAATTATCAATTATCTAGAATTAAAAATTACGCAATCATCTTCGTTTTAAAAGAAACCTGTTAAAATTATGGAAAATGAAGAACATGTATGATTCCAAATTCAGACAATCAATCGACTGACAGGTGTCATTAATAAGAATCAAAATTTGTATTTATGGCAAGCCTAAGCAAGCCGATTTAATTTTGAAATGTGTTGGGATAATCAAAGGAGTAGCAAGAAATTGTTTGATAACTTGTGTCAACTGAGATGCCAAGAATGACTCAATGAGGCAAAATCCAAGATCATGTAAGTAGGTGGTCCACTTCAGCACAATATTGAAGAATGCTCGGGAAAATGTAGTTATCCTGTTTTGGCGAGATGCTCCTGCAGAAGTGCAGACTGCTGGGCTATGGGGTGATCGAAAACCGATTATTCGAAAACCGGTTAACCAAAAACCGGTTGACCGAAGACCGATTACTCGAAAATCGATTATTCGGAAACCGTAAATCGATTATTCGAAAGCTTAATCGATTAACCGAAAACCGGATAATTTGCCAGCGCTAGGTCAGTGAGTGGAATCAGAATTTTGTTTCAGTTTCCCTCACTAAGCCTATCTGAAAAAGTATAATGGAAAAATTGCGTGCTCTTTAAATAGACCATTTTATCTACGTTGCGTTACTTATGTGCTGTCGAGAGTGCTTTAATAGTATATTATTATACGAGTTTCATGAGACATAGTATTGTCACACGACTGGATTTAGGGCACGACGAGCTTGCGAGGAGTGCTCCAAAGAAAGGAGTGTGAGAATACGTCTTACTAAACGAGTATAATATACTATTTTATCTACTTTTTCTTGATCGCCCAGAAAATGGAAATACTGGCTGCTAAAAATAGAAACGTTTGACAGGTGACACTTCAGAACTGACGTTCGCCTACCTTCAATTGGAAATAAATTGTTCCTATTGGTTCAGAAACAGTTTATTAATATGCTCCTTTAGAGCACTGTTTTCGGTGTAATGATGAATCCATTAGTAACGGAAAGTAGATAAATGCTCTAATGAAAGATATCATACAACTGCATTTCAGTCAAAAGGAAAAACTCATTGCAAATACAAAGTAGGCTAGCGTCAAATCTGAAGTGTTACCTGTCGGATGTTTTTTTTTACTTTTAGCAGTCAGAAATCACAGGTCCTGGGCGGCTATCAAGGATAACTAGATAAAGAAGTGAGTATATTACACTCGTTTGATAAGACGTTTGTCACACTTCTTACAAAACTAGTCATATATCAATAGATTGTCTTGAGAAACTCGTAGAATAATATACCATTAGACAACTGGAATGTGAAAATATTGACAGGTAACTCTTGCCCTATATATAAAGACAAGTCAACAAAAAAATTAATATGAACGAATTTGTCTCTAATTTTACTTCAACATTTTTTTATCGAAACAGTTTAAATGTGTCTCTTAAATTGAAAAGTGATTCTCATAGTACTTTTCCTCAGCTTTTTTTAATTATATAATAATTTTTCAGAGAAGCTGTCATAAAATAATATTTGACCTAATAAGGGCGGGCACATTTTTTCTAGTCCGGTCCTGGTTCCAATTTAGGTAGGTACATCGTACATCTCAACAAGTTCCAACGTATGAATATCACCGTTTAATTTCAACAAAATATTCCGAACCGTTCCAGAAATATCGCTCATCAAAGTTTTGCACTGAACACACAAAACACTCCGTTTCTTCGTAATCAATGGACAGCAACTTTTCACTGGAGGATCTTAACTTGCCTTGAAATGTATCTGTATCTGCCATTGATTTATGTGGTCACTTATGAATCACCCTGTATAACAGTGTTTTATCCATATTGTTACGTATTTCGCGTACGGGTTCGAATATAATTGAGACGATCGTTTTAAAACACACCCTGTTTATTACTGCGTACTACAATAAATACACGCCAACAATTATTTACTTAGGAATATCACTGAGATCACTACTCGTTTTCAATCCGCTCGCTACCACTTCGCATTCTAATTAATAACTGGCGTTGTGGGCGATTCATAGTACTAGGTCCCGGCTAATTATCTCGAATGTTCCATGGGTTATCCAGCAAATTCCTTAGTGATCCGGCATATGGATTCTAAACGACGCAACACTTGAAGTGTCGTTCACGAAAATTTTGTCCTATTTGAATTTGATGTAACTTTGGACTGCTACACTGAATTTGTATTCTGTTTGAAGTGTTCGCTGACTTAATCCTTTGGCTATCAGTTCGTGCTTTTGCAAGACACTAGGTCCACTATATAAGGTTTGTACAGGATGTTCAATAAGACAGCGCAAAATTTCTAAACCGTCAAGAAGCTCCCGTTCAAGAAAGAATTTTCTTTTCTTGAATTTTAACCACAAAGATGCCGAGGTACGCCTCGAAGTACAGGATGTTGTTTGAATTTTCCGCTTATTTTATTTACAGGGTGAATACAAAAAATCATCTTTTTGGTTGTGCACCGACAACTTTTCTCGTCGTTGACCGATTTTGAGAGTTCACGGGTCATATTGAAGCTGAAACTTTAGGTACAGAGACCTTAGGATCAGAACTGACTCGAGACAAACAGTCAGAATTAAAAGAGTTTCATAAAAGGTGACTCAAATCTGAAACGCCGTCGACAGCCCGTTTGGGAGAAGGGTTTGGTAAAAGTCATGTCTCTTTCGGAGAAATCATTTATTCTGAATAAGTTAAGGTTTTTCTTGCTTGTCCTAGTCAAGAATTGTAGGTGAAGGAATTTTCGAAATCAGACCCACGGTTTTCGAATTTTCCTCTCTGGAAAAAGTGCAAATTTTCCAACTTTTTATCCCGTGAACAGATTTTGGTGGGTCGGGAAAGTAAGAAAAAGTCATATCGTCATTGTTGGACTTCTGATCTGGAAAATTTTAAAACCGTTTCGAGATTAGACATCAGGCTTCACGAATATTCCATTAGAATTCGGAAAAAAAAGTTAAACAGAAACGGGGATTGGTGAAACTCAGCACAAGTTTGCAATGTTTTACATTCCACCCTGTAACAAAAGTGAATGAGATTAAAAACAAAATCTCGTCAATGAGATGGATTGCTGAAAAATTGATCTAAAAAACTGTGGTAACAAATTCAAAATCGGTTGTGTCAATCCAAAGTTACGTCATTTTGAAAAAGGGCAACATTTTCGATACCGTCATTCCAGTTGTTGAGCAGTTCATCTCTTAATCTCAATCATTCTTTAGGCAACCATGCCTGAGTTACGATAGAAACAAAGAATTTCTGTTTCAGATTTTTAAACCAGTTGTCAAACTAAGTACCCTCTGTTATTTGTTCTTTCTCTTCCACGGTTTGCCTCCATTTTCATAACAATAATGCCGGATAAGGCCAAGGCGTGTTTCATTGCTGGTTACTCCAATAGCAAAGAATCTGCACCCAATAAACTATTTGTATCAGCTCCAAAAAACTTTGATTTTCAAATACTTCTGGACATTTAACTTAACTCTACTATAACTAGCTCAACTCAACTATAACTCTTGTCGACAGTTGAAAATTTATTGTGACAAAATGACGTGAAAACTAGCAATATTTCAAACTGATAGACGACAGTAAAACGTATCCGCAATGTCGTAGTCAACATTGGGCGAAACTGCTTGAATTTTTTTTCCTCAGAACCGCTGTCCATCACAAATATTGATTAATGACCGTCGAGTCACTTTTTTTATCCACTACTTTCGAATCTAACTCCAGTTTGACGACAAATGGCTTGATGTCGGTTACAAAACTTCCAACAGAAATTTGAATACTTAATAATTTGTTACCATCGCACCCCAAGCCTCAAGCGCGATGTTGCCAAATAGGGTATTACCGGATTACGTCACTGGATCATTAGGGCCTTCCTCGCATCTTTTTTTGCAATTTTTTTCCCGCCTTATTATGATGATCAAAGTGAAACAAACTGCCACACAATTATCAGGGAGTGTTCAGCTCCAAATTACACATTAAAAAAAATTGGATTCATACCCCGCATTAGTTAATTACAATTTTCAGTTTCACAATCCAATCCTTTTCAACATTTAAACCGCTCGTTTGTGGAATTTCTTTATGAATTGAACACAGTCTGGTTCTGGGGTCCAGATTTGGAAGTTCGTGAAAATTGATTTAATGTAAGCGAATGCATCACCGTTTGCCGTTCTCAGTAATTTAGGGCATGAAAGGATTTTTCACAACTTTGGAAATTCGTGGCGTCCGATTTGCAAATAATGGAAAACTTCAACTGCAGATTGAAACGTTCTTCTATCTTTTATGCTTTCTGCTAAATTTGAATGAAACCCATCAGGTATTTTTTGAGTTATTGAGTGGTAGAATGATTATCAAACGAATCAATCACCATAGTGGTTGTAAGTATAAGTTAGTAGAGCTATTTTTCGTCTGTTGCGAATAATAATGACAGACAAGTTAAAAGAACACTTTCTGTACTTACTGTTGTTCAATTTATTCCAGGCCATCCTTGGATACAGCGATGAGGCCAACATGCAGTGGCTTTGTGGCGGTAGCTTGATTAGTGAACAATTTGTTCTAACAGCTGCACATTGTATGTTTTCACAAAGCTTGTAAGTCCATATTTATGATCTACTTATAAAACCAAGAAAAAAATCCAATTCCAATATTGGTTGAAACTGATTTCCTCTAATGCAGTGTCTACTGTCTATTGATTATACTGATCTTTTCGGGATTTTTTTCTAGTGGAAAAGTTCAAAGAGTGCGTCTGGGTGATTTAGACATCAAGAACACAACTGACTATGCCAGACCTCAAGACTTTAACATACTCGAAACGTTCATCCACCCAGACTACAAAACCTCAGCTCAATACAACGACATCGCCCTTATCAAACTAGACCGCGAAGCTACATTCGATGAGTACGTCAAACCGGCTTGTCTGCAGACCGACCATGCCATCGAAGGCTTGAACAGATTGCAAGCTACCGGATGGGGTAAAACGGATTTCGCTGGGGAACCCAGCTCGCACATGCTGAAAGTCGACTTGAGCTACGTCAACAACACAGCGTGTTCCAAATATTACGAAAACGTCTCCAATAGAAAGAAGCTGGAGCGAGGCATTGACGACACGACACAAATATGTGCCGGCGATTCTGAAGGAAAAGACACATGTCCGGTTTGTTCGCCATTTTGTGATATCTATTGCTTGATTGGAGTTACACTGATTTTGCAGGGTGATTCGGGTGGTCCGTTGCAGTTCTATTCATTTGCCGATGAAACAACGTTTATACATTGGAGAATCATCGGAGTGACTTCGTTTGGAAAAGCATGTGGCATCGCAAAAGATAGTTGTGGAGTTTACACAAGGGTTTCGCATTACGTGCCTTGGATAGAGAAAATAGTCTGGCCGAATTTCACAGTTTGATTTCAATTAATGAGCGCTGTTCCTCAGTAAAATAATAATAAAATAATAATAAATAATAAATAATATTATAATAAATAATTATTATTTTATAATAAAATAATAAATTTGTTTCAATTTTCCACCAAGCTACAAATTTTCAACAAACAGTACCAAAACTCAATTCAACAATCTATGTAATGCTGCAACGTCTGTAGTGTGATTCAGGAACACGACCTTTTTCACGGGAATCGTCGATGATAGTGATGGACGGTAAGGAAAATCTGACCTCACTTTTGTGGTGACCCCCATGGGCTCCAGTGAAATCAAAGACGGTTTTTTTTTGTGAGACAGACTTATAAATAAAGTGGTGGAGTGAAAGAGACGGAAATGCAAACTTTGGACTCGCTAGGTGGGTTTATTCACCCACTAATGCGACACGCTCATACTCCGCAGATCACATTCAGTAAATTTCATGGTCAGGGTCTCTCGCTATGAAGACAGTAAACCCCAGGAATACCTCTTGCTCGCGGCCCCGGTAAGGTTCCAGAGAGTTGCGGCTCAGGTCAGGTTGCACAATGAATATAACTTCAGATTTGTCATCAGATGGAATTGTTACTCCATTAACCCAGGGATTGTCTGCACGGTCTGCAATACATATAGATTGGAAACACTTGAACACCCCCTGTTTGGATGTCCCCTGTACCGTGGCATTCGGCTCTCGACCTGGCATGACCCTGACAGCTTCTTGACATCTGCAGAAGATCTGGATGTGGTTGGTGTTAAACAACTGTACAATCTATGGAGGAAGATGCAGATGCTTATTTCGTGGAGTATTTCTGTTGACTTAAGGTTCCTGGTCGATGGCGACAATGAAAAATTGACTGTTGAATTCAGCAATCTTAATTCTTGCAATGCACATTGTCAACAAATGCTATCAAGAAAATTATGAGACCAAAACGAGCTCAAGAAGGTCGACCGCGACACACACAAACTCAAGGACCTGAGCACATAGACATTCCTGCTCAATTTACGCGACAACTGGTCGATATGACACCCCCAGTTCAACCTATGGTCAAGCCTAACGCCCAAGAGATCGACATGCTCCGTCTCATCAATCTCACCCGTATTACGCAGCGGAAAGACCAATTCTCGGGTCTTTTCGGCAATTAAACGAAGCATATCCGCATTAAACCAGGACAAACAGCTCGAACGGGCCAAACCCGATTCAGACAATACGTCAGCTAGAACAGGCCTGCGATTGAGCAGTGAAGTGTCGCCAGCAAAAAGCGTGAATCCTGTCCCAATTACCTGATCAGGAAGATCATTTAGGTATATTAAAAAAAGAAGAGGCCCCAAGATCGAGCCTTGGGGCACCCCAACTACGATACTTTTAGCATTAGACACTCCCCCCTCAATCCTTACAACATGAGCCCTTTCTCAAAGATATGAACACAGCAAAGCACAGCTTACGTCATCAAACCCATATCTTGCTAATTTTTTCAACAAAAGGTCCCGCTGGACACAGTCGAATGCCTTACTGAGGTCGCAGAACGCTGCTGCGGCAAATTCTCCCCTCTCAAACGCGTCGATCATCTGATCCACAAAGCTGAGAATGGCATCGACTGTACCAACCCCGCGTCTGAAACCGTACTGACATGGTGAAAACAAATCATACTTTTCGAAATACTTCGCTATCTGTATACTTGAAGCCTTTTCATAGATTTTTGAGAAGATGGGCAAAAGAGATATTGGCCAGTAGTTCTAAATACTATTAGGACTACCCTTCTTGAACATTGGAATAACAACGACCGTCTTCAACTCGTCCGGAAAAACACCCTCCCGAAGGGAAGAATTTATTAGATGCGTGAGAGGCACAATGATCAATAGTATGGGGGCATAGGTCGTGCCGTGTGCAGCTTCGTGAAGATATATAGAATTATATCTTAATCGATTCCTGGGGGATCAAGGACCATGAAAAATTATGGTGAATATTGGCATCTACTGCAGGCAAATATGGTGGAGGCGCCAAAATGAGCTTCATCTGGTTATAAGAAACTGGCTGTAGCTCGTTTGTTTTTCAACGGATTTCGACATCTGGAACGTCCCTTTGGAGACAAAAAAGTTCTCTTCTTATTTCATACCTAAATTCACAAACGTCATTTCGTGAAACTGTCAAAATTATCTTCATAAGATATGCTAAATTCCGCCGGTTTTTGGAGGCTATCCGATATTCTTGAAACCTGGCAGCATCATAGATCTTGAGGTGCCCTTTCCGAATTTCTACTCTTCCACTTCGTATCTTTTCCGTTTCGGCCACCACATTGAAAAGATGGCGCCCAAAAAACAGTTTTTTGGCAATATCTTAAATTCAACTGATTCAGGATTGAAACGTGTATATGCGGAGGAAAGCCCATTCAAATTTCTACAATTTGACATATCAGTCATTTATGTGCGATCCACGGTTCTTGAGTTAAAGCTTTCAGAACTTCCGGAAACATCAACTTTCGGCATTCAATCAGCATGTTAAATTGATACCACCGTCATGTAGTAAGCAATATAACCATAAATAGCTCTTGGTCATTATCCATAGATAATAAAAATTTAGAAAATCGATCATGATGATGTTAATTGTGTAATTACAGGGTGAACTGTGAAAGCAAACTGACTTTAGAAAGAAATAAAGGTAATATAGCATTTGAAGGATATCAGATACATTCAAAACTCATTATGATGAAATTTGAAGTCATCATTCAGAATATCGACTTTCCACTTCGTATCTCTGCTGTTCTGGCCATAATTTTGAGAAGATGGCGCCTAAAAAAAGATTTTTGGGAAATTTTCGGAAAATTCGTTATAACATTTTAGGATTCATATCAAAAGTGGAGGTCAATTGAATTCTCTAAAATTTGACATCCGAATCACTCATGTGCGACTTACGGTTCTCAAGCTATACCTTTTCAAAGTCAATTTCCCCTTAGAGTTCACCCTGTAGTTGCATAACAACCGTTACCATGATTGATTTTCTGGATATTATTGGTCTCTGGTTGACAACGTATCATTATTTGTGGCTAATTTGATTGACACGTGGAGCGAAGATCAACTTGCCATGTTGATTGAATGACAAAAGTTGATGCTTCACGGAGTTCTAGAAGCCATAACCCAAGAACTGGAAGTAGCACGTACACGAGTGAGGTGTCATATTGTAGAGAAGTGAATAAGCTTTTATTCGCATACAAACGCTTCCACTTCACATTGACTTAAATGAAGATATTGACAAAAAACTGTTTTTGGGCGCCATCTTTCCAATATGGCGGCCAAAACTGCAAATATGCGAAATGAAAATGTGGAAATTCGGAAAGGGCACCTCAAGATCTATAATACTGCCAAGTTTAAAAAATACCAGATAACCTTCAAAAAAGGCCGGAATTCAGCATATCTTATACAGACAATTTTGACAGTTTCCCGAAATGACGTTTGTAAATTTAGGTATGAAATGAGAAGAGAATTTTTTCGTCTACAAAATGACGTTCCAGATGTTCAAATCCGTTTAAAAACAAACGAGCTACAGCCAGTTTCTTATTACCAGATGAAGCCCATTTTGGCGCCTCCACCATATTTGCCTGCAGCAGATGTCAATATTCCACCAAAATTTTTCATGGTCCTTGATCGCTAAGGAACCGATTAGGACATATCTCTATACATACAGGGTGGCCCAACGAAAACAGAACAGAGGGGTTTTCGGGCATTTCACATCATTTTTTCGAAAAAAGCTCAGACAGGTCGATTTTTATATCGAGGGGGACATCTGAAACATACATTGGCAAATTTCTATCTTCAGCCCCCTCACTTCTACCCACCTTAACTTTGGAATTTCAAATGACATCATCTACTTTGCGATACATCAAATCAAAGAAAATCAAATTCTTTTTCTGAAAAAAATATTTTCAAAATTTCCAACCCCACCTCTCATCTTTCTAAATTTCTCTGACTGTCCCATTTTATATTCTCGACCCCTCAATTCTCTTCAATTTAATCAACGTCATCCTAAATAGCATCTAAGGAGAAAATTTTCGGTAGAGAAAAGTGTTACCCAAATTGACCCCTTTCCTCTCCCCCACCCCAATTTCAAAACTCAACAGACACCACCTACTTTGTGATACATCGAATGAAAGGAAATTGATTTCTCTTTCTGAAAACAATTTTTTTGAAATTTTTAACCTCTCTCCTGATAAATTGAACATTCGGAGTAATTCAGGTAGTTGCAGCGGTACGCTAGCAAAATTACCCTGATTCTGCATTCTGTGATACTGCAATGAAATTTGACATATGCAAACTACGTAGAGTTTCAAGTGATTTGACCCGCAGCACTCAAAAATTTGTCCATTAGGGGGCGACTGGGGGCCCCTCCAAATTTCAAGATGTCAGAGTTTTTACCATGCACTATTCAGTACCGCCCTATCCACCGTACAGGACCTAAACAACTTTGTTCTTGACCATCATTACATTTTTCGTCATGTCAATTCCATTCTTCTTACAGAAAAAAATTATTTCTTTGTCTGGTCAACAAATCGAGAAATATATTTTTTTTTGGACCACAAATAGATTGTTGAATCGTTTTTATGTGATCATCGATGAATCCGCATCCCCTTGATTCATTTATAATAACAAAAGTTTTGCTGTTCTATTCTTTAACGAAGGGGTGACCTCAACTTACCATTATTTTCAACATTACCTATTTCAATGTTTTATCCCCAAAAATATGATTATTATTGTACTAATATATAGCTTGAAGTTTTCTTCAACGGTGTGGATGATGAAACGGCCTCTGATTCCACCTGGAAGCCGTGCATATTAATTTTTCTGCAAGGCCGTCAAATCTGGCATTTTTTATTTTCTACCGGGAGCGGCCAAAATGTCAATACACACCACTCCGCCCAAGAGTACCGGTTGCGGTACTTTCGCACCAACTCTCATTTCAGTATCACAAAATGCAAAATTGTTAGGCGTGAATATCGTTTTCCGCTAGAGTGAACCGGTGCTCTTGGGCGGAGTGGTGTGTATTGACATTTTGGCCGCTCCCGCTAGAAAATCAAAAATGCCAAATTTGACGGCCTTGCAGAAAAATTATTATGTATGGCTTCCAGGTGGAATCTGAGGCAGCTTCATCATCCACATCGTTAAAGAGAACTTCAAGCTGTATATTAGTATAGCAATAATCATACTTACCGGGGTAAAACATTGAAAAAAGTAATGTTGAAAATAATGGTAAGTTGAAGTCACTCCTTTGTTTAAAAATAACACTGCAAAAGTTTTCTTTTCATAAATGAATCAAGGGGATGCGGATTTATCGATGATCGCACAAAAACTACTTAACAATCTATTGGTGGTCAAAAAAATATATTTTTTTTTAATTTGTTGACCAGGCAAAGAGATTATTTTTTTTCTATAAGAAGAATGGAATTGACATGACGAAAAATGTTATGATGGTCAAGAACAAAGTTGTTTAGGTCCTGTACGGTAGATAAGGCGGTACTGAATGGCGCATGGGAAAAATTCAGACATCTTGCAATTTTGAGGGGCCCCCAGTCGCCCCCTAATGGACAAATTTTTGAGTGCTGCGGGTCAAATCACTTGAAATTTTATGTAGTTTGCATATGCCAAATTTCATTGCAGTATCACAAAATGCAGAATCAAAAAGCGTACCGCTGCAACTAAGGGGGAAAGGGGGCTTTTTGAAAATTCTTTTAATATTTTATTCAGGAAGCGAATTTAATTCCCTTAGATTTGATGTATCACAAAGAGGGTAGTGTCATTTTAGATTTTGAAGTTGAGGTGGGGGAGTGAAGGGGTGAATTTGGGTGGCACTTTTTACACAGAAAATTTTCTCTCTCGATGCTGTGCAGGATGACGTTGACTGTACTGAAAAGAATTAAGAGATCAAAAATATTACATTGGAAACTCTGGCAATTTTATGAAGAAAGGGGGTGGGGTTGAAAATTATAGAAATATTGTTTCAGAAAGAGAATTTAAATCTCTTCAGTTTGATGTATCGCAAAGTGTGTGGTGTCATTTGAAACTTCGAAGTTGGGGCGGGTAGGGGTGAGGGGGCTAAAGATAGAAATCCGCCAATGAATGTTTCAGATGTCCCCCTTAATATAAAAATCGACCTGTTCGAGTTTTTTCCAAAAAAATTAGGTGAAATGCCTGAAAACCCCTCTGTTCTGTTTTCGTTGGGCCACCCTGTATATCTTCACGAAGTTGCACACGGCCAAGCCTTTTTTGACCCTATGCCCCCTATAAGCCCCTTCCGGCCAGTGTTTATTTCGATTAATTTTTTCAAGGTTGCAAAGATTCAGAGTGACCTTGAAAGACGCGTATTCATCCGGAAATCTGGACTGGAGCTTCTCACACTCGACTTCCGGAACTTCCTTCTGTAAAAATGTCTTCCCTTGATCTGCAGTTGTCTCAGAAGTTGGCCTCGTGATATGCAAAAAATGTGTGCAGTCTTCAAAGTTCCGGTACCACTAGCACTACCTTTAAATATGGAAGGTTTTCTCTGGGCCTTTTTCTTATTTGCGGAAGACACACGTTTATTAACCTTGGGAGCGGCTTCCATCTTTGTCATCCCCGCAGCCCCTGCATATGACTCAGGACCACCAGCCGGTTTCTGTTTATTGTTTTTTAGATGCGTTTGACCAGTCGTCGCACTTTGCTCACGCCCGATTGCCCGATCGTCGGTTTGTTTACGTTCATTTTTTTCGGCGTCAACTTGCGATAACGCTGCCTTAGTGTCGGTGTTTTCGTCCATGGACTTATTATCGTCGCGTCGGCAGGAAATGGATTCTTAACCTTGAGCTGTTCCTCCAGGACACGAACTCTCTTCCTGAGCTCATTGATGATGATGTCCTTCTGTTTCATGACATACTTATAGACAGTATCGTGGGCAAAAAAAATTGGCCCCGGCAAATTCAAAACATATATCCCTATGGCAGTGCGAAACCATGTTTCCTCTTCGAGTGTCTCTCTCAAAAATTTGAATTCTCCTCGGAATTCTCATCCACTTGGTGCTTGATGAAATGTTATCGAAAAGCTTTCGCGCGCAACTTTGCATAATTAGGTGAATGTGAGCGTGGATGTGGAAAATACGAGTGTCTTAGTATCTTGACTAGCAAACCTACCAGTTTACAAATAATAAATAACGATATTCTGTTGGCAGATACATACCTACCTAACCTAATATCTCCCTTGCAGTCGAGCTGTGCGTCGTCGAAGGATGACTGGTATTGTTATTTTGTTCATTTTATCTGTATTTTTTAGTAAACAAGCAGCTTCCATCAGTTTCGAGGGTAAGAACATTTCAAATTCACTGCCACTCAATTGTGTATGAATCACAATAGTACCTACATATTTATTTTCTTCCAGGGAGTCCATGTACTCTGGATTTAGGTGCACCCGGAACTTGTGTAGTTATAGCGCAATGTCCTTATGCCGTTCTCCTGCTCAAAGCAAATAACCCGGCAAATAAGAAACCAATCAATTGTGGATTCAATAGATTTATACCGATTGTGTGTTGCCCCAACGATCAACAACCTGAAAAAGAAGTTCTTCTACCGGGAAATATCACGAAAGAAGGTGGGTTTAATCTTGCGATTAGTTTTTTCTCGACTTTATTGATAAAAGCCATACATTAAAGTTCAGAAAAGTGAAAAACCCTTGCAGTGTTTCAATTTCCTATAAGTCAAATTAACTTGGAAAACACAATTTTCATCTTGAACACAGCTAGGTAGGTACAGCTGTGATATATTTATTTTTTGGCATGGCTGCAATTATCAAATCGGCGAGGTCAAGTGTCAAGTCATTAAGACATGAAAACGGCCTGAAATGTCCAAAATTCGCCTATTTGATAGTTGCAGCACAATTTCTTGAACAATCTGCCAAAATAGTGTCAAAAAATAATGAACTTGATTGTTTAACTGACAGATTGTTCAAGAAGTTGTACAAAAAATTGTGTAGTGTAATACAGCTATAATACAATAATTTGTATGATTTTCAATCGTGCAAATCTTTTTGATATTAATTTTAGTATGTCGGAAGTTTCATCCACCACCACGTTTCGGCTTAGCTGATAATGGATGGGAATCACTTGCGAGGAATTACCCACATATGGTAAGGTATAAACCAAAGCTGGGCACTGAACCGTTAACCCGTTAATCGTTATAACCGAAGTTGACTTTTTCGTTAACGATTCAACTTTTAAGTTGACTTTAACGGACTAAGTAACTTCCGTTACATTCAACTTCCGTTAGCTCAAGTCCGTTAACGTTAACTTGTACAGCCATACTTATCTTTAAAACCCGAAATAGGGAAAGTCTGGAAAAATGGAGTGAAGGTTTCAACTATGAAACCTGTAAAAGATTACTCTGTCGAGCACCACAAGCGTTTTCAGAATCGGGCAATTTTTGTTCAAGATATCCTCATTTCAACCGAGGCAAAATTTTGGGGTGGTCTACTTCAATCTTGGCTCAGTTCAGTTAGGTATATTGCTGGTGTAGGTATTACAGTTTGGTCACTTTCAAGGCGGTGTTCGAGTGGTTTTGGAGATGATTATTTTGGTTTACAAAATGAAAAGTTAATGTTAACGGTTTAACGTTAACTTCCGTTACATTTCAAATCAATCAACTGATCAACGATCAACAAAGTTAACTTTTTTGTTAACACGATTTAACGTTCAACGAAGTTAATTTTCTCGTTAACTGTGCCCACCTTTCGTATAAACCTACAGATGATTCATGAGTGACCTTACATATAGACTAATGGCAGATAAAGGATTTCAAGGCGAGTCAAGATCCATAAGCTAACATTGTTTCTTGTCCATTGATTACGAAGAGACAGGGTGTTTCTTGTGTTTGCGTTTGGTACAAAATTTTGATAAGAGATGACATTCCGAAAAAATAAAAATACAGGATCTGATTGGAAAAAAGTCCTCCCTCCCATTATTTGGTCAAAAAGTACAATTTCTAACCGCTTTACTGGCAAAGTGCTAGCGCGAACTAAAGCTTTTCACCAACAAAACAACCACAGTGAAGCAACAACTCCACGGACAAATAGCGAGCGGTAAAAACTCTTTTCCGTCCGTTGCCTATACGACAAGCAAGCTAAAAGTACCTACACCTACACTTTCTGTGATCACTATTGTGCAATTTATTCCAGGCCATTCTTGGATACAGCGATGAGGCTAACACTCAGTGGCTTTGTGGCGGAAGCTTGATCAGTGAACAATTCGTTTTAACAGCTGCACATTGCGTATCTTTGCAAAGCTTGTGAGTACCTACGATTTATCGTCTGATCGAATCAATTCCCCATTCAGGCAGGATGTGTCCTGGTCAAAGGCGCTTCTCACCTCTGAAAATTCGACCAGGCCACAACCTGCTGAATCAAGAACTAATTTTATCACATGATATAACCAAGAGAAAAAATCCAAATCCAATAATTATTGTAAAAACTGATTTCTTCTGATGCAGTGTCGATACTAATCTTTTTCCTTCCAGTGGGAAAATTCAAAGAGTGCGTCTGGGTGATTTGGACATCAGGAACACAACTGACGATGCCAAACCTCAAAACTTCAACGTCCTCGAAACATTCGTACACCCAGACTACCAGCCACCGGCTCAATATAACGACATCGCCCTTATCAAACTAGATCGCGAAGCAAAATTCGATGACTACGTCAAACCGGCTTGTCTGCAGACCGACCATGACATCGAACTCATCGAAGGCCTGATTGGGTTGGAAGCAACTGGATGGGCTAAAACCTATTCCGCTGGGAAACCCAGCTCGCACATGGTGAAAGTCGCCATGAGCCACATCAACAACACAGCGTGTTCCAAATATTACGAAAACGTCTCCAATAAAAAGCAGCTGGACCGGGGCATCAACGACACCACCCAGATATGTGCCGGAAATTCTGATGGAAATATAACATGTCCGGTTAGTTCGCAATTTTGTGGTACTGCTTGATGATCAAAACCTGGATTAAATAAGTTTAACTGATTTTGCAGGATGATTCAGGTGGTCCGTTGCAGTTCTATTCGGTCGCCACTGAAACAACCCATGTACATTGGAGAATCGTCGGAGTGACTTCGTTTGGAAAAGCACGTGGCATCGCAAAAAACAGTTGTGGAGTTTACACGAGGGTTTCGCATTACGTGCCTTGGATAGAGAAAATAGTCTGGCCGAATTTCACAGTTCCTACAGATCCCTATGCTCAGTATGGATTCAAATGAAAAATTCAAAACTCCCTGAAATAAAAGATTTCTTTTAATGTTCTGCCAAGCTTCATCTTTTCAACAAACTTCAAAGAATATCAAAACTGAATTCAACAATGTATAAAAAGTTGCAACGTCCGCGGTGTGGTTCAGCAATACAACCATCTTCTCTGGAACCGTCGATAGCGATTGGGGTCGGCACCATCGTCCGTGTTTTACGTGCTATGCGACACACGGCGCGTCTTACATTTAGCGAGCACTCCAACTAAACCAAGAAGCTTGTTTTTGAGGCGAAAATGCGTCCCCGGCGGAGATCGAACCCGCGACCTCTGGAGATTTACGAGTAGAAGGGGTTTCCAATAATGATCATGGTAAATCATATGTTATGCAACTCAATGCTACAAAGATATTAGGAAACCTCAAGCAGAACCACTTTCCATCACCAATATAGAGAGCTTCCATATTTCCATTACGTCAAAATTGAATTAGCATGGCCACTCGATCGCCGCCGGTGTAAACTTTTATGAGGCCGCAACCTTATCTATCTCTTTTCGCAACAGTAAATTTTGCGAAAACATGCAAATTTCTAAGAAATACGAGTACATACTACAATCTTCAGAAATGTCAAGAAATCAAGATACAATTTCATCAATGATTCGAAAGATTCCTCTGAATCGAAAATTGACAAATTTTTTGAAAAGAATTCCAATAGAACAGTTGTTTCAAGCTAAGCGACACGAGATCAAGGCACTTGACAAAACGGATAAGGTACCTTTTTCAAAATTGTTTTTCTGATGGAAACACATGGACATGGACAATGGGCAGAACAAAAAAATCGAATAAAAAGTTGACATTTCATGTGACCATATTTTTCGA
Organism: Anaspis maculata; assembly: GCA_949128115.1. Taxonomy (NCBI): domain Eukaryota; kingdom Metazoa; phylum Arthropoda; class Insecta; order Coleoptera; family Scraptiidae; genus Anaspis; species Anaspis maculata. Next base: position 26,730,156 of record OX421961.1, read on the forward strand.
GTAGGTATTAAAAAGTTCCGTGTGCTTGTTGCCGTTACTGTAAGGATCATCAACAGGAGATCACGAGCAGGACTGAGTTCTGGTCAGTTGAATTCAGCGCAGAAAACAGTGGCGCATTTGCCTATCATATATCCAAATTGCAACAGAAATCTTTTTTTTAATCGCGAATCAAGGACCTACCCAAAAAGATTTAGACAGGTAGATGGATAGAGGAGGTGTGAGGTGAAAAAATCAATGAAATGAGATTTAGTGGGCAGACAAAGAGTAGAGTGTGCTTATTAATAGATGATAATAAATAGATTCCACATGCATCAGATAAACCAAGATAAAAAAAAAAGTTGGTCTCAATACAATCACGAACGAACGACAGGATAGATAAGTAGGTATCACAAAAAAGATCAATTTTTCGACCATTGATAAAGATTATCATTCGCAACTTTGATAGGTATGCAACTTGGAGTTTGCGACCTCTATTGTTCAGTAGGCACCTACTACAACTCATTGAAAATAATTCCATATAAAGATGACAGTAAGTTAAAGTAGGTAGGTAGATACCGTGGCGAGTCGTCTGAAACCAGACAAACAAGTAGGTACAACTAAATCAAACTAGACAACACCATAGCTATAACTGATGTTTTCTTAATCTGTCTGAAAGGTATTGGCTCGAAATGTAATTTGACATTTGAAGATCAAAAGCTCTAAAGTTTGTGAAACACGCGAACTCGGAATTATCGGCATTAAACCATCAAATCCCCGGCGTTAAAGTTTCATCCTTTGTTCACTTTCGATTAAATCTTTTCAATTATTAATCAGTTCAACCTGCTCCGATTAAGCTTCACGGGCTTATTAATCAAACAAAATTACCTGTTTCAATATTGATTGGGCTATTCCCAGAAACTTCATTATCATTGTTATAGGTACCCTCCACCTTAAGCGCGGTTCATTATTATGATATACCTACTTCCGCTATAAAAACGCTTTAGAAAACCAGCGAACCTTACCTAGGCATTATTTGAAAGTTTCCACAAACTCTCCAAAATTTTATATCGGTCTGCCAAGAAAATGTATTTCTATTTTGTTTACCAACTAGTGCAACATCCATAAATTCTAATCGTGCAACCCTCTTTCGCGTATTTCTTTGTTATTTTCTACAAAGCGCATCGCATTAAATCGAACCCCGGCGCTTTTCCCCTCGTGTTTTCCACCCCGAGGCAGCACCAGATAAACAGGCGATAAGGAAAAAGGAAATGCATTTTTCTCGCACAAATACACCACCGGGGAGGAAAATACGAAGAGAAATTTCTACTCGGATAAAACTTTTTATCGCGCTCATTTACATACGCGGCCGTATGTAGGTCGACGTCACCGGCGGCCTATCGAATTTTTCGCGCCGGAAAACTGAGAAACCCGTGCCGGACGCTTCGGAAACGCCAATTTTCCCGGATCCGGGCAAAAACGACGGCATTTTCATTCAACAATTGGCAATTTTAATAATGCGGGCGACTCACCGGAAAATTCGCAGCTCCGTGCTCGGCAGTAGTCGGCACACTAATGTTCCTCGCACTCCAGCCGCTCCGTCCACGATTTTCCCGGCCGGAACGAGCAAAGACGCGCCGCAGTTTTCCAATCAATAAAGCAGGCGAAGAGGGAAGACGCGACGGCGAGTGCGGCCGCAGTTCGGACCCTTCTCTGGTATAGAGGTACCCCTGCCGGGAAGCCCGGGAAATTGCATTTTCCATAAGTGAAAACTGAAATTTCCAGCTTTTTCCAGAGAGCAGAAACGAGCTGAGGAGTCGTTCAATTGGCGGGTGGGCTTTTGTTCAGCGGAACACCTGCTCTTGGCATCGACGACGCGACATTTGATTGGATTGAAAGTTTTTCGCGGAGGTTTCATTACGGGTCATTGAGAGGAAAATGGCCGGTTTTTGCTGCGCGCCGGATTCGTCATGCAAACAGGTGTGTTGTGTTCACAGGATGGTATTATTCTGTTCAGTTGAGCTGGCAAGACTAACGGCGTAGGTTCCCCTTTTTCCAGGTATACAAAGATCATAGATCTACCTATGGTCAGACGGTTTTTTAATCCACTCGTAGATCTACCTAGTATGTCCAGAAGGTTTTCATGGTCAAGGTCAGTTCGAGTTTCGCATCGAAAATTCAGAAGAACTTCAATGACAATAGCTTGTGGTCCAGAAAGCCGGACGAGTTTGAGTTCACTGATTTAAAAAGCGCCAGGAAGTAGTGCACTGCTTTATCGATGTGCACCTCTCCTTCTCAGTGAACAAAAGTCGAAACCAAGACTCTTTCAACAATTCTGGCAGAGCTACGTTAGTTGTTGATTCTCGGAGGGCAGAATGGCAAGATTACGCAGCTGATTTTTTTCTCGACATCGCCGAACTCGGAATAAATTCCGCATATCGGACTGACCACTCAGCAACGCCGGCTGAAATATCGTCTTCAATGTAGGCGATTTTCTTCGAATGTCACTGTTGGCAGAACCATCGACAAGAAGCGGAATTGACCGCCCGCAAAGCGGTAACGGTAGAAAGTGTGATGGAAGTGATGCTGGGAAGTCCAGAAGGATGGGCTACCGTCTCGAACTGGTGCACTGAAGTCCTGCGAGCAAAAAACGAAGAAGATGAAGACGGAAAATAGATTCGGAGGAAATTGAGGCCAGCCGCCCCCCCAAAGCAATGCTCACGCGGTCCCAGGGGGCGGGTTAACCACCAGGTCTGAGGAGAGGTTTAGTGGGTGGGGTTTGCGAAGGTGCGGCGAGTCCCACACTCCCCCGGTGTCTTTTAAGCCAGGGCGTGTGTAAAAAGCATTCCTCTCCTCCCGAAGAAGAAAAAAAAGATGCGAGCATGGTATGCTGCTTTGCCAGTAGCTCTCGTCCCTGCCCTTCCCGCCAATTAGTGCTTGCTAATTGATCCCCCCAATCCCCAATGGATCACAAAGCGAGCCTAAACCTGTATCTTGACAGTAAGGACACAACGTTTGCGTCTCAATTACAAAGGTAGTGAACTGTAGAATATAGAATACGGATTTCCATGTGAGGTCTGAGCAGAAAATCTTTGGAAAAAGGAGACTGACGACGCAGTCAGCCCAAGGTGACCTTTTCTGGCGTGCCTACAGTTGGTGTGTGCGGAGGACTCGGTCCACAGTCGCTGTCCCTTGGGTGAAAGCGAGGGATGATGCAGAAAAAGGTCTGCGACGACGCTGGTCATCGATGTAAGGCCCAAAAAAGAGCCTGCGAGGTCCTAAGGGTTCAAAGGAACACAAAATTTGCAACAGTGCATTGACAAGACAGCAAAGTGACAGTTTTGACGTGTATTCAACTGAAGTGACAGCCTTGTGATAGCCGACGTTTTTTTTTTAACCGACTTTTTTTTTTGAGGCGAAGAATGCTCCAAAAAAAACCCGGCACACCCCGGCTTGGTGGCACCGGGGTAGTGTGGGACTCGGCAAACGTCTTTCGCTAAACCACTACCCACTAAACTCCGCCTCAGACCTGGTGGTTAACCCGCTCCCTGGAACCGCGTGAGCATATCGGCAACTTAGACCTCTTCAAACAATTAATTCCCTAAATCTTCCCACACGAACGGGCCATTTTCCCCAATAACGTCAATCGCCTATAGTTTGAAGTGCCAATATCTACCAACATACTCATGCTGAACATGCTGATCTTTGTCTTTGAACTTTTGGTGAAAAATTTGTAACTGTACCAAAGTGCCCCCCTGCATCCATGTACCCCTCTCTCCCCTAGGAATTTTGACCGACCATCAAGACAGCATGGGGTCGGCACCATCATTCACACTTTCCGTGCTAAGCGACACACACATATAGCAATCATTTCAACTAAATCAGGGAACTTGTTTTCGAGATAAAAATCCGACCACCCCCGGTGGGGATCGAGCCACGTACCTTGGCATGGCAGTCGGGCGCGCTGCCCACCACACCACACTCCCAACGATTGTATGGACTACACCTATACAATATACATACTTCTTGATTATTGTGTATGCTTATACCACGTAGGTATGTATTTGGAAATTTTTCCGGCGAAGAAAATTATTCAGGTATAGCACTAAAACTACGATAGAATAATTGTTGAGAACTATATTTCGTCGGCGTAATTCGCGAAGTACGTAGCTCCATTTCAGCTAATTTTACAGGAGAGCATAAAAATGGTAACGAGAGCAAACAAATAACAAAATCGTACATCAGAAACGAGTTTTAGAAGCCATATTCAAGGGAGAAATATGTGAACGTTGACTTGAAAAAAAATGTAGTTAGACAACCGAAGTCATTTTAGGACAAGGTGAAGTTACACACTTTGTGAAATACGCCGGCGATTTGCAAGATTCGGATTAGCGACAATGGTCCACAATTACGATCATGAAATGAAAGCAATCATGGAATCAAATGGAATCCCGCATAAGTTTCCAGCTTCATTTCACCCTAGAACGAAAGGTCAAGCGGAAAGGTAGGTTATATTCAGACTTTCAAGCGAAGTATACGAGCAATGATGAGCGAACTGTGTGATGTGAACATGAAACAATTTTTTATGCAGAACAGCGACTTGAAACCTTTCAGCATTTAGCCTGTTAGGTGCAAGATCTTGGGAAAAATCGTTCATTCTCAAATGTCCACATTTATAACTGCATGAACAAAACATCATCTCTCCATGGCAATGAGGATTTCGTGAACGACATAGTATCGCAACTGCTTTAATCGACTTGACTGACGACATTTTGACTTCTTTGGATAGAGGTGGCCTTCACTTCTGACCCTTCTGGATTTTTCCAAGGTGTTCTAATTTACTACAGGTGGGTCGGTTTTACATGATTTCCTAAAATCATACTCTAAATCGCTTTTGGTTTGACGGCATTAGTTTTTTAAGTGATTCAATTTTCGTTACCCAAATCGCATTTTCCTGTTTCGGGCGTCAATCTATTTGTTTCCGGAAATTCAGAACTAAGAAGAGGACCGAAAAGGGGTTTTCGCGGTTTTTACAGCCTAGTTTGAGGCGAGGATGGAAGCTCCCTACGTGTCTCATGTATTTCACTGATTTTCTAAGATGCTCAACGGCCCTGTTGACGCTAGACGCGGTGTTAGGTACTAGGTACCTACTCGTTTTTCCCATAGATGATGTCATACTCGTGTTTGGATCGCACTTATTTCTCTAGGAACACACAGCGTTGCCTCGCGCGAAGAATTGCAGGTTCTAAAAATAACGAATATGGAATTGGATTTTCTTTGTTTCACGTTCGAGCTTAGTGCGTATACGGGAATTACAGGTCCGGGCTAACTCATTATTTTTTATATTTGATGATGAATAATTTACTTTTTGTCTCAGTCTGTTTACGTAATTATTTTTGATGTCATTTTTGTTGTCTCACAAATTTTGTAAATTTACTGATTTTCATGTCAATATTTTTGTGGCCACTTTATCAATTTTGCGTGTGACTTGAATGATTTGATTGTCATGTAATGACCAATTTTTTGTATGTCCAATTTTTGTTTGTGTCATGATTTTATTTCATTTAAATGTCATTGTCCGCCGTCTTTAATGACTCTCATATTTTTATGTCATGTTTTTAGGCTCGCTGTTGTGTTTGTCAGATATTCAATGTAGGTATTTCCAGGATCCTACTAACCTCCCCTATTTTGTCTTGTTCTGGGTTTTTATGCATTGTTGATGGATTTATCTGCATTGTTGATTTGTTGATTCATTATGCATTGTTTACTAATGTTTTCACATTTGTTTACTGATGTTTCTGCGATTTTGTTTCACTAATTACACTTACACTGAATACAGAAATTTATCAGTGAGTTTTTGTCATTCATTTGTCACATATGTGAGAGTTTTCTTCTCAGAGCTTAACTCAGGGGTTTCTTCGACTGGGTTCTTCCACTGAGTGCCCTTTTCCGAATCCGTCACTTTCCTTTTTTTTTTATTGACAGTATGCGGCGGGTGCGGCGGCCCAACGCGAGTGGCCGTGATGTCGGATGGACGTATGTCGATTTCGGGTGTCGATTATTTTGCTACCTCAATCTGCAAGGGCACTCCAAGGTTTGAGGTTCGGGATATGCATCTTGGAGATCATTTTGCGGTAATTTGCGAGTTTGACGGAGAGGGCCCATTGTGCCATCTGGATCAAGTCATTGAGTACGAGTGTAGGTACGTTGACGCTGATGTTCTGTGTAGACTGAGTGATCATTTACAAAGTCAGTTTCGGCATGTTTACACCAGCAATATCAACGACATAGACCAAATATACGGAAGTTTTGTCACTGACCTGAAGCTTGCTGTGGACATGTATTGCCCGCTTAAAAAACGCACTAAAACAAAAACAAAAATTTCGAAACCAAAGTCCTGGATAACTCCGGAACTGATCAAACTGAGTAATGACCTAAAAAACAAATTTTGGTTAATGAAAAGATGTAACGACCTTGTTCTAATGATGAGATATAGAGAAGATAAGCGGGAATATAAAAAGAAAATAGCTAGGGCAAAGAAAGAGTATTACCATCAAAAGCTAATTAACTCCAACATCAGACCCAAAACTCTCTGGAAGATTGTTCGTGGGGAGGCTGGGATGGTTAGGGATCCAAGCATTAAGCTCAAAATCAATGATGAAATCGTAAATAACAATGAGGTTATTAGTCGGAAATTCGCCACATACTTCGATACGGCGGCCAAAAATATAATAAACCAGAAGTCAAACTCAAACACCGCTTTCCCAGTCTCTTCACTTAGAACTGTAAATAACTCATTCTTTTTTGAACTTGTCACGGAACAGGAGGTTGTTGATACAATTCGCGAATTGAAAAACACAAACTCTGCTGGTGCTGATGGCATATCCACAGTGCCGTAACTAGGCTTGTTGGCGCCTGTGGCAATGTAGCAATTGTGCGCCCCAAGGAAGTAAACATCCCAAGGGGGCCGAATTTTTGGTCACAATGGGAACACAAATATCTATAATTAAAAAAAAAGCCAATATAATGATTATCATATTTTTAAAATCTTTCACTTGATCTTTCATGAAAAATAGGTGAAATCAATAATAAATTACTCATTCGGCTCCTAGAAACATTGTCCAAACTCCCGGCCGTCCATTCTTTTACAGTCGAGTTTCCCAACCCAGAAATGAAAACATTTAGACAAATTGATGATCTTTTCACACAAAAAAGTCTTAAACGAGAAGTAACAAAATACTAGAAGTAGGTACCCTCGTAGGTACCTATATGATGACAAAGATAAAAGTTGAACAATAGTCCTGGCAATGAACGCTAAAAAAGGGGGTCTAGAAGGAAATGCCGAGATCCCAATTTTTGGCTTCAGGGCTGTGTTTGGACTTGTTAGGAGGTAAACATACCAAAAGTCCCTGGACCTAGGGGGTGAGGGGGGTACAGGGGGGCACGAAGAAGGTACCGGTTTTTTGTTTTTCGCCTATATCTCGAAAACGGTTGGCCCTGGTCAAAAAGTGGTCGTATAAAAATTGAAGCTGACAAAATTTCCTACAAGAATGGTCCATCAATTTTTTTTATATATGTTATAGTTTTCGAGCAATACGCTCTTGAAAATCGCAAATTCTCGAAAAACGGTGTTTTGGAACACGTTTTTTGTAAATTTTGCCTCGTAACTTCTTTACCGCTCATTTGAGAAGAAAGTAGTTCCAGAGGAAGTGGTAGAGCATTAAGTTTCCTTTAAAATGAGTATATTATTTGATAACTATCTTGATGTGAGGAATTCAGGAATGAATTTTTGAGTGGAGTGATGCATCAAAAGCGAGTCATCCTGGTCGGAATTCGGGTGAGAGGCCCTCTCGAGTGGCAACGGCTAGGAGAAATTTTGAAAATTCATAACACCCGACGGGAAAATGGTGGAAAACTGCAACTGCAGACTTAATTTGACTCTTATGTTTTGTTGCTTCCTGCCAAATTTGGTCCCAATCCATCGGATAGATTTTGAATGATTGAATGGTGAAGTTTTGAACTTTGACATTTTTTATTATTTGACAGATGACAGATAGGGTGATATTTTCAACTGTTCTGAATACAGTTTTTTATGGGCTTCCAAACGGCATTTTGAAAGCCAAGTTTTGTGAAATATAGCTTCTGTCATTTTTTTATAGTGACACTTCCGTTTGACAGATGACAAGCCAAAAACTAATCAGCTCATTTAACAGCAAGACCCTGTCTGTATACCAAATTTCAAGTCGACCAGACTACCGGTTCGGTAGCTATCGTGTCAGAACGTTTTTCCTGCATCCTGCATCATCACATAACTTTCCCTTGGACGGGCTGGAAAAATAATATGAAAAAATGAATAGATCAGTCTTGTAGGAAATTTTGTCAGCTTCAATTTTTACACGATCACTTTTTGACTAAGGCCAACCGTTTTCGAGATATAACCGAAAAACCGAAAACCGGTACCTTCTTCGTGTCCCCCTGCACCCCCCTCACCCCCTAGGTTTGGGGACTTTTGGTATGCTTACCTCCTAACAAGTCCAAACACAGCCCTGAAGTCAAAAATTGGGATCTCGGCATTTCCCTCTAGACCCCCTTCATTGACTGGACTACAACAAAACAAAACTGGTCAAGTTATTGACAAAATATTTAGAATCAAAACGGAAAAAGCAACCCAGTCGGTAGCACGGTGAGTTCGTCCCCGCTTTCAAAGGCGAAGGTCCCGGGTTCAGATCCGCACTGGACCAGATGGACTTTCTCACGCGTTTCCTAGTACTGGGACATTTACTATCGTGCGGTGATGCCCCGGAAAAAAAAATGGAACGAGAAAGCCATCGAAACAAAACCACACTGATTAATCCCTACTGTTTTCATAGTTATCGTCAATAGGTACTGTTATCGTTACTGAAAAAGCTGCTAATGACCTGGTAGTTGATGCAAAGCAAAAAAAATGGAAAAAGATGCATACGTTTTTCACCCTATTTCAAATACCCAAGTAAGTAACTAACTGAAAATAAATTTTATGACAAAAGATGGAAAATGAAAATATCTTGAAACTTCAACCACCAAGCTGAACTTTCCCAGAATTCGATTTAAAAAAATGTATATAATTCCACAAAATTCAAGCTTGACGTAGCTGTTTTATCGATTGAAAGAATAGATATCTTTGTTAATCTTTCTTGGCCGAGAGAGAAGCGCAAATACGACTTGACAAGCTTCAGTTTACTGAACGAGAGATGGAATTTTTTTGCAGAATATAGAGAGGCCCCAACTCAGACTGATTCGGCGCTCTTGTATTTAGGCATTTGGTGCAAAATGCAAGTAAATACATGCGGTAATAGTCAGGCTGGAACTCGAAAAGCACCTAGACCGACCGGCGCTGGCGGAGGGCGCCGAGCGCCGAGCGCGAGCGCTGCCTCATCCTCAGCATGCTACTTCCTGCAGCGCCGTGCTCTTCAATTTTATCCGTTTTATAGCTGTTTTGAATCATGTCATGAAAAAGTGGTAGAAAAACCCGCTTTTGTTTTTTTTTTATTTATAAAGTAAGTGAAGTTGTAGATAGAAGTAGATAGGTCAAGATAAAAATTGAAAAAAATAAGTAATAGGTATTACCCAAGCTGAATTTTGCGCCCCTGAAATTTTTGCGCCTGTGGCAAATGCCACCTTCGCCACGCCCTAGTTACGGCACTGCATATCCACCAGGATACTAAAGGGTGTCGCTCTTGTGATAGCCAAACCAATATCTTATATAACAAACAGGGCGGTAGAATTGGGGCAGTTTCCGGGTGACCTTAAGGTGGCATCTGTGATACCAATCTTCAAGAAGGGCGATAGGTTAGCTGTAGAAAACTATAGGCCCTCGTATAGGCCAATCTCTTTAATAAGCGTTATATCTAAAATCATAGAGAAACTTATGTACAAGCGCCTGAGCTCCTACTTTTCTAAATACAACCTAATTTCAAAAAATCAACACGGCTTCCAATCGGGTAAATCAACTGAGACCGCATCTTTCGATTTTCTTACCTTTGTTCGAAAGAATCAAGACCAGGGCAATTACACCGCGGCTATATTTTTTGATCTCAGTAAAGCATTCGATAGCTTGGACCTGGATCTTACTATTAACAAATTACATGCAATCGGCGTGCGCGGCTTGGAGCTTTCTTTCTTGGAGTCTTTTTTACGATCTAGACGGGCTTGTGTGAGGATTGGGAACACTTTTTCGTCCACTTATACTGTAGACGTTGGCGTACCTCAGGGAACTAATTTGGGACCTGAAATATTTTTAATTTATATAAACGATTTGCCCGATTTTGTACGCGCCGACTCTATAACACTTTTTGCTGATGACACCACTATAGCGGTTTCCGCTTCAAGCGAGGAGTTGCTGCTGGAAAAACTGCAGACAGCCATAAGTAAATTCATCGAGTGGTGCAATCTTAACCACCTCTGCCTAAATGTAGAAAAAACAGCATGCATCATATTTGGTCAGAAGAAGCTAAACCCACTGACTCACATATCCGTCGAAAACGACAAGTTTAGGATTGAGAGCTGTACAAGGTTTCTGGGCATCTACATCGACAGAGAGCTATCTTGGCAGCCCCATATTGAATACGTTTGTAAAAAACTGAACAGTACCATCTATCTCTTAATTCGGCTGCGCAAGGTGATGGACACGAAAGATCTTATCAGCATCTACTACGCTCTGGCTTATTCCATCTTGTCCTACAATGTCATATTTTGGGGTGGTGCCGTCGGCGCCAGTAGGGTGTTCATAACTCAGAAGCGGATGATTCGCACCATTTTCAACTTGGGTTCCTTAACATCCTGTAGAGAAACTTTTAAAAAAAATGGACTTTTAACTTTCCCGGCCATCTACATTTTCAAGGTTGTTTTGTTTGTCAGGGCGAACATGTCGAAATTTGACAGAAACGGTCAATTCCATTCATACTCCACCAGGTCTGTGGACAAATTGAGCACGACGCTGCATAGAACATCGGCACATGAAAGGCCCGCAGCATACGCTGGCGTCAGATTTTACAATGGGCTTCCCGATGCCATTCGAAATATTGAACGCCCGTACCTCTTTAAAAAGAGATTGAGGGGCTTCTTAGTCGACAGATGCATTTATGCATCGAACGAACTGTAGCCCTTGTGTTGGGTCGCTGACCTACCAAGATGGGTGGCTTTTTGTTGGTGACTGATGGTATGACCGACTGTTTTAATTATATGTTGTTTGTACTAATCGTTATGTGATGTAGTTTACTTTTTTTATATTGACAAATTCTATACCTACTACTTTGTAGCCAATAAGGAAATAAAGAATTTGATTTGATTTGATTTGATTTGATATGACATATGTATTTTGTTGTGTTTTTAATTGTTCTTGTTCATTTTGTCTATTGTGTGTCATTTTATAACTCTGTCAGTCTCATTTTATTAGGTGTTTTATGAATAGAACCAAATTCATTTCAAATTTTGCTGATGATTCTAATAAAAATTCATTTTGTTTGCTGTTAATTCGTGTTTTTGCTCAACTTTTCGATACAATCCTTATCCCCAAAGTTCCGTTCTCGTCTCGAGTAGAACCTGAGTAAAACGAATAACGTAAGCAAAACGTAGGTAAGAGGTCCAAGATAGAAGGGGAGGGAGGTAACGACAATCATAGCCAAGGGTCAAAATGAGGGGAACAGTTCAAGCTGAAAGGGTGCTGCAGTATCAATTTGAACCATTAGCCCTGCGGAGAACCAAAATGCAACAACAAGGAATTTGCAAAGATCCAAAGCAAATAGAAAACCATCTCAACGTTTGCATTTATACCATGGATGGGGGATAACGTGGTAATAATTTGTATCGGATCTAAATACATTGGTATATACTGGCTACTACTGGCTGCGCCAAAGGTGCACTCTGACATTACTTGAAGAACAATATCTACGTCAACATAATCTACTGGTGCAACCGTTACTCTTACTTATTATTTGTAATGTTATTTGATTGATCCAGTACTAAAGATATTCGTGATAGGGTGATCGATCGGGAGGTCCGCAGAAAGGGATCGAGAAAGAAACGCCTCCAGCAAAACCCCAAAAGCAAATAGGCAGCGGTCTTCGGAAACTCGTTTTGCTTTCATTAGTCTTGTCTTGGACTACACCATTTCCAGTCTTGACTTTTATTTCAGAAAGCATCAAATAATTGATATTAGAAAGCGTCAACGTTACTGAAGTTCAGAAGTCGTCAATTGTATTTAAGACCAGACGTCTCCTACTTTGGACCAAGATAGCTTTTTTTGCCGCGACCTTTTTTTTTGTTCGAATAGTTTCGATCACGCCCAAATGTTCAAATCACTGTGTAAGAGAGAAAGCTGTATGACGCGTCTCGCGTCTTTCCTAACGTGCGTAAGGACGGAGTCATATTGGTGGAAAAAGCGTTGCGAAATCAATCCGTCTGGGTTTATTCCTTGACGGATTTTCACCATTTTGGTCTCTTTCTAAAGCTACAAGGATGTTCTTTGGTTTGAGCCCATTGGCATTTCCAAAATCCAAGAATAATTTTTCCAAATGTCAAAGTTTAATTTTTTTTTATTTCGGAAATGCCATTGGGCTCAAATCAAAGTACATCCTTGTAGCTTTAGAAAGAGACCAAAATGGTAAAAATCCGTCAAGGAATAAACCCAGACGGATTGATTTCGCAACGCTTATTTCATCAATATGACTCCGTCCTTAACGGAAAAGGTTCGAAAGTCTAATAAATGGTGACGGAGTTGGCGCAGCATCATCATGATATGCTTCAAATGGAAACCGCTATTGTTTGATATCGATAGCCAAAAGATTGACCTGTCGAAAACTTTGAACAGGATCAAAATCGGTCGCAGCAAAAAGAGTTGGACCCAATGAGCCGAAAGTTCGCGACAAAGTTTCCAACTTTCAAGTTGGGAGTAAAAAGAACCGAAGACCACAAATGACTATGAGTCGCCACAATAGAGACTCTCCGTTTCATTGGTGGGTAATTTCCGGATGGGACGTGGAAGATTGAAAGTGTCTTCCGATAATATAAAATTCCGAAACAGAGAGACCTGGGGCCCTCTCGCGCTCCCTCACAAAGGATCTCTACGCAACTGTGTGATGAATGTATAAAGGGAGGGAATCAATTTAATTACACCAGTGACAAACTAAGTGCTCTTACCGGGATTAATTTCTAGTAGGTTTGTAATAAATTATCACGTTGAAATCGACCTTATCTCAGCTCAAAGACGCGCCTCAACCGTACACAGGTACAGACCCCGAGACGTATCTACACCGACTCGCAGGGCAGGAGGACGTTCCACGTTTGAAGAGTTTTTTTCCGAACTGGCACAGGGCCGGCTTAGCCAAATCGGCTTTGGAGATCTGCGTTTGATTTTTTCTCGTCAGTCGATGCCTTCGTTTCCCTTGAACTGTGCTGGGGACAAGAATCTCGTCATCAGCAGAAAAGCCAAGTCACGCCGCCGCCGCACCGCCACCCCTTTTCGCATCAATCGCCGATATTTATGCGAAAGTGAGAAATGAACTTTTGCGCCGTACCTATACACATATTTTTAGAGCGCTCTCGAATTCAGAGAGAACGGGGAAAATGCGCCTGGCTTAATTATACTAAAAGCAATTTTCGGTAGGGTATTGAATTTTTATTTGAATGTGTGTGCTTTATTGACGTGATTATGGTCTGGTGGAAGTACTTTGGTGGAGTATTATAAACTCCCTGCAGTGTGCCACATTCTCGACATGGTTGTACTCTAAAATGCTCTCAGGAACGCTGTTTGGAATCTGTGACGTGAGCCAAGTATGTATAGGCAAACACTGTCGAAAATTACGTGCGGTGGAATGGGGAAAGGACAACTCACCGACGTATCTAGACACTCAGTCACCAACGCAACAGTCTTGTAGCTCATAATTCTAAGTTCGATCTGCAACCGACGCACCATGAACGTCAAAAAAAGCCCAACTTTCAAGACGATTTGCAGTCTCCTCTGTCTCTCCCTAGCTTTAGACCTGAAACAGATGCATGGCAAAGGCAGGATGAAAATGGGAGTGAAAGCCTTCCTCACATTCGCCAAGATTTGGAGCTCAGGTCAATGTAATTGAAAATTAAAAAACGTTTTGACGTGCAACTTTGCGCGAGTTGCCAGTCGGACTTGGAATCATAGACAAGGCTTGGAATACGCTTGACTAGTGTGACATAGGTTTGTGAACTGCCATTTTGGGTTTGCATCCATGGTTGCAACGACACCCTGACCTCCCACTCAGCAAGAAAACATCTCTGTGACATCAATTAGATGTTCAAGTCACACCTGCGATGTTAACAAAAAAAGTATATGTGATGTTAATTGAACATCTCTGTTACCTCTTATGTCCGGGTAATTAGAACATGGATGAGACCTCTCAAAGATGTCCAAATGTGACATACTATCTACATCGCTATTCCACATCTCGTAGATATCATTTTGTAACGTACATGGTACGTCGCATTTTGGATGTGTATTTTTGAATAAAAATTAATTTTTAACACCTTTTCAACATAGTTTTGTGTCATAGGAGGTTCCGCACCTATATTAACTATATTTTACAATCTATACAGCAAGTTTTTCCCGGAGAAAAGTTGTTCTTCTATTGGCGTCCTCCGCAGGATTCGAACCTGAATCCCCACAGGTAATAGTTAGAGACACTGCTGCCGATTCGCCTAAGCTACTAACTTGTCCAATATAGTATATTTAAACAGCGCATACTTGATGTCAGGGATATTTTCTCTGGATATTTCATCAGGACTCCAAACGATACACCAAGCCCAGAGGGCCTCGCTGGGGCTCGAAACGTTACAGCAAGACACAAGAGTGCTCCGTTGGGGCCCCGGACGTTACAATAAAACATAAATGGGAGTCATCAAAGTATTCGAAAGCAATATAAGACAAAAAAGGGCCCATTATGGAGTTCCGAATAACAAGAGCATACTCAAAAGGGTTCACCAAAGGTGCGAACGCGAAATTAAAAAACCTCCCAGTGGCTACGTCTCATTGACGTCAGTAAGATGTTACATTTTGGCAAGTTGAAAGCAGTAACAAAGTTATGTCCGGTAGATGTCTCATGTGTGATGTTCCATTTAAGTTCATTTCGAAACATCTCTCAGACATTACATCGTATAACATCGCGGATGAACATTACATAGATGCGGAAGTAACGTTTATTGCGAGATATATTGTGATGTTATTTTGTGACACGATTTAGATCATCTCATTTATGAGACATGACATGCTCATGCATGACGTGCTGAGTGGAAGCCCGCCAAATTAAAAAATCTCTCAGTGGCTACACGTCTCACTGACGTCAGTGAGAGATTACATTTTGGCAAGTTGAAAGCTAGTCACAATGTTATGTCTGGTGGATGTTCCATGTGTGATGTTTATTTCAAGTTCATTTTGAAACATCTCTCAGACATTGAATCGTATAACATGGCTAATGAACATCTCAGAGATATGGAAGGAACGTTGAATGTGATGTTATTTTGTTACATGATTGAGATCATCTCATTCAAGTAACGTGACATGCTATGCTGAGTGGGCTCCACCAACCTACGTCATCACTAATTGAACGTATTGAGCCCTTATTAACTAGTGGTAGTAGCTTGGAACTCTTTTTATAACACAAAGGCAGACTCCCAACTGCAACTTATTGTCCAGACTGCTACCTTCTTTGATCAACTTCAACTGACCACATCTCACTCACTAACCCGTGCCATCGTTAAGCGCCGGTCGTTATACTACGCTGGTTCCAACTACTGGCTGCTACCTACAAACACAGCATTGCACTTTCTGCTTATACTTGAGCAAATCATCGCTAGCAAGCATCTTGAGGTAATTGCTTAATAACTTCACCATGTCAGTAAATTGAAATAATAATTGGATACCGACACATTCTCACACGAGAATTCTCTCACGATTCTCTGTCGTAGCCTCTACGTAGCCCGCCAACAACTATAATAATAATTTTTATTCGTGCTATTATATACAAAATTAACATTCATATCAGCAATCAGCACCCTCCAGACCTAACGACTGCAGCACCGAAGGACCAAAGGCTACCTATCCCTTAAATGGATGCATCCTCGACCAAGATTCCCTACACACGCCAGAAGAAGCTGAGGATTTTTTTTAATGCGATGTACAGTGATTACATCCAGTGTCGTACCAGGGGGAGCAGGGGGTGCGGTCCGCACCGGGTACCAGCAGTAAGGGGGTTTCACTGTCAGATCATTCGAGGTGCTAACAAAATCTACAGAGGAGAGAAAGGCTTGGAGGGCGCAAAACAAGCTGGAGAAGCCCCGTTTCCAAAAAAAAAAACATCTGCGGCGCTTTTTTCTCACCTTGGTAACTATCAAGTGTTTTAGCTTTGTCAGGAAATCGTTTTCCTGCGTCTAAATAAAACCATGGCACTAATTGCTGGCTGGGACACGATTTTTCGATCCCAGAATTCCCAAAGCGCAAAATGCTTAATTGTGCCTGGAGGGTGTCTACTACAGTCTGCAGCTAATTCTCTAGAGAGGGGGGTGTTACAGGATAGTTCGCCCCTAGTGCCAAATACGCCAGGTATGTCACTGATTATACCTGGAAAATGTTGCCACCCAATTCTTATAAACAATTATCCAGAATGGTCTGGACATGGAAAGTTAGTTTTTGTTAAAAAAAAATCCATTAAAGATCGACAATAGACCGAAGAAGTGATGACGTCACAACATGGCAACATGGCCGGCGGTTGACATTTTCTGGAGGCCAACGTCACATGAACGTGACGTTTCTATGTTTGGTTGTGTTTTGTTTGGCATGACATTTTCTGGAGGTTCACAACAAAAGTCACAAAAGTCAGTGCAAAATGGCAGTGAGCAGCGCTGAAATTGCCAGCCTAAGAGACAGCCAGCGTCATACAGGCGGACTTGGTTGCAAAAAGGCCAGACATAGCCCAACTCATTGACAGAGAGCTGCGCAAAGCTGCACTCAGAATCACCAGTGCCAGTGCCTACAGAACGGTTCCGCATGATGCAGCACGAGTGCTCTTGGGTATCCCACCTTTCGCTATGAAGCTTGCGATTGGAGGAAACAAGCCTAGGAGTGCCCACCAGCAAACCAGAAAGCAGAAACAAGGCCAGTGGGCAGTTCGTCGAGCAGTGGCAACGGCAGTGGAACGCCTTGGTTCAAAGTTGGATGAAAGAAATACTGGGGAGCCTCAAAAGCCTCAACGCCAGGACAACGCGGAATACGCTCGTTTTCATTGTAACGGTCCATCAAGGCAGCGAGAAGACCTCGAAGAAAAACTGGGCAGGAGAATCGCCGTCGACAATCTCGTTCATGAGATGCTCAGAGGCAAAGAGCAATGGATCGCAGTGCAGTTTATGGTTAGCAGTTTTTAGTTTATAGCAATATAGTTTGATTTCCTCCACCTGATATAGCCCAAAATATGAATCTTTTTTGTTATATCCATTTCCGTTATTTACCTTCGCAAAAATTTGACAAACACATGACAAACACAAACAGAGAAACGTCAAGTGCATGCCACGTGCCGTGCATCCCACGGTCATGTCACGTTTGACGTTGGCCTCCAGAAAATGTCAACCGCCGGCCATGTTGCCGTGTTGTGACGTCACACTTCTTCGGTCTATATCAAGCCAAAAGAGAATTTTGATTTTTGTTGGCATAAATTTTGTAAAATGTCAGTCTAATGAAGAATAATACAGTGTGTGACTTCAAATGTTGATGAAAGCTTGTAGTGTATCCTCTGGTCACGGCGCCATTTCTGTAGTGTAACCCCGTTTGCGATCGTCGTTGTACCTTCTCTTCCCAACGTTGTTTACCTTTTTCCTACTAGTTGTGTGAGTTCTTACTCGAGATGAGAATGTGTCTTTAAGGATGAGGTTTGATTCTTGAATGAAACGCGAATAAAATATCAATTAGCAAAGTTTTTGAATGAATTTGTTTCTTCTCTCAAAACACCTACTGACAGTGATAAAATGACACAACATGATGAAGAACAACCAAACACATAACAAGAAAAATCATTACAAATTATTTGACAATGCAGAAATTTACAACAATAAAGTGAACACAAAATCAGATCAGCGAAACAAAACAAGGAATCATGAAACAAGGTCCAACTGTCAATTTACTCGCAAAGGAAAAAGTGACGTATTCGCTGGCAGGCACAAATGGGAAGAACACGTCAAAGAAACCCCTGCGTATTGCCTGGTTGATTGCTGGGAAATCCCTTCCCAAATGATCTGAACAAAAGTCAAGTGTGAATGAGTCATGATGAAATGACAGAGAAGTCACTCCAGTAATGCATTGATCAAGTCAGCGTGAATCGGTGCTTGAACCTCTTTGAAACGTTTGCTTTGTTTACAAGTTATTTACGTAACAACAAAAGGAAACGCGCTCGCTTACACTTTGGAGGAAATTTTTACGCTCAGCGATTTAATTTTACACTTTACAAACAAGAGAAGTCAAATTGATGGATAAATAAACAATAAAGAAATGATCGGTGAACAAGTACATAAATCAGCAAGAAACAAATGGTAAGTGATGGTGTAGGTGAATAAACAAGAAACAAATGCGAGATAAATAGGTAGATGAATAAACAAGAGACAGGTGAGAGATAAATAAGTAGAGAAGTTGGAGTTGGTCATACTTTTAGTAAGCAATTGGACGGAAAAAGTATCTATAACGTATTCGCCCGAAATTCCCCAGAAGTTACCCATCACAAACCCCACAGATACATACATACATACATACATACATACATACATACATACATACATACATACAAAACAGAACAATGGTTAGTAAACAGTAATCACATACAGTAAATAGCAGTAAATACAAGAAAATCGACTCAAGCCAACCTGTGGCCCTTTCTTCGTCGTCTTACATAATTTCCCCCCCAAATAAGAAAAGGTTAGTAGACTCAACAAGGCAGATTCATACGAGCAGGTGGACCCCCCAGGACACGGAGAAGCGTGCAAGTCTTCTTTCCTTTCTTTACTTTCAGGTATAACCCGACAATGAACAATGAAATGTGAATGAATCATAAAAAGTTCTGTTCTCTACTTAGTGGCTGATTTCGTGTAGCAGAGTTTCTTTTTGTCGTCTTACTGTTTGTGACGTAACTTGTGGAAAAGAACCAATAATGAAAGCTCGAAATACGCTAGACGGCGCAATTCTGAGGCCAAGTCATCAGTGCACAAAATGCACACCCACCAGATCACGGCTTTTGTCATCAATATTAAGATCATTTGGGGAGTAGATAAATTACACAAAATTCAAAGCAGTGCAAAGCACCTTGATTTCAAAGGATAAAAACTGCGGGTTATGCAAGCCCGTTGAGAACAAAGAAAACAAAGAATTTCGGGTTATGTACAATAATTTCGCGGACAAAATAGGTATCGAAATGCACGATTTGGTGAGTGGGTGGAAACCAAAACTACGGTACAATAATCAAAGAAAGACCGACCTCAAAATTGTAAAAACGACGCACTCTCGTTGCACTGAAAAAATCACGCGTTCTTCACCACAGCTGCTTATCTTCTCTTTGTCCGCCCGCGGCTGCCGCTTGCGTGCCAGCGCCATCTCCCTCTTCCATCGGCAAACGCTACGAACGTCCCGGTACCTACTTCAGGTACCAACGTACAAACAAAACAATGGGGGAATACCACAAGCTCTTCAATACCCTTGCTTGCTTAGAATTATTCGAGGAATTATTGTAGAGGACTTCTTGACTTTTCCCCTAAGATCATTGAAGAGCGGTCAAGAGTTGGCCAAGGTCATATGGAACCCATGGATATTGGATCGTGGTGATAGACAAAAATCGCAGAGGCCATCGTAACATCTTGATGAGATGCTGATTTATATAGAAAGATTGGTAACTGCTCTTTAACCTTAGATCGGGTATTTTCATGCCCAAAGACAACATTCAACTGTGACCGCCTGGGTAACAACAGAATCTTAGAGAATCTTAGATCCCGTGAAAGCCCCGTGGCGTAGGTGGTTAAGTAGCTGCCTGCGGCCATGGCGGCTCCGGGTTCGATTCCCGGGGGAGTGTCTGGCTGTTTGTGTTGTCCAATTTGCAATTTTTCTGAGCACGTAAGAGTAATAATCAAGGGCAAAAACTGCCATGGCCAGTGCAGGTCGATGAGGAGGAAAACATTTAAAAAAAAGAGCCTTTAGATCTCAGTGCCCAACGGCAATTACTAAGAAGCTGTGGAGCCCCAGATGTGCTGGATTCGATTTTGGTTTCTAGACTGTCTCCATGCGTGAGCTGGAATTGACTTGAGGATCAATAATCGATGCTGGATTTGATGCTGTTAAAAAAAACTGCTCTTTTACCTTCGATCGTATACTTGAGGATCAATAATCGATGCTGGATTTGATGCTGTTGAAAAAAAACTGCTCTTTCACCTTCGATCGTATATTATTTTGACCAAAACAACATTTTGTTGAACTATGACCGCCTGGATAATTGAGTCAGCATCAAATCCAGGTGTCACGAGAGCATCTGCAATTTTTGGCTATCAAATATGCACCGGATATGTTGCAAAGATCGATTCAACAGGGTGGAGTGAGGACTGACCTCAATCAAATCCTTGCCGCTCTTTATTGATCTTTAGGGGAAAAATCAAGAATCGTTGAGCAAGTAATGGTAGGTATTGTAGGGCCTCCAGTAACATTTTAGGGGGTCACACATTGTATCAATTTCTGTTTTGGGTTGGCATTTCCCAAATCTTGGCCAACAGAAACTCAACTTTTCTCCCGACTTGATATTTTCCATCTTTTATGGAATTCCTAAAACCAAAAGCGCACTTTCCATGTTTAGAACATTGTCAATAATCGTTTATAAGCATTTATATCGTTTATTAAGTGACAAAACTTGCCACGCGCGATCATTGTACTACATCGTATTGAGAAAATGTTTATCCTAAGACTTTTCTGGTATATGTAAGTAAGTATAGGTGCACAAAACTGATGATGATGTCTCCTTTGAGCCTGATGCCTATTGGCATCCGGCGATCCGCCACATCGAGGTCAAACTGAACTGATCAACACGGAACCATCAGTCTGATTCCATCTGCTGCTTGCTGCTTTTTACTTAGCTTCAACTGATTAGACCTCACACATCAAGCATTTACCAACCTAACCCACCCTATACCAGACATCTAGCTGGCTCCAACTGAAAACCGTCCACCATCCGTCTTTGCGTTCAACTTGTCTATTTGTACAACAAAGGCCAAACTAAGAAAGATACTTGTATTTAAGGCCGAGTTAACGGGCTGACGTGAAGACACCAAAATAGGTATGTGCAAAGAAAGTACGGCGAACTAAGAAAAGCTCGGAAGAGAATCCCCATTGTAGTGTGGATCGATAGAATAATTATTGTGGTCCACATGGGCCGTGACACCTGCTTACTCACAATACACAAAATTTGACTAAGTACACCCACTTTCCTAAAACGCACAAAATTTGAAGAAGCAAAGTCGACTTGAACCAGTGACGAATTTAACACAACGTAATTAATCATAATTATCCACCATCAGTCATCCGTCAGGCGTTGGGGACTCCGACCATGCGAAACGAAAGGTAGCAATTAATTGGTGGCAAAAAATTGTTACTTTACTTATAAAAATGAATTCTGAACACTTGAAAGCTGATAATTTGGGCATTAACAAGATTGAGCGGATATACAAGGAGAAAAGTTTTGTGGACAAGTCACGACTATATAGGCCTACGCAACCATTTTTTACCGGCGACCCACCGTGTCAGACCCAGCGCAAAAAACTGCCCGCCATTAAAAATTCTTTGAACGCGACCCCCCGGCATATAAAAACTCATTATTTGAAACGTAATAACCGGAGCCGGTTACTTTTTAAGAGACTTGGTGAAAAATTGCGTGAATATTCATTTTTGTAGCTCCACGCCACCCCCTTTGCCTAACGAATCTGATGAGGTTCACATGCCGACCTCAAAATTTCGCGTCTGCGACACACATTCTCAACTCAACGCAACGTTATTATAAACATCAAAGGAGAAAGGAGCGTCCCACCTGTTCCCTTTCTCGTACTTCCTCCGTGTGCTACCTGTTGCCAGCGCCGGATTTCGACGCGCATGTTCGCGGCACACGCCGACGTCGTTTTCAATAACGAGCTGCCGCTCCTGCTGGGACTGGGACTCCTCTTTCCCTCTCTGGCTCGCGGCCCAGGCTCCGTCTCTGTCTGCCGCGACGTGCGGAAAATTGGACTTTTCGTCGGGCTCGCGAAAATTCGCAACAACGCCATCAGCATCACCGGCATGCGGAGGTTCTTTTGTCTCATTTTAATGGCAGTCTGAGCCGCGACGACCTTTTGTTTGTGTTTTCCTTTGCCTCGACAGCCAGCGTGTGTCCAGGTGCGGATCGATTCCGGGCTTGCCGTAGCATGAATGGGACGGCCATCCGGACTGAGGCTCTGGGAAATTGAAATTGGATGTGAACTGGACTGAATTCGAGCTTGTTTCATACACCTACCTGCCAGACTTTACAGATCTCATGTTGCTGTTAGTAGGTATACTGCACTGCCGCTGGCAGACTTTGGTAATATCATCACCATCATCACGAGCTTGATGGCCCTCTGTGGGCCCCGACTTTCCTCGATAGACGCCTCCAATGTTCCATGCGACTCTAGCTGAAGCCGTCTTCATCCTTGAGTATCATATTCATATTCCAATTTGTTTCCGGGTCGTGCTCAACGTCGTCTCGCCATCGTAACTCCTTAATTTGCGCCCTGCGGCGTTCCTCGAGTTGAAACATGATACCTTTCTGGAAAGTTGTCCTTTATCCATTCCTTCGTCAGCATACTCCACTAATTGCAATAGCTACGTAGATATGTACGATCGCGGACTTGAAGATCGGAGCCACAGTTCTGCCACTATGGTTGAAAAAAACCTTGTTAAAACCACTTTGAACGTTGAAATCAAATTCAACATGAAGAAAACTTTTTTCGCTCCCCTGCCCATGGCAGGGTAGTGCCGGGCGCAAACCGGCTAAAGCCCCTCCGAATACCTAGTGGTTAACCCGCCCCCTGGGACTACGTGAGCATTGCTTCGGGGGGTGGCTGGTCTCTATTTACTTCCGAAGCTACTGTTCTTAGCTCATTTCCCTCTTTTCCTCTGCTTCAGCACGATGTCTCATAGGTTTTCTAATTCAATTTAATTCAATTAATTTCGTCTTGTAACATCACTGGGACCATATCGCTGACTGATATCGGTCCTCCAAGTCTATGTCAGCTCTTCTCTGCTATCAGATGTCCCCTCACAAGAAAATATTGCGTGCTCGACACTGTCCTCAGAATCAACACATAAATCACACTTCGCATGGAGTGTTTTACCATTTAGTGTTCTATACTGCCATGCCCAGTTAACACCTCCGTCAGGTAGTAGTCGGTCCCGCCGTGACCTCTTCCAATCCAGTCTTTGATGAGGTTAGGAATCAATATTTTCGTCCAGCTATTCTCTTCACTCCATCGTTGTGACCATTTTGTGATTAATGTTTGCCTTGTCTCCGCTCGATGCGCAGTCTTTGTTGTGTTAGGTCAATGGTGACGCCGAGGTACTTGATCTCCCCAAAGAACGCCACTCTTGTGCCCCCAAACACGAGTTTTGGCGACATCAGCCATCTCCTTCTCATGAAAAGAATAGCCTCCGTCTTCTCTGCGGCAACCTGCAAACCATGGTCGGTTAGCCGATCCAACACCAACTCGAGGGCATCATTCATGTTCATTTCGATTTCTTGGATTTCTCTACAACAGGCAATCACAGCCACGTAGTCTACGAGCCGACCAACTCCATTCCGGGTGGCAACTCTGGAGAGTCCATCTTATGGTACATTCTACAACTCGGGTCCCATCATTGAGCCTTGTGGCACTCCTGCCGTGCTTTCGAAGCTAAGGTCGTCGTATGTGATGGTTCTCTTGCAAAAATAGCTGTGGATGATCTCCAAGGGTTCACTTGAGATTCCCTTGTTCTGCAAGAGCGCTCATGATTTCTTTTCGCGGCAACGAATTGAAAGCGTTTCTTACGTCGACGGTGGCTACCACGCAGTGCCCTATGGTCTTCAGAGATCCTTCTGTTGCTTTTCAGGCCAACGTCATCACCCTTCCGATCGCATCGGTTGTCGACACTCCCTTCTTGAATCCGTACTGGTTACTGGCAAGGCCAAGGCCGTTTGGCTCTATTTCGCGCCGTACTCTGTTGATCACCACATTTTCCAGGAGTTTTGAACAGGACTTGAGGAGACAGAGCGGCCGGTATGACGACGGCTCTCCCTCAGATTTGTTGGGTTTCTTCAAAAGAACAAGGCGTCCAATCTTTACCATCCTTGGGAGGTACCCCCTTTTCGGCCATGTGGCTGTGAGACGTCTTATAGGCTGTGGCTTATGTTCCACCACCACCAGCTTTATGACCTCATTTGGAATCCCATCCGCGTCTTGCCGCTCTTGAACCACCTTGCTGCCCCTCCAATCTCGTCCATTGTGATCCTCTCGTGCTTTTCGAAAAGTGGACGTGTCAGGTCCTGCTTTAGGTCTCCAAGGACCAGAAAAAAATGTGCAACAATGTCCGGTACTCTGCCTGCTGAAATCGCTTTGTGTTGGCAGACACGTTTGGTGACAATGCGGTACGGTTGTCCCCACGGATCAGCCTCCACTTCGCCGCACAGCGCCTCCTTAGCCAACCACTTTAATTTCTTGATCTGATTGTTAAGCAGTTTCTTTGTTTCCTTGACGGCCTCCCAAAGCTCATGCGTAGATTCGTTCTTGCAACGAGCCCTCAAGAATTTTCTTCTTGTCTTGTTGGCGTCTCTACGAAAATTAGCAATGGTGTCATTCCACCAATACGCAGCCCTCCTCTTGTGAAGTCCCCGCTTGGGCATTGTTCGATTGCAGACTCTTGTGAGCTCGTCAATCAGCTCTTTTATAATTCCTTCTGGTTCGTCGCTTTGAGGCTGGGGCGGGGGTTCAGCTTTACATCAAGGAGTTCAAGGAAACGTTTCTTGTTCATTTTGCCCACCACCCAACCGCTGGATCTTGGAAGAGGTACCTCTTGTCCATTGTTGTCAAGAGCTACAGTGAAGATACAGATACAGAACATAAAGAAAACTAACCACGTATGAACTGATTAGGTCATAATGAAAACACGGGAAGGCTTTAGAAGATAGTCGGAGTCATTATGTGGTTTACCCTGGGACAAATTGATACAATGCAGGTTTTTCACCTGATTCTGCTACCTATTAGGCTTCTGGATTCTGGATGTATTGAGAAGAGTTGATGGGACATAGTTCCACCTGGCACGTGGGCCTCACTATTGGGCCCATTGTACCCCTTCTAGACCAGCCGGACTCACCGAGCCACAATGTGGTGCCGGATATTTGAAGGTCGGTCCATCCAAGCACTGAGGTCGACAAGCGGACGGTTGACCTAGACTCCGTCTTTGACCTCTGAACCGCAGGTTCGGATCCCCGACACATCCACGCCCTGCGCCGGTACGTTCCTGACTTCGACAGCCTTCCTGACCACGCTGCCGGTTTCCTTTACACATTGCCGTACTACCGGTTGAAGGGATGTGATACCCGGGGAGTTTTGCCTATGACCACCCGAGGAGGAGTTTCAACTGGCCTAGAATCAGATGAGACCCACCAGTGGCTCGCCCACTGGCACTACCCACCGACAGTTTCCCATCCAACTTTTGGCAGCGCTGAGCGTTGCTGCAGTCGAGTTATCACCCGACTAGTTATCAGGCTTGCTTTGTAATATAGTAAAAGAAAATCGGACGTCTTTAAAGCAGTTATTTTCAAGATGGCGTTCAAGATGGATGCCGGAACTAAAAATTGCTATAATTATCTCAATAATTGTTTAGCCTAGAAATGTGGTTTTGGTGACTAAAGAGCCCAATAGCCAACAAAGAATTGAAATTACCGTCCGAAGATAAGAAATCGCTGACACGTCAGAAAGCCGATGGGCATGGAAGAATCACAATAGTTTCGGTGAATATTCCTGCCGGTAAGTTGACGTTGAGGTGAACCGTCTTGTCGGTCAGTTGGTCATGCCGGTGACGAAGCTGAGTTATCATGTCGGTGAGTTGGGAGGCAGTAATCATCAACAGATCCGTTCAGACGAGTTTTTAGGTTCCTCTGAATGCACAGCTAACATTCAGCCAGAATATTGGCCCGAACGCCATAAAGAAAACGTTTCAGAGTCCCCTAGGAGTTGCAGTGGCGTATATGAAAAGCGAAATAAAAGGTACCGGGATATTGATAAAAGGAAATGTCAGGAAAGGATGAGCCGCCCGCATGGGGCTGAAGGTTTTTCTAGATATTTTTTTCTTTAATGTCGATCATGTTCGCGTGGATACGCCGAACTTGTATTTTTAATGTCCCCTGCTGGAAACATCTCAGATATGTCAGGCTCGCGCGACCTTTATCGTAAATTTTCTTGCTATTTTCAGGCAGCGCGGCTGGAGGTGAAGAGGTTATTTTCTCATAAAGATAAATAATGTGACCGCGCGCTGCACGTTGATGTAAAATTGCTCGTTGAAGTTGTAAATCGAATTCTGGATAGGATTACTTTTTTTTTCATGGGCTGCACACGAGGATATTGGTTTTGTCGACGTCGTCGTCGTCGTCGCCGTGCGTCTTGTGCTACTTTACGACTTTACGGAAACGTTCACCCGTCACCTACATACCGTGGAGGTATATTTTGCCTGGAAATTTGCATAAAATAAATCGAGTTGTGGTCTGAATTATTCAATTACTAAATGTTTGCTGTAGCTGCCATATCGCTACGTAAATATCGTTTTGATGTTCGCTCCTCACGGCAGGAAAAATGCCTGGAATATGATGCATTGGTCATTGCAAGCAAGGATACTCGTAGCGTAGGCATTTATTACAATGTCGTGTTGGCATAATAGCGAGCATAATAGGTAAACAGAAGCTGTTCTTGTTTTCGATTCATCGACTCAATTCAAGCGAAAATTACCATATTTATGAATATTCGATAATAGTAGGTATAGTAGGTACATAACATAATCCAATTCTGGATACCTAATGCAAATGCGAGGTAGAGATTAGACATCTTGATATTATGTTTTGCCATGCATATTCCACAAGGGATATAACAGAGTTTTGACGTTGGACACATTTTTCCTGTTAAATTACATGCTTGAAATGCTCTGATTACCTACATAATAAAAAAGTACAGAAAGTTTAAAAAGCTCTTAATTCGTAATGTTAGGAAAGTCTCGACGTCTCAATTAAAAAAATTGATGCCGTCGCTCCAAAAAAGGTGTCGCAATGAAATCACAGACTCTTTGGCTTGCTCTCGCGCCTCCTTCCCTTCAGCCAAACAGACGGGCCAAGTCCTGAAAAATTATTGGCAAAACAAGCAACGCTCCGGCGGGTCTGCTCTCACATCAGGATTGACGTGTTAAAGTTGGTTAACCAAATTTGGAAAAAGTCAGCCATTCGAAGTTGCGTAATAAACCAAAATAAATGTGAATGTCTTCAATTTGTGATTTGTTCTCGTTTTAGGGCCCGCGCGAGAAGAGTATGTGTCTGCGCCACTTGGCCGCCAAGACGACTCACAAATGCTGTAAAATTCCCTTGCGGCTTTGGTGTCCAAACATGGATAACAGGTTTCTGCGGCCTGCGAGTCACATTTCCACGCATGACACAGTGAATTTTAGCAAGATTCTAACATTTTGATGTCAGTTTGACAAGCAACTGACCTTCAGACCCCATTACTTGACTTTTAGACAAACCAGTTTCACACCAGATAAGAAGATGGCAAGTCTACAATGCTAAATTAGAAAATTTGTTTAGGTCAGTAGAATTACAGTTGAACCGGACGTGCTTTCGTTGAATTTCTCATCCTCTTGGTCTTCGCTAGGGTCTTCGCAAAATATAGAGGGCTCCGCTGCTTAATATAACAAAATACGAGGGTGGAATGAAAAGTTCCTGGCCTAGCCTATGAGAAGGGCGTCAAATTCCCATGATTTCTTTTCATGGTTTCATTACTTTCATTTATAGTGCCATCCTTTTTGTTTTATGATTTTTCAAGTGTGACAACCTCGGTGACGACTGCGACAACTCGTGTAAGAATGTCCTGGATATTTTTTGAGTCGGGAAAAAACGAAAATTTCATGATCTTTCGAAACGAGAATTGCATGGCGTGAATCTCCCCTCATCTCGTCTGGAGGCTTTGGCCAGATCTGACTCTGACACTCTAACGCTGCTCTGCGATCTCAAGAAGAGACGAGGCACTGGCGGCTCCACGGGGGGTACGACGGTACGGCCGTACCCCCTGTTGCAAATCAGGGGCGCCAGAAGTCAATTTTGAAAAAAAATCCACGAGTAGTACCGATGGATACTCTTTGTAAAAAATAATTAACGCGATAAAAGCTTGTCAATGAAATTGGTTTCTATGCATGGAAATTCGCTTTGGGCGTCGCGCGATAGAATCTTGGAACTATTCTCATAACATTATGTGAAGGTGGAAAGAAGTTCTACTCACAACCACCCTAATAATTGATCATTACTGGCTTTTAAAAAAGTTGGAAAATAAACCATTACGAACTATCGGCTCGCGGCGCGCTGTGCAGCTACATTGGCTCTTGTCTGTAATGAACCTCTTTCCGTCTCGGTATGTACTATTACTCACAACCAATATGGCAATTGATTCATAACATACTATGTAAGAGGGCGGGAAGTAGCTCATTACCTACTCCGCGGGAAAAAGAAGAAATGGTAGCTTCAGAAGATAAATTCCAGAATAATGAATCCAACCAAACAATGAGTGGGTAAATACGTATTCCTGAGCCAAGTTTCAGAAAAATTGATTCGCCGATCTGGAAGTCATGGCAAAAAAAACTTTCTAATTTCAATTTTTGAACACCATGATACTTTAAGCTGCGCAGGTACATGGTTATGAGATGAGTAAAATAGTAAATATATGTACTCCCAACAGTAAATAAGTAATAGATCATTACTGCTGAGGGCTAGAGGCTCCCAGGCTCCGCCAAAACCAGAAGTTGGTCTACGATGACTGGAGAATGACTAAATACCCTGTTAGTAATGACAGTAAAGGCAGATAGGTGTAAATGCATGAAAATCGAAGATTGCATCGTAAAGTTTAGTTTTGTAGAATAGATACGTAGAGAAGAGTTCAATTTATACTATTAAAACCAATCTGTTGTCATGATCGTTTTTCTTTGAAAACTGCTTCTGAATCAACTACATAAAGGAAGTTCTAGTGAAGTTACTCACGTATAGTACTAACGGGGGAGGGATGAAGGGGATAATTTTCCCTCTAAGACTTCGACCAACAGGAAAAAATCTGATACATTTATCCCCCAAGGACTTCATGCGCAATACAAAAAAAAATGTATGATGTGTCCCCTGACGTCCACACCTATTCCCTGGCGAAATTTTTAAAGAGCTGGCCAAGGCTCCAAGGTGGCCAAGGCTCTATATATTATCATTTGATTGATTGCTTGATACCTACTGGACAGAATTTAGGTTATGTTTTTCGAATAGTTTTGCACTTTTGAGTTTTGACTGAACCTCGAAGGAAAGAAAACAAAATGAATTAGGGAGGCTTTCCTTTTTTCTGCTTATTATTGTCAATATTATTATTATTATACCCGAAAATTTCCGCCTGCGGCGCTAGTTTTTACTGCCTGCGGTCGCCCAGTACAGACTATAATATACACAAAACTTCATCGATCCCCCCATTTGTCTATAAATCTGGGTACGCCACTGGAGAAAAGCATGGGGCTTATTTTGATCGTAGCCCACACCTTAAGGGCGCCTGGTCGGTGGACCGTACCCCCTGTTCGAAAATGCTGGAGCCGCCAGTGAGACGAGGTCAATTTCAACAACACTTCAACAATAATTGTAAAATAAGAAGTACTGGGCGTAATTTTATGAAGCTCCGAGTCAAGCTCCAACCCAACAAACACAGGTGCAACGGGCCAGCATCGTACAAATGCACTGATTCCATCACAGTAGTGTTGGCCCAGCGCCCAGCGCTTGAAGTTGTACAGGACCTGTGCGCCAATGAATTGGCGGCCGACGTGCGGTATTTCACCACCGGCGAAACCTTCGTAATCAATGGCCCAGCAACTTACAGACACTTACCTGATTACCTGATTCTGGCAAGCGCTTATTATAGCCCTCACTTCACCATCATTGCCATCATTAAACCGCGAGTTGGCCGAAACTTGCGTGTTTGCCGGGAAAGGCTCCGATGGTAGCGATATGGGACAGTGTATGGGCCACATTAATTACCATTAGCCTTCTTCCACTCACTACTTTTAGTTCATTCTGGTGAGGAAAATGACAATTGGAAGTTTTCCTAATTCACAGTTCCACGTTTTCCGTCGTATATTTTTCATACCACTTGCATTATGCTTATGCACTACCAGACGATTGTGATCGTGTTTATTTACGTCTCCTCGTCTCCCTCGAACACTCGATGTAGGCAACCAACTATACAGTTAATGTCCTTCAGTTGGCTTCTTATGGTGGCCTTACAATGAGCATCAAATGCTGCAGCTTTTTTTGCTGCGTAGCTCTCATTGGTCAAATGTTGGTCACTGACAGCAATAACAGGCGTCAGTTCCAATCAGAATTTTGCTGCAAAGAAAGCTGCAGCATTTGATGCTCAATGTAAGGCCAGCATTATTCCTTCTCCACCGTTATGATTCCAAGCAGAGGGATTCCAAGGTATAAATCGACAAGCTTTCTATGGTGTTACATATTTTATATTTTTATTTTGTGGACACTCCAAAATTAAGCTGAATAATGCGGCACTGTAAATAAAACTAGAAAAATGTCACGAAAATATGACGCGCCTCTAGTGCGGTTATAGGCCAGAAACTTTTCATTCCACCCTCGTATTTACACCCAAGTCTCAAATAAAAAAGTGAAAATTGAAAAAGTGCCTTCAACCTTAGTCCGATTTTAGTTGGCTAGTTTAGCACGCGACGTCTTTGGAAAAGAGAAATTCGGGAAATCACAACTTACTCGAATCGAATTACACTGGGGTTGAACGCAGTAGCAGAGACGCAGTATATAGGTATAGTTGTGGGGTTGTGGCTTAGGCTCAGGCTTCGGTCATTTCCTATTTTCTTCCCTGGTCATTGTGTTTTACGTTCTAAAGGTGGTCCATTCCATGGATACATGTACTCATGGAGTATTTTTACGAAGAACTTACCTACGAGAATTGATGATTTTGGCTGCTTGGTCGCTGACAGGTTTGAACCACAGAGATGGTTGACCACTACGTGCCACTACCATCATAATCTGGTAACGGTTCGATTAGATTTACGCACCACACCACAATCCAAAGAGCTGGGGCTTGGGGCACACACATCAGTTACAGTTTGCAGTTTACACTGGTTTGCACTGCCATAATCATAATGGCCATTTTCATTCATCATCACATCAACTCACAACCGCGCTGCCACGCTGCCAGCGCAAGACGCACTGACCTCTGACCTCTGCTGGCACTCTGGCACTGACGGACTGACACAATCGGAAACAAGACGGAGGACTTCTCGAAGACCACTCGAGGACTGTAAGTAAACCCTCTGCTGTAAACTGTTAAGGCCAGGCCAATGCCAATATTTCCATCTTTGAAATTCCATAGAGATAGATCATAGATATACAGGGTGTTTCAATGGAAACGATAGCCACCCTGAATACATTTTTGCGTGTTGAAATTTAGGAAATTTCCCGAGACCCGTCTATTTTTGTTTTGAGGGGGACATCTAAAGCATACATTGGCAAATTTCTATCATCAACCCCCCTCACCTCCCCTCACTCCTAACCGAGCTCCTAACTTTGAAATTTCAAATGACATTACACCTACCTAATTAAATTCCCTTTCTGTAAAGAATGTTTGAAAAAATATTAACCCCACCCTTTATATTCCTGAAGTTCTCTTGATGGATGTGTCCAATATTTAATATTCTCGACCCCTAAATTCTCTTCAATTTAGTCAGTTTCATCCTGAATAGCATCGAAGAAGAGAATTTTTGGTGAAAAAACGAAAAAGTGCTACCCAAATTCACCCCTTTGCTCTCCCCCACACCCATGGGCGCCCGGAGGGGGGGGCAAGGGGGGACACTTGCCCCCCCCTGGCTCCGGAGCAGCTGAATAAATTCTTCCTTACGAAAAAAAATTTACAAGATAATGAACGAGTGTAACTATTGACCTGGCTAATTTGAAGTAAATTTTTATACATTTTGTACAAAATTACAAATTTTAATAAATTTCTTTAAAGTTAAGTTTAATTTTCAAATATATTTCCTAATTTTTCGCACAATAATTATTATCACCATTATTATTATTATTCGGAAAAATTTTCGCCTGCGGCGCTAATCTAAAGGACTTCGCAAATTAGGCCAGGTATACGTTGTTTCAGAAATATTGCTATCCCAGTAGGTCATGAAAATCTAAATGCAGCTTTAGATTTAGTTACAAAAAACGTCAAATCAAAAGTGTAAATCTCATGGAAACTTCATTATTTATTTTCAGGTTATAAGTCAGATCTTTCACTCCTTTCAGTCAAAAAGTATTTCTTCAGTTTTTTATTGAGTATCACGTGCGGAACCCCATTCAAGGTGCACTTGAAGAAAGATACATGCAGTTTTGATGTCGAACCGTCTCTGTTTCCGATCTCAGGACTAAAAAAAATAGGCACCTGGGGAGTCAGCAGATTTCGTTCTTGCCACAGTCTCAATCAACATTGTGCACATATCACACAGGTAAATAGTAAAGCAGTAAAGCAAACTCCAAGGCCTTGAGAGGGATCAGATATCAAGGAAGATCTGCTTCTAAAGCCGAGTCACGCTGTTCTACTTCAACTGAGCCTTTTAGTGAAGACAGAAGCACAAAATCTGGTAGGATATGGCACAACAGACTGTACTGTACCCACTCTTTTGATTGAGAACGGGCGCCTGGCTGATTTTTTTCTCGACTGGGCTCAGGGATCCACGGCCACTTTTTGGTTGTAAGTAGTGACAAACCTTGGCTTCTTTTTGCCAGTATGCGTTTGACCCTGCCGTACGTTACTAAAGATCAAAGCAACGCGCTGAATGATGGCAGCTGCATTGTTGGAATCTCTGAAGAATTCTCCGTAACAGCGTCAAAGTATTTCACGTTCTCTCGCAGATAAACAAACTGGATCCCCACACATGGTGTGAAAATTATCCAGGTAATCAAAACCAATGAAGGAACAACACAACAGTAACAGTAGGTATAACCGAGGGTATAACGTAACAGGAACAACAGTAACTGTATAAGTAACACGTACAGATTCTCAAAACTTGCGTCGATGGTGCTTATTACGATTTTCTTTCCAAAAGCTATCTAAACTGCTCGTCAAAAGTTAAGCATAGAGCAAAATTAGCTCTTATTTCAAGCATGGATATCTTGGGGAAAAAATATCCGATTTGAAAGAAGGTTATGGTGGCTGGTAGAGCTTTTCTTCAGCTGCAAGACGCTTTGTCGACTTACGGCAACATTGACTTTGTCCATGATATACGGAATGTCAAAGGAAAGAGTGTCAAGAGTGTTAATTTTTGAAGTCGTGGAACTTTTTTAGGAAAAATTCCGGATTTTTTGTCTCTTGAGTTTTAGAAAGCGGATATCAATATCTCGTAACGGTTTTCAACTTTTGATCGTATTTTGTTTTTTCAAAGAGTTCTTGATTTTTTTGTGAAATTTAGATTTTTTTATGCAGAATTTGCTAGAGCTGTGGCTTTTTCTTGAAAATTCACAGAAACGTACACAATTGCTCGATGAATTATACCATGGGAAAATTTGACCTCATGGGCCCCCAGAAGAGGTTATCCTCTGGGCCTCTTCAGGGGAGATGCCTAATGAAGCATGCTGCGACATCACATTGACACTTATTGAACCCAGCATGAATAAAAATGCAAGACTTGTAGCCATACGTTGCATCAAAATTACCATGGTAACCAATTAGTCCCATCATGAGTGATTTTGTTACTGCCCAAGTCAATGGAAATTTCCAGAAGTGATATCTCCTAGACAAGTAGAGATAGAGCCATAATCCTTTTTTTGATCCCAATCGGACACATTATCGACTATTCGAGTATGATGTGCAATTTTTTCACGTTTATACTTTTTCAGTAGAGGGGGGTAACTGTGACGTTTTTCATGTCAAAATTTTTTTTTGTACTTATTATCATTGAAATGTCAGCATAAATGTAATCTACCACTTAACATCAGTAGTGAAAACAAAAGACTAACAAAGGTTTTCTCAGGAAATCTGGACTTTGAGGAAGAAAAACACCGAACGCAAACTTGAAATTGATTAGCTGGAAATGACAGTATATATTTATGTCGACATTTCAATGATAACAATAAGAAAAAAGTTTCAACATGACAAACGTCAAAATTACCCCCTACCACTGAAAAAGTATAGACGTGAAAAATTTGCACGTCATGCTTGAATGACCAATAATGTGTCCGATTGAAATCAAAAAAATAATTATGGTTCTATCTCTACTCGTCTAGGAGATATCACTTCTGGAAATTTCCAGTGACTTGGGCAGTAACAAAATCACCCATGATGGGACTAATTGGTAACCATGGTAATTTTGATGCAACGTATGGTTACAAGTCTTGCATTTTCATTCATGCGGGGTTCAATAAGTGTCAAAGTGATGTCGCAGCATGCTTCATATTGGGCAGCTCCCCTGAAGAGGTCCAGAGGATAACCTCTTCTGGAAGCCCATGAGGTCAAATTTTCTCAAGGTATGATCCATTCAGCAATTCTGTACGTTTCTGTGGATTTTCAAGAAAAAGCAACAGCCCTAGCAAATTCTGCATCAAAAAATCCAAGTTTCACAAAAAAATCAAGAACTCTTTGAAGAGACAAAATACGATCAAAAGTCAAAAACCGTTTCGAGATATTGATATCCGCTTTCTAAAACTCAAGAGAGAAAAAATCGGGAATTTTTTCTCAAAAAGTTCCACGACTTCAAAAATTAACACTTTTGACACTCTTTCCTTTGGCATCCTGTATATGGTGGACAAAGTCAATGGTGACGTAAGTCGACATAGCGTCTTATAGCTGAAGAAAAGCACTACCAGGCACCATAAATTTTTTTCAAATCGGATATCTTTTCCCTAAGAAATCCTTGCTTGAAATCGGAGCAAATTTTGGTCTATGCTTAACTTTTGACGAGCAGTTTAGGTGGACAGAAACATGACAGTTTGGACGACAGTAAAAAACTTCGCGGTTGATTTTGATTGACATGTCACACTGACTTGGGACTAAAACAATGAACGTTTTAGAACTAGACAAAGCTAAAGCGACTTTTACCATATACTTCCAATGCCTACTGAGATAGCAATCAATCTGAAACAACGTATAGGTATGTGACGTTCTCTAACTAAAGCTATTTGCCCCCCCCCCTGACAAAAATCTTGCGGGCGCCCATGCCCACACCCTAACTGCAAAACTTGAAGA
Organism: Anaspis maculata; assembly: GCA_949128115.1. Taxonomy (NCBI): domain Eukaryota; kingdom Metazoa; phylum Arthropoda; class Insecta; order Coleoptera; family Scraptiidae; genus Anaspis; species Anaspis maculata. Next base: position 26,765,718 of record OX421961.1, read on the forward strand.
CACCACACCTACCTTGTGCTTGTGATACATCAGATTAAAGGGAATTTAATTATCTTTCCAAAAACTTTTTTTACCCTCCCCCATTGAATTGGACACTCGGAGTATTTTGGAAGGCAAAGGAGGGTTTTGAAAATTTTTAATATTTTTCATTAGAATTCAATTCTCTTCAATTTGATGTGTCACAAAGTAGGTAGTGTCATTTTAGATTTTGGAGTTGGGGTGAGGGAGCGAAAGGGTGAATTTGGGTGGCACTTTTTCCACAGAAAATTTTCTCCCTCGAAGCTGTGCAGGATGACGTTGACTGAATTGAACATACATCCAGAGAATTCTAAGAAGAAGGGGGTGGGGTTAAAAAATTTACAAATATCTTTTCAGAGAGAAATTTAAATAGTCTTTGATTTGATGTATCGCAAAGTATGGGTAGTGTGGTTTGAAATTTTGAAGTTAAAGAGTGGGTGGGGATGATGGGGTTGAAGATAAAAATTTGCCAATTATATGCTTTAGATGTCCTCCTCGGAACAAAAATTGACGGGTCTCGTGAAGTTTTCTAAATTTAACCTGCCAAAAATTTATTAAGGGTGGCTCATTTCCATTGAAAGCCCCTGTATACAGAATTGTCTCAAAATTTAGTGTGACATCGAAATGTATACCTTTGTACTGATTGATAAACCGAACTAATAAAATGTTACAAACTCCTATAACCAGAAGAAGGTTGAGAAGGGGAAATAATATATTACATACCGAGACGGGAAATACATCATTACTGCTGAGGGCACAGAGAGCTCCAGCTCTAGCCCGAAGCTGGAATGATGTATTTACCGTCGAGAGTATGTATACTATTTTACTCACAACCATGTACTCAGCTTGCAGGATTACAGGCGTTCAAAAGTTGAAATCTAAAAATTAACTTCTTGTCATAAATTCCAGATAGGCCGATTAATTTAGCTGAAATGTGGTTCAGGAAATACTGATTAACACACTTATTGTTTGGTTGGATGCATATTTTGAAATTTCCCCTCTAAAGCTACAATTTCTTCACTTTCTCAGGAGGTCGGCAATGGATCACTTTCCGACCTCCTACTAGGTATGTAATGAATCGATTACCATAGTGGTTGTGAGTAAAACAATTTATTTCAACAATTTATTTTTAACAATCATAGGTACGACACACGATCATGTCATGTCCCAAGTGTCATCAAAATCGGCTCATCATCAGTGAAAAAGTTCGCTACGTAAAAAAACCAATCTGAAGAATCCCTACGATTTTTTGTTTACGATCAGAGGCGTATTATAGCAGAAGCCCAAGAAGCCCGGGCTTGCGGCGCAAAAATTTCAAGGGGCGCAAAATTCTGGGATAGGATCTATTTTCTCCATGGAAATCTGACTACAGTGACAGTTGCGCGTGACAGCTGATGACTTTTGCAAATTTCGACCACAGACCTGTTTCACTTCAGCCAACTTTAATTCTCGATTGCGACTACCGCAACCTAGGACGAGATTTAAGACAACTTTTAACGATTAGTCACGGCTAGTTTCGAAAAATTTCAAAGTGATATTAGCGACATATATCTCTTGTACTTCCGAAAACTTTATTGTGACAATCGAGGTGACAATTTCACAGATGAATCTTGAATGGATTTATTTTCGTTATTCGCGATTTCAACTACCGATGGGGGCGCTGTAAACAAGATGGAGGATTATAAGTTTTTCTGTCACTTGTCATCGTGCGTTGTAGGTAGGTATGTATAACGGTTGTATTTGTAGTATTTGGTTTAATTAGTTATTGATCGCTATAGACCGAAGAAGTGATGACGTCACAACATGGCAACATGGCCGGCGGTTGACATTTTCTGGAGGCCAACGTCATCACATGAACGTGACGTTTCTATGTTTGGTTGTGTTTGGCATGACATTTTCTGGAGGTTCACAACAAAAGTCACAAAAGTCAGTGCAAAATGGCAGTGAGCATTGCTGAAATTGCCAGCCTAAGAGACAGCCAGCGACATACAGGCGGACTTGGTTGCAAAAAGGCCAGACATAGCCCAACTCATTGACAGAGAGCTGCGTAAAGCTGCACTCAGAATCACAAGTGCCTACAGAACGGTTCCGCATGATGCAGCACGAGTGCTCTCGGGTATCCCACCCTTCGCCCTGATGCTTGCGATTAGAGGAAACAAGCCTAGGAGTGCCCACCAGCAAACCAGAAAGCAGAAACAAGGCCACAGAGCAGTTTGTCGAGCAGTGGCAACGGCAGTGGAACGCCTTGGTTCAAAGTTGGATGAAAGAAATACTGGGGAGCCTCAAAAGCCTCAGCGTCAGGACAACGCGGAACACGCTCGTTTTCATTGTAACGGTCCATCAAAGCAGCGAGAAGACCTCGAAGAAAAACTGGGCAGGAGAATCGCCGTCGACAATCTCGTTCATGAGATGCTCAGAGGCAAAGAGCAATGGATCGCAGTTTATAGTTAGCAGTTTTTAGTTTATAGCAATATAGTTTGATTTCCTCCACCTGATATAGCCCAAAATATGGATTATTTTTTGTTATATCCATTTCCGTTATTTACCTTCGCAAAAAGTTGACAAACACATGACAAACACAAACAGAGAAACGTCAAGTGCATGCCACGTGCCGTGCATTCCACGGTCGTGTCACGTTTGACGTTGGCCTCCAGAAAATGTCAACCGCCGGCCATGTTGCCGTGTTGTGACGTCACACTTCTTCGGTCTATTGAACAAAAGTTCATTTTCTTGAATAACTATCGATCACCTATACGATACGAGTATTTTGGCAAGTCGCGCGATTGTCATGGGCTATCTGACAGAAGCGACAGAACAGATATGACGTAAAAACTTACAAACTAGGTTCGCCATTTCAGCCGCCAGAGGGCGTAAAGATTTTTGAAATCTCGAATTTTGAAGGATTTCAGTAAACTCTGACAGTTTCAACAGTCCAAAAAGCAATAGGCGATTGAATTTAAGGGCATGTTCCGTTTTACAACTCTTCGAACCGGTAACCGAAAAAGCGGTACCTTATGGTTACCGGTTATTTCGGAACGCTCTGGTCAATCTTCCGTCAATGTGAAGTTGTCAAACGTTGAAATTTGATTTTGAAATTTCCAGGCTTTTGTGAAGCAGGCAGAGCAAAAAATGGTGAAGGGTACACAGAAGAGAGGCTGTGTTGAAATCACATCACAAGCTTCCAGCTCTCTCACTACCTACCTCGCTACCTACCTACCTTTGAGTTGCTCAATCCCTTATCATTTTGCGACATGGGGTTACATTAAAATTCAAGTCCAAGACATACCTGGCGTTCAAGATGGACATTTTCAACGAGGGCCTGGACCGAGCAAGCTTGTGAAGTGTGTCTAACTTTGGCTGCAGAATGCAGAACACGCTGCTGGGCCGCCAACATATAGGTAGCTGCCTCTTCTTCTGCAGGTACCCTCCTGTATGCCTGTACCTGGCTCCAAGGGCAAACCATATCGCAGAAAATCATGTAAACGGACAGTATGGAGAAGATTTGAAAGTTATTTGTTGTCTTCTGGGATCGTTTCGTGATCCGTGTCATGACAAAACTCAAAACCAACTTTCAAAATTGGCAAGTAATGTCACCCGCCATGTTTTTAACCGGAGTAACCAAGCTCAAACGCCGGTCGCTTCGGTTCCCTCTGGTTAAAATAACCGTGGTCCGATTTACAAATAATACAAGTAATATTATCAATTCGGACCGGGTAACCGGAGTTTCGGTACGAATATTACTAAAACGGAACATGCGGAACATCCCAGCGCCAGGTGGCCAATTACGGAACTGTCCGAAACAACTTTACAGATGATAATTTGACCTTGAACTTGACAGTTCGGATTTATATTTCAAATGACTGTCACCTCGACTGACACTTTTCAAGTTGAAAACTCGCGCTTCGTTTTCATCGTGATAAAATACCAACAAGAATTCCTGTTCTCGAGGAGATTCTGCCTAAAGGATCCAACAGCTGATGCGGACGTCCCAGGACGTCGGTGTCAATAATAATGTGGGCGCTGAAATGACCGGCATGTTGGAAAATACCTCTTGGATTTGAAGGATTTCTTGTCTAGGACTTCGTCCTTAGCTGGCGGATGTCCATCGAAGCAACATCCTCCCCGAAAATGGCATGAAAATAAAAGCCTTTGCCACTCACAAGGGTGCTGTGTGCTTGTCGATGATGATGGTAAAAGGAACCCAAGGTGTGAGGTTATGTTTTAATCTTGTTTTGCTTTCAGTTTTTAGGGAGAATTTCCGGGTTCAGAGAGCGTTGTAGCCCGTATCCTGTTCCCAAGTGGCTCCCCGAAATTTTCTTTGTTTCCTTCTGGTTTCCCCCCTTCGTTCTCATCGGAATGAAAAACGTCCTTCCCTCAACCGGCTGATATATTTCGCCCCAATTTATTAGGGCTTCTTTAGAGCATCTACATGGTACATGGATGTTACTACAATGTTACAATACAAAAATGTGAACTACAATAATAAACTTTTCAATCTATAACGGCTTCTCTTTCTCGGATGAATGTTTCAAGAGGGTGTACCCCGAGGTGTACCCGCACATTTCTCAACACAATTTCGAATTTTGGGGCGGATCACTAGCACTTGCTTCCATTTCAAAATCCTCTTGATTACATTTCCGTGTGCCAGTGACAATTTCTTCACTGTGTAGTCATCTCAGGAGATAACTGGAAAGCGATATTCCGGAGTATGGAAAACTTCAGAACTTTTTTCAACTTTTGACGTACCTACTTATGTCAAATATCAATTTCGCGCCACAGCCATCGTGACTGTGCGCTCCGGGCGCCGGGCCGAGCGGGTTTAAGTTGGTTCACAGATCTCACACCAGGGTGCGTAGTCCTTATTTTCTATCTAGGGTTGCTAGATTATCGACAGCTTTGGCTGTACAAGGGTTACGCAATCATCCGTTGCTAAGGGCCGATGGGAGGGGCTAAAATTCAGCTATGTGTCAAAATTTATCATGAGCGGAGAGAAAAGGAAATTTGCGGGGTCCGGTGCTGTTGCTTGATGTCCACAACCGAACATACATGAAAATTTCATTCATATAGCGGCATAAAAGACGTGTTTTGAAACTCATCGGGCAAGTCATATCCACCTCTCACACGAATTTGTACACCTAAATCCAAAATAAACACGCTCTTGACAGCTAGAGCCCGTTGAGACGGACGCCTATGGCCTTCCGTGATGCCGACAGACGTCAGTCCCTAACTCCGTGAGGCCATTTAGTAAACAAACGCTCAGCCAGAATGCGGTACCCTTACGCCGGCCGACCGGTCGCGTGGTAATCAGGTTCCCTATTTCTATCGCCTATAGGTGCTTTCCTTTTACAACCTGAACTAAGTATTCTGACCTAAGTTGTTAGTGGTATCTCACTTTCGCGCATGTGATTTCTCGCTTTTTCTCTCTCTAACTTAGATCAGATCAGTGAGTTTCGTGGTGTAAGGAAAGCACCTAATGTTTTTGAACTTTTGAATGTATTTTGTGATTTTATCTCGAATTTTATTTACTATACACACAGGGTGAGTCGTAAATCCTGAAAATCTAATTTTCTTCAAAAATGCATGCAGAAAATTTCATATGAGAACCATTTGTGTACTTTGTTGCTCTACATTAGTTTTATAACCTCAAGAACCTCACGGACATTTTCAAGGAAAAATAGATTTTTACGATTTATGACTTGTACTCGTACACAAATAAAATTACAAAACACATAAGTTGAAGAAATTTGCTTTTCGGTTTGATGGAAAGAGTTTTCTAAAATCTTTCAAAATACATAACGAAAATAGAAAGGGTCGCAGGACCACCTTTTGACCCTCCATAATTCCAAAAATGAAAATAAAAAAAAATGATTCTGGCACTTTGGAGCATTTCTCCAACTGCGGTTCATTCTCTAGCCCAAGTTTGCAAATACCCTGTATACCTACCTACTTGAGACTGTATTCTCAGGGTAATAATATTTCTCCCTCAAAAATGAAAATAACAGATAAGTATACAAGGTTGACCAGTCAGTATGCCCACTTTTCGCGAGGACAATACTGGCTTATAAATTGAGGTAGAGAGATGAATCAAGATAAACAAAAGAAAGCTTCATGTCATTTTTCACCCCCTATGATAAGTTTTGAGAGAACTTTTTTTTTCAATGCACACTGCAACGCAATACGGAGGCTTCCAAAATATCTCGTTTTTCAACTTACCCTGCAATAAACTTCGCTTGTTTGGGCTATTTTCCACCGAGTTAATTCCCAATAATATTCGAAAATGTTTTGGAGATTTGACAGGTTTAATTTCACATGCCAGAAAGTGTCCATTTGGTTCATAGACGTATGATCTAAAGAAATGGTGACATTAGTTTGGTGGCGAGATCGCCCGATCTCACGCCGCCAGACTTCCTCTGTGGGGTTTCTTGAAAGCCCAAGTCTATGCTGATAAACCCTGCACACTAGAAAACAGTATTCGAGACAAAATTCCATCGGATCGTGCTGGCCATGTTAAAGCGGAGTTTTCACTCGAGGATGCATTATTTTCCACGACGCGCATTTGACCGATGTTATTTTTTAGAGTTTAATATATGATCAGAAATGGCATGAAATGAACTTTCCTCTGCTTTTTGTTCCATCTCTCTACCTCAATTCCGAGCTCAATTCATAATAAGCCAGAGTTGGCCACGCGAAAAGTCGGCATGCTGACTGGTCAACCCCTGTAGAAATTTTGATGGGATTCCATTAAATGTTTGTTCATCTTGTTTCCGTTTATGAATAAATAATAATAAAATCTTTTTCTCCTTATCGGCTTTTTGCCATAGGAGTTTTGCCCGTTTATTCATTTCACAATTGTTTACATAGAAAAGTGCCATTTTGGACAACACAACACCCAGACTTTCCACCCGGAATCGGACCCGGGGCCTCCCGCACCGCAGGCAGTCACAGAACCGCCTGCGCCACGGGGCCGTCTCTTGTTTCCGTTTGGATTATCGCACATTTTTTAGAAGTCAAAAAGCCCTAAATCATGGGAAAAGTTTCTACAACATTACTGGGACATTTTTTGACAAACGAAAAAATTATCGTTGCTCGATTCTACAATACCACTGTAATGTAGTTAAGATGACTGAATAAAATATCTATCTATCTATCTATCTATCAACATCAACTGTTTTATAATTTTGACAGACCTAGAGAATTTAATACATGGCCGTTTTTTTCAAGTTTGTCACCAAAAAAGAAAAATATATTTTTTTCACATAATTGAAAAAACGTCATGTACTTGATATTACATTTTTTAACACACTCAGTACACCGTATAATAAAAATTGAGTTTTCATCCTTATTTTTGAGGGAGAAATATTAAAGAAAATTTTACCTTGCTGCGAATACAGCCTCAACTAATTTCAACCGAAACGTTGGAGCATTTCTCTTCAAAATACCTAAAAAACACGAAAAAAACTGAAAATAAAAGCTCGACCGCTATATTGGAAAAGTTTCCATTAGAGGTACCTAGTTATGATGCATGACGCTTTATATCGATGTGTTCGGCTCCCTGAGATTTATCAGATGGCATATCTTTCTGAAGAATCTCTCCAGAAACTGATGACGCAAAGCAGTGAAACTCATCTTTAATGCATCCTAGTGGAGATAAAAAAAACACTTTTATCGATGCGGGATGGAAAGGCGCAAGCAGACGCCTACGCGGAAAGGATATTAAAATTTCAAATGAGTAACAATACCTGAACCATAATTTTTATTATGTAATATGTAATCGCGATTACACAAGAAACGGTCAAAAAATACCTATGTAAATCGGTAGGTGGGTAATACCGAGGGTAATACCTATATTATTATTCGACTGTTTGGAATTGAAAGATTGTTTCTGCGTTATTTTGCATTTTCGATATAAATTTCTTAGGTGCAGTCTACTTCTTTTCTAAGAATGTTGAATTAGTAGGTACATAGATAGGTACCTAAATAGGTACCTACCAATATTTATTGGTCATCATCATATTCACTCGATTATAGCTAAATAGATTTCGAACGGAAAATATTATGATAAAAGCGATTCAGTTGACCCAAGCCATCTGAGCTGGAGGTGCAACCTCTTCAGGCTGTACCGCAGCAGCAGCGGCAGCAGGAGGCTTGTTGCTCCCAATTCCGTTATCTTCGGCTCTCGGTATGTTGACTTTCTTCGCCTTCCTCCTCTTGGGCAGCAAATTGGCGGCCAAATTGATTCCCAAATTCCTGCTCTTGGTAATGTCCTTCAGGATCTTGGAAAACTTGTAACGCCTCCTCCTCGACAGGTTCTTGACGATGTTGAGTTTCTGCGTGTGCATGGGGTTCATTCCGACGCTGTCCATGTTCTCCACTTCCGAGGTATCGACGACAGGTCGCAAAGCCGACAGGGCTCCGGAAACGCCCACCTAAACGAAAAAAGAATATCATTGAGTTCACTGCGGAGGGCGCAATATACGGTACATTTCCTACATTCCCGTGTTTGACGAAGTGCTCGGTCAGGTCGGCGCCCAGGAGCTCGGCGTGGACCTCCATGCGGATCGTGACCACTTTGTTGATGGCCCAGAGGAGGACGACAGTGGAACCGATGCCCCAGACGGTCAGGCAGAGGGCGGCCAAACACTGGACGCCGAGGAGGTACCATCCGCCGCCTATTTAACAAAAATGTTATTTTTGGACTAACTTCATAACCGCCTTGCCGGTTGCCGGTGGTGATGATGAGATATCTACCTTTCAAAACGCCACTTCGTCCACTTGTTGTATCCAGAGGGTATGGGTTTTCGGCGAAAATCCCAACAGCTATGACACCTAAGCAAAAATCATGTTTGTTAAATATTACTTATTGTCATCAAATGGCTCGTCCGAGGGCTTGTCAAATGGAGTTTGTCAAGCCCAAAAATTTTCTAGGGGACGTGATGAACGACACTCAAACGAAGTGGAAGATTTCTTCCTCGATTTCTTCCATGTTATGATGTCCGTTCCAAGTTGAATGAAGCGCGAGGGATTTTAGCTTGAACTTAATCGAATTTGAATCAGTCATACCTATGCTAATTGAGGGTATAACTATACGTAGGTACCTATTTTGTTGTTCCCTTATAAGTTGTAAGTTGCGCCAAAAAAAAAAACAGATATAGCAGTTCCAACTCTCCCCTAGATGCATGACATCACGAGCCAATCCAAAGTAGCCAATTTCTAATAATGAAGCCCTAAGTAAGTGGCAAAATGGTTGGGTAGGAACTGAAGGTTACAGTTACAGAGAACAGTTCTCGCGAATGCCGATCGAAGAATCGTTACTTTCTGTACCTCAAGGCTGTCATTTCCAGTCATCACAAGACCAGACTGCATGCGGACTACCCACAGTGCGAAAGAGACACATATAGACTTTTCTGACGTCTGCCGAAAAAAAAAACACAAAAAATTACAGGCACTAAGGTGGTTTCAGTCAGCTTGGTTTTAGTTTTAGTCGTAGTCGTTGTCGTAAATTTGAAAGTAGAAAGCACGCGTCATATGCGCGGCGTTCATACAGAGTTTTAGTTTTAATTTTAGTCGTAAGAATTCCGAACTTTGTCGTATGATGCCGACTTGCAGGTTGCGTAATTACCGGTATAAGGTATGAGCAATGAGCATAGATGGTAATGGTAATGGGTTGTATGTATCAATAAAAAAATAGCATAAGCATTTGCTTTGATTTCAGAGGAGTTGTACTCCTCATAAATGTAAGCAAATACTTATTTATGCTTATTTTTTTACGAGTTTTTATATTAATACTACCCATTATGAACACGGACCGTATGAAGATGAAGGTTCGCGCAGTATCATTCGAGCTCCTATTGGTCAATCCTTACGACTAAATCTTGCTGTATGAACGCTCTTCTCTGTTACGACAACGACTAAAACTAAAACAGCGACTAAATAAGCTGACTGAACGCACCTTCACTCGAGAACTGGCAAGAGAAGAAGAGTATTTTTCCAAACAAAAAAAAAACGAGAAAAAGGAATTTTTCGAAAATTAGCAGAAATATATAACCGAAGGTCACGACAGAAGAAAAAAACACTAAGAAATGACGTCCTTAATGATTGATGGAATATTCCAGACTTACTAATCTGTTCACTCCGTACCTACCTAAACTGGATGGAGCTAGCAGCTAACATTAGCATTAATATTTTAGGTGTATGGTGTATGTATACCTAAACTGTATTTCAAATAATACGCTACCCCAAATCCCACCGATTCCATGAACAGCACTCGCTCCGACTGGATCATCCACTCCCATCTGAAACGTAAATAGACATAAAACATACATTTTACGTACCTACCAACTTGTTTTTATGTTACCATATCAAAAATTGGCATGAAGGAGCATGCCAGTAGCGCTCCAATTGCTCCGACCAATAACGCTTGCCATCCTGAAGACAGTTCATCATACATTGTTGGATTTAATGACAAAGACATAGGAATTTGCTGACAAAGTTACCTTCATATAAGAAACACCCTGCTGTGATGGCCACTAGCGCTCCAAGGATTCCATTAATTATGTCTATTGTGTCTATTCTACCTTTGAGCCGACTGAACGAGTAAAGTATGCTTATACACCCGCCTCCAAACGACGACATCATGGTCATTACTGCTGCTCTAGCTGCATAATGCCATTTCTCACCGCTCAGCTAAAATAATCATTACATCATTCCATAGTACTTATTCAGGGTAGGCACTTTAGATAAGTGCGTATCAACTCGGCTCACTTCCAGCTGTGGACGAATTTCAAATTCATGGCGCGATGAAGAGCTCTTTCATTGGTCAACAACGACAGAAGTGAGAGCCGGCAGTGCTGGCGCGCCAAATTTGAAATTCGTGCCGAACTGAAAGCTGAGAGTTGACTGTTGTGAACTTCTTACGAGTAATTGTATCAGATTGGTAATAACACCATTTTCACCGTAAAAAGTTATATTCAGTAATAAAACATTCAGATTTACCCCGTAAGTGCTGCCAGAATTGAAAGCCAACCATCCCCACCATAGGACAAACAAACCCATGACGGCATTCACAGGATTTCCAAGGGGTAGAGACTGTATGCCATTGTCGTACCTTCCCAGACGAGGGCCTAGCATCAGGGCACTTGCAAAAGCCGAACTTCCACCTTGAAATCAGTAAAAATGTTCGAGTAGATCTTTCGAAAGCTTGTCATTCTCATATTTGAAAAATGATCATCGAACAACCTAATGTCATCTTGGACCTTGACGCCTCCGCACTGATGAGTATCAGAGGAGACGAAACACCTGTTTGAAGTTTAGAGTCTGGCTGGCTGGCATTACGGAGTTTGGATTCAATTTCAATTTCTCTTTAGGTACGTAGGTACCTATACAGTCTACAGTACACGATTGAAAGCAATGCGTTGAATTCATTTCGAAATTTATATAAAACAATAAATAACTGTGAAGGTTGAGTTGTTGATCAGCATCAGGTTGATACACATCATACTGTAAGCTGTTTAAAGTGTAAGATTATTGAGCACTCATTTATAACCAATGGCTCTACACAGTGCAATTTTTTAGCTTAAGCGCAAAGTTGACCAAAAACTGAAATTTACGTATTTTTGTTTTTGCGAAATTTTTAAAATTTCAGGGCGGAAAAAAGTCAACTTTGAGAATTCCACTCCCATTTTTAAACTGACATTGTATACGCGCCTTATGTGTTATCATCGTCCCCATCCAATCGCATAGATCAGAGGTGTGACAAACTGACATTCAGAGCGCAGAAACTAACAGTGGCGTGGAGATTTTCTTCGAATTGCGAAACTTGTGTGAAAATGGCAAAAACATTAAGATTAAAATTAATTCAAGTGATTTAAATAACTGGACAAATAGTTGTTAATGTAACAAAGCAATATGAACTTGAGTTTGAATAAACTCATTATGGTGTGATGGAACGCATTTTCAGCGACTTTTTACAAACTCACTCTAATACTTCGACGCGAGTAAAATATTTCTATATTAGGAGCTGACTGAAAACGTGGCAGGAATTCGGTTTCTCGCGGGTCAAAGGGGATTCTTGTGTCGTGCTTGATTGAAGCTAGATGTGTCCCGCTACGTCCTGAAAGATTCTCATTACAGGTGAGTGATTTTTGACTTATTTGCTCAATATTTAATTCACATCCCTTTTGGTTTGTCCGCATTCATTTTCAACTCTCAATACGCATATAGAGCCGAATTATAAATTTAAAATCGCATCTTCCTGTACGGGCGTCAATTTTACTTGTTTCCGGGAATTCAGAACAAATAAGAGGACCGAAAAAGGGTTTTCGCGGTTTTTACAGCGTAGTTTGAAGCGAGGATGGAGGCACTCTACGCGTCTCATGTATTTTACTGATTTTCTGGGATGCCCAACGGCCCTGTTGACGCTAGACGTGTTGGGTACGGTTGCGGCCAAAATAAAGTGGACGACAATGTCAGCGAGTTGGCTTGCTGTCATGCGACATTCAGGCCAGAATCCTGAAAAGTTTGTCAACTGTCGTCCTCTTTGAAAAGTCCGCAACGGTACTAGGTACCTACGCGTTTTTCCGATGGATGATGTGATACTCGTGTTTGCACTGCTCTCTTAAGGCATGCACATCGGTGCCTCGCGCGAAGAATTGTAGGTTCTAAAAATAACGCGTATGGGATTTTCTTTGTTTCTCGTTCGAGCTTAGTGCGTATACGGAAATTACAGGTCCGGCCTAACTTATTATTTTCTATTTGAGCATGAATAATTTCTTTTCTTTGTTTGAGTCTGTTTACGTAATTATTTTTGGTGTCATTTTTGTTGTTTCACAAATTTTGTAAACTTAACTGATTTTCATGTCAATATTTTTGTGGCCACTTCATTAATTTTGTATGTGATTTGCTTTTCATGTAATCACTTATGATGCACTCAGTTGTATTTTTGTCTGTGTCATGATTTGTTTTCATGTCAATGTCATTGTCCGCCGTCTTTTATAACTCTCATGTTTTTATGTCATGTTTTTGTTTTCTATGCTCGCTGCTATGATTGTCAGATATTAAATGTAGGTCACTTTACAGGATCCTACTAACCACCCTATTTTGTCTTGTTTTGAGTTTTTATGCATTGTTAATATGATTTCATCTGCATTGCTGATTTGTTGATTTATGATATTGATATGCATTGTTTACTGGGGTGTTTTTACATTTGTTCACTGATGTTTCTGCAATTTGGTTTTACTAATTGCACTTACACTGAATACCGGAATTTACCAGTGAGTTTTTGTTATTCATTTGTCACATATGTGAAAGTCTTCTTCTTTGGGCTTAGCTCAGGGGTTTGTTTGACTGGGTTCTTCCACTGAGTGCCCTTTTCCGAATCCATCACTCTCCTCTTTTTCTTACGACAACGTAAGCAAAACGTAGATAAGAAGTCCAAGGTAGGAGGGGAGGGGGGTAACGACAATCACAGCCAAGGGTCGAAATGGGGGGAACAGTTCAATGGGGAGTTGTTGAATTCTTGACCCATACTGCATCACATTGCCATAATAGTACGCTACTGATCCAACCCGCTGTCACAATTCCAGTGCATCCGGCCGGCCCCCGCGGTGGGAAGAGGCGGAAAAGTGCATTATTGGTCGGGGTCGGTGACGTCATAAATGGCGCTCGATCTTGGCGTTCAAACTTGCCGGCTGATCGTAATACTTTCCATTATTTTTCTACAAATTTTGTAGAGCAAAACAAAATAATACATTTAGACGAATATTCACTGTTTGGCATGCTTATTCAAGTGACACAATAAAATAGCAAATTTAAAGTACGCTGTACCATTGCGGCCTTTTCAAAGTGGACGACAGTTGACAGATTTTGTAGGATTCTGGCCTGAACGTCGCATGACAGCAAGCCAACTCGTTGACATTGTCGTTCATTTTATTATGGCCGCAACCGTACAGGCCCAATATAGGTCGTCGTACTTTATTGTCTGGGATGTATTTGCTGCATACTACTTACGCAGGTGTATAATGGCTCGACCCTTCGAGGTCGTTGCGTTTTGTAGACGATCCTACCTCCATCATTGACTCCTCCACACAAAAAAAGTGAATTAAAAAAAATTCAAAGGAATTCGAAAAGAAAAAATATTCGAAATAAGACAAAATTCTCTCAACTTCTAGCCTGCTGACTGTCCAGTGGGAGGGAGTAGAATAACCCAGTATTATGATTATGAAGCAACTCTGATTTATTGACTACGACCGGCAGCAAGCGGCGGATAAAATAAATTTTCCGGTACTTCTTATAAAATGGTGATTAAATTCCGGTATTAGCCGCTTGCTCATACAAAAGGCTACTCATTGAGCCACGACTCCTCGGTGAACGGTAGAGTATCTAACCCACAAACTTGATGCAAATTACCTCCTGTACCGGCGCCTGTTAAAATACTTGACAAAAACCTCGACAAAAACTCACGAGTTACACTCGGTATCTGTCGTAACAGTGAAGCTGCCTACTGCATACCAGTCCCAGCACTTTGCCAGAGAACCAATCCAGCTAGTCCATGGATGTTAGTCCAACCATTATCCAATACCAAGGGAATAAGGGATGCCGCTAACATGTTTTGAAATTAGCCTTGTTCCAAGCTAAAAGCTTTCCAAGGTACACTAACTAACTTTTCCCCATACATAAATTGTTTCCAGAGACCTCATACCTATCAGATGGACGGCTCCCGATCCAGCAATGTCCACGACGCCCATCTGCTTCAAGAACCCATGATCGCCCCACATCCATCCCGCCGGTATGCAGTAGACCGCCGTGTTCAGGAAGCTGAAGATGCAGTACGCTTTGAAATTGCACCTTTCGGCCATCGCACCGCTGACTATGGTCGTTGCGGTGGTGGCGAAAGACAGCTGGAAAATAAAAGCGGCATAAATCGCCCCTTTGAGGGGATCGTCGAGGGAGGGATCGACGAAAAAATCCCCCAGAGCTATAAAACCGTTGTTCAAAGGGCTGCGGCCGAAAGAGAACGCGAATCCAAACATCCAATAAGTGAGGCCGCCCAGAACTATGTCGACCACGTTTTTCATCATGATGTTCACTTCGTTCTTTATCGAGACGCAGCCCGATTCCAGCATGCCGAAACCTGGAATCGAGTCGATTAATGAAACATTAGAATCCTGAAATAGAATCGTGCATGGAAGGATACGGTGAAAAGGGCGGAATAAATGCAAATACTACGGAAGGATCAAATTGATGATCAAGCAATAAGCGAAATAGGAGAACGCGCAATTCTATAATATAGCTTTTTGGCTGGTATTGGGAAAAAAAATAAAGCGGTATCAATATCAATCGAATTGGTGTCTTTCTCCACAAGCTCTCCTCTAAAAATCGGTTCGAGGAATAAACGTTCCCGGCAAAATTGATCTCCAGGGCCGCTATTCTTGAATAATAATAATAATAATAATTTCGTCTTTGTTACGGCGAAGTCTAGCCAATGGCTACTCTACTTAACCGTGGACCGACAGCTTAACGTGCTCTCCGAGGCACGGTATAAGCGAGCTGATAGTTAAATTTCTGGTAGGTCACCCATCCAGAAATCTGACTGCGCCTGAATCGTGTGAGAAAAGTCCCTGGGAGTTTGATATAATCCGTACTACACTTCTGTAGCGAAAGTTGCCTAAAAACCATGATTTTAGGCAACATTCGCTACATCGATGTAATGTGTAGCGAAATGTATGCGAAATGCGAAATACATGCGAAATGTATTTTACTTCCAGAGACTTTTCTCACACGATTCAAGAATAGCGGCCCAGAAGAAAAACGGGGTCAAGTACACTTAACGGCTACATTTTAAACACATTTTACAACCACGAAACAAACTCTGTTGCCTTCCACTCACGATGATTAGTCCCCACCGAGGGGGAAATGACGATCATACTTATAGTTCCTTTGCAGTTGAATTGTTTACGTTGTACTACTCTTCTTCGCGGTGCCCATCTCAGGCCCACGCGCAACATTGTTTTATTGGTAAGTCATGAGTCACTGTGGCGTACCACAGAAGGTACGCCACAGTGCTGCTGCTGCTGCTCCCGCAAGTAGAAATTTCTGAGGCGGTACAGCGAAAGTAGGGAAACGTGAGCCCCCCTGCAGTGCGGAAGTTGAGTGCTCGGCAAGGGACATCGTCAAAGGGACAATACCATGAAAAATTCAGTAAAACTTCCATTGTCCAGTGGTCCCTGTGAGGTTGAAAAAAAACTTCCTTGTATGGATAATAATTCATGGAGTTGGATTACGCGACACGAAACGCGCGTGAATGAATATTTACGCTGTGTTGAAATCTTGTCCATTTCCTCTTCTTCTTAAGAGTCCTCATACGCTCAGAGCGGCCGCGACTGGAAGGCCTCTAAATCGAAGCCGAAGTTTATTTCTTTTAAGTGGCATTTTTGGAAATTTCACTTGATATTCTTAATATAAACACGTGAAGAAAAAAATCCGAGAAAAAATACGAAAAAACCTATCGCAGCCGAAGATGGTCAAAGGACCCCGCACGATTCTTATGGGAAATGGCTCCCGGTTAAATTCTCTGAATTTTTGATATGTTGTAGCTCATGAGATACTAATCAAATACCGTGAACCCCAAACTCAAATAATGGACAGTTTTTCACCCACAGGGGGTTGAAGTTGGAGGTTTTGACGGCCTCAAAATGATATTATGACGTTAATAGAAGCTTTTTATTTGGTTTCTCTTTATGTTGTGTTTCATGCTAAATGTATTTATTTGACAGAAAAATATCAACCCCCTCCTCCACCCCCAACCCCTATCTACCATCGTAAAATTCGAGATCACTCCCAAAAGCCCTGCGGATGGCTTCTGTGATTCAAATTATGAATTTTGACATGAAAATAATTTTCCACCCCTAATGTTGGGGTGCCGATTTTCCAATTTTCCTCGGTTAATTTGACTGAATTTTTGGTATTGTGTACTTCTAATTCTGCTGAACAAAAAGTTCTAATGCCAAAACTTATTCCTATGGACAGTTTTCGTTCTACAGGGGACTGAATTTGAATATTTGAGAGCATAAATATTGAACTTCAGTCCCCTGTAGAACAAAAACCGTTCATAGGAATAAGTTTTGGTATGAGAACTTTTTGTTCAACAGAATTAGGAGCACACAATACCAAAAATTCAGCTAAATTAACCGAGGAAAATTGGAAAATCGGCACCCCAACATTAGGGGTGGAAAATAATTTATATGTCAAAATTCATAAATTAAATCACAGAAGCCATCCGCATGGCTTTTGGGAGTAATATCGAATTTTATGATGGTAGATAGGGGTTGGGGGTGGAGGAGGGGGTTGATGTTTTTATTTCGAATAAATACATTTAGCATGAAACACAACTCGAAGAGAAACCAAATAAAAAGCTTTTATTTACGTCAGAATATCATTTCAGAGCCGTCAAAACCTCCAACTTCAACCTCTTGTGGGTAAAAAACTATCCATTATTTGAGTTTGGGCTTCACGGTATTTGATTAGTATCTCATGAGCTACAACATATCAAAAATTCAGAGAATTTAACCGGGAGCCATTATCCATAAGAATCGTGCGGGGTCCTTTTACGCATGCCATCCTAGGGTCTTTATTTGACTTGAAAAAATTCTTCTTTCCAAAGTGGACTCGCAACAGTATTCTGCACGATCGTACCGGGTGGTTTTTTAGTGAAGAATTTTCAGCTAAAGATAATTATTAAGCTGCGAATTTTTAAGCATTTTCTTAACGATTTTCACAGCCAAATGACTTCGACTCCAGAGGTTTTATTGAAAAATCACCCGGTACGATCGTGCAAAATACTGTAGAGTCCACTCTGCAAAAATGAAAAATTCTTCAAGTCAAATAAAGCAGAGGGCAAGTAAAGGCCCTAGGATGGTTCGCGTAGATATTGACTATCTCCGGCTGTGATCGGTTTTTCTCGGATTTTTCTTTTCACGCTTCTTTAAATAGAGATATGAAGTGAGATCAGGATCACTAAATTTCAAATGTAAGAAAATTCTTCGCACAGCCTTCACAGCCTTCGATTTAGAGGCCTTTTAGTCGGAGCTGCTTTGAGCGTACAGAGGACCTTGATAAATGCTTCCTTTTCAGTAGGTATAAGCTTGAGTAGAAAGTACTAACTATACTCAGTGATTTACATTCCAACTCTTAGGTAGTGCCGCGCTTGGTCACTTAGTTATCTTTTTGTTCAGTGACCGCCGCTCACCTAGCAGCGGCAGCAAGAAGCCAACCATGGTAGAGACGATATCTCTTGTTGATCGTTCAACTTCCACTACAGAGGGGCTCACGTTTCTCTACTTTCGCTGCGGAAAATTCTAGTTGCGGGTGTATTGCGTCGATATGATGTTGACAGCTATCACATTATACATAGCACATCTACCAAGGCGTCAAAATCTAGTTAGCATCGTACTATTCTTGCCTCGATTCTTGCCGACACAACACATTTTTTTCATAGCTTGTTTTAATGAAGAAAGTGGTGAGATTGATTATACTTTGGGAGTATCACCTAGCGCAATGGAAAAAATAAGTAACAACTCGATGTAAGTTGAATAAGTAGCAGAGTGGAAATCATCGCTAGGAAGACGCCATTGATTTGGCTAAATTATCACAATATATGCACAACGCAATATACCTACTAGAGGCAGGGAGATACTCAATGATGGAAATGATGAAAAACCGCGTCTAACCAGTAAGTGGACTGAAAAACTGCACAATTAAGATGTGAAACATACCCGTTTGCATAGTGAATATCATGAACGAACTGGTGATAACCCAATTGGTATCCTCAATATCGATATCATAAAGCCATGGGATAGGCGCTGTGACATTTTTTGGCTGCTCTGTTGAAGTCATCTTGAACATCTGACTAGAAAGCTTCAGGTAAACAAGTTAATAATTGAAAGGACGGGTGATTTAGATCATGATGTGAAAAACATGGTATTTTATTCATGGTACCCTTGAAGTCAAAGAGCTTTACTAATGTAGTAGCAGGGAAACAAATCTCGTCACGTTATTGTAAAACATATTATTTTTATTTTTAAAATAATACAGAACTTACTACTTCTTTTCATTATTAAAAAATCAGCATTATGTACACATGAAGGAATTAAGTGCGCTTTTTTCATCGATGCTAAAGAGAGAAGAGGAAAGCCTACAGGGACCACAAAAAGAAATTTTTTTATGAAAAATGGCACATAGTATATTATGTACGTATGTTATGTGTATATTACATTGATAATCATTTTTATATCGTAGTCTAACTGTATATCCTAACTTATCTTCTTTTTTTCATCACGCAGTATTTTATTCATATATACTTTTAATATACTTAAAAACACATCCGCTTTAAACGTTTATACATGTCAAGGTAAGCTTTACAAGTTGTCTAGTCACTCGAATATTTTTTTTAAAGAGAGATAGAGATAGCCAAATCTTAAAAATTACACACTGTACATCAACTAAAAAAATATATAATATAAAAGGGCCTAAGGTTCTCTAGAACAATTTATACAATTCGGTTAGACAACAATCATGTAACTTTCAAGATTTTGCTTTACAAATAAATTTAATTTGCACCAATGTTGGGAAAATGAAAAAAGCGCTGCCGAGATAATAAAAAACAATCACAATAATATAAATTGCCTACATGCTGCCTAATAAATAAAAATTTAAAAAAATAAAAGGCTGCCAAAATATATAAACTGGGATAAAAGTTATAGAGAATATACTATGCCATTATTATTGCAAGATTTTGATGTAAGTATACGATTTAGATTGCAAAAAAATCTCATCAAATGTCCCACTTTCACGTTTCACAAAAAAAAAATCGTGAAACTGGAACCATTGATGATGACTGTCGGAAAAGAGATGTAACAATTAAAACAATATAAATAAAAATTCACTAAATAGCTAAAAAAAAGAAACAATGCAAAATACAATGTTTATCTTAAAGTAAGATACACCTAAATAAAAATTATAATTAATTAATAATAGGCATATAATCTTAAAATTAAAATATTTTGAACAATTTTCTTTATCAAAATAAAATATCTGGTTACAGTTTGAAACACTAAACTAATTTTCAAAGTTGCACTGGTTTATAGTAGGATAACAAAAATCGTCTCTACCGTCTTCATAAAATATATAATACAAAAATAGTTCAGTGAATAAACAGACCATTTGATTTTTTGTTTCCTTTCAGTAAGTAATATCTTAAGTTACGATGTTGTCCAAATGGCATTCGATCGAACACATGGACCGCTGGCTCTTTCCGTTTTCACCTTCAAAATAAATTAATTTATATTGCATATCAAAAACGTCCAACGAAAAAAGTCAACGGTGCATTCTTTTTTAACGGAACTAATGAGCACTATGTACAGGTTATGTCTTTTCAAAAAGTCTGCTACGCAACGTCTCAGGGAGCAAAAACTTATCAAGCGAAAAACTTTTTGAAAATTGTACGAAGTTTTTCACAATACTGGCGCAAGACAAAAAAAACTGTTCATACATGGCTAGAGATGGGATATGAGAGCAATTTTCTACCTTCTAAGAATGAAATAAGTTACTTAAAAACGACACGATGATGTTTGGAACACAATAAACCGCTTTTTCTGATGGCATGGCACAATTTCCTTTTTCGATTTCAATAGAAATAACAATAATATATGTCACGTGGGCGATGGCAAAAACAAAAGTAAGAGATCAAAGATATTACATTAGTTATCTAATAAAAATTACTGTATTAAGAAAGAGTATTGCGATATTTGGCACACTTAATTGAGTGATCTCCAGCCATATATCAACTCCAGTGTATTCTATTTTTTTTTCTCAAATATACAAAATTGTCATTAAACCTCTCAAAAGTTGTATTTCAATTAAGTGAAATTGAATTGGATGCTAAACATAAAAATACATTATTGTATCACTACAGAACATTCTTAAAAAAATATAATATAGTTTGTGTGTACGATGTTTAGATGAACAAATGATGAGAGCCGTTTGTACGAAGATTTATGTACAAGGTGGCCTGCCTTTACTAGCAGTGCTATTGCGGCTGGCCTGGATTGTGAGGCAAGTTGGTAGGAGCACCCTGAAATAAAAAATATTCAGAGTTAAGATGGAGTAAGATGACATTATACACAGCATATTAATACATTGGTTCTTTGCCAGCAATAAGGCTGTTAAAACGGAAATAAGACTATCACAAAGATAATTTCCTTGGATTTGGATAGATTAGGGGGCGAACCTCTGGCTACAGGGAGTCGCTCTCTAACCTGTGCTTCTTAAAAATTAGCATGTCAAAGTAGACACGCTGTAGAGGAACCACGCAGTGCGAAATTTTGACGCGGAATTGCCATGAAATCCAGGTGGCGACAAAAAATCCTCTAGTGTTCTATAAGGTTTTCATCCAATTAAAGCGCAGAAATACACGCAAGTTGTCTTATTACGTGGTTTCTCTACATCAAGCCCACACTTTACACGTCAACTATGTGTATATCTTTTACCGGTAGAGATGGGTAGTGGGTCGTCAACATGTGGTGTGGTCCTGGCCCCAGCTTGGGACCATCCTCGGCTTTTTCCTCTTCCCGTCGTTTCAAACAAGCCGCTTTAGGATTCAGATTTCGTTCTGCGAAAAAATACATTTTCATAATTTTATTCCAGCAAAAGATTTGATATTGACATACCTCTAACTTGCTGCTCCAGTGTCATGATGACTTCAACAGCCATGTTCAAGATACCCAGCTTGGTTTGTGGCTTGTCCGTTTTCAAATGTGCCATACACATTCTGCCTAATTCTTTCAGAGCTTCGTTTATATCTCGGATCCTTATCCTAAAAACAAATCATGCAACGCCCACATAAGAACCGGCTCTCGTTGATTCTTAGGAAAATATCAGAAAAAATAATATATAGGTATAGAAGATGAAGATCGGAATCATTGCAATTAGATAAGAAACACGACAATGAATATGGGCCAAAATACGCTTGAGTATCCAACAAAAACAAAAAAAAATCACCACACCTTTCCCTGGCGTTATTAGCCTGCCGCCTTTCTTTTTCCCTTTGAGCTTTAATATCAGGATCCAAGTCGCCCTCCTCTGTCTCATCGGCACTGGAACAACTATCACAAATTTGCTTTTTTAGAACAAAACATTCCAAAGACAATATTGTGAGAAATGAATTTCAAGAAATGCTGTCCAATTTGCCGTCAACGTAATGTAAATGACGCACACTTGTGTGGGTACATAAAGGCCCATATTCAAAGCGTTTTTCTGTAAAATAATCAAACAAAAGAATTTTATACACAAGTATCCAAATACATAACAACTACACATGCTGGCCAAATTCGTAACTACGAATGTTACGTTGGTAAAAAAATGAACAAGAAAACGTAACATTTGTTTTTCTGAATATGGGCCTCGAAATTATTACAACTGGTGGCGGTGGGATTTTAGGCAAGGGTGTTTTTTCTTTTTTGTTCAGTTTCAGTGTTATTGCATGAACAATTTAGCTGTTGTACAATTTTAAATCTCTCGTCATGCATTTTTTCCAGAAAAGTGTAGGGTAAAACAAAAGAGAAATAATAGGACAGGACTTGAAAGTGTTACAAGTCAAAGTGTGCTGGTCTTTACATACCGTTCACGAACATTGTTGGCCTGTCTGCGCTCTTTCTCGCGCACAGCCTTGTTGCTCGGATCATCAATTTCGTCGTCATCAGCATTACTTGAACAGCTACTTAGTAAATTAGAAAAACAGTACAAGGTAAAAGACTATAGTGTTCTGGAATGCATTAGAATTTTTTTCCAGAAATGTAAACTTTGATGTAGTACATTTGTGAAGAAAACTTATTAAACACAGATCAACAAAATCAATTCCACCAGTAGTGGTACTTTTTTCATGAGTTGTTGAAAATTGCAACAGTAGGTAACTTATTGATATGTATCAAGTACAATTTTCAACAAAACCAAATAAATATTTTTCAGTTGATTATGGTTCAATGTACAGAAAGGACAAACAACTTACTATCTTCGCGACCGCTTTGATGTTTTTGGTGGATTTCCACTAGTTGAATTTGGTTGTACTACACTTTCTACCGAACTAGATGGCTTTGTATCACTATCTGGTGGTTCCTTGCGTTTTTCTGAAACCAAAATGGACAATTGAAGATAAACTGTTCACAATGAATAATACAGTTACTGTTAGCAAAAGTCACAAATGTCAAAGAAGTCAATTTCACAAGTCAAATAAAATCCCACTAACTCAAAGTCTCACGTTATTCTCACTTCAACTCAGCTGTCTGACCAACTGGAAAGCTTTCAAAGTGAGATTTATTGAGATTTTTGAGTAAAAGGGGCGCAACTTATAATATCAGAGATGTCAACTTCAATTGTCACCAGTGCAAAGAAAGACTTTGTCAGACTTCACAAATGTCTCTAAAACTGTCTCCTGAATTATCTACACTGCTCACTCGTCCGCCATCAACTTTTCATATTTCATTCTTATTTCGAAAATCTTATAGTGCCGCTGTAAATGTCGAGGAGTACCTACTAAACATTTCAGTTATTTACTTATTTGTAAAGTGTGATTAAATAAATTTCTAATTCACAGGAAGACGTACGTCGAGTACCTACTAAGTTTGGGTAAACCTGGCTGCTAGATAGAACTTCCTGACTTGCCCAGACGTGCGACTTCCACGTCACAGACTGTTCCTGCAAATTACAGCAAGAGATGGTCAATGAGACAATACTTAATTTTGATTGTCCAATTCGTTGACGTTTAGCTGGAGTTATTTGGTCAGTCATATAACTAAAACAGCGGACGTTGTAATAAAACGTAATGTCGTTTTTTTTTCCAAAATGAAATTCTTTAAATACTTGTATTACTTCTATATGTTTAGAGGTAAGATTTACCCGACCCTGTAATTTTGTGAAAAATTTCAACTAACGTACAAGATCCGACTAGTTGTCTCCATTCGGAAAGACTGTTTTATACGTTACTGTATAACTTACGCACCAGAGTAGGCCATGAAACATTTATTAAGTTGGCAATCAATCACATATTATATGACATCTGAAACGCTAGTGATATTTGGTATTTTGCTACGACACACAGGACATTTTATGCTAATTTGTATGCAATTTGCGGATAAAAAAATTTGACCAACAAAAAATCTGGAAGGGCTCTAGAAGCCAATTTGTACGAAAATGCCACAAAAGTCAATAATCTTAAAAACTGATAAATACAAAACAGAACTACAAATACGAATATAATTGGCAGATGTCGAGAACGTCGTGAAAAATGTCAAGTTGAAAAATCAGAAGAGTCACTTTGGCATGACATTTAGCGCAGACGATCTATAATTATTCTGTTAATTCTGTTGACTGAAAATAATCTCCTGACGTAATCACACTCACCGTCAGTTCCATAAAAAAGATGATCAGCGATCAAGGTTGATTGCAGATTAACTGAACTTTTTTCTGTTGAATGCTGGGCGATTAACTACAAAAAATGCCTGAAATCTGTAGTAGACCCATCATCTTTTCTGTCTTTTCATTATTGAGGGAAGGGATAAACCAGCATTTCCATTGATCAGTCAGCTAATTGACAAAGAAAAATCGCAAATCAATTAATCTCGTATTATCTTTTTTGTGGAACCAACGGTCAGTGATGGTGATGGTAGGTATCATAGCAACGATTGCTTGGCTGTCAAGAAACGACAGTTGGAAGCCCTACACTTGTCATTACTACAGAGCCTACTACTTGGAAATAGACTACTACTTGTTTAGAAAGCCTACTATAGTATGTCCAGCAGCTTTGTGATTCCATCAATAGACCATCAATTATCAGTGCGCAGCCTTGGTGAACTTTTGCGGCAAAAAATTGCTCTCCTCTTCCTCAACCTCCTTTGGGTTTTGACCATTTTATCTTGTTAAGCCATTTTGTACGAAACTGGGCCTTGGGAAAAAAATTCAGTTCACCATTGTAGGTTTGTCGCCTTCTTGCCTGGTGTGAAACTAACTTGTTCAAAAGTTACAGTGGCTGTCAAACTAACACGAAAATGTTGAAATATTCGAAACATTGACAGTGTCATGCGTGTGGAAATGCGACTCGGATGCTGCAAAGACGTTATCGTGGCTAGGACACCATATCTTCACGGCCCCGACAAAATTTAATGCAATCGTTGAAAGTATCCGCATTGATTTCAGCCCTAATACGGAACTTTGAGCGGCTGGGTTTTTGCAATTTGGATTAATGGTCAAAATACATCGAGATCCATGTGCAATGGCTGAGACGTCTGCTGTTTTCGCATTATTCCAGCAGGACTTCGAGCGACTTTTCGGCTGCAGCAGGCGGAAAGGTGGGTTCTTCCATTGCGATACTTTTTTTTGAGCGACCTCAGGTTTTCAAGATAGGAGCGTCGAAAAGGTGGCATTGCATCACTTGAGAGGTAAGACTTTGATTCACTTTTCGTGAACTGTCAAATGGCAAAGCGTGCTTCGATTTCCTTGGTGATAGACGTGAAATTTTAAACAGATCGATAAAAAATACGCGTTTTTTCCAATATAATGGAGTCAAGCATCCGCTATATAATCGTGCTGAATATCACCAATTCACCAGTGCAACTAACAGCAAAGTTTCAAGGATTTTCTATGGTTCAGATTTGAAAACTTGGGTCACTTGAATCGCAGTTGTGTTCGCCGTACTGTACCAGATATTAGTCCATAAATGTCAGAAAGGTCAATTTCAAACGTCAATAACATTACATAAATGTCAGAAATGACAGAAGTGTTCGAAGTTGTTCTAAGCTAGGTCCGCACGGGCGATTTATTGCTGAAATTTGGCGATACTCTTTCTGACGTAACGACAATGATTACTATTTCAGCGGTGAATCGCCAAATTTCTGCGAATATGCCACCCGTGCGAACGAGCTTCAAATAGTGATTTTTCGCACGATTTGCGATTTTAAACTTCTGCAATTTCTGTCAGTAATAAATTGAATTTAAAAATTCCGTACTCGTATTGTAGCTGGCCCGTTCGACTTTCACAGTGTCTGGTATGTGCGGTTCCGAAGATGGCGCCGGATATCCGAGCATCTGATGTGGTGCGAGGTTTGGCGGAAGCTGTCCCAAGGTCATTTGGGGTTCTGCGTGGTTGCGCAGTACGTTTATGGCGTCGTCCAGTCTTTCTTCCATTCGTGTTCCCTTCAAATCAAAACACAAAATTTAAAACACTCGTTTTATTTTGACCGATCAGTATAATTATATTTAGATTCATGCATTAAGCTAGAGCTCTCTGGTTTATGATAATCATCGCCAAGGGTGGAAGAAATAATCAAACGACTTACGTTCACCACTTCGGCAGTTGCTTCTCGCAAATAGCCAATCGCTTCGTCTAAATGTTGCGCTTCGGCGGCCGGTGGCTTCACACAAAAACAAAAAACACCATGCAAACAAAAAGTGTAAAAAAACGAAAACAAAATAAAAAATCTAATTACCATAAAAATATTACGACTTACAAAGCTTCAAAGGGAAACACTCGTTTTCAAAAAATTGCAATACTCTTTATGATAAATATAACAAGTAGTAATACATAATCCATTCACAATGGGGCTCAATGCTCGGAAGTGTAAATTATTATTGGGAGTTTGCAAATTACATCACGACCCCGGTCAAATAATAATTGAATGTTAATTGCACAATCACAGTTTCGCAGCTCAGGTCGTTATTCATTAAATGAAAGGTGCATAAATCGTAATTGTCATTGTTAAGATTAATTTAGGTAGTGTATTCAAATTTAATTCGTTACTACAAATTTTTATTGAACGTTTCATGCATTATTGATGTTATATCCACCTCTATTTATAAATCATTCAGTGGTTACAGACAAAGAGAGAGGGATATTCCATTCATTTTGTACCAAGAATAAGTTTTTCCTCAGCAAGTCCGTTCACTTGGCGTTTTTGAATTCATAATTTGAATCTAGGAAGCTAGATTTGAAGAGATGACTTGCTCAAGCATTGCTGCAAACTGAAATTGTTGAAAGTCAAAAATCTGTTCACAAGATGGGCCATGAGAAGAGAAACAGCTTACATATTTGCGAAGACAGCAGGCGGGGACGGTGGCAACACAAGACATTCCATTTTTGACTTCACTCTTCATAATAGTACTACCGAATTTCACCCGAATGACTTGAAAAATCACTGAGTTATTGAAAATTTTCAATTTCCATGAAACTGATCTGAGGAGGAGTTTCAGCCGGATTAGTATTAGATGAGACCCGTCCGTGGCTCGCCCACTGGCACTACCTATTGGCAGTCTCCCATCCAACTTTTGGCTGCGCTGAGCGTTGCTGCAGTCGAGTTAGCACCCGACTGGAGCGGTGTAGTACACGCTATGCCCTCCTCATGAAGCAACACTCCCTTCAGAATCAATGTAAAGGCTTCTTTGTGCTCGTTTGCAAAATCGAGGTTATGAGTGATACTCGCAGAATCAGCTCCACGGCCGACAATCCGTCCCAAGCTTAAAAAAAACGACAGCTTGCCATAAAAAATTCCGAGTTTTGTTGGTGTGTCTGATTTTCGTCGCTTAATGTCATCTAGATACGAAGGACGTTACGTCAAAATTTGTGTTCCTAAACCCAGTTTTTAAGAGGCACCAATGAGACCGTTGTTCTAGCCCGTCCGACGCGAATGATGCCCTTCTTGCATTAAAAAAAAAACTGTATTTTCTGGTAGATAGCTCGTAGACCCATACAGTCACGAACTCACCTGACCGCGCCTCTCGGTTGATAGTAAAGGAGTCATAAACTCATAAACGAGATCACTTACTCGGTCATTTTCAAAACTGTATATTTTCTATCACTTCTTGTGCTTATATGTTTGTTATTGTTGCACCTTCCAACACTTCTCATTATCAAAAGTAACGTGCTGAACGGCGTTTTCATTAGAAACAAAAAGAAAATAATGTGACAGTGTCAAAGTCTGACCTTGACAATCAAATTAGAACTGGCAATCCAGCATAGAAAGCATCATTTTGACAAATTTGATTAAAACCATCTTGACTTCTTCAATCCATCAACTTATCACAGATTGTCCAACTTTGAGAAAAAATATCATAAGCGAAGGCGACCTTGTTTTTTTTAAGCTTGGAATAGATTGGTAGAATAGATTAGCTTGGTGCTTTCAGTGACACTGTTATAAGCTTGTTTATACTCCAAAGGACTTAGCTCATGTGTAACAATGTGAATGTTAATCAATTTCTATCTTCTAAAACACAACTTGAGCAAATCACTGATAACCTTCACAATGTCTTCAGGAACAAAGTAACCGCTTGTCTGTAAAGGATCACACATTTTGCAAGTGTAGGACTACTTCACATTGCCTGAAGTAACAATGTAAAAGCAATATGTATTTACACTTCAGCAAGAATATGGAAACAATCGTTATGGACTTGTAACTAACCAGTATTTGATAGAGTTGTCAGCCGAACTCTAATAAATGACTCCTAAGCATGAACGTTCAACCTGACAGAGAGAAATGTACAAACGAATGGAAATCACTAGGAACTTTTCAAAGTAAAATGTTACACTTCCAAGCATGAGCTCAAACCAAAAACCCAAGGCAATTCGGAAAACTCACCATGTGAAGACCCTGAGAAGCAGCACTACTAACAGTTACTGGTTGTGTGTAATGAGGAGAATGTGGAGTGTTGTGATTGGCCAGCCAACTCGAGGGTGCTAGTGGAGGCGGAGAGCTAACTGGCGTGGAAGGAGCCGAACTATAACTGCTTGCACTAGCTTGTTCTGCTATTGGGTAGATCTGGAAACGAAAAACAAGTCTTGTTATAGCACCCGAATCATTTTATTTTTTTGTTCTTCCAGACTTACTGTTCCTAAAGCTTTGTTAACTCCGTCTGTGTGATTTGTTGGTCCGAAAGCAGAATTGTTAGTGCCGGACATGGTTGTGACCGGGGTGCCGTTTGGCCTGAGCGAAGACATGGGCGGTAAACCCTGCCCCTCATTTTCTGGAATAAGACCGTACGCTTCGTAGGTCTGGTACGAAGACGTCGGTCCGTAGGATGGTGGCCAGTCTCCGACGGCTCCCGGGGTACCATCCGCTCCGAGGTAGTATCCCGTACCTGTCGCATTGGGAGATGTGTACCTCGGCGAATCATGTGCGAACTCATCAGAGCCGTACTGCAAAAGAAAAAACACGACATAATTAATAGCTGATTCATATACATAATGATTTGGGAAAAAAAGCATAATTTGCATACACCGCCGGAGTGGGCGTCGCTAATTACAACTGTGACAGAAATTAAAGACATTGACAGATCGGAACGGATCCGTACTTTTCACACCGCCCACGTAGCATTTCAAGATCGAATATAGGGCATACCTAAGCGTATTCGCAATATGGTTAATAATGTATCGAACTGATAAAAAATGCAAATCCGTTTTGCATTCCTGGTGAGCACATCTTTTAAAACCTATTCATGTGTCTACTCGATCGTTCTTTTTTCATGCATGTTCAGTATTTATGGATATAATTCACGTAGCGGCTGTAAATTTTGCGAATATAGAGACCATTCACATAAATAGACATGGGAAAAGCTACACACTACGTACATACCAGGATTTTTTTCGATGCACTTCCGCATCTATTGATAAAGAAATTATTTATTGAAATATTTCACCGCATGTGTAAAGGAAACTGTGGACATTAGTAATATCTCCGTGGTAATATTCTATGTAGATTTAGCGATCAACGCTTTGTAATTTAATTATTAATGGAGAATTTAATGAAATCGACGTGGATGAATATGTAATCAACATTTAATGCAATAATAGGTATAATAAATATTGTTGTCAACTAATGTGGTTACTGATACGTGAAATTCTACCAAACCATTACCAATAGTTTTTTTTTGTGTGTTGCACAAAAATCGCGGTTGCATGAAGACATCAAGACAGTCTATAAATGCCAAACGGCAAAATTCACCCTGAAGCAGAAAATTTTAAATGCGCTCATGACATTTTACTCATGCTACATTCCCCACACACACACACACACACACACACACACACAGCATAGCAGAAATTTATTATCTCAGGGTTCTTTTAAGTGACCATTCAGCATTTCCCTAATATATTCTTCTTGTAGAGCGCGGTTTTATAACTTTATTTTTCCGCCATATCATCATTTATGACTTTATTGGATTTAGGGGTCAATATTTCCGCGACCATTTATCAACCTTCTCCCACAGAGGGGAGAACTTTATTGCAATTCGTTGACATTTGGAATTATTGGCGTTACACTTTTACATTTACGTGACCACAATCATAACTAATAGTGCAATAGTTTTTTGTTTGATGTGTTGTGTTAATTTTTCAGATTATAAAATAGCACCAACCGTGCGCATCGAAGGAAACGGGAGTTGTACAGGATGCCAACTTTAAATTGCCTTCTAAGTCCCAAGTCAAAGGAATTTTATTGCTTCCGGATTTTCACAGCGCTCTGTTAATGCAACATCTATGTTTATGCATATTATTCGATTTTAGTACAGTGAACTGCTCAAGAATTTAATCAAACCCGAACAGATCCTATGCACATATCAAGTTTGAAACCATCGCTTCTCCGCCAAATTAGTAAACTTACAAAACATATTTGTTCAAAACACAAATCAAGCGTTCACTTCTAGATTTAACTAAACACATATCTAAACATTCATTAATCATGCATTCATTACGTTTCGATTTTGGTATTGTAAAAGAATCGGCCGGCACCGCGCGCGACCACTACTGCGAGAGTAATTTTTATTGCATACCTCATGCAATGTTGAAACTGTCCGATTGAAGACATGAAAGTCTTGACATCAAATAATAATAGAATTTAGATTGAAAAATTATAAGTACATTCTTGTTATGGACAAGTTTCGTTATATCAATCCTGCCTCTGCACTATTTCATATGCAACTCGTACCAGAAAAATTAAAGACTCCATGTTGCGTGATTTATCGGATTTTTGACAAAAATCGCAACCTTGAATGTCACAAAGCACTAATAACACAACGATTTTTCAAAACCCATAGTTCGACATAACAAGCGATTAACTATACAACACAATAATAATAATTGTAATGTTTTGTTATTACACAAATTCAACTCTTGACCTCAAATATCAATTGACCAAAAAATGTAACAAATTATTTAATGCTGCCCAACACTTTTAATTGCCATTTAGATAAACCGGAATGAAGCCACATCTAAAATTAAAATGCGATAACGACCATGATTGAAGGGTACGCGAGAAACGCAATAATTCTTTAACCACTGGCTCTACACCTGGAAAGCAGTGATTTTTCACTTTTTTTTTTCTTTCTTTCTCCTAGTTATAATTGGTATACTGCGCCACTAACTGTATTATAATAAAGCATAACGGCAGTGCTTAATTTTGACCATGAAAGACCATACGGCGTGTGAACATTTCACCAAATCATCCACCTACTGTTAAGAGATTCTCCTGATGCTTTTTTGAATAATCGAATCGTGTCCGTAATCAATAATGATTGTTTTCAAAAACTCAACGACGACGAACTGTAAACTTACGAGGCTGTAAACAATCATAAATTAATAAATTGATCTGATGAACTTAGCCATTATCTGCCATCACCGATGCCTTCAGTTTGTGAAGTTGTGCGAGTATGAAATCATGATTTTGCGTGACGTCGTTGGGAATTAATTAGTTCCGTATTTACAATTTCGGATTAGGTGATGATGATTGTGATGGACAAAGGGAGTTGTTGTGAATTATCTTTATCGTACAGCAAATTATTGAATAATGATTATAGCATCGTTTGGGCAAATTAATAAAAGCGATAAGATATTTGTCGCTGCTTTTTCAAACGAGTTTTCAGAAGAACAATAATAAAGTACTGCTGCTAGTGGTGGTGATACTCATTGGCCAGAATTTGTAAGAAAAAAAAAGTTTCAACATGAACCTTCCACAAGTTATACCGACCAGACCAACAGCTGAGCCGTTAAGCCAAAACCCTCACATACAAAACAGCGTTCCCGAATCAAATAAAAATTAATATCCCTCTTCAGATTTGATCGCATCCTGCCTACATTTACCGCAACATCACTTTTTCACAATCATTTGTCAAGTTCAACAGATTAGATCAGAGTGATCAGACCTCGGATCAGACCTCAATCAGTTTTGCATCGTTTCCAACAAAATCCACATACACTAAAACCTTTTCAAAACATTCGAACTGCAACCAGACTGTTCAGTCACTATCAGGTTCAACTGATCAGACCTCGATCATTGTCAACCCGCCTTTTCCACGAGAGTATCACGCATACCTGTGAGGGCAGAACTAGCGGTTTGTAGTAGCCATTTGTATAAGCCGGAGTAGGGAAAGGTGGATTGTATCTTAGTTATTATCCGTATCGTATGAGTGACTTCTCTTATGGGAAAGGTGGATTGTATCGTAATTTCATCCGAGACAAAATGCGCCAATTTGTGTGCGCTGTTGCCACGTCCACATAAAAAACTTTGTTAGTGCTTCACATTGCATATTAGGTATGTCCTGGAACTACCGGAAACGTATGCCTGAAACCGCGAAGACTTGGCAACCTCCTGCTCTTGCTCGCTGATCGAGAATCTGCGCAAACGCAATCGGTTACGAAGTTCGTGTTCGCATACGAATTTTACTAGCAGGTCACTTTCATGTTTCGTAAATAGTAAATATCGCCCAATCCCTTGCGTCTTCTCTGCCGTGCGAGAATTTTGCGAGCACGCCACTTTCGTATTTCGTAAAAA
Source organism: Anaspis maculata (assembly GCA_949128115.1). Classification (NCBI taxonomy): domain Eukaryota; kingdom Metazoa; phylum Arthropoda; class Insecta; order Coleoptera; family Scraptiidae; genus Anaspis; species Anaspis maculata. Next base: position 26,798,591 of record OX421961.1, read on the forward strand.
TCGACCAGCTCCTTGCGTATCCTACCCACATCCGTACCTATGCACAGCCCGAAAGCTAATATTCGCTTCGTACAAATACGATAACCCTAGGCCTCGCGTAAAGTGTCGTATCTTTCTTGTCTTTGTCTGGCATAATATATCTGCATGTTCCCCCTTCGTCGCTGAAATTTCAACAGTATGGCGGCCTTGATCCACGGGTACGACTTTTTACGATCGTTTCCCATTGCAAAGACGAATTACGATCTTGGCTGCAAACGCAAGTTTATACAATAGGTAATACGCAAGCTTCGTATACAAAATTCGTAAACTAGACGGCGTGTTCCTCGTTTTCACGCGAAGAACCTTACTCGGAATCTTATAATAGAGGAGTTTGATTGAGAATTACGATTTGAGAGACAACTGACTGCCAAATATTTTCACCATTGAAACAGTAGAAACATGGCAGTGACGAACGTGAGTGTTATGTAGTCACTGGGACCTGCCTTACTGGAGATGATCACATGTGAATGTTCCCCTTGAGCTGACAATAAGCTAACCAGCTTAGAGATGCTGTCCATTAGTTCTGAAGCATCCATGTTAGACTAGCAGGTCCCCCTGGTTAGAATCCAGGAAAAGGGATATTGTGGGAGGTGCAGAGTTCTTACTGGATTCATTTTTTTTTCAGAACTCAGGGGTCAAACGCACAGATACATGAGAAAACCAAACAATTCCAAAAAATAACATCGTCAAGCAGATCCAAGTTATGAGACGTTTCGACTGATCACTAATCCCTTGTTTTATAACATTCAACTGACCAGACCTTACTATATCAAGTGTATTATTACGAGAACCCACACATACGCGGTAGATAGCTCTCAAACCATTCCAAATACCCTTGGGGCAATTACAAAATGATTTCTCTCATTTGTCAACTTCAACTGACCAGACCTCGATCACTATTAGCTGTACCGCTATCGTTACCAAGATCGTCACTGAGAAAATCCCTCTATAAACCCTTACATGCCCGAGAGCATTGCAGTTAACCACAGTTTACCAATTATTGCTCCCTTGTAACTTTGCTTTTGTCTACGGAACCTGTCAAGATAACATAAAAAAATTAAATGTAAATTTTCTTCATGTAATCACAGTCTAGAAGACAGTGGTTACAACATTTTTAGGACACAACAAAGCAAGAATAATTACCAGCAATTCAACTTCATTTTCAATTAGCATTCAAGATTTAACTACACCAATTTCATCCTCAATTCAAACAATACCCTTGACTTTGAACTAAAATGTACCCGGTAATGAAAGAGCAAGTACTTTAAATGGTTTCAACCTTAACCCGGCTCCCGACAGTATTCACGCAACATTTAAAAAATAAATCCTTGAATTTAGAGCACGATCCTCGATCCTTGGTCCAGAATCGCACTCTAATTCCTTAAACTACATTATATTAAAATCAATTCCGTGCACTTACACTGAAAGAGCCTTCGCGTGGTCGGCGTACGTTCCTCCGTCAAAAATTCAAGTTTGAATAAATTCAACATTAAGAGTTAATTCAACTTTCATGTTGTCAGTACAACATACAGGAAGGAGTCGAGATAAACGGTTCGTCAACGACATTTTCCTTCGAGAAATATTATTATCTCTCGAGTGAAGTGATTTTCACGGCACAAATTATTGTTACAAAAAGCATCCTGTTCTCGCTTCCATATAGGCGGCGGGGGCCTTTGTTAGAAACTAGGCGCACAAAAGAACATTTGGCGAGAAGAAAAAGTCCGCGCGAGAAAGAAGGCGTTAGGGTTAAAATTATACCTGTAGGATTAGTGACGGTAAAAAAAGTGTGTATACAAAGTGTTCCGGCATCGCACAGTGACTCAGAAAGTCTCAGATTCCTAGGACTCAAAACATGACAGGGTGGAAAACTTTGTACCAAAGCTTAATGAATACTATGATCATGACACGTCAACTGTACACGAACTAACTCAAATCGTCGCCGAAATCCAGCCTGTAAGAAGTTGAGCGAGTATAAGAACAGTTTAATATTTCTGGAATCATTCGTAAACACCAGTGGGGTGAAAAAGTTGTCAACGAAACCCACGCAAACAAGCCAGCATTCCCAAAGCACACAGCATCACTAGGTGTATTCTAGTCGCTTCATTTTCGTTCCTTATATCAACAGAGCTTTTCAAGTCGATTGATGAAAAATTCAATTGACTAGACCTCACTAGCTGAGAGTAGTATCGTAACCAACGTAACCCACGCATGTAAAACAGTCTTCAATATCTGGGCGACAACTTGTTGCAAATAAAAACGCGGATAAATCGCGTCGTCCGCTCAAAGCTTACCCCGCTTTCGGTGGGCGTCAAAGACTTCCAGAACATTTGGCGCGAAGTCAGGTAACCATCCTGGTGGTAATCCATGTCTTCTGGAGGACCGCGACGCGACGAAATCGCGAGAACACCGCAAATCGCACGAGTCAATGACGGATCGTCGGTCTCCTTTCCATCCGCATTATCTCCGGCAATGTATTTTTAATTACTTGTCACAACACGAGATAACATGTCGGCACCGATTCATCTCTTCGCTTGAAAGTTCATCAAAATTAGTTTTTATTCGTTTAAAATTAATTCGTATTGTAAATAATTATGATTGCAATAATAATACCAGTCTTTATTCACTACGATACCACCACAATGTAGAAAGCGCGGCGGTGGCGGCCCGGTTCTTGTTATCTTTACAAAATTAAGGACAATAAAAGTCTTGTGCTGTTGCATGTAACGTTTCGAAGAAACTTTTTGGTACTTGTTGTTGTTGCACACACATAAGTCACTACATGCACAGCAGGAGGAAGAAATCATGCAAGCACACACATCTAGATCAAAGTCACTTTCACGTTCAATTTAGTAATAAATATACCATATCGAGTCACTTATGTTTCATAATTTAATGGATTACACAGTTCCATGCACTGGTAGTGTTGTACTATACAACACCTCCTATAAATAACCGCCGTAGGATTGGTGGAACTGTTCCAACAACATTGGAAAATTGAAGGAGGCACACATACACACAACGCGGTGGCAGCTAGCAGCAAAGGTAGGTAAATGGGAGTCTCAAGATACTGTCTCTGTGTGCAAGAGACGACGACGACTACGTCGGTGGATATATGAAATCCTTTATGTGTTCTCTCGGACTTAACGAATGCATAGCATAACCATCTTCTGAGTCGTTATGTGAACATGCAATGAACTACCTCTCGGTGCTAACTGCCTTGCCTATATCCCCTCTCGGAGCCCGCAGCACGCAGACTGCTTGGCACTGCTCACATCGTAACATACAAGGTGATTTCCGAAGTCTCTCGCTCCTACGTGAATGCATAAAAGATAATGGCCGGGAGAGGACTGGACAAAGCCGACTTTGCCGCGCGAAAAATGCTCTTGACTTTCATGGAAAACTGGTGATACTCTTACGTAACAGTTACGACTGCAGTCAAATTTGCGTAACGTGATTCGCACCTCGGTCAACGTTGATTGTTAATTTGGCTGACATTTTCAAAAAAATTGAAAATCGATGACATGAATATTGCCAATTCAACAATAAGTTGCATTGACGAGGCTTGACAATGACGAAACACGACTGTGTTTTTTGAATTATTGATAAAGCGACGCATATCAAACCAATGGCCCTGAGTAGGAGAAGAAATCGGGAAGCCTCATTATTAGACGTGAAGACTGCGTTTTCCTCGCTTCTTCCTTTTACTCTTAAATTGTTCAACTAAAAAGCATTTCGGTTGTTTCAGGCATTATTGTCTTATTTCTGCCAAATCTGAAGTCTTCCCTAACAAGACTGCTCCATCCTTTGATCAACTTAAACTTAGTACTTACCGCATCTTAAAACCGATAGATATCGGAAGGGCTAAAATAAAGAGCTCGTTGACACTTTTTGTAATAGAAAGAAAACCAAAATATTGACTTTGAATTTTTTTTGTACTTCGAATTTCAAATTACAAGTATAAAAGTCAATCTAGAATGATGCCAGACAAATGACCGCCACTGGTACAAGACAACATTCCTAAAGCACACGATGAACACATCATTTGGCAAATCTGCATTGCAACCTTTCCAATATCAGATCTTTGCGTTCTCCCAACTTCAACTGACCAGACCTCGCTCACAGAAGTTGGACAAAATTTACATACAGGCAGACACTGTTGTCAAAGTAATTCCCATGAATAAAACAGCATTTCCCAGAAGAACGCGCGGGAAACAGTGTCACCCAACATCATTTTCAACATCTTACAGCTCCATCCTTTGATCAACTAGAAGTGACCAACTGACCAGACCTCACTCGCTGATAGATACCTTGTCACTAATCCAACTGACAGATACACGCAGACCGATTGCCCAAACAAACTTCCTTGGCGAAATTCTAAGCTGTGATATGACCCTCACACAGAATTCCCAAGACACGCAGAAAACACCGCCATCCAGCCGATTCTAATTGTAACCTTCCCAACTGCTCTGTCTTTTGATGGACTTCAACTGCCCAGATCTCCTTCGCTGACAGATGTACAGTTAACGATCTGACCTCTAGATACACGCACACCATTTGCGATATCATCATAAAATATTCAATAAACCACCCGTGCATCTACAGTTTTGTCCGTTTAGTTTTCAGTAATGACTAACGACAGCAACTTGCTAAACTTCACTGAGCCTCTTGGCGTAACGGAGCAGTGAAGCCGCAATGTGGCCACGAACCACGAGCGAGGTGTATGCGTAAAGACGCGGCCTGAAGAAAGCTAATGGAAATTGGTACTAGCCACGACGAAGCGAGCTTGGGAATCTTGAGTATATTTCGGTACTGCATCAGAGAGCCTAAAAAGATCTCGAATGGCTTTTAGACTCGAGAGATAGTACACACATCATATCATTTCGGAATAGCAGTGAAATGAAATTTTGTGTACGTATACACAACTCCCACTCGCTTGATAATAGAAATTTCCGAAAATTGCTTTCACGCCCCCCACGAAGATTCGCACAAAAACAAAGAACACAAAGTCTTTATTTCCAGCATCATCATGGCCTTGAACCCTGCATTGTGAGTGAGAGCTCTCGTCATTTTGCATTACCGCTGAAACTGTACCAGAGTGTTTTCTCTCCCATCCCGACAGTCTCTGGCAGTCCATCCCGGTCACTTTACACCCAAAATTGCCCTCGCCCCCCCCTTCATATCGTTACTCATTGTGAAGTGACTCAATAAATTCTAAACGACTTAGGCCCGTATTCATATCCCACTTTTAAGCCACATTTAGCATGCCTCTAACAAAAAGCGCTCGGCTACCTGATAAAATCGATCGTATTCATAGGCCACCTTTTACGTCCTGTTAGGGCCCATCTAACTAAAGGGGGTGTTGATTTGGCAACGTTGTGAAATGTACTCAAAACTACCTACCCGAAGGTGGACGCAGGTAGGCAAGAACCCCAAGCCGCTTCCGTTTTGCGCCGGGAGCCGCTCCGGGTAGATCACTAGATAGAGAAAGTAGATACATACACCAATCACGGCCCAGCTGGATCTGTTTTCTTTGTCTAGTGATTTACCCCGAGCAGCTCCGCCTGGCAAAACGAAAGTGCTGGCAACTCTTGCTACATTGATGTACTGCGGATTGCATAAAACCTCGCAAAAACTTTCAGGGAGTTTCTTCCACAGTTTCAAGAATAGCGGCCTGGATCTGTTAACTTAACAAGTGAACACCTCTTTCGACTGTTTTGTGCAAGTCGTCTCCTCCTTGAGTACAGTAAATAGTAAAGGAGTATGACCGAAAGACACATCCAGAGCATTGCGCACTACCTGCATTTCGGCGGCATGCTTCATTAATTCAATTAAATCAATATTTTAGAAAGAAAATGTGATTTTCGTCACACTTCCCAAGAGCACACGGCACAGCTTGTAGGTTAAATGGACTCAAAACACGCCTGTTGGCACATTTGGATCCCATCTAACTTGACGCATGCGTGAGACCATCCAAAATCGCTTAAAGACACGTAAAAGAGACATATGAATAGACGCGTCTCTAAACATCCCCTTCTAAGACGACTTTAGAGACGCCTGTTTAAAGTGATGATAGAGGCGCGCTAAAACCACGTATGAATACGGAAATGTTAGAGGCGCATCTTTAAAACCGCTTCTAACGCTAAAAGGGGGATATGAATACGGGCCTTACACTCTTATACTCTTCAAGATAGATATAGTTTCGAATTATAAACGGTATCCGATAAACTTGAACGCTATTATACATACTTGAGAACTGGGTATGTGTGACGTTTATGATTAGAAAAAAAAATTGTTGCTGCGGCTGCTGCTGCCGTATGTACGTGCAATGTATGTGGCCTTGAACGTGCATAGCATCGACGTGATTGATTTATGCGATTTGCATCAAGTGCAAGAGGGAATATCGGCGTAAATGGGATGTAGATGACTTTATGCTCATTATTAGCCGTCAACAGTTTCGAACAAAAGATTTCCCATCGTACAGCAAAATGGCAATCGAAGCGAATGATTATCGAAGAATGTTGCGCGAGGCTTTTTTGCCGCGCGGTGAGATATGCAGGAAATTGGCTGAATAACTCCAAAGCCGACATCTACGACACCATATCCAGTGGTTTTTTTGTAGGGGTAAGCTGCAAAAACAGTTACTTAGTGCTTTGCGAGTTGGCAATGCAATCTATCAGATTCTGCGGGTCTTGCACTGATAGATGTTCACAGAATCCATAGTTTTAGGGATCTTTGGACGACAAAGGCGAAGAGTCCAAGAAAATGGAAGGGGCGAACTTTGGAATAGAGATCCTAGAAGAGCTTATGAAGCTGTTGCGCATAATCAAGAATGCTCCTTGCTTAGTGTATATGAACTAGATTCGTGTGTGACGTTGACAGGATAATGTCAGAAGTGACGTTGACACTGTTGACAGTTTGATATTTTTTATTTAGCACTGTTGTTCAACATAATCTCACAAAGCCAGGAGAAATAAATCAAACTGACCGACGTAGAAGTAGCAAAGATCGTAATAGCTCAAAACGTATTCCAATTCGAATAATACGCTGTTGTTTGTATACGAACACTCGAGACAAACACACTGCATTGCTTTTCATTCAGGATACGAACACCAGTAAGAATGTAAGCAGTACAAGTTCTTCGAACAAAACGGTGTTCAAATTTGCAAGTCGCCAGACGTTTGGGAATTTTGTGAAAGGTCGTACGAAAGCTTCTTCTTGCACCGAATGGTGGCATCAGATACACAAAGAACGGCATTCAAAATACCATTTTTGTTAATACATCCTTTTCGTGTTAAGGCCATCTTAGCGCAAGCGTCAGCAGGGTGGTACAAATTCTGACAGACGACAATTAACGGCGAAACAACAGAAATTTTAGCTGTGTTTTGACACATATTTTTAAGGTTATGTCATTTCAGAACGCGATTTGCTTAGAAAAGCAGCTTCCTTATGATTCCTGCACTGCAGAAGGGCCTTATATGGTAATTCCATGCTCTAGTCGTCCTAACAAGCCCAACTGGAAAAAAAATTGTCAACATATCTACTGTTCCAAATGTTCGTATCAATATTTAGGTAGGAGTCAAACAGTAATCTAAGTTGGAGCTCGTAATAGAAAATATTGACAAAATTTTGTACTTTTTAGGAGCGGCACATATTGGCATTTTGCTAGGTAATTGGCAGTTACCGCTAGAGACAACCAGATGTACCCAGGGTAGTGCAATCCTCCCATTTACATCTCAAGAGTGTTGTAAGTGTTCATATCATATCGCAGAGAAAGTCATTTGCAAAATCATCGCTTATGTTTTAACGTTTTGAAATTATATCAAATGTAAATAGTAATATAATGGTGTGCTAATGGGTGGGTGAATCTATCAAATACATAAAAAGTTTTGTACCTAACATCGCTATCAATCACTTTCGCGTATGTTCTAGTCGAATTTGTACCAACCTGTTCGAATATTCAATTACGCGCCGGGAATCTTACTCATTTGACAACCGAACGCAAGCGCACTGTAGTAGGAAAATAGTGTATGCACGGAGCCAAAACGCGACGATGCATAGAGTGTTCGTTCAAGATCACGCGCAAGGATTACTTGAAAAGACACTACTTTTGAACGATCGCTCAACCGATTTAAATAAGTTCGAGATTGTGGCAGCTGGCTTCAATTCGTTTAGGTGCCTCGAGTACATTTTCCAGATGAAATACAAGAGACACTTGGAATGGTTCGAGTGCACCTAGTGTTCGTACCGGGCGAAGTGTTCAACACGAAACTCGCCGGCGGGCCACATGATGCAGCACGACAGTCGGGATGAAACCAGGTGGTTCTGGTTCTAGTGTACGGAGTCTCTTCACGTTTCTAGTGTTTTTTTTCTACGCAGACAAACGCGGCCAACTCGACATTGTCAAATTTAAAATCTACCACGATACTGGTGGCGCCCTCACATGGCTAACATTATCTATTGTGCTTGCGTTCGTTCTGTCTAGTTGCGGTTCTTGACTTCATTCTAGCATACCGGATGGGCCATAAAAAAACCGCACTCTTTTATTTTCCTCGCCGAATTTTTGTTTCTTGACCGATTTGGTATTTTGTGTAGCCAATTGAATAGGCCGCAAAAATCATATAAGTATCACTATTGCCAAAATGCCAAATTCGAAATCGCAGACACAACTGACAATAGGCCTTTATTAGCAGTTTTTCGTCTTCTATTGAAATTTAATAGAATGACGGACCTGAAGACATTTCGAGATCATGATCAGCTCAATTGATTCATTCTTTCTGGAAATGTAGCAACAAGAAAGAAGCCTTTCTTGTTATTGTTTCAAAAACGAATGATGAAAAAATATTATTTTGCCTGCCAAAATCTTGTTTATCAGGCAATTTTAGCAGGTTTGGTATCGCCAATTGAATAGGTTATACTTATAAGTGTCATTATGTGATTATGATCGAGATCTCAAAGTACAAAATGGCGGACTCAACTGAAAATCAACATTATGCTGCAGTCCTTTTTCATCAGAATGTGAGAGACTGACAGAATAAGACTAAGAAGTCAGCTTAGTTTCAGTTGTGTCCAATTTTGGAATGAAAAACGGATTCATGCCTATTTAATTTGCTACACAATGGTACCTAACCTGTCGAAATCGATAAAGAAACAAAAGTCAAGCAGTCAAAACAATAAATTTGTATTACTCGTTACGGATTAAAACAATGGCAAATACCAAAGAAGCCCTTTTTCAATTTGGTACAGTTCCAGAACGAATGAACTAAAAGTAGTTGGGCTGGTCTGGTCATGGTCTCAAAATGTAGAGAACAGTTCGTTCTTTCTAAAAACGTCTTTAAATCCGTCATTCTGTAAAATTTCAATCAAAAGAAACGACTGCAAAAGAAGGCCTATTGTCAGTTGTATTCGCCATTATGCATCTTGAGAATTCGGCAAAACATATTTATATTCCAATACCAAAGCTCCTCTGCACTAATACTACCGCCCACTACATAATATTGAGAATATCCTACTTCCTCTCCGGACTTGAATCCTACAGAACGTGCTTGGAATATGTCCCAAAGAGGGTTTCGTATGATCATCCCAGCCAGATACGAGCAACGTTTTCAATATTTTTCAATGATACGGCGGGAAAGAGAATTTCTCAAAATCAGAACTTCAAGAATACCATACTGACAAGCTGATTATTAACATGCGAGAAGCAAAGAAACATGTATGCTGTTGCGTAAACCATTCAAGAAAACCGCAGCCTTTTTCGATTCGACCAAATTACGGAATCGGATACAAACCAACTTTTAACGAAATTCCAGCGCCATTTCTCAACCATCAAAGCCATTAAAAACGCCAACTCTTCGAGATGCATCACCTCATTTAGCAGAAACACGACGAGAATTCCACTATTATGCATTTGTTTGTTTGTTTGTAGCTTATAACGAAAAATGTGGGCTGCTTCCGAGTCATCACCATACGAAGAATTTCACATCGCGTTGGCGTTTCCACTAATCCTTCGGGCATATACTTTACGGAAAGAACATCCTGTATAAAGCGCATTACAAATTGATGTGCCGCATGCAAATTGTGCATGCACGCCGGCCAAAACGGAGCGAATAAATCCCCAGTCTTGGGAGACAATAGAACGAAAGTTAAAAATTCCGCTCGGCAAGGCAGCCCCAATAGGCGATACAAGGTAAATTTAGAAAAAAATACTACTTTAATGGAACATACACACACACAAGACCATTTTTGTAGCGGATTAATTAGTTGAATAAGGAAATCCATGATAAGCCATTGTTTCGTAAGCAACTTACCTACATAGTGAGAGAGTAAATCTTTCAGCAGCAAACTCGAAAGAATTGTGATAAACGCTGAAGATATTTTTATAATAAAATCGCGCGAGCGATTCGAAGAATTTCATGAGCATCTCTAACACGGGAGAGAAAAATTTGATGTTACAAGCACATTCAATCATGCACGCGGTAATCTTGGAAATTTGTAAAAATAACTTTTACCACGTTTATTGCTCCACACACATACAGGTATCAATGAACGTATGCACAAGAAAAAATACTGAATACTAGTAGCGCACAAATTACAACGTTATTTATTAGAAAATTATGAATAGATCGGGCGCACGGCAAAAATTCAATTAGAAAGTCGGTAAGTAATTCCTACGCACATTGTAGTACAAATATGGCGACGACAATGTATTACCACACTTTACATATTATCATTAACATAACACAATAACAATATTTTATTTGAATGATGAAGTGAAAAAAGCTCCACTTCCTCTCGGGCAATGCCTACTACCCATACAGGATTTTGCAACGACCAGTATCCCTGACACACATGTGTTCGATTTTTCGAAAATTTCGATGGAATCTAGCTAACCCGCATTGAACTGCACTCAACTTTTTTGAAGATAAAAGATATTTCAATCATTCCATTAAAAATTTGGAACCGCTCCAAAAGATCGCGCTTCAGAGAGGAGTGAGCGTAAATATTTTCCCAATTACTTGTGTGCAGGGTTCGGTAATGTTTCGCTAACAAAGCTCCGGTGAGATTATTCACCCTGGAATTGTAGTCATAAAACAATAAATACGGCAGATTTTGAAACAGCGAGGGCGTTAGCTTCATTTGTTTAGCAAGGGATGCCGCCCGACTTTTGTTTCCTGGCCTTGTGTTGAGTCATTTTCAAACATTATTTTTATTCTAAAGAGTTCAACTGACACAGACCTCAGTCACTGACAGTAATCGGTCAAGCTTTGGTTTAGCGTGCGCTACTCAAGAGGACTAGCTAACTCTAGCTGACCATCAACTTTCATCCAAGCTCTCGTAAAGCCGGCTTCTAGAAATCAAGAAGTATGCTGTAGACCGAGTTGCTATGACAACAGCAGGACGAAGTTTATGATTTTTTAACGTTTTAAATATTAGACCGACGCGACGTCAGTCGAAAGTGGAAACTGTACAATCCTGACAGTCGATTGGTCGGCCAGGTACTCTCCACTACTCCATAGGCAGCATAGGATCTCAACATGTCGAGGTCTTTCTTTCGTGAATCCTTTACCCTGGAAAGTCAACTCACTGACAAAGCAGAAAAACAGATATTCATACCAAGCGACTCGAGATACACGTCAATATGTGACCCTTCCGCCCCCTTGTTTCCCCGGCTATGGCATATGCAATAAAACAACAATTACAAAGACACGCTGAATCGTTATATTGTCCGGATCAGGAACTAAATTAACCAAGGGAATGAGTGTCGCTTTCCAGAGGGGTGCGGAATGATAGGGACGAAGGGATAAGTGATTTAGGGATAAAAGCGAAACGCGTGCGTGCGGTGGTTATATTTACTATACGAGATTCTCCACGATGAAGAGACGGACAGACCTACAATACTGTTAATAGGACCATTTTTACCCCGAATTCCCGCCACACGAACGAGATAAATCGCATTTTGATAAGTGTTATTGCATTATTCAAAAGGCTAACAACTTGCTGCTGCAGCGAGATTTGTGTAGCACTGCTTTGAAGAGAGAGACCTCTCTCCGTGGGCTGGGATTTCGAGGTGCGGGTCTTTAGAGGCGTCGTCGTCGTTGTCGTCTTTCTCAACATATTTGTTCCAATACTACTTGAAATATTACCGGTACAGTTTGACAAAAACAACAACACAACACCATTTGAATTAATTATACTACGTTTCCATCGAGAGCTAATTTAAAGGAGGAAACAAGAACCGTTAAAAAAGGCACTTGTAACATTATAATTGATTCGAAAAGCATTAGTGAACCCTCTTCTGGAGCACCCTTTCTAGTAGTCTAGTACTATACGAACGTAGTAATTGTAGTACCAAGTGCGTGGTGGTAGAAAAAAGTGCATCCGGTTGATATCGGGTTACTTCCAGCAACCCATGAAGCTATTGAATTGCTGCTGGGTGGGTTTGATAGGTATCAAGTAGGTACTGTTTCCAAGTATAGGGGGGTTTAAAACGGTGATCACGGTGATGGTGGTGATGCCCTTTTTCTAGGTTACGCCATTAGAAACGTCTATCTCCTAATCTCATGTGCTTGGTTCCCATATCCCAGAAAAACTGATGCGCCATATTTATTGCATGTGTAGAAAATTTTACGGCCGATATTGGCGTGTTTTATCTATACCTATACACCACTGGAAATGGTAAAGGTATACGTTTAAACACCGTACACGTGTAATTTGAAAACGCGCTTTATGTGCGGGCTCTAAATTACCAACAACCCCGAGCAGCCCCGCATGCGGTGAAGTCGCGAAAATAGACTATGCGATCGTAAATCATAGTGCATTCACACTTTTTGGCTTCAGTTATGGGTATATGAAATTTATGTTCGCATTTTCAAGTATCATACACAGTGTTGCCCAGGGAGCGTCAGTATCTCTACGGCTATTTGAACGTCCAAACAGATTAGTGACCTCCTGAATGTCCTGAGTATTTTTTGGCGTAATAATTATTGTGCTCAGAACTAAGCCTATACGTGTAACTTTCATCTTACGTGACAACTTGCAAAACTTTCAAGGTTTCATGTGCACAAAGCCCCTAATGCAACATTGATGCTAATATCAAAATTTCCGCGCAACTTTTAGAAGCATTTTTCTTATTACAAGATGAAAAGCCGATATTTCACAGCATGTTCCGATTACTTCATAAACTTCTAAGGACAATATTACCGAGCAAACGCAACTCACTCGCTGTATCGTTACCAACATAACCCCCACATGCAAGGCAACATTCCCAAAGCAAGCGACAACAACAACCAGCATCGGCCATATTTTAATTGCAATATTTTCATAATCAAAAATCAAACTACTCCGTCCATTAAATAACTTCGAGTAGCCAGATTTTATTTTTTGGGACATAATTTGAGGCTAATATGACCATCACAAACAAGAGAACATTCCCAAAACACACCAAAAATACCATAACATGGCAGATTTCAACCTTTACACTGTCTCACACGGCTCCGTCCTTTGACCAACGTCAATTGACCAGACCTCACTCATCAACATGCACATTGCACATTAATATTATTACCAATACGCAAACGCTACTTGCAAAATAAAAAAAAAACGCCATCAATTGGCCAATTTCTACTGCTATCCGTCTATTATTAGTCGTTTCGTTTAACTTACCCAACTTCCCTCAATGGGCGTATACAATGTAATTTTTTTGCTTGAGCAGAAGTTCAATAAAATCCACGTATTTTTTGTTTTTGTGAAATTTTGAAAATTTCAGGGAGAAAAAAAAAAGTAAACTTTGAGAATTTCACTCCCATTTTCAAACGCATTGTATACGCGCCGTATGTGACGTCATCGCGCCCCATCCAATCGTATGGATCGGAGGGTGTGGCGGACTGCGTTTAGAGAGCAGAAATTAACAGTGGCGTAGAGATTTTCTCCAATTGCGAAACGGCAACGTCACAAATGCCGCTCGATCTTGGCGATTTACATTTATCGGCTGATCGTAGCACTTTTCATTATTGTTTTTTTTTTCAATTTTGTAGGGCAAAACAAAAGAATATATTTAGACGAATATTCATTGTTTGGCTTGTGTAATCAAATGACACAATAAAATAGCAAATTCAAAGTACGCTGTGCAGGCCCATTACTGCGCCTTTGGCGCCATAAGGAACAACAAGTTAGCCGGTAGTCCAAGCTGTTGACGAAAGCTACATCATAGCACACTACTCATGCTTGGACGATAATGAAAAATGTAGAAAAAATGTTTTGCTTGCAACCAAACTATTGTTGTCTCACTAGTTATATGAAGAAATTACTCGGGAAATTATCTTCTGTTCCCAGCCCAGTAATTATCTTTCTTAATGTACCACGGAAAACGACAGAATTACGTCTCATTTCTCAATAAGCACAATCATCACGTCAGAATTTCACTCCACAGTATCTCCTGTATATCTTCTATCACGTTATGTTTTTACTTGTTCAATTTTTCGTGAAATACAAAGATTCAATGGTCACCAAACTGTTCCTTGGAAATCAAGCGTCCAAAACCTGACGATATTATAAAAAGTTCTAATGACGTTCGTCAGAGTCGTTCGTTTTTTTTTTTTCAAAAAAAAGTTTTCATAGCAAGTATTGAACCCGGCATCGCCCGCTTGTTGAGGCAAAATGCTACCCATCGAGCCACCGGTGCCTTGATGAGCGGTGATGCAGCGTACTTCACTTCGCTTTCTGATGGCAAAGTTAGTTCCACAATCTGCCGTGATCCGCCATATCAGTTTTTTTCAGAAGCGAAACTACCCAATAAAGGTTAAGAAGTACCATGCACGCTCAATAAAAACTTCCACGAAAATTATACCGCGCGCACATAACCGCGCATAACCACTTATAACGCATGCTGTATTACCGCGCGATTTATTGCAGAGCAAATAATTTCACCGCAGTGTAGAACCACGCTAAATTGATGGGGTATTCTTTTTAGCGCCAAAAATAACAGCGGATATTATAGTCTGAATTATAAATGAGACAGAATGGATGCTCCTGGATGGAAGGAGCGAAATGTGACCAAACGGTATCGGCCAAAATTGCAAGCACTTGACTCTAAAGACAAGGTTCTTTCCAAACAAATTGGAGAAAAAGCAGGGGCAAAGCGCTCGAGTTTTGAGACACGGGCATTCCAAATAAGCCGACACATGCCTGCATCTACCTACCTGCGATCGACGATATTTTTCGTATACTAAAAGAGTCCCCAACGAAAACTCCTCTCGACCGACGGTGCGGTGCGGCGAAGGCCGTAATTTTTTAACGTAGATCTCGGAAGGGAGAATTTGAAACATATCCTAGACAGACTGCAAAGCCAAATGATCATTTAGCGTAAATTACGATATAAATTACTAGCATGTCACGTCGTCATTTACTAAATGACCATTTAGAACGTCATTCAAGACCTTAATGATCATTAACTAAGAGTACTATAATCGCCGGTGGTCGTGTATCATCGCCGTGATTTTTGAATACCATTTTTATTGCAATGAATCGCGATACATATTTGTCATCTGTCACCAAGTCTGTCATTACAGTACGTATTTCAGACTTTCAGACACGTATCTCTGGAAGAAGAACTGGATTTTGTGTCTTGCCTCTTGCAACAGCATATCTTGTACCAAATTATGAGATAGTGCCCGTAGCGTGCACGTATAAGAACGTATGTACCAAAAATTGGTAACGGAAAACTCCTTGTTTTATATAAGAAATGACAGTCTATTCGCGAAATTTGGATGATACGAACATTGCAAACTTGTAGCACAATATCGGTTGGCGGCACTTAATTTTTGGCAAAGTCGAATTTATTGATGAGGAGATAGGTAGGTACCTATACAGGGTGTTTCAGGGATAATAGCAAAATATTTAACTGTGGGTAGATCTCGTCAAAATATGACGAAAACCTATGTACCATTTTGCAAAGTTCGGCCTGATGACAAAAGTACAGCCCTCCAAAGTTCACTTTTTTCCGATTTCAAAAATTTGTAGCTCAGGAACGTTTCGACAAATTTAGCTTTAATTCAGCAGAACCTGGTTTGTCATAATTATCTATCAACCTGCCAAATTTGGGAAGAACCCAACCAGTGGTGTAGGAGTTATGACGGTCAATAATTTAGAAGCATCCGAAGAAAAGTTGACTTGAGGTGACCCCTCATAACTTCTACGCCACTGATTGGATTCTCTCCAAAGGACCCCGCACGATTCTTATGGAAAATGGCTCCCGGTTAAATTCTCTGAATTTTTGATATGTTGTAGCTCATGAGATACTAATCAAATACCGTGAACCTCAAACTCAAATAATGGACAGTTTTTTACCCACAGGGGGTTGAAGTTGGAGGTTTTGACGGCTTAAAAATGATATTCTGACGTAAATAAAAGCTTTCTATTTGGTTTCTCTTCAAGATGTGTTTCATGCTAAATGTATTTATTTGACAGAAAAATATCAACCCCCTCCTCCACCCCCATCCCCTATCTACCATCACAAAATTCGAGATTACTCTCAAAAGCCATGCAGATGGCTTCTGTGATTTAAATTATGAATTTTGACATAAAAATTATTTTCCACCCCTAATGTTGGGGTGCCGATTTTCCAATTTTCCTTGGTTAATTTGGCTGAATTTTTGGCATTGTGTACTTCTAATTCTGCTGAACAAAAAGTTCCCATGCCAAAACTTATTCGCATGGACAGTTTTTGTTCTACAGGGGACTGAAGTTGAAGATTTGAGAGCATAAATATTGAACTTCAGTCCCCTGCAGAACAAAAACTGTTCATAGGAATAAGTTTTGGTATAAGAACTTTTTGTTCAGCAGAATTAGAAGTACATAATAGCAAAAATTCAGCAAAATTAACCGAGGAAAATTGGAAAATCGGCACCCCAACATTAGGGGTGGAAAATAATTTTTATGTCAAAATTCATAATTTAAATCACAGAAGCCATCCGCATGGCTTTTGGGAGTAATCTCGAATTTTATGATGGTAGATGGGGGTTGGGGTTGGAGAAGGGGGTTGATATTTTTCTGTCAAATAAATACATTTAGCATGAAACACAACTTGGAGAGAAACCAAATAAAAAGCTTTTTTTCACTACTAGCCGTGAAGTGCATCATTATTAACCTCTCCCTGAATTAGGATGGCGATTTTCTAGTAGTAAAAAAAATACTATATAAACCACGGTTGAGAAAATTATTATAGCTTCAGCGCCTTATATCCCTCAGCTGCGCTTCGGGATCTAAACTGGCGCTTCAGCTATAATAATACTTTCTCAACCTTGGTATATAATATACTATTATTAACGTCATAATATCATTTTGAAGCCGTCAAAACCTCCAACTTCAACCCCCTGTGGGTAAAAAACTGTCCATTATTTGAGTTTGGGGTTCACGGTATTCGATTTGTATCTCATGAGCTACAACATATCAAAAATTCAGAGAATTTAACCGGGAGCCATTTTCCATAAGAATCGTGCGGGGTCCTTTGGCAGGTTGATAGATAATTATGACAAACCAGCTTATGTTGAATTGAAGCTGAATTTGTCGAAACGTTCCTGAGTTAGAAATTTTTGAAATCCGGAAAAAGTGAACTTTGGAGGGCTGTATCTTAGTTATTAGGCCGAACTTTACAAAATGGTATAGAAGTTTTTGTCATATTTTGACAAGATCTATCAACAGTTAAATTTTTTGCTATCATCCCTGAAACACCCTGTATAAGTGTTTATTTCCATAAATATTTGATTAAAGGTGCGTTCAGTCAGCTTATTTAGTCGCAAGTTTTAATTTTAGCCGTAAGCGCTGCACCGCTTATTGGCTGTTCTGAGGAGGCTGGTTCATAAGAGCCAATGGGCGTCGCTGTGCTTGCGACTAAAATTAAAACTTGCGGCTAAATAAGCTGACTGAACGCACCTTAATAAGCTGAGACTATGCTGATGACTTTTTAACATGCTATCTACGATTTTGCAAAAGCAAGCGAAATAGAGGGTACTAATCGCAAAATCAGTTGAAAAAAATTACAAAAAAAAGTTATAATGAACCGCACGATAGATACGAACATTATGAACTATAACATGCATCTGTCGGCCGCACACATGCCTAAACCAGGGCCGCGCGAAACTAAAAGTTGGTTAGACTATGGGACTATTCGATTTTGATCGGGTTGACTTTGGAAAAAAAAAAGATAAATCATCAGTCCCTCATTCTTCCTTTCCTCCATTTCGTTCGACTCAATACAAATTCAACATAAACAGGTCAGCAATTGAAGTGGGCCACCCAAAATTTTTATTCCCTTTCAAATATAAATATCAGCGGAAAGACGGATATTTCGACACATTGTCTCGAAACGGTTTTTTAAATTCCCCTCTATCTCTTTTAATTACAGGGTGATCTAAAAAAAATTTTGGTTTTGCACTTATATTGGGATTCGTTTTTATCCAATTTTCAAAATATGGACGGCAAATTGAAGCTTATTCTTTGGGAGATGGAGCCTGAAAATCATAATCGACTCAAAAAAACATTCGAAACAATGGACTCTACCAAAGGTAACCCAAATATGAAGTGGGTACACTCGGGATCTGGTTTGGATGAAAAATGTATGACAAAATCAACCGCTTTTCAAACAAACGGTTCACTCCGAACATTTCGACGTAGTTTTCGCTTGTATCAGTCAATAATGGTCGGTGATGGAACCGAATTTACAACCGCATGATTACGGAGAGGATACAAGCGAAAAGTACGTCGAATGTTCGACTGAACGGTTCGTTTGAAAAGCGGTTGTTTTTGCCAATTTTCATCCAAAACAGATCCCGAGCGTACTTCATATTTGAATTACCTTTGGTGAAGTCCATTGTTTCGAATGATTGTTTTGAGTTGATTCTGACTTTCAGACTCCATTTCCTGAAGAATAAGCTTGAATTCGCTGTTCATATTTTGAAAATCGGATAACAAGGAAACCTATTATCAGTGCAAAACCAAAAAAAATTTTTTTAGAATCACCCTGTAATTGGAAGAGATAGACGGGAATTTGAAAAACCGTTCCGAGACATTGATTCGAGCTTTCCAAATATGAAGTCACAAAAAGTCTGATATCATTTTTACAATAGTTACACATGATACAAAATTGACCATTTCGGTACATCTTCCGTTCTCACCCTGTATATCATGTACATTGCCGACAACAGAAAAAGCTGACATCACACATCGTAAACAAAAGATCACTCTATCAGACATCGTAAACCGGCTCAAAATCGGTTGCTTCTTTCCGCTGATATTTATTTTTGAAAAGGAACAAAATTTTTGGGTGGCCCACTTCAATTGCTGACCTGTTTATAGTGGGGGGGTTAGCGGAATGGTCTGTGCATTTTGTGATCAAAGCATGAAATTTGGCATACGTGTTCAGAAGACCCTCCTTTGCAATTCCAGATGTGGCGCCACGCAAAATTTCGCGCCAGAGGCACTGTATTGCGGTTAGTATACCTGCTAGGGGTAAATTCTGCAAAAATTGTTCCTGGCCGGTCTCCGGTACCGCAGTCGGTATTTTTCAGTTCTGTTTAGTTAAAACTACATGTGGAAATGAGTGAGGAGTACATTTTCACAAGCAAAGTTCCAAATGCTGCCTTTATACGTTGTTTTAATACATTTTAAGGCCAACTTTGTTTTAGTACAGGAAACATGGTAAAAAAATTGCCAAAACCTCGGCAAACATATGAACGTCCTGAAAATTTGATATTCTGTCCAGAATTATGTGCCCTACTACATATCTGAAATTGTCAAAAATCGCGCCCCGAGGCTTCGAGTTATTGGAGGGGGGGTAAAAAATTGCAACTCAAAATGAAAGATATGGAACCCGATGGAACCCGTCAATCCAATGGATGCAAATACGTCGTAGTTCGACGCATCACAACCAGTTGATACAATTTTGGCACAAAAAGTGTCGATCATTGTTGAAGGGGGGTCGTGGGGAAGGGCGGAACTCGCCTGGGTGGCTCTTTTTCTTCCTGGGCCATGAAGAATCGATCACGACAAGATTGGTATCTTTTCCGACTAAATTCAATGTCCTGAACTTGAATCCGATGTGTAAATTTGGATAAAAACAAGTTCGAACAAGCTAACTTGAGAAAACCTGTTTTTTCTTTGACAATTTTCACAAAACTTTTTTTACTGTAAGAGGTATTCATCTTTGGAAATAGCTCAGAGGCCATTAGACTTAACTGTATTCTTCACGAAAATCATCCATTAGATCTGTCAGTTTATTTTTCGAGGTAGGAAAAACCGATTTGAACTTTAGTCGGCACTGCCCGGCGTCTACTAATGACCAGAACACTACAGCATGCATCTTCAAGTAATAGCTCAATACCCTGCATTGCGATTTATGACGATTTTGTTTATGTTATAGGAAATTCAGTTCTGCACAGATCCTCAAACTTTCAAAGATGAGTTATAATTTTTCAGATAGTTTGGGCCATTTTCATTTAAAGATGCATGGTGTAGTGTTCTGGTCAGTAGTAGACGACGGGCTGTGCCGACTAAAGTTCAAATCGATTTTTTCTATGTCGAAAAACAAAGTTACAGATCAATTGGATGATTTTCGTGAAGAATACAGTTCAATCTAATGGCCTCTGAAATATTTCCAAAGATGAATGCCTCTAACAGTAAAAAAAGTTTTGTGAAAATTGTCAAAGAAAAAACAGGTTTTCTCAAGTTAACTTGTTTGAACTTGTTTTTGTCCAAATGTTTACATCGGATTCAAGTTCAGGACATTGAATTTAGTCGGAAAAGATACCAATCTTGTCGTGATCGATTCTTCATGGCCCAGGAAAAAAAAGAGTCACCCAGCCGAGTTTCGCCCTCCCCCGCGACCCCTTTTCAACAATGATCGACACTTTTTGTGCCAAAATTGTATCAACGGGATGTGATGCGTCGAACTATGACGTATTTGCATCCATTGGATTGACGGGTTCCATCGGGTTCTATGCCTTCAATTATGAGTTGCAATTTTTTACCCCCCCTCCAATAACTCGAAGCCTCGGGGTGCGATTTGTGGCAATTTTAGATATGTAGTAGGACACTTTATTCTGAACAGAATATCAAATTTTCAGGACGTTCATATTTTTACCGAGGTTTTGGCGATTTTTTTACCATGTTTCCTGTACTAAAACAAAGTTGGCCTTAAAATGTATTAAAACAACGTATAAAGGCATGGAAGTTTGCTTGTGAAAATGCACTCCTCACTCATTTCTACATGTAGTTTTAGCTAAACAGAACTAAAAAATACCGACTGCGGTACCAGAGACCGGCCAGGAACTATTTTTGCAGAATGTACCCCTAGCAGGTATATTAACCGCAAACAGTGCCTCTGGTGCGAAATCTTGCGTGGCGCCACATCTGGAATTGCAAAGGAGGGTCTTCTGAACACGTATGCCAAATTTCATGCTTTGATCACAAAATGCACAGATCATTCCATTTTTGGCCGTTAACCCCGCCACTATTATATTTTGGCATCAAATAAAGATAGTATGGTGTAGAGTGAACATTACAAGCAATAATAATTATTGCTTTCTTGATTGAATGCAATCTAAGCTAAATACCACACACCTCACCTAACTAAAATATGGAATAATTAATATAATTATACATAATAATGCCAATAATAGCAAAATACTTCTGACCATTCGACAATTTGGCATTGACATTTTGGGGGAAAATTGATCGCCACGTCTATTTACGCGCTACGGCGCAAGCTCATCGGCTTATTATTACGATTTGTAGTATGTCACCCCCAAATTCGCAATCGTCATTCAACGTTAATGATCAATCAGTGTAATTATCATCAACGTATAGTCTGTCTAGGATTTTACTCGTGTTTCGAGTAGGTATTCAATATTGTGGAGTAGTTAATAGTCTATGCCCTTTTAGCTTCGTCCGTCAAACTTGAGCTACTTTATTAGATTCGATTATACAGGATATACCAGAAATGACGCATAAACTCTCCAGCACGTTGTAAAGAGGTCATCAGTACAATCAAAAGAAAAATTATAAAAAATCTCAATTTTTTTCAAATTTTTGCAACATTCAAAATAGAATTAGACAAGAAGTTTCACTTCATTTAGAAATTTTCAACTTTGAATCGGTAACAAACTTCGGTTATCATGATGCAATAGTTTAATATTTTTCAAATATCTACATATGCAAATAACGGAAATAGGGTCAAATGTTTAGTCTTCATAACTCGAAGAATTTCATTTCGGATTCCAACCAAACATGTTTTTGCCATCTTTTTCGTGCTCCCTGACAGCTCCCCTACAACGTACTGGAAAGTTTATGCGCCATTTCTGGGACAGGATGTGGATAAATATATGAATCTTGCTTGTGACATTTCAGTGACATTTTGTTAAAACCCATGTAAAATGTCTTTAGATGGTTGTTCTCCTCACGCCCTCAGCAGTCACCGTCTCTCTACTTACTAGAATCAAGTGTGTGCAGTGCCTCAAAAGAATTTTATGCCACATAACTTGATGGACCCTGTTCCCAAATCCTTTGAGGGACTTACGTCACACTCAAGATTACACCCGTCTTTCAGGGATGAACATTCCAGTTTTGAACTGGCCCACATGTAGGCCTGACTTCCAATCAAGCATGCATGATCGTATGGAACTATCTCTGTTATAAGGCAGGAGCAGTAGAAAAATGCAACGTCACTTCTGGTAGTCCCTTCAAGAGTTTCAACAATCAACATGCGTTCACAGAACAGTGAGGTAATTTGGATCAGGAATGCATCCGGAGGTTGATTAAAAAACATATTAAGGCATGTGTCTTTCAATAAAAGTTTCATAGTTTTTTGTGTTTTATGAAAAATCTCCTGAAAAAGTTTTTCCTTCGCCGTAGTGTATACTTATCATCATTTTTGGTGATGCAGAGTCTAGGAAATGCTACAAAATGTCGTTATGGGTAGGGTATAGGTCTCTCCCTCCTGGTCTCTCTTCCTACTGAAAAGTTCTAGTGATGCGATACTTTTTTTGACACAGTGTAGTTCTTTCGTTGACTGATACCTGAGACCTTCCCGGCAGATAGAATATAATGGCATACATTACATTTCTACAATCCCACCGGCATCTTTCGTCTGCCACATTGTACCTACTTCTCAATAGTTCTTTTTCCTATACAGATTGGGCTCTTCTGCGACGGCGTGGACAGGTATAGGTAATGGCGGTATATTTGATCAGGCCATAATTTCGAACAAATGATCAATTTTACCATTACAATTAACAAATGGATGCATGGAATGCGTCGAAATTTATGCTAGAGCATGTAAAAGTATAACATTTTGCTAGGAAAAAGCAAGCAAGTAGCAAGTAAGCAAGAAACTAAATAATTGCTCGATTTTTCATATATTTCGATATTAAAGTTGAAAAATTTGTGGTGAGATTCTGATCCGAGGATGGACTGTATAACTGGTTGCCTGATCGTTGACCGTTTGCCTTCTGTTTATGTTTTAAACCCACGTCCCACGTGCCATGTGCCATGTGTTAACCTCAAATATTTGGCCGAGAAAAGTCATCACATCAGAGTACATACATCAGAGAAAAGTGTCCGTCGATTTAAGGTAAACTATAGACCGAAGAAGTGTGACGTCACAACATGGCAACATGGCCGGCAGTTGACATTTTCTGGAGGCAAACGTCAAACGTGACATGATCGTGCGGGATGCACGTGGCATGCACGTGACGTTTCTGTGTTTGTGTTTGTCACGTGTTTGTCAAACTTTTGCAAAGGTAAATAACGGAAATGGATATAACAGAAAAGATTTATATTTTGGGCTATATCAGGTGGAGGAAATCAAACTATATTGCTATAAACTAAAAACTGCGTTCTATTGCTCTTTGCCTCTGAGCATCTCATGAACGAGATTGTCGACGGCGATTCTCCTGCCCAGTTTTTCTTCGAGGTCTTCTCGCTGCCTTGATGAACCGTTACAATGTAAACGAGCGTGTTCCGCGTTGTCCTGACGCTGAGGCTTTTGAGGCTCCCCAGTATTTCTTTCGTCCAACTTTGAACCAAGGCGTTCCACAGCCGTTGCCACTGCTCGACGAACTGCTCGCTGGCCTTGTTTCTACTTTCTGGTTTGCTGATGCTGGTGGGCACTCCTAGGCTAGTTTCCTCTAATCGCAAGCAAGGCGAAGGGTGGGATACCCGAGAGCGCTCGTGCTGCATCATGCGGAACCGTTCTGTAGGCACTGGTGATTCTGAGTGCAGCTTTGCGAAGCTCTCTTTCAATGAGTTGGGCTATGTTTGGCCTTTTTGCAACCAAGTCCGCCTGTATGACGCTGGCTGTCTCTTAGGCTGGCAATTTCAGCAATGCTCACTGCTATTTTGCACTGACTTTTGTTGTAAATCTCCAGAAAATGTCATGCCAAACACAACCAAACATAAAAACTCACGTTCGATCATGTGACGTTTGCCTCCAGAAAATGTCAATCGCCGGCCATGTTGCCATGTTGTGACGTCATCACTTCTCCGGTCTATAGACTTTTTGCTTAAATTTTTACATGGTTTATGGCACGTGTGTCAGTACAGTACTGTTAGTTCGGAATGTTCGGATGTAACATTGGTTGCCTAACCTGATGATAAAATAATACAAAAAGGCCTGATCGCTCACTGAACCTTCTCGTATCCCTCTAGCATTTACCATTTAGCTTCTTAATAACTATTTCACACTAAAAACAACTCATTTGATAAGAAACGCAACGTTTTCCAACGTATTGTACACAAATTTTACAGTTTGTTCGAATGTAGCACAAGTTGCCTAATCAAAAGTTGCACATGCGTCTAGAACACTATGTATAGGAACAGGAACTATTCGATTCTAACGAAACATGACATCTTCGATTATAACGGAACTCGAAATCTACCCAAGACTCAAGATATTTATATGCTTCCAATGTTCTATTGTTACTGTGGTACTGCTCCAAGAAAACCCGGCATGAAGACATGTTCAAGAAAGCATTATCCACTTGTTTTTTTTTTTGTAAATGTGTCTTCTGAAATATAAGGTCTGCAATGGGAACGGTGAACGCGCTTTGAAATTCCACTAGCAGTTCATCAATTTGTCCGTTTATTGCCGTAATCGATTCGCTAATCCGATTTGAAGAAGAGATACAACGAGACAACCCCGGTAGTAAAACGCTTCCCACATATCTTTGTCGCGCTTTTGTGCGTCCCCAGCAAGGCGAAGAGAAATAATGGTGAGGAAATGGTCGTGTATTCAAGCGCCTAAATGTCTCTTGAGAGCGCGCACATACACACACACACAAACAGCAAGTAGTAAGCCATTTACCGGAATCCTCCGGGCGGGCGGGCGAGCGTGCGGCGCGAGCTAGCTAACGCCAGGACTCTACTCTCCTCTCCGGACCGCTCCGGGTGATTTGCCATGACTGACAAGCCAATTATCTCACAGGAATCTATTTTAAAAGACGCGGGGGCAAGCAAGCCAAAGCGGCAGCTCACTATAACACTCAAAACAATCTTGATAGAAGGCAGAAAATTCTACTTTATACTCTTGCACGGTGGCCGGTGCTCCGAGCTCAACCGAAGCGTATCCGTTTTTGTAACGGCTGAGGTTGTATGTTGCTAAAACTGCTCATCGCGCTAACCTGTAAGATATTCAAAACGAAAAAGAAAGTACCTACACGGTGGTACGTAATACAACCTTGATTCGGTACTTTTAATTTTGTCACGTCAGGTCAAAACAAGCAGTTTTTAGTTGATCCTATAGCTTGATGTGTCAAGCGGTCGTTGCAATATTTCCTTATTCCTTTGCAAAGGCACAGGCGCGAATATGCGAGCTGCAGCCACTATCCAAGCCAAAAGTCACTCAAGTATCGACACCGCGCAAGAATTTCTTCTCGCTTGCTACATTTTATACCTCTATGCTTCACTTCTTCCGAAATGATAGATAACTTCCTCCTGAAGAACATGCATGCCGCTCTATAATGACTTATTTAATTAAAAAAAAAAAACAAGCTTTTTCGCCATAACATAAATGTCTTGCAAATCCGAACACGGTCACGCCTTTTTCGTTATCGAATGGTTTCCACGGTCTTTATTGTTCCAGATTTTTTTCTACCTGGCAAGCTGGTGAATAAAGCACAAACACACACATACACAGACACACGACCACACAAGGTCTTTGTTGCCGCGCGGAGCCTCACAAAAATGGTTCTCGATCTCGAGGACTCGCAACGAAAATGCATAGAATTCTGCATCACACACACACACGCACGCACTACAGAACTAATTTTTAACAAAATTTCGTCATTCATCCGATGAAGAACAGGTTTGAGAACAACACTCTTGTAACACACGCAGATTTGCAAATGATATACATCAGTTCCTTGATGGTTGAGATAAACGGCCAGGCCAAAGGATATTTTGCGGCTATTATAAATTTCTCCCCATCAACGTCAAAATGTCCGGCCGGTCGGTGGTCGTTTTTATCAAGTTTTTGGTTTCGCACTGACTCCGCTTCATCAACGCCCGAAAAAAGCAACGGAGTCTGAAAGGAGACCATATGGCGCTGTAACTGTTGAAGACGCGATGCTTCTACTATTGTGATTTTTTATTCAGGATCGCGATCGTAGAGTTTAGGCAAGTATAGTAGGTTCACTCCTACCATGATTCTAGTCGGCTGTGAGATTTTGTTTCTTAGTTTTCAAATCTGCAATTTGAAAACTCCCTATAGAACTTGACAGTTGGTTGCACTGATATTTGAAAGCTCAAGCTTGACAACATCAACATAGCCGCTTATGTCAAACAGACTGAAAATCACGAGTTTCACGAAAATTGTGGTGGAATTATGCCCATTAGTGTGAAAACTGTTTGTGCCTAGGCTTGTGTCTTGAACAATAACGTCCATCGTCCAGTGCCCATTTTGAAGCCATCGAGAGTGCCATAAGAACTCGCTTCTGGAAGAAAATGAGCGGAGGAGGTAGCATGAACTCCTTTATCGTTGTTTTGGAGAGAAGACGTAAATTTATTGTGGTATTCCCCCTTTGTTTTGTTTATACGTTGGTACCTGAAGTAGGTACAGTCGTTGACGTTCGTAGCGTTTGCCGATAGGAGGGTGAGATGGCGCTGGCGCAAGAGCGGCAGCCGCAGACGGAGAAGAGAATCAGCTGTGGTGAAGAACACGTGATTTTCAGTGCAACCAGAGTGCGTCGTCTTTACAATTTTGGGGTGGATCTTTCTTTGATTATTGTATCGTAATTCTGGCTTCCACCCACTCACCAAATCACGCATTTCGATACCTATTTTGTCCACGAAATTGTTGTACATAACTCTGAAATTCTTTGTTTTCTTTGTTCTCCACGGGCTTGCATGACCCGCAGTTTTTCCCCTTTTGAAATCAAGGTGCTTTGCACTGCTTTGAATTTTGTGTAATTTATCTACTCCCCAAATGATCTCAATGTTGATGGCAAAGGCCGTAATCTAGTGGGTGTGCATTTTGCGCACTCATGACGTGGCCTCCGAACTGCGCTATCGCGCGTATTTCGAGGTTTCATTAAATGTTTGTTTTCCACAAGTTACGTCACAAACAGTAAGATAACAAAAAGAAACTCTGCTACGCCAAAATCAGCCGTTAGGTAGAGAACAGTACTTTTTATGATTCATTCACATTTCATTGTTCATTGTCGGGTTATACATAAAAGTAAAAGAAGGAAAGAGAGACTTGCCGCTTCTCTGTGTCCTGGGGGGGGAAGGAGTCCACCACTTGTATGAATCTGCCTTGTTGAGTCTACTAACCTTTTCTTATTTGGGGGAATTATGTAAAACGACGAAGATAGGGCCACAGGTTGGCTCCAGTCGATTTTCTTGTATTTACTGTTATTTACTGTATGTGATCACTGTTTACTAACCATTGTTTTGTTTTGTATGTAAGTATGTATCTGTGGGGTTTGTAATGGGTAACTTCTGGGGAATTTCGGGCGAATGCGTTATAAATACTTCTTCCTTCCAATTGCTCATCATTTGTTTCTTGCTGATTTATTCACCTGTTTACTTATCATTTGTTTCTTGCTGATTTATTCACCTGTTTACTTATCATTTGTTTCTTGCTGATTCATGTACTTGTTAACCGATCGTTTCTTTATTGTTTACTTCATCTATCAATTTGACTAATTCTGTTTGTTGAGCGTAAAATGAATTGCTCAGCGTTCAAAGCGCAAGCGAGCGAGTTTTCTTTTGTTGTTACGTAAATAACTTGTAAACAAAACAAACATTTCCAAGAGGTTCAAGCACCGATTCACGCTGACTTGATCAATGCATTACTGGAGTGACTTCTCTGTCACTTCATCATGAGTCATTCACACTTGACTTTTATTCAGATCATTTGGGAAGGGATTTTTCAGCAATCAACCAGGCTATACGCAGGGGTTTCTTTGACGTGTTCTTTCCATGTGTGCCTGTCAGCGAATACGTCACTTTTCCTTTGCGATTAAATTGACAGTTTAACATGTTTCATGATTCCTTGTTTTGTTTTGTTAATCTGATTTTGTGTTCATCTTATTGTTGTAAATTCCTGGATTGTCTAAATAATTTGTAATGATTTTTCTTGTTTCATTTGTTTGTGTTTTGTTGCTCTTCATTCATGTTGTGTCATTTTATCACAGTCAATTTCTTGTTGTGAGGTGTTTTGAGAAAAGTAACGAATTCATTTAAAACTTTGCTAATTGATTTTCAATAAAAGTTTATTTTGCTTGTGATTCATTCGCGTTTCATTCAAGAATCAAACCTCATCCCCAACGACACATTCTCATCTAGAGTAAGAACTCACACAACGTAGGTAAAAGGTAAACGACGTGGGGAAGGGAAGGGACCACGACGATCACTGCCAAACATCGAAAACGGGGTTACACTACAGAAATGGTGCCGTAGTAACCCAGGATACACTACAGAAATGGTGCCGTGACCAGGATATACTACATTATTTTCGAAAACCACATAATAAGGAGATATTGTGAACTGTTCCTGGTTCTTGAAAGAAGTATCCACACTTCGAAAGACTGGACAGCTACAACCCATCCAATTTTTGTGAGGATAGAGAAAATACTTGATTTCACTGCTCAGAGGACATCGTACTAAAACAAGAAATTTGCGGAAATAGAGAAGGGTGAAGTAAATCCACTCCACACTTGCAATTTACAAAGTAACTTCATCATTTTTTTTTTCATTTTTGACAGCAACAGCCAACAACACACCAAGATAACCTATCTTTCGAAGCCAGATGCTCAGACGCACACTAGGCAGTTGGACGTGAAGTCTACAATGCCAAAACTGTAAAATTTGCCCAGCCTACTAGAATCACGGTAGGAGTGAACCTACTATTATGTACTTATATCGTTTGGTTCAATATGCCTGGACGCAAGTCAAGCCAGGTCAGCTTAAATCAAGTTTTTGTCATGATTACATTATAGTTGATCGTATACTGTAATAGGTGAGATGTAATCTTAGCCAAATGGTCAATTCAGAAGTCAGAACGAAGAGTTTTTGGAACAAGAATGAATTGATAAGCGCTGATAGCCGCTGCCGTCTGGTAGCTGTTGCAGGTGCTATCAATCGAAGCCTATTATAGCCCCCCTAGCTTGTCATTTTATACACTTGAAGTTGATCCTACAGTTGGCTGTAAACAGACCTGACTTGACTCGACTTGACCTGACCTCTCCTGCTAGCAGTCGCGATTGCGAACGCGAACAAGAAAACCGTATAGGCGCACCTGGTTTGAAGACGTCAGAACATCGTTCAAAGACTACCGACAAGCAAAGCACCACCTGGAAAAACTTTGAAGCAAGCTGCCGCATGGTTTTCTAAGCAAACTCCTCAGTTTCAAAAATAGAAAGAAAAAAAAAGAAAGAAAAAAAAAAAAACTTACCCATGGCCCGTTTTCTATCGGTGTGCTTTGCTGCTGAGGCTCTTCTTTCGTCGGCC
Organism: Anaspis maculata; assembly: GCA_949128115.1. Classification (NCBI taxonomy): domain Eukaryota; kingdom Metazoa; phylum Arthropoda; class Insecta; order Coleoptera; family Scraptiidae; genus Anaspis; species Anaspis maculata. Next base: position 26,828,624 of record OX421961.1, read on the forward strand.
TCAGCCCGGGCGTGACCTTTGAGGCTTTGGCGGGTGACAATCGGCTACCGGGCCGCGCGCTAAACGGAAAATAAGGGCTGTCTGCGGCGAAGGGTTCTCCTGTGGCCTGCGTGGGACTAGCACCAGGGCCCGTATAAGCCGGACCAGCGGGACTTAGCGCGTATGCCTGAGATTCGAGAAATTCATCATCAGTCAAGCCTTCCCCAAAATTATTTCATTATTATTAAGTACGTCTACTGCATGATACTCATTATTCTTCCGCCTTTTTTTTTCACGAAATTAGTCTTTATTTTTACAGTCCAGCAACTTCATGATTTCAGGTCGGCATCAATTCGGTGACGCTCACAACTGGACCATAGTGAACACAGCCTCTATCAACAATCAAAAGTCCCAAATAGACCTACAGTCGCCAGTCAAATTGGGGGTGAAATACCACCCCATCATGGGACTTCGCGCAGAAATTCCCATTCTTCAGCCAAACCAGTACTCGAATAAAAAAAAATAGCCAGGAGTCGAAAAACTCACAGCTTGGCTAGTTCTCACTCAACTCTTGCAAGCCATGCTCAAAGTTAGGGGTAAACAGCACAATGCTAAAAATTAGTCTTCCGTGATATTTCACAGTGGACATCTTGAAAATGGCTCAAATACAATGAATGAATGTATAAATACAATGAATAAAATATATCGTCTACTATCGTCGAAACAATCCCATGTTTCAAGGTGAGGGTGATTTGGTTGAGTGAACTGCTTCAAGTAAACTCAAATTTTGAAGTTGGTACTGCGGAGAAGTTAGGCTTTGGCAAAGATGAAGACATAAAATTAGAGTCATGTATTTCGATTCAGGTATGACGCCACGCCAAAATTTCACTGGGTAAGACTGGAAGGCAACCCACGTAATAATACTGGAAAGTGGAAACTGAGAAAACCACTATATTGCTGAAAACGGAAGATAGGTACTTGACAAAAATATATTATTATTTGGTCAGCCTCAACGGGACAGTCAAGGACTTCTTCTCAGTCGAAACGGGTATAATGATTGATAATGGTCTGTGTCAAATCTTAACTTCATCGCAAGAATACAAATCTCAAAACTTGGAACTACTAGACAAAATGCATCCAGCAAAAATCACCTTCTCTCCCGGTAATGGGATCAAACGAAAAATCGATGAAATTTGGGTCGAAAAATACTTCAGAGGGGAGCTACAGCCCCCTAACGGTGGGTCCCTGAAGATGGTTTTCATTCAATATCTCCGAAACTAGTTGGAGCAAGATGATGAAATCTGGCATACACTTAGAAGTTTTTATGCTTAATAAGATGGGGTAAAAGTCATTTGAAAAAATTTCGGAGTGGGGTAACTTTGTAGGAAGTGGGGTAAAAATTATCCCAACTTTTTTGTGTATGTTTTTTCCCAGATTGTACGTGAAATTATGGAATTTCAGGATGTTCTACGGTAAAAAGGTACTCTTGTTGAACTTCGATAGCCTGCCACGTTTTTGAGTAGAATCTTTTCGAAATTTTTGGTAAGCTAAAGAATCGAATTTTGTAAACTACCGCCTTTTTCCTGGGTCCAAAAATAAGCCCGGGGTATTTCATAAGCGTTTTCTACGCATCCTACAACCAAAAATAAGAGAAAAAAATTCCATGAACATAGGCCGAAAAATGCGTTATAATGGGGCCTACCCCCTTAAATAAGTATGTGCCCCTGAACTATCTTGGGTAAAATGATGAAATTTAGCCCATGCACTAAAATGTTGATGCTCAATAATTAGATGTGGTAGAAATCAATGGAAAAAATTACCCGGAGATGAGGTAACGCGGGAAGAAGCCGGGTAAAAATTACCCCAACTTTTTTTGTGTTTTTCACGAGTTTGTGCTAAGTTATAAAATTTCAATGTTTTATGGAAGAAGAAAAAAACCGCTCTTGTTGAACTTCGATAGCTTGTCCCGTTTTCGAGTAAAATCGTTTTGAAATTTTTTGCAGGCTGAATAATAGAATTTGTGGACAATGGACTTCAAAAAAGTTCCCATGAACAGAGGCCGAAAAATGCTCTCTAACAAGGCTACAGCCCCCGAACAGGGGCTGTAGCTCCCTTGTGACGTATTTTTGACCTATCAAGAGAACTTTTCTTCATGGTTTTAGCCGTAGAATACGCTTATGGAATACTCAGGGCTGATTTTGGAACCAGAAAGAAGTCGGTCTTGTAAAACGTAAAACACTGAAATTTCATAAAATTTTGCACGAAATCTTGGAAAAAGTTGAACACAAAAAATTAGAAGTAATTTTTTTCCTGTTTCTTTCCAAGTCACCTCATCCCCGAGTAATGTTTTTAATTGAATTTTCACTCCATCTTATCAAGCATACAAATTTTAGTGCATGTGCTAAATTACGTCATTTTGTCCTAACTAGTTTCGGAAGTAATAAATAAAAACCATCTTCAGGGACACATACTTAGGGGGTTATAGCCCCCACATCAAACATTTCTCGGCTAATGTTCATAGGAACTTTTAAAAAAAATCTTAAAAAAACATACACAAAAAAGTTGGGGTAATTTTTACCTCACTCCCGAGAAAAATTTTCAAATGACTTTTACCCCATCCTGTTGAGCATAAAAACTTCTGAGTACGTGCCAAGCTGTATCATTTGGGTCCAACTAGTTTCGGAGATATTAAATAAAAACCATCTTCAGGACCCACTTTCAGGGGGCTGTAGCTCCCTTATGAAGAATTTTTTCACCCAAGTTTATAGGAACTGTTTTTCTTATTTTTGACCGTAGAACCTACTGCTGAAGTATGGCAGGTTAATTTCTAGACATCCTGTATTTGTTGGTAATCGAGCCACCTTTGAGTTTCCACCGTACAGCTGCGTCCTCCAATTTACCCATAACTTTGAGTGCTATTAGCAAGAATCATAATATGGGGACTAGCCGAACGGGTTATAGTTAACTGAATGCAGGTTTTGTTCACTTGAGTACCAGTTTACCTGAAAAAATGGAAATTTCGGCGCGAAATTCTCTGGTGGGGTGGTTTTTCACTCCTGAATTGGCTACGGCCAAGAGGACCTTTCGCTCATAGCAGAAGCTAAATCCACGGTAGTCTGTGCCAAATTTCAGCTTTACCAAATCGATGCTGACCTCACTCCCCACAATGTATACTACTATTTTAACTATGGCTACTGCGAAAAACGGCTCTCATTTGATTACTTAACATAAAATAACAATTCCGAGCCTCGCAATGTCAGACCTCTGGACCCGAAACCTAACGAATGTGTTGCGCCCCTTGCTAGAGGCTCGTCAGTGCAGCGGCGTTCCTGCTTGAACACATTATATTACGAGGTTCAAAATTACATCTAGTCCAGTAAGTGAATGATGCCGTAAAATGAATTCGCCAACTTCATTTCCCAAACGAGTCTTTATTTATTCTTTTATCGCCGAGTACTCATATATGGGTCTCTAGATTAGAACAAAGAGTGTGCGACACGACGGGGAATCTTGATAAGATTGATGAGGTGACGAAACGCGAAAACTCACCCGGTAAGTCAACGCCGACAGGGGAAATGCAATTTCCTTTGAAAAATGCAACACTTCAAACATAATGTCTGTTTCTGGTTACTTTTCTGAGCCGGCAGAGAAAATAACGAAACAACTTGTGACGCGCGTTATACACGAAAGACCCAATAACAAAACGAATTGTACGGCGAAACTTTTCGGACGGTCAGTAGTAACTCTCTTGGCGCGCGGCATGGCAGCAGCATCAAGAGGAGCGAGGGACGAGGAAGAGCCACGCAGAGAGACAAAAGTAGTAATTCGAATAAGGGTTCGCGAGTAATAAAAACCCTCTCTCGCTTTGCCAGCGAAAGGAAGCAATCTTTATTTTATGGCACAGTCACTAAATCATGCCGATACAGAGGATGATAAAAAAAGAAAGATACATGCATCGCGGGTCAATAAAGTGCATTATTACGGTTCTATATTTTTGAAGTTATTATCGGAAGTACAACACCATGCGAGAAGGAAACTAGAGAAAACTTTTATTACTTTCCTATACGGAAGGTAATAATCCAGATGAATGATTTCAATTTCATTATACCTATGTGCCTTTCAAGATATACCATGTCCAAAAATAACCGATTAATGTTCCGAGATTTATTACTCTGGCGCGTAACTTTTTTTTCAAAATGCACTCACCATGCTTCCGTTGTCGATACACCCATAGGGAGGTTGGAATCCTGGTTTTTCTGTAACATAATAATCGGACATGTAATATTCCATAGCTTCGAGAGGGGAAAACACAGCGTGAGCCAGCGCCACCACCGCACAATCAATTTTTTTGCTTAATTATTATTATCGAAAGGTGATTAGAGAAGTGGGATTTTATTATCTTCCCCATTCAAGGCATTCTCTGCGTCGCTACTTATCAAGTTTTGTGAATGAACACGGTGAAAATCGCTTAATTACACCGTGATTTTTTAAGCATATCACCTACACGTGAGCCGCAGTATTATGTCCGGCGTCTCCAAGTTTAGCGCGCTAGGGAGAGCGTTCTACCTGTCGCGTGTTCTCGTTGCAGAGCGCTATCGGTTGCAGCCGATAACAATTAAGGTTTTCAAATAGGAACGCGGATGACATTATGAGCAGAAAACTACTTGACATCATGAGCAACAGCAGTGGGACTAGTGGGAGGAGTTGGTTGGAAATTAAAAGTTTGATTTGACGTGCCTCGTTTGACAGTTGACAATGTCAGCCTCCTAACCAATCAGGCCTAGGCCCCATGTGCGATATACGCAGCTCTTCTGCGAATAAATCGCAAGAATTTATATCGCCGGTCTTGCTAGTTTCCATGGGCGAAATAAATGTGTCAAAATACTCAAAATGCCAATGTCAAATTGTCCAAAGGATGGATTTCTGGTGGTGCTGGTGATTTATTGCTTTCAAATTGCTTGTTATTTGCTGCCAAAATATATAGGAAGTCTCACAATAGTAGTTTTCATGACAATTTTGTGTTTCAGTGGGCATGCGCAAGATTTGACAGTTCGGATCGGCTAGCACCAGAGGTAGAGTGGGGAGAATGATTACAGAGCTGTGCGAGTCTGGCAAGCACGCGAAGGTCGAATTTTTGCCGAGCGGCAAGGAACGTGAGCATGTGCTCTAGACTTAGACCTGATGAAAACTTCAATTCTCAAAATTGCGCCTTCATAGTCCAAGACAGTTGACAGAAATGCATAAACAGGGCCGGAAAATTGTGTAAAAAAGGCGAGTCTTAAATTTTTGAAGATATGGAGGTCCAAGTCAGGTCCTTCGAGCTCCATATCTTCAAAAATACAAGGCCCATTATTTCATTATTTTCTAGACATTCCTAAGCATTTCTATCAACTGCCCTGGACTCCCGAAGCGCGAATTTTGAGACATCCTGTATTTTGAATGTGTCGTGCTTTGCGTTGTGCCGTTAAAAATGGAGAAAAGAACTAACAGAACACAATGATAAATTATCTTTTTTTTAAGTCAACCTGATCAAAACCTTTTTTTTTTCAAAATAGACCTGATCAAAGCCTCAACTTCTAGCTTCACGCGGCGCCCTGGTTGATGTGTGCGGCTGGCAACCGACGGGTGCATGCTAGTTCATAATGTTCATATGCATCGTTCAATTCATTATTTATTGTCAATTTGTCAGAACTATGGGAAGAGAAAAATTAAGAATGTAATATAATACGATACTATGCATTATTGATTTATTGCTTGGTTCAGCAAAATTTGCTTTTTCTTCAAAACGAACGCTTTCAAATATAATCTAAGTAGCATAATCAATCCCATTATCTCAGCATTTCAGAAGATCAATTAAATATTTATGAAAACGCAGGCAAAACTTAAGAAAGCAGAAGTGGCGGGACACCTATCTCCGTAACAATTTGAATTTGCCAAAATAAAATGTCGCCAACCGATATTGTGCTGCGAATCTGCAATGTTCATATCATCCAAATTTAGCGAGATTCGAATTCAAGGAGCATATGAGGAGTCTTAACAGAAATTTTTGTACGTAGTACCTACGAAGCACCTGAAAACCAAAGTCAATTTTTAAAACAGGCTTTGTGTTTGTCATGATAAAACTTAAGGCTTTGTCTTAATAATTCTCTCAATGCCAGTTACAAGAACATCACCGGTTACGATTTAGAGGTCTGTAGGGCGAAGCCGCTATGAGCATACAGAGGGCTCCTAGCCGTAATTATTATAATTATTGAAACCGGTCCATATAGATTGTTTCAAAATGCTCAAGAACTCAAAATTAGAAGTTCTTATAAAGATGGGTCCCAAAATATTTTGTGGCAGAGATATTATGTAGGCCCTTGAGGGTTTCGAAGTGACTGAACAAGTTATATTAGTTACGGTTAACGGAACGCCGTTTTTGTCCTTCGCACAAAATTGTATACCCACAAAAATATTTATTGATCAATTTTGATCCAGAAAGACCTACATGAATTTTGAGTGATTGATCTTCTCAAAAAAATTTGAATTGTGAAATTTTGAAAATCGGATTACAAATAATGGTCCTACAGCTCGGCCGTTTTACGCATATACCTATGTATATCTTTGTATGTTCAATGTTCATAGAAACTTATTTCTTGAAATTACTTCAGTATCACCCTCTCAATCATTTTGGAACACCCTGCGTACAACCAGCACTACTTGCGACTGTATTTTTTTTCTAATTCCGTGTTTCGAGCCAATGTAAAGCTCCACCCAATACGCGTAACTGCAAAAATTAATACCGAAAAGCAGAAAGACAATAATGAAACCGAGGGAACTGATGGAGTCCCTCGAGAAGATCGTTCTCGAAAAAAATTACCTTTCTCATCAACATGGCGGCGCACAAGCATAATGACAGGGATTATTCGGAAATTAACTTGGTTGGCCCCATCCCCCGGGCATCAGACGCAAGCATAAATTAATCGCGGAAATCATCATCAGTCCGCTCTGCTGGACACGTCTCAAACAACACGCATTACGGTCAAGCAAGCCATGCCAACCCCCTGGCTCTCTCCGAGAGTCCCATTTCTGCTACTGAATATTATCTTAATATGTCATTAACATTACAAAGAGGAATGGTTCACGGTCCTCTGGATTCCGGAGAGGACGAGTAGACGTCAGACGGCCTTCGCCGCTGCCGCCGACTTCACCACCACGACCGCCCCCCTGCTTTGCAAAGGGGGTGGGGTTCCCGGACATACTGGGGATGACCGATGATCCGGAAACCTCTGCAGATTATTGCCTTGTTGTTATGATCTGTGTTGATCAAATTTATGTATATTCGTGTTAATCACGATCGTTGCATTGGTCAGTTCCAGTTTCGTACAGAAAGAACAGCATCTATCGGAGCAACTCTCGCAACAGGAACACCGTATTTAATGCCTCGTTAGTGTTGTTTTTGAGGGGCTGCGGTTGCTTAATCGACTGTCACGGAGCTGGTTCTTTGATTCTTACTGACGACCTATGTTGACTGACACTTTTTTTGACAACCATCATCAACGTCAACGTAAAATTGACAGACAGGATTATTTACTTACTTTACTGTCATACTAATGGGGTGATTCTGTGATCTCGTCATAACATTATGTTGTTCCAACATCATGTTGGCTACATAGCTCTGTTGAGCTGACTCTAACATAATGTTGTTTGGGGCGTATTTGTAAGAGACAATGTTACTGACAGAACAACAGAGTCCCATCAGATAAAAAAATGTCTGTTTTCGAAGTAATGGGCTGGCAATGGTGTGTGCACATACGCACCTATCACTTTTGTCGTCGGTCATCCCTTTGCTGTTGGTGTGTTGCATCTTTGCTGCATGTGTTCATAATGTTCATATTATAACATTCGACATTCGTCACAGAGACAAAACATTTGTTTACCCCGTTGTGCCAAAGCTAGTTCCTCGATTTCTTCTTCCATTTCTATTCACCCACCATCAGCAAACACAAACATAGGCGATGATTTTGCAAATGACTTTCTCTGCAGTATGATATGAACACTTCGAGGAACACTATAACACCCCGAGATGCATGTAAATGGGAGATTACTCTACCCTGGCTCCATCTGGTTGTCTCATGGCGGTAACTGCAGATTACCTAGCAAAATGCTAATATGTGCCGCTCCTCAAAAGTACAAAACTATTACCAATATTTTTTTTTATTATGAGCTTCAACTTTGATTATTGTTTGATGTTTGATGCTTACGCAAATATTGATGCGAACATTCAGAACAGTAGATGTGTTGACAATTTCTTTGCCAGTTGGGCTTGTTACGACGATTAGAGTATGAAACAACCATGCAAGGTTCTTCTGCAGTGCAGGATCAAGAAGCAAGCTACTTTTCTAAGCAAATTGCTTTCTGATATGAGAATTGAATGTTCCACTAGAAAATCTTCGAGGCCAGTTATTAGCTCTTCTGGTTTAGTCGTAGGTTTTCCAACAGAACCACTTCATTAACAAGATTGTCGCGCAACTTCGAAAGTGGTTCACGACTCAACTAGAAGAGCTAATAATTGACCCCGAGAAACTGCTAGAAAAACTTAATTCTCTAAAACTTTGTCGCTTACAATTTTGAAATATCTCTAGCCATTCTTGCAGCATTCAAGAAGGAATTACACGCGTACTTTACTGGACCGGCGCGCAACTTTGACCGGGATTAACGGTTAAACTGAAGAAGTTAGACATATGCCCCACGGGAGTTTTCTGTAGATTATTGAATTCCCTACAACTTTGTTTCTTACAGTTCTCACACCTCTCTCACCGTTTTCTCACCGTTTTCTCACCGTTTCAAAAGAAAGATTGCGGCGCATGTTTTTTAATTTTCTCCATTTTTTTTTCATGGTTCCCGGGGTGGTGGGAAATGAAACTTTGGTTTTTCTAGTTCAGTTTCTCATTCTCTACATTGCCATATTTGTTTCATCAAGCCCTCAGTTGATTCCAACTTCAGCATAAAAATCGCCTCATTTTACTGGACTCCTGAGCGCCAAATCAGCTTGCGCGGCTCGCTTAAATAATTTATTCCGTGGGTTTTGGGCGATGTCCATTCTGGCGACCATTACTTATCGATTTGGAAAAGTTCACAGAACAATATATCAAAAAATTAGGAAAATCGAAGATGTACCATTTTTCAGTATACGGTTTTTTTTCGGAAACGAGTTTCCATGCTTTTCTTCAACATATGTCAAAAAAAGTGCAATGTCCAAAATTCCTCATCTTTTGTGGTTGGATCAAAACAAAAATATTCAAGATCGGACATTGGACTAAAGAGCTATGATTTTTCTCAGAGTAGGGCGCAAGGCAAAAGTGGAAAATTTGAAAAAATTGTAATTCCGAAAAAAAAAAATTATAAAAAGAAACGGCGAATACGGGTCGACTTATTTTCATGTCTCTACAACATATCCAAAATTTATAAAATCGGTCACCATGAGTGCAGAAAGTGATCGTTTTGGCATGGAATGACTCTAAAGCCAACATGCAAAACCGTAGGATAAAAACAAGATCTCTTATCGCAGGTATAGACCACAATATTGTTACGAGCGGCGATTCTCGTGGATTCTAGAGAGCACGCGGTCTTTCTCGACTCTTCCCATCAGATCGTAGTGTACAAGTGCGAAGCTCTAGTGCATTCCAGAACACACATGTAAACTGCGGCCCGTAGAACTGAACTGGTGACTTCAACGGCCGAGTGGGACACATCTGATCATTTGGCGGAGGTGCCGGCTTCACAGCACGTTGGAATTGCACGGGAAGTCGCCTGGAAACCGTATGCCGGGTCATTTGCTGGAGAACCGATGGAAGATTCGAGAACACTAGTCGGAGGTATATATAAGCACCACGGATCGGCTTATGCAGTGGTATTGAATCCAAGAGCGATAGTGAGCGGATAGAAAGCGAGTAGTAATCAGCGATATTCCCAATCAGTGTTGTTGGCGTATTGTAATACGCAGTAATGAACAGTGTGTTTCAAAACGATCGTCTCAATTATAAACGAACCTAAACGCGAAATACGTAACAATACTTTCCCGAAGGGTGTATCCAGTAACGTGAGAATGAATTTCTGTTCGGAAGAAACTTGACTGAAAAACTGAAACAGTCCATCTCCTCACTTTGCCGTGTGTTCAATGGGAAGCCTCGCCTAGGAAATTGGTTGACTTGAAAAAAAGATATGTAGCAAGCGTTCAAATGAATTTGACGTTAGAGCAGTGAACTCATGAAACGAAGGTGTTGGACTATGGGGTAAGTTTTCATTTTTCTCACCTCTAATTAGTGAGCAACTTATAAATATACGTTTGTTTACAGATAACTGATCGTCCTCAAATGCAAGAGGTGTCGAGCCCAAATGGATAAGATTCGAAAGTGATGGGACGTGGGAACCACGAAATCCAGGTCGAAAATAAGAATGTCTGTACGAGACAAGAGCGTTGACAAGAGCGGAGACATTGAGCTCCGATGGTTATGAAAATCGTTCCACTAATAAAAGACTTGCCCCTGCGTGCAACAAAGGATTCAATCATGAAGTAGCTAATAGGCTACTTCGTTTGGGCAGGTGCGCATGTGTAAAAGCGCCAGATTTTGAAATTGCGCCTGTTACTGCGTTTTTCGGCCTGACCCATGCCTGCCGCGATCACAGATTCTTATAAACACCCCGTATAATAGATGTCGAGCCGAAGATTCAATTAACGAAAGAACGGTTTCAATATGTTTGGGAGATACGGAAAAATCCGCTTCAAGTACTTGGTGATATACATATTTGTTGTTGAAAATTGTTTATAGTTGACCGCTCGTCCTCACTTACAACAGGCGTCGAGCAGAAGCAGATTAAATTTGATTAGCGAAAGAACGATCTCAATATGTCGAACTGTTTGGAAGATATGGAAAATTTGTTATGATATTAGTTGGAGACTTCAACTCGGGAATAAGCCGCAAACCCAGACATGTCCGTAAAAATTGGCGGAGGAGCCGTTCGAAAGATCGCCGGATTCATATGAGAAGCTGCTGACTTTATTAGAGCTCTCACAATTCGTTGCAACTTGGAAGTCTTACAGATGCACATAGAACCATTTGGAAGATATGGAAGATTTTGTTACGATATTCGATGGAGACTTCGACTCGACGATAAGTCACAAACCCAAAAACATCTGTAGAATTGGCGGAGGAGCCGTTCGAAAGATTGGGAAATACGCAAATCTGCTGGACTTCAGTAAGCTTTCCAGTTCAAACTTAAGGATAACAGGGTCCGCGATCATTCGGCTCACCATTGATATTTCGAGAACGGTAAGAGATACATAGTCGGTTAAATTGAGCTATTTTGCGGTTATCTCGATATTATAAAGAAATTTATCTACTCCCGTATCGTACTGGCCACTTTTCGACACGCAAATGCGTGTCGTACTGGCGCTCGACTATTATGACACTGAACGGCGTTGCTACCCCTAGAATTTTCCAATTTTTTTCAAATATTTTAGGCAAAATAGTATATTGAACTCGTTTAATAAGACGTTTCGTCGCACTCCTTCCTTTGGGACCCTCCTCACTGCGTTCGTCGGGCCCCAAAAACAGTCGTGCGACAAACTTCGTCTTATTAAACTCGTATCATAATATACTATTAAGCTGGCTTGGACCGTTCATTAGATATACTCAAAAAACTGAAGAAAAATTAGTTTTGATTTTCTCTATGGATCAGTTATTTTTCAAAACATGTTTCAAAGGTTTGGTCCCAAAAAAATTGTGGTTTTTCAATTCTCAAGGTCAAAATTGAAAATTTCGAATCACTTATGGCAGCCGATTGTGAACATTTTTCTTATCGCTTGATCGTCCGCCGATTGATACGATCAGGTGTGATAATGATAGACAATTTTGAAAAATGTCAGGTTGCTTTAGCGTGATTTCGACATTTTTTTGCGATTCTGGTAGATCATGATTTGAGCAATTTCAGTGCAATTAGGCAGTCTACTACCACTAGTCTGACTAGTAGTCTGTGCTTCGGTGAAGTAGGTACGCAAGCCAATCTTTCGGATGTTCTAACCAAAAATTGTAACGAGTCAAATGGCTGTCTGACAGCGGTGTTGAATTATAAATGATGATTCGATTCAAGGATTTTACGATAGTTTCTACCTGTGCTCTGGTTTGCAAGTGTGCAATCACTACTACAATCTCCCCTTTATTTGCAAATCTACCGGAACACTTTATAGATGTTCCGATATTACACAGAACATATTGTAATAATGATATGCTCCCTTGACGAACGCCAATGTCTTACACCCTCCCTCTAACGCGTTTTAAAATCCAACAAATTCCTTGCCTCGAGCCCATAAACCCTCAAGCCAAGCCGGATGGGAAAAGCGCCCGCGGCCACCCCTAAAAGCGCCGCACACGTCTCCCCCTTCGGCGCTAGCTCTCTACGCTCATAGTTTTTAATAAAAATCCTCTCCTAGAGTAGTCGTTTCTCTCTCTGGGGGGAAGGCGCGCTTATTAAATTAAAATCACCTTCCCAACAAAAGATATGCATGTACTCAAAACAAAGTTGTATACTGTTCGATAAAATATTATCCAACAAACACAGCTATAAATTTAGTAAGAACTCATGTATAATTGCCCCGACTTAAAGACGGTTGGCTACCAAAAGCAGATGTTTTGTAGTATAACGACGCGACGCGAGCAGAGACGTACGTCTGCGAAGGGCGTCTCGGTCCTACCTGCCCGCTGGAGTGCTGAACTGCTGAAAGCTCGCGGAGACGTCACGCGCCGCTGAGAGCGGACCGAGATAAAAGCGTTTTACGGAAGGATAATGAACTCTAACTGTTAATGTCATAGAGACCAATACGTAAGTGCAATTAAATATAAGTATGACCCATATGCCGTCGAGTCGTAAGGGTTTGTATTGTGGGGGTTCCAGAGAAACCAGTTGAAGCGAGGCCCGTAAAAAGAGCATTACTACGCATAGGTGGCGGTGGCGGAGAGGCGAGCTAGATTTTTCCATTATAGGTGCTGTACATGCGGGCGACTGCCAAAAGGGAGCAAAAAGTCGCGGCAGGCCATGGTACATGGTATACAATTATTTTGTTTTCTATTCGAAGTTCGAAGTCACAACTCAACGCGCTGTATTAAAATAATAAACTTAAATTAAAATTAAAAAATATACCGTCCGTTTTTTATTTTAGGCCCCAGCCTGTAGCATCTTTATTATGGGTTTCACACCCAATATATTATATATTTTTGAAATCACAAAAACAAGATCTTTCGACTGATGATATGTCAAATTACTTTTGACAGATGTCATTTTTTGACAAATGACAGAATATCACTTGTGACACATCATTTTAAAGCCCATAAAATTCTGAGGAGAACTGTGTTTCTATTTTTGTAATACGGTGTTTTTTACAGCTTCTAGGGGTCTTTCAATAGGAAAAAAATGTTGAATTTCAAAAATACATAATAAGTAAATAGGTAAAGCAGGTACCTATGTTTGATGTAAACTAATGATAATGATGATTAATTAATCACAATGGAACAAAAAATGTCCTAAAAAAGTTGCTCGAATGACCGCCTCCTTGTTCCTTGAATGAAAGATTCGACGATCAGTGAATTGGAACTACCACCGACCCAACGCGATGACATCCGAGCTTGCCAGAAATGACCCCCCTCGAGTTTTTATGAGCCTACCCGAAAGATAAGGTGTTTATAAAGTTTCCCAATAATTTGGGCAATTTAAAAATCAGATCATCACCATTAGTTAATTTTAAAAATACCTATTACTTATTGAGTGGCTATTTCTGAAATTGACATTTTTTCCTATTGAAAGACCCCTAGAAGCTGTAAAAGACACCCTATTTAAAAAATAAAAACACAGTTCTCCTCAGAATTTAATAGGCTTCAAAATGATGTACCACAAGTACTATTCTGTCATTTGTCAAAAAATGACATCTGTCAAAAATAATTTGACATATCATCAATAGAAATACCTTTTTTTTCTGATTTCAAAAATATATAATATATCGGGTGTGAAATCCATAACAAAGATGCTACGGGCTGGGGCCTAAAATAAAAAACGGACGGTATATCAACTCTGTATCAAGTGCATCAATGAGTCTCTCCAGCATCCCCTAACTCAAGAATTATAATAAACTTGAAAATAAGGCTGATCTAATTTTCAAAAATTTAAAAGATATTATACATCGCCAAATCAGGATAAATTGTTTCGGAGGTCGGGACCATGTGTGTATAAAAGGTTATTCTCCTAATTCTCCCGAAAAGCGAACGTCTTCAAATAAACATTATGCCTTTTGCTTTTGTTAACAAAAAACACGACACACTTTTCGATCCATCCTATCCATCCACGTCTTGCTACATGTTCAAAAAGTCGTACAATAATGACCTACTTTACTGCCAATTTTATACGATCTTTACTGCAAATTTCTGTTCTTTACTGTCGATGTCTTTCAACAATATGTCTTTTGTTTTTATTATTATCACAAGCACGGCACACTTGTCGGGGAAAACAGTTTTTTTTCATAATATGACATCTTAGTTCCATATGCGCCCTAAAATAAAAAAGATTTTCAATTACGGACAAAATGGCATGGGTATAAAAAATTCGAAACAAAAATAGAAATTACACAAATCAGAAGCCCAGGTAATCTTATCTAGTCAATCATTTCAATTTTCACTCGATAATTTCGAGTGTTTACTGAAAGAGCATCGCGCAATGTTAGTAATTACATCGTGTATTCGTGTATGATATTCAGATCATGCATCATTTAGATATTTTCACTTCGATTTTTTCTGCTAGGTGCAAAATTCAAATTTAGATGTTTGACGCAACGCTGGTGAGAAAATTAGGGATCCAAGTCTCAATGCAAATCGAAATGATACGGAAAAAAAAACGATCGGCAGTAACACACTTCCAAGTTGGTTCTAATTTATTTTTGTCCATATCTGGCCGACATATAATCATCATCATCCTACTACTAAACTTTTATCTGTTGTAACAAAGCCGAAGTTTATCTATTATTTCATAGAGGTATGATTCATATACCTGAGATTTGATTTTTCTTGGGTCAAGTAGAAAAAAAAGTTCTTGTGCCATGAATTAATAATTATGAAATAGGAGAATTAAAAATTAATAGTTTTGAACAGGTCAACTTTTACATGAGGTTTGGCATGATTGATAGGTGAATATTCATTGAGAATAATCAAATATTGAATGGAACTGGTGAATACTGAATATTTAAAATGTACCTACCTACCTACGATTTTACGATGCATCCGGAAATATTTGAATAAATCATTAATTTGGAAAAAAAAATGGCCTTGATCGTCCATAAGGTTTTTAAATAATAAATTCAATCGCTGTCGATTATTCAGTGTTTTAGAATTAATTAATTAATACACAATCTGGATCAGATCAGATGGGACTTTTAAATAGGCACAAATGCTATTTAGGAGAAACTAGTCTCTCTACTTACTATTTACGAATTAATTAAACATACACATTGCAATCAACATTCACCTAGTTCCTGATTTGTTATGCATTAAGTCTCAAAATCATTATTGTTATTGCAACATTATTGCCCTTTTGTATTTTTCAGCAAATAAAAAATAATAAGGAGGCTACGGATAACAAAGTCTGACTGAGAGTAGTAGGCTTAGGTGATAACAATTTAAAATTTAATAGCCCCATTGACTTACAAATCTAGCGTGCTGCTCGCAAGACACAATCATAATTGAAAATAAACAAACAAATCCTTATCAGGGGCTTGTAAAACCATAAACACCGGGACACCCACCACCAGCACAACAAAATACCCTCAAGACAACACTGGGCGAGCAGGGGGAAACAAGTGTTGCTAAAATCAGAGTACCTGATGCCGAAAACAATAGCGCAAACCTGCCAGGGGTGGTTGCTTGACCGAAAGGCACCCCCGCCATCGGCAATTCGGCCCGTGGAAATGCCTTCGGGGGCGAATGCTGGCGTGAAAACTCTCCCAAAATACGAGGTTTTAAAACAAGCTGTTTAATGTTTTGGGTCGCACGCGTAGAACAATGTAATATTTTGACAATAAAAAGAGACAAATCGGGCGGAATTTGGGCGCGCTGACGTGCGGCATGCATTAGTACGTGTGAAAAATCACTCACCTGGTGCCTTATTTGCTATTTTATTGAAACAAGTTGTAAAAACTTCGTATAAATGTTGCATAGGCTCGTCGTCACTGGCCGCCATTTTGCCCACTGCACTGACATTAACGACACTGCCAGGCGAGAGGCATGTTGTCAACTTGGGCGCGGGAGATTCGAAACTCTCCCAGATTCACGAAGCGGGTTTTCGAGCTATTCTCTGCCTCATCCTCATGCTAATTTACTTACTGCGTGATTTTTATTCTTTTTCTTTTTAATCATCATGCTTCGATCCATTTTAATCACCGTCTGACCGTCTGTTCCTTGTTGTTAAAATGAAACAAAATGATTGCACTCTTGCTGATGCTGCCGCAGCGGTAAATAGATGGTACCTACATGTAGGTACTTTATCTAACGATACGAAACTCCATGCAGACGGGCTACAGGGTGTCGCAGAATCACTACATTCCGAGTCGCAAGTAGGTACTCACTGCATTGGCGCAGTGGCGGTAAAGATTCGTTATACCTAAATTACCGATATATACCTACCTTCCTAGTTCATACCTACCTACAGGTGTTTCACTTTCTTGTCAATATTTCAGGAAATGATAGAGAAAAAAATCGAAAAATAAGTTATTACGCCAAAAAAAAAAACGAAAAATGAATCAATTGAAAAAATTGAAAATAAAAAATTACAACTTTTACAAATGGGACAAAAATCAATATGACCGCAGCTTATAGGTATGCATACCATCTTATTACATTGTGCAGGGGCGGTAGGACCAGAGGGGGGCAGGGGGGCCATGGCCCCCGGCCCCCAATCTTAGTATCTTGGGGGGACCTGGCCCCCCAATTTTCTCGATAAAGAATTTTTCGGTGACCGTGTCATAAAGGCGGGGACCTCGATTTCGATCATTCCAAAAGTACGTACTATTCTTAGGAATGGGGACTACAAATTGATAACATATCAGTGGCCAATGGCAGAAGTTAGGAAACTACACAGTGTATTTTTAGCGCCGCGTGGATATACAACCCCCAGAACGAAGTTTTTTTTATTTTTTTTATTCGTTTATTCAACATCGGCCTATTTCCGCAACGAGGCCTAACACCGACGCCGGTGAATGCGTCGAAATTGAATGGTTCCAACACAGGGTACGGATTTTTAACGACCACCAACATCGCATGGGGTCGGCACCCATCGTCCGTATTTCACGTGCTATGCGACACACGGCACGTCTTGCATTTAGCAATCATTCCAACTAAACCAAGAAGCTTGTTTTCGAGGCGAAAATCCGTCCCCGGCGAAGATCGAACCCGCGATCCAAACGAAGTGAAAATGGTACCTACTAAACGAAAGATTAAACACACCAACGGGACCGGGGAGCAAAATAGGGGTGTTGCGGACGGGAAGAAGATAGAAAGAACGCGTCGTAAAACAGAAAACACACGGCCAAAAATTGCTAACAATTGTAAAGAGAACCACTGAAAAGAAGGATGGATGATGAATCACACGAAACGGGAAGAAAGTCGAGAAAAAGGCAGTCGATGCGTGTGGAGAAGGAATGAAATGCAGAGGAGAAAATAGCAGAGAAGCGCAAAGAATGAATAACATCGCATGGAAAGTATTACGCAAAAGCATAAAGAGGAGGTGAAAGTACGTTCGAAAAGAAGGAATAAAACACAGGAAATGGGAAGAAAGTCTCGAAAAATAAGTAGTTGACGCGTGTATATATTTTCTCTATTTATTGCTATATTCAATCATGTTCGTGTTTTTTTTTATGGCAATAACGTACTGCGCTTTGTGGAGCACATACATTTTCACATTTGCGCAAGTGATATAGTTAGCTGCAACCAACAATACAGCTTTTTCACTGTTGCCTACGTCGAGCCCGTGGCCCGTGGAAGTAGCCCATCGAGAGCTTCGTACTGATTGAACATGACACAAAAGCTGAAATATCTGGCAAGTATTCTGTTTCCTTTTGAACAGCATACACTTTGAGAGGCACAAATAATAACCTGCAATGAGCAATGTCGCACGCAGCTTTCGGCTAGCCGTCAAACGTTGACACTGTTGACAGTTGTGAATAGAACAAACGTCAATTGTAGAAGAAAAAAACAGCTAGAATAGAGTTTTTATACCATGGCGACGAAAATAAGAAAGTGGGCTCATGTTCAAGTGCGAAAATGAAATAGTTAACAAGAGTAAATCGCATTCTTTCGTACCTAAATCGACTCAAAATTGCATAAGGAAGATAGTGGTGGTAGTCATTATACTGCAAAATGTGCGGCTTCGGGTCTCCTTTATGACACGGTCACCAATTTTTCTTCATGCTGAAATAAACCGCAAACATAAAAGACAAAAATGAGTGAACTTATTAGGAGGGTTCTAACCACTTATTAGGTTGTAACGTACCATCCTTATTGGTTCAAAAAAATAAGTAAGAAAATGTCAATGCTTTGTGATCATTTTTCTATTTGAATACAACTTGATTCAAACATGCAGGGGGCTATCGTTGCATGGTTTGAGTAAGTATATTGATTAAATTTGGATAAAAGGAGATTTTAAATTGAAAACATGGTTCATTAATTTTTTGAAAATGATGTCTTTAATCGATATAGCTAGAATTAAGTGGTACTTTTTTTTATAAGCATTATATTTTCTTCCCTATTAAATGCCATGCCGTTCTCAATACTCCAAGTGAAGCTATCACAATATCTACCTACTCAGAAAAGATGATCACGCCTTTTTTCCCGAAAAAAAATCCCTTCTCACTGGTGCACCCCCCCCCCCCCCCCCCAATAAATATAACACTCCCGCCGCCTCTGACTTTGTGTAAATTAGCTTGGGAGTTATAACAAAAAAAAAACATTTCCATTTTTTCTTGTTTCCAATAGCCAAAGTTTATTACCTCAATCCTCAATATCATCCGAACAGTTTTTGGCGCGATGTGACGGAGAAAAAGTGTTTACCCTGACCGGGACTCGAACCCGGGTCTTCCATTTGCCGGATGGATACTCTGACCACTAAGCTATCGGGGGAGACAACAGTTCCTCCGCCACATGCCCAAATGAGGGCCGCCTTATGGCGCGATGTGACGGAGGAAAAGTGTCTACCCTGACTGCGACTCGAACCTGGGTCTTCTATTTGCCGGATGGATACTCTGACCACTAAGCTATCGGGGGAGACAACAGTTCCTCCGCCACATGCCCACATGAGGGCCGCCACAGTACTCCCATTTATGGCGCGATGTGACGGAGAAAAAGTGTCTACCCTGACCTAGACTCGAACCCGGGTCTTCCATTTGCCGGATGGATACTCTGACCACT
Organism: Anaspis maculata; assembly: GCA_949128115.1. NCBI lineage: Eukaryota > Metazoa > Arthropoda > Insecta > Coleoptera > Scraptiidae > Anaspis > Anaspis maculata. The sequence goes on from OX421961.1 coordinate 26,848,081, forward strand.
AAGCTATCGAGGGAGACAACAGTTCCTCCGTCACATGCCCACATGAGAGCCGCCACAAGTTCAATATACCAAGTTCGTTTTTTCGTTAATCGAATCATTTTTATTTCTGCTTATTTCTAGGTACTGATGTTATTTGAAGACGATCGGTCGAATATAAACAATCTTTTTAACAACAATAAAAAATGCACGGATCGCGAAACTCGTCTCAGGACTCTCAGGTAACGATGAACAGATCTACTAACCTTCACATTCGCATATCTTTGGATCTAATTAATCTAAGTATATGTTTAATTTTTTTATTAAATTGAAGTACACATAGAGACCATTGTAACAGTTTAACAGCAATAAAAAACGATTGTTTATCAATTTTTTTATACTGTTTATACACCAGAAAAAGATCTTGATCCACTTTGAATGCACCGTCACTTTCAGCAAACGAGAAACTTTTTTGTTTGCGAAAATTTCTATATGCAGGGTGATTCAAAAGTGACGGACCAAAGCAATGTACAATACATGCAATCCCCTATGAAGACCAGAAAAAATACTTGAAAAATTCCTGGACTTTAATTTTTGAAGTTATAAAGGGTCAAAATGGTGGTCCTTCGAACCCTTCCAGTTTCGTTATTTCAAAATAATTGAATTAACTGATGGTGGCAGAATTATGAGCAAGAAAAATCAATCATATTGACATGTGCGAATTTTTGTTTTCTATACAGGGTGAGTCAGAAACTTTAGGAATTATTTTTCTTCAAAAATGCCTTTGGACCATTTGGTTTGATCCCATATTAACCGATGTGGAGCAGAAGAATACACGGTTTTGGAGCAAGAAATTTTTTTGGGAGGATTTTTTGTTCATAATTCTTGCACCAACAGTTAGCGAACATCTTTTGAAATAAAGAAAATACAAGGGTTCGAAGGACCACTCTTTGACCCGTCATAACTTTAAAAGTAAAAGTCAATGAATTGTTTAAACTATTTTTGTGAACATTCAAAAATATTCTATTTGCCGTATATTGTTTTGGTCTGACACTTTTGAATCACCCTGTATAACCAGCGAAGCAAATAAGGCCAAAGCATTGAGGATTTTTTTGAGCAAAACATTTAGGGCTTATAGTTTTTAGATGTGATTTTTTTCTAATGCACCTTTAAATAGCGCGCACGGTGCAGCATCGGCATCAACCGTGCCGCCATACTGTGCAAAGCTCACAACATAGAAGTTTGTAGGACATTTTTCCACAAAAAAATCAGATATCATCTTTTAATATAATAACAAAAAAAAGGCTCATCCTGTTGAGGTCAGCCGAGTTATGGGGCGAAAACCGCCCTCAACAGTGCCATGGTGTTTAACGTTAAATAGGTAGAATGGAGATGAAACTATTTCTACTGAGATTTCTACCTGATTTCTGTATCAAACAGTTCTTATTTTGGACTCTTATTGCATTACTCATGTCGATCTTTCATACTTTAAAATTAGTGAAATACCATCTTGTTTCCCTTACGTGTTTGCATACAATTTTTCTTCTACTTTCGTTTCCTTACTTTCTGCATGAATAGCTGTTTTTATCTCGGGTGACATTTATTTGGCAAGTAGGTATGTTTCGTTACATATTGTGATTTGATTTGATTTGCTATCCCTCCATTGAAGTTCCAGAGCATTATTATTAGCTCGATTATTAGTAGGTATTTTTTAATGCCAATCAGATTTCAAGGAGTTTCCAGGATAACAACGAAACAATAATAATTATACTTATACTGTATGGGTCTTGACGTATACTTTTTGTATAATGTACCAAAATAAATGATTGCTGCGAAGAAAACCAATTTTCTAGGCGAGGCTTCCCCTATTAAACACACCGCAAGGTGGGGAGATAGACTGGTTTGATGCTCTACCATCTCCTAAAATATTGACAACAAATATCTCGCAAAAAACAGTGTAACACCCTGTACCTATACACCCTAGTAAAGTTTTAGAGCGAAACTATTAGCGGCCATCAGCCGTAACGCTCCCAGAGCTCCAGCTTGTCACTTTATTTTTACTCCAAAGAGTCAGTCTACTGAAAATAAAACGTGAACGGGATATAGGTACCAGTTTGTTTTTTACCTTCATCGAATATTAGTCGAAAAATGAGAGGTAGGTAACCTGAGAATAGTGAATCGAAAATCGCAAAAAAAAATGTAATCGTAATCGTAACCGTGTAGGCGGAAGCCGAGTCCCTAAGCGGATGAGTCCGCTAAGGCATTTTGCGTACGTGTTGCATACAACGTTTTTTGGTATAAGCTCTATAAGGTACAATTGTTGTGGTAAATTTTCAAAACATTGTTTTCGGAAAAAGAATATAAGTCCCTTCAATTCTTTTCCACCGAAAATTTTCTTCTTCGACGCTATCTGCGATGACATTGACTAAATTGAAGAAAATTGAGTGGTCGAGAATATAGAATGGGACAGTCAGAGAATTTTAGGATAGGGTTATTTTCCTAACAAAATTTTCAATTTCCTGAAAATTATTTTCAATATTTCTCTCTAATTCCAACTTCCCACTCGAAGGGACTTTTCAAACAAAAAAGTCCATATTAATATGTTCCTGGATACTAGTTGGAAAAGTTTTGGGGTGACACAACCGATTTTTTTTACTTTCCATGAAAGCTTATTTTCACGCGGGTTACTCTAGACTAGACGCATACCTATAGATACCCTATAGAGTGGCAATCGATCCAGAACACACAAAAAAAAACGAAGACCATTTTCACATGTTTTTCGCAAAAAATGTATTAATTTTATTCAGATTGCCTGCCTGATTTTCATCAGAGCTGCAAATATGTTTGATCAAGTCTCTGGTAGGTACAGCTACGGCCTCATAAAAGTTCACACCGACGGCAATCGAGTGGCCATGCTAATTCAGTTTCAACGTAATTTTGAATAAGCTTTGCCACGTGATTATCATCGGTGTAAATTTTTATCGGGCCGCAGCTGTACCTACCTAACTCTTTAGCTGAAAACCAAATTTGGTTGAAATCTGTTTGGTAGGTACCTACTTTGCGAGTTCATGAATGTCAAAATTTTGGCACTGTTTGCTGCGCTTGTTACTGAGGGGCCCAGCCAAATTTTTAGCGAAATCGGTTGAAAATTGTGGAAATTGTACAGGGTGTTCACGATAAAATTCACCCCCCTCCAGTAGATTCCCCTTCAAGATATTTCGAAGAACTAAAAACTTTTTCTTCACGATTTTTCCCAGGGACCTTAAATCAATCCGCTAAAAGTTTCTAATTGGTACCGTATACAGGGTGTGATATGTAACTTTTTTATTTTAAATGCAACACCCTATATTTTATTCTGTTATTTGGTGGAGCCTTTTGTTCTGATTACAAATATATATGACACTTATGATTTATTTTGACAAGTAAGTTAACCGAAAAATAATAAAATAGGTAGTCAAATGATTTTGTTTCGCGGCAAGATAGCTTTGGTTTCAACAGTTCACTTGAAAAAAGTTATTCTCGCAGCATTTTGTCTGTAGAATTCAACTCTGCATGAATAAATGGTCTAATTTGTTCCTAATACAGGGTGTTGCGTAGTTTTCAATTTATAATTTATTTGACTACCTATTTTTCAATTTTTTTGACAGCTTCCTAGTCAAAATAAATCATGAATGTTATATATCTTTGTAATCAGGAAGAAAGGCTTCATCAAATGACGTAATAAAATATAGGGTGTTGCATTTGAAATAAAAAAGTTACATGTCACATCCTGTACACGGTACCAATTGAAAACTTTTAGACGATCGGTTCAAGATCCCTGGAAAAAATCGTTGAAAAAAAGTTTCTAGTTTTTCAAAATATCTCAAAGGGGAATCTCCTAGGGGGGGGGTGAATTTCATCGTGAACACCCTGTACCTCCACGAAAATTGTTTTTTTATTTGAAATTTGAAGGGCTGTATCTCCATTGTGGATGACGTTTGAGGTAGTTTCTGTTAAATTCTGTAGTTAAATTCTGAACTTCTTGTGATTCTGTATCGATCCTACGAGTTACAGAAGTGAAATTCGATCAACTGGCGGCTGCCCCCCCCCCCTCCATGGGGGTGCACGGGGTAACCGCACTACTTTTCCCACTAAAAAATCCGATTCGGTGGACCTTGACTGATTGGAATTCAGAAAAAACCTCCTCGACCTCTTAAAAAATCTAGAATAGTAGCCAGCCGATAGACTCTGAATGTAATTTTTTTTCACCGAAGTCTTGTGAACGATTTTTTTTTTTTGATACGCGTATTTGATAAATTCACATAACTTGGCTAAAAATCAATAAAGTATTTATTTGGTAATTAATAAACTAACAGCATAATAATTACTTAAGCCTATAAAATTTGACAACAAACAAATGTTCACCAGGAATCTTCCTGTCCATCACAACTTCCGTACCAAGATTCCTGCTCTGCATAACTCCTTTTACACTGTCAATATCGTTCTCTTTCAACAAAACCATATAACAGACCCCTCTGTCACTGAGCAACTCGGGCAACTCTTTTAAAACTTTATCTGTAACTTCCCTACCTAAGTCCCCACCAGCCCACGCGCGGTTCAGCCCATTCCCTTTGACTTCTTCAGGATCAGTTACCACATAAGGTGGATTGAACAGAATCAAATCAAACAGAGACCTCTTGAAATTGCTCAACAAATTCATATTAATGCAGCTCAGAAAGGTTCCGTTTAGTTCAGCAGTGCAAGCAGTCGCCGAACAGGCCTCCGGGTTTATGTCCGTGGCGAAAAAGGCGCACTGTTTCAAAATTGAACGCAAGGAAGTGATTACAACACCACTGCCTGAGCCAATTTCAACTGCAAAGTTTGGTTGGAGTTTTTTCAAAAACGGTAGGTCTTTTTCGAGAGCATCGAGGAACAGAAATGAGTCTTCTGCTGGTTCATAAACGTTGGGGAAGTTGTTCAAGTTGTACTTTGGGGTTTCGAGCGACATCACAGTTGGTCCTCCACAGCTGTCGATAATGCTTGTTTCCTCTTGGCCGTCTCCTTTTCTATCGAGGCGTGGACTCGGTTCAGTCTGTCTTGGACGTTTTGCAGGATATTCAAGAGGACCGTCACTCGCTGCTTGGCATTGATGAGCTTCTTGACGTGTACGTCCAGGTCAATGTTTGTTTGCTGGGATTCGACGATTTTTTTCAGCTCTTCCTGCAAGGATTCTATGCACTGTTTCAGTTCCAGCTGGGATATCCTGAAAAGTTTTGATTCAGAATCGAGGTTGTTGTGGCTTTCCTGGAATTTAAATACCTGGTGGCCCGTACTCGCTCGTCTAGTTGATCAACGGTGGGTTTGATGAGGCCCATAAGACCTTCGGCCAAAGTATCGCGGGTCGGGTTGTCACACAAGTTTTCGGTGTTGTCGTCGATTGAAGTGGCGGTGCTTTCAGAATCGATGTCCATAACTGCCAAAATTTTAAAGTTCGAGGGCTAATGCGAACATTTTTGTTGGAAAATCGATTCAGGTATTTTCGCCCGACAAATTTCCACCCGACAGAATGTTCGCCCGACAGATTCTTCATTGTTAAACGTTTGGTATCACTGAGTGGAAAAGCATTAAAAGTATGTGGCAACAGGGCTTCAGTTGGGCACGTGGCCGTGAATGGGCCGTGGCCCCCTGGCACGTAGTCTTGTGTTGACGGTGTTGGACGAGCCAGCCAACACGGATTTTTGATTTTCCGGGCCAACCAAGAAAGTTGCAGACTTGCATCATGTTCGCCCGACACTATTTCGAATTGGAATTCTTCATGTCCAATTGCACAAAAATTGATATATCAAATTTAAGTTCGGTGAGTACCAAAAGTAGGGAATCAAATGTTTAAAACCGAAATAAAATGCAAATCCTATTACTTCAAGGAAATAACATGATGCTTACAGCATAATAGCTTACATTTATTTGTATACTGAGACAAACTTGGGCTAACACACTTTTCGCTTAGTTCCGGTACAATGTGCTCTACAAGCCAAAATAAAGGCTGTCCCACTGGATTTTGGTGTCTTGGAGCTATATTTTGTATTCTCATCATCATCCTCCCTTGATCATCCTGAGCATTTATAAGTTCATGAGCCACTTGGAGAAATGCTTGTCATATCTTCAAAACCGATGCATCAATAAGCCTTTCTTTGTTGCAGGTGACTTAACACTAACATTTTGGAAAACCCAAAGCCGACAATGGAGCTATTAGCCAAGATGTGAGAATTCGGCCCGACCCACTTGTTTGCTGAGCCCTCAATCCGTCACATCACCAGGATAATCAGCAGTAATCAACATGCATTGACAACATCTTCGCAATGACATGAGTGGAAACAAAGTGGAAAGGAATTAAGACAACATGGAACCCCCCCATCTCTGGCCATCTATCTGGCACAAGCCATACAAATCAAGACCACTGTGTATAATAAACAACAACAGCTCACAACAACAATAAGAGAAATGTATTGGAACAAACCTGGCCACAACACTTCATTAAGCCAACTTGGGTACCATATAGGTATGGATAGAACAACAACTGCAACATCTGAAGAATCATTCACCAGGTTTCAAGTCCAAATTCAACTCAAACACTACCTAAGAAATCAGAAAGCAACCACAACACATTCTATTGTTATCCGAGAAGTGGCAGCAAAAGAGACTTTGAAAATGGTTGGAGGCATGAAGTCATCACGTTACAATAAGGATGTATATTGCATCAGTATAGACTTGTTGGAAGTAGATGAATGGTTTGAGGCTAACAGGCTAAAACTAAATCAAGGGAAAACAATACCTTACTTTTGAAATCAAAGGTTCCACTCCAAACGCCCTAAATTTCTTAAGACTGCACCTACAACAAAATCTGAAATGGTTGGCCCACATCAATAGACTAAGCACAACTCTGTCCTCAGCCATTTTTTCCATTTGAAGACTGAGGCAAATGGGAACCAGAGAAGCTGCCCTTACAGCGTATCATGCGAATTTTCATAGAGTTTCTCCGAAGATACACAAGATCCTCATATTGCTGAAGAGTGTAGTCAAGACTATATGCAAAAAATGTAGGAGATTCGGTAGCAGGAAGCTTTTTCATAGTTGAAGCTGTTGACAAAAAATGAAGAAAAATTATGTACCTACCCAATTAACTTGAAAAAAAACTTGAAAGTTTGTCAACTGACTGCAAGTTCCACCAAAAGCTTTATAAGCGACTTAACTTTAATCTGAGTTAGATGCTCTGACACAGCCAATAGCATGGCCAGTTGCTTAGCAACTAACTCAGATTAAAATTGACTCTCTCATAAACTTTTAGCTGAACCAGCGGTGAGGGAGTTTATAACAGGATAGACGAATTTCTAAGTGACAGATTTACTGTTACGCCTGAGTCATAAGGCTGTGATTGTTTTATATCTATATATTATCTATTTATATTTTATGTTATACTTCATTATATTTATTTTGACGTGCTAATAACAAATTGTATTTTGTTCTGAAAAGCTTAAACTTAAATATATCTTGCTATCATCCGGTAATTTTTTTTCTTGAAGTACTTAACTGGGTTTGCATTTTATTCCACGTTATAAATTTGATAGAATTTGATAACTTTGTGATATCGGACATTTAGATGATTTATCTGGGATCCAATATATGTTAAGAGTCTTCTTTTAGTCTCTTGCGTCACATCCCTGAATCGCCATTGTTATTCTACCTACAGCAAATCACGGGAAAATTTGGAAAAGAAATTGTTGGGAAATGACCAAGAACCAGTTACATATTGCTCAAAAAAAAATTGGTGAACATCTGTTTACGAGATCAGAGGTTGGAAAATTTGGAGTTTTTCCAGGAGGGAGGAATCGAAAACCGTTGGTCCGATTTCAAAAATTCCTCCTCCAAAAATAATGAATAATACGTTTATCAATAATTGATCATATACATTATAACACCTATGAATAAAATATGCTAATTCAAAACACATCAAAAAGTAGCGTAGGTATATCTTATATCACAGATCCATCACACAGATCTGTTTACCAATTTCCTTTGCTCACGAGTTTCAAGTGGCGGAGCTTAAGGGAATCGAAAAACCAATGCAATACACTTTCGATTTCAGTCGGAATATTTCGAAAAAAGTTCCTCTCTCAAGTAAGTTCATCTCATTCCTCAGGCAAGGATTTCTTCTCGAGTTTCTTCTCCCTATAGTGCCAAGCACCGAACGACGCGTCATTCTGGTTAGAATCTGATCAATGGCCATCCCAATCGAGTAATCAATGGCATGGGAAAACTTTGAAAATTCGTAGCGTCCGACCGGGAAATGGTGGAAATCCTGGACTACAGACTAAAATTTCATGTTTTAGTCGTACGTGTTTTCTTCTTGCCGGAGAAAATCTGAATTTTCCGGGAAAACTTTAAATCAGCCTTTTCCAAATCATTTCATTGTAAATATCGTCAATTGAAGTTTCGTTTCAAGGTTGGGATCCTCGCGCTTCAAAACTTCCAATTTTGATGTTATATATTTTTTAATTTTTAAACTTGAGGAGTCGTTTATTATAGTTTCACAATTCGTTAATGGTAGAGAATAACAGATCAATGGACAGATCATTATCCCTTATTGCTATGTCAAAATTCCACTGCGAGTGGATTAGTCGTTTTCTTGAAAACGGTTTTTTATTCCTTCCAAAAACCCTTTGGGAACCGTTCAAGAAAACGACCCATCATATCCAATCGCAGAGAAATTTTCACATGGCAAGGATAATGAACCCATTCTCTAACCAGTAAGGATTTGTGAATCCATAGCACCTCAAATTCCAAAATTATAAAGTTGAGGTCAATTTGAAAAGAGAAAGGATATAGCGGTCCTCGGGGCGCAGGTTCACCTATATTGGCGCCATCGTCAACCCCAAGCCCAGCCAGCCCGATCGATAAGCGCTCCCGGTTAAACAGCCAATTGAACCAGTGAGTTATTTAGTCTATAGGAAGACCTGCGCACGAGCTGCGAGTAAAGGGAACCGCCTATATGAGAAGGTCTAAATATACCTACTTATTGTTTTTCAGGAAGGCGTAGAGCGCATATTTTCTAGTAAACGATCAGCGCCCTTGAGCCTTCGTTTTCAACAGAAATTTATCTTTGAGGTCAATTTGAAAAAAGAAAGGATGGCTCCGAAATTTTGATTTTCTTTTTTTTGAAAATGTTTTGTTTTGATAGATGTTGAAAAAATGCATTTCCATGGTTTATTCTGATAGGTAACATTTCACCCATGAAGAGGAAGAGAGGGCTCTCTGTACAAAAGCAGAAATAGCAAACAATCTATTTTAGTTTGGAATAACTTTTTTTGAAAGATTATTGCTACTGTGGGATAGCTTGGACATGACATATAGCCATAAACCATCATCGATCATTATTATGTTTCAGCCATATTCCATACATGATACATTGACCAAACCTCCCGCATGTTGATTTTTTCTGTTAGGTATTCTATGGTCCGACACTATTTAGTCTGTAGTGACTTTCAAAGTTCTGTCCTGTCCTAAAGTGTTTATCAAGTTTTGTGGGATATACAGGTGTCCCAGAAATAGCGCTTAAACTCTCCAGTCGTACGTTGTAGCGGACCTTCCAGGGAACTTTACAAAGACTCAGCTGTCAACTGGTTGGCGTTTTTTCGCTAATGCTGTTAGGTATAGTGGTGGCTACTGAAGAAAATGATGCCCAAGCGCGGTGGTGCTAAAGAAAATGGAATGACAATGCCCACCGCAGCAACAGGGTGGAAGTATCTTCAATATTTCTCCCTCAAAAATTGAGATGAAAACTCAATTTTTTGTATACGGTGTACTGAGTGTGTGTTAGAAAATGTAATATAGTTTTTCAATTATGTAAAAAAAATATTTTTTTCTTTCTTAGTGACTTTTTTTAGAAAAATAGGCATATATTTAATTTTCTAAGTCTCTCAAAATTATAAAACAGTTGATAATTGTTTTTTGTCAAAAAATGTTCCAGCATTTTGTAGCGAATATCGTCAACTGGTTGACGGTTTTGCGCTAATGCTGTTGGGAATAGTGGTGACCTGCTGACCACTGAAGAAAATGATGCTCAAGCGCGGTGGTACTGAAGAAAATGGAATGACAATGCCCACTGCAGCAGCAGGGTAAAAGTATACATACCTTCAATATTTCACCCTCAAAAATTAAGATGATTTTTTTTTATATGGTGTACTTTCTTGTATACAGAGTGGTCCATCCTAGCGTAATTATCCCATAGCGGTCTTACCCTCGTTCTTACCGTTCAAGTAGAAAAAAAAGATGTAAGAAAAAAGTTACATGGTTTTAATGAGACCTATAACCTAAAACTATTTTCGGCTATCAGGTGTTCTATATTGATGGAATTAACAAAAAGACATTTTTTTAAATGGAACACCAGATATATTTTTTGCATTTTCGTGTTCAGCTTTTTCAATTGTCTTATGCATGCCTGTATTTTGTTTTTAAATTGTATGTATGCAGTACTAGCAACTAAAAATTGAAAACTGAAAAAATCGCATTTTCAGTTTGCTTGAAAAAATTCACAAAAAATTGAACTTTTTAATTTTCAAAGTATCATTACTTATTTTTTTTCAAATGTGATTTGAAAACTTATTTTACTTATTTTTTTTTCGAGTTTTTTTTGTTCGGCCGTGATGAATAAGAGACAAGCCAAATAGTACGCAGCTGTCAGTTAGTCAGTCTGAATATTGTCGAACAAAGAAAAATGGCTTAAAGCGCAAAAAGAAATCTAAAGTGGAATCGTGGAATATCTGGCTTCATATCAGAATATCATATCAATAATTTCCTTTCGTTCATCCTACATATTACAGTAACACAAAAAAAAAATAGAGACATTATCAGACAGTTGAGAAAGCTGAACACAAAACTGCAAAAAATATAGAGGCGGATCTAGAAAACTTAAAAAAGTTTACTGAATTATTTTTTCAAAATTACGAAAATAAAAAGGGGTCGAAGGACCAACTTTTGACCCTCGACCTTGATATTTATTTTATTTAAAAAAATAAAAATCATACTTTTTTTTCAACATTTTTCTGAATATATTTTTCTGGCACTTTTGGAACATTTCCCTACCCTGCTGTTCAATTTTCTACCCCAAACTTGCAAACACCTGTAGGTATACCTATTTCAGAACAGGCGGGGCTTTGTTTGATTTTAATCTTTTCGAAATTGTTGTGAAGGGAATTTAGAAGACCTTCAAAAATGATGTGCAGTTCGACGTTCGACCTCTATTCCCATTTGAAATTCTTAAAAGGGTATAGTCACCCTAATACCTAGAAGGGTGGACGGTCGTAGAACGAATAAGGGAAAGACATATTGAAAATAACGTGTGTGGTGTTAGTCAAAAAGCCCCTCAAAAAAGCAAATCCGACCTGTGGCAGCTTTTTTCTCGCAAAAAAATGGTGCAGCAAAAAGTTGGAGGTGTGGGTGGGTTCTTTTTAAAAAATCACCTGTATGTAAAGTTTATAAGCGAAAACAATATAAAAGGTGGTAAAAATGTTAAACCGCGTTTTACTTTCGAGAAATTAAGGGTCCGGTGTAAAAGCTCTCTAAAATTTTGAGGGGTCCATGACATAGGAAAAGGTCAAGAAACCCTGCTCTATGATCATGACACCAACATGGCAATATTGGCAAAAGCCGAGGCACCCCTTGGTCTACTGCCCCTTAGGTATTTAAGTTTGGTTTTTATTCTTATCATATGCGGGGGTTGTGTGAAATAAAACCCACTGAGCTTTCGAGTGCTTTTGATACTGAAGTCCACCTTTATATTTTTATCCATCTAAAACCCTTAGATGGATAAACGCAAATAAGATTTTTGGGTTTTGGAAACCTGCCCCTGAAACTGGTTTTCCACCGTGGTGTTGGCCTTGGTCACGTGACGGGTATTTTCGCCCGACACATTGCCTTGTTGCCGTCCCTTCAACAAATGCATCCTTCCCGCTGAATTTTGAGTCGAAATGTCACAATGCTGCCAACAGTCTAACATTGACTTTCGTGTCGGGCGAACCCAGTGTCGGGCGAAAATACCGCAACCGGAAAATGATTCAATAGCATAACCTCAACTTGGGAAGATGTGTCAGCAGAATGTCAGAATTTGACACTTGACATTGCTGTCAGTGGGTTGACGTATGAAACACGCGGGCACTTTGAATACGTCACTGTTTTTAGCCCAGGAATTTTAGACGAAAAATCGATCGAACCTCAATAAAATTGGAGAGGAGCTGAATTTTTGCATACAAGCTCACTAAGGTGTCCTGAACATCCCACTGAAATTCCCAACCTTTCCCATGTGCGCGTCATGGTTTTTTTTAGGGGTAAAGATCCGATGCACATTTCTGCTGGAAACATCCAGTTTGGCTCGGAGGAAGTTGAAATTTGGCATACACACTTACTAAAGCGTGTAGAACAACATATGAGAGTTTCAAAACTTTTTATTGTAAGTGTCATGTCTTTCTAGAGGGAGGGGTAAAATGTCTCTTTTCGCAGTACAGATCGCAGTTGGCGGCGAAAAAGGCTGAAAATTGGCATAGAGACCCAGCAGAGTGTATCGATTGAAATCCTGATTTTCCCAAACTCTCCCATTCACACTTCTTGTTTTCTTAAGAGAGAGGGTGAAGAGCACATTCCCCCTAAAATTGTTTATTACAAGATGAGAAGAGCTGAAAATTTGTGAGAGTTTTCTAGTACTGATGCTGGTTAATATACTAGATCTCCTTATTTCTCCGATGCGCTTCATGGTTTATTTATTGAAAAGATGTTTATAACCTACTTTTCGCTGGAATCATCCAATTAAGGCTAAAATGAGCCAAAAATTCACAAGTAAGAATGAAAAAGTGCGCTGAACAAAATACTGGAGTCCTAAGTCTTTCTTTTATGCGCCTTATACGTTTTTCCTAATTTTAGAAAAAAAACGGTTGGAATGTGCATATCACGTAACTCATATAGATGTATTTGGGACCGGCGGCTGTCAGTCGGTGGCTCAGTGGATGACGCGCTGGAATATTAACTGACTGTCGTTACGGTTCGGGGTTCGATTCCGCATTGAGGTAGAATTTTTTTTCAATAAATATCCATCCAACTCAAGGAGGTTAGAATATAAGGAGGGAACGTAACCCAGCTTGTAGGCGAGGAAATTTGATGCGGAACGGGGTGAGGGGAAATCATGTATTTGAGTATGCAACCCGTAAGTTATGAACCACCCGAAGGTACACGAATCACAGAGGTCTATCCCACAGAATTATACAGCAAAGTGACAGCATATCATTCGTTTTTGTGGTTAAATTTTTTCATTTGTCAGTTTCGCTCTTCAATGTGGCATTTTCAATCGCTTTTGAGGTTTTTGAATGTGAAAACCGCAGCGATCGCCGTTCAGAGACAGTTTTTCCAAGCAAAAGACAATCAAAACTAGAAAATACTGTTGCACAAGTAAGTGAACCTGGAACAATAAATTTTGAAGTTACGAATATGCCCAATTCAAGATTTGCAGCTCCAAATGATTTGATTCTATCCTCTACGACGTGTGTCCTTGTCCAGTGCCGAATTGAAAAGGACATAACCGCCTTGCAAACTCATGGAAGACCAAACAAATGAAAAGCTCGAGCAAGCCAAAGTATGCCTCCTGCACTGCCCAGTGCACAGCTGCTGTGTAGGTACCTACCTTTTTAACCTAGTACAGTTACCAATATTGTGCGTACGGACCTACGTGTGTGTTGTACTAGTGTGCACCTACACTGGATAATTCATACTTATAAAATGGAAGCAAGTCAATTAGGTAATTGAGAGTCAAAAATGCCACAAAATTTTGATAATATTGGTTTTATCTTTCCAAATTCAAGGATGCCTATTTTTGGATTTCACATGCACGATCGAAGAGAAGATACTGCCTTTTACTCAAGAAGAAAGTGAATAAAGAAAAAAGTCACTTGAAGTATGACCGCCTCGACCCAGTCAACCTTCAAATTCTTTTGTGCATAGGTGATGATTTGATGAAATGGATATGATGTGAGGCTTAGCTTTAGGAGGCCTAGATCTTAGTTTAGAGCACCATGATGAAAGGCATTAAAAAACCACAGAATAATGATGAATCAGAAGAACGATACTGCTTGGCCCAAGAATTATTATTGAAACTTGAGTAAATCTCTTTGAAAATTTACAATTGAAAATAACTTTTCCATATTCAAGATCTCTGAACCTCACCAGAACATTCCATAATCAATAAGGAAGGATCGAGCACTACTGGTGGTCTCTGAAGAAGTAATGGAAAGATGGAGTGAATATTTCCAAGAGTTACTGAGTGCACAACCAAGGTAGACTGATGAAGACGACATTAACAAAGAAAATACGATCGAAGACAGAAATGAAGGGACGCTAACAGAAGACCTGAAAGAACAAAAGCATTCCTGAAACTGAAAAACGGCAAAGCTCCTGGACATGATAAATTTACATCAGAGATAATAAATAGCTTTGGGAGAAGAGGGAAAAAGATTGCTGCTGGAAATCTACAATATAAAGCATAGAAAAGAAAAGGGGGTTCTTAACGAGTGTGCAAACCATAAATGCATCACCTTGCTGAACATGCCAATGCAAATATACAACTACTGGGAAAGAAACTGAAAAAGACAATAGAGCCAACGTTGCTGAACACTCAGAGTGGACTCCGATAAAAAGGTAGCGTGCAAAGCCTCATCTTCACAATGCATCAAAAAATTCAGAGAGCAACGAGGAGTGAAAAAGAAACTAACTAGTGCTATAAAAAGTCTGTACAAGAATACCACCAGTAATATGTACTACTAAGACACTAATGAATAAAAAAGAAGTAACGAAGAAGACCAAGCTGAAAGTACCTATAATACGATTTTCAGATCAATACTGACTGATGACTCACAGGTGAGACATGGAAGTCTTATCTAAGAGAATGCAGAAGGAGCGTGAAGCAACGGGGATGAAGTATGCGTCTGCGGAGTAAAAAAAATAGTGAGGAGACACAATTCGTAACCCCGAGTAAGAAAAGAGCTAAGATGAGGCCTGCAACAAAATTTGTAGATAAGAGACAACTGAGTTGCTGAGGACGCCTAGAGAGCATGAACGAGGATGGACCAGTAGAACGATAAGCGAGAATGACAGGAATAAGAAATCAAGAAAGACAAAAAGAAGCATAGGACGCAACAGTAAGATAAATAACAGAAAATTGACTGAGCTGGAATAAAGGAAGAACGCTCGCTGAAGACAAGAGACGATGAGAAGTTCATACATCAAGAAAAATTTGATACTCAATGTCGAGAAAGAACTGAGTTTTATTGTTGATATTTTATGAGAATGTTACATTTTTATTTGTATTATTCACACCACTACGCCGCAAAATAAAAGGATGTTGATAAATATAAAACAAAATTCGACTGCCACTCTTATTGTCATCATCAGTGTTGCACCTCTTCTGTTTTCTTTCAATCTTTGTCATCCATTTCAGCCCCTTTTCGTCATCTCCCAACAATTGCCTCAGAGTTCTGCCCTCCTTCAGCGATTCTTGACATGACCTCAAGTGCTCCATCGTCTCACTCCTTTCCACAACATGATATACCCTGGTAGCTTCCAATAGCTACTCGTCTGTACCCCATCACCACACCCCAACCTTGCAAATCGCTGCTTCCAGCCTTCACGTTTGGATTAAGCGTGCATCTGGGCACTTTGCCTTGTAGGTCTTTGTATTCTTGGTTTGGCATATCTAGAGTCTTGTAGCTTGTTTATCTGCACCTGCTTCTGTTCATCTCTGTTCCTTCTGTTCTGCTTTCCATTTCTGCTACGCTATGCCCTTTTGCTTTTTCTGCTCGAAAAATTTCTTTCTGGGCGGTGACCGCTAGTGGTCTCGGCATCCAAAAGCCATGAAAGCTACTGATTCCGCCATTATGAAAATGAGAAATTGGCAAAGGAAAAACACAAACACAGAAACTGACTGATTCTGTCACTACGCTTTTCGCAGTGACAGATTTATGATTCTGTGGGATGGACCTCTGTGACTCGTGGTCGTGTGCCTTCGTGTGGTTCATAACTTACGGGTTGCATACCCAGAACGTGACGTCACACGGCTTCACTTTTTTGAGCTCATGTTCCCTCCTGCTATAATTATAACCTCCTTGATCCAACTACATTCAAGGAGGACTGAAAAATCTGCCGACAGGCTCTGTTGATTATTGCTGAATTGCTGAACTGCTCAACATAATACAAAAGTACATAATCCTTCGAATAAGCTTGCCAACCCTCTCTAGCGCGCCAATTTCAAATCGATAACAATACTTACAATGCACAGCCTGATTTTTATGGTAGGTACAATCAGGTATGATTGTGTTGGTCATTGAAAGAGTCCATGTTTAGAAGCTAAGGACGGAAAGACAAAGTTTTATCATTGATGTTGTGGTTCGAAAGGACTCTGAAAGACTATGGTTGGAACAATACTGATCAAAAAGAAACCATGGGGCATGGCAAAATGTTCAGAATTACCGATCAACTGATGTGAAGCGCGGAGGCGGTTGACGATTGGTTTTTTCCATCCAGATTTATGATGTCGGTGCACATGAAATCCAATACCAAGAAACAATGGCGGTACAAATGAGCGTGGTCTGCTGGTATAAACTCCCAACTGACCAATCGCTGCTCGTTTCTTATTTACTGCATCACATTTAGCACTCTTTGTGGAAATCAAACCATTAAGGAGCAACTCCAGACTTTCCGGCAGTTGCATTTCATTGACATAATGTCCCAGTGTGAGATTTTTGATGTTGTACAATTTGAAGTCGTTCTTGGATTTTGTTAATTCTACGATCAATGTGCCAGCAGCAGCAGCTGTAGTAAAGCATTTCTTGAGCTCTTTTATTGAGAACAAGAACGCTTGGTTTGCCAGGTAAATCAGTGATCACGATAGAATGGCCACAATGTTGTAGACGTTTCTCTTTAAACAGCTGACGCGATTGTATGTCGCATCCTATTCCATCAGTTCTTCCAAATTCACCAAAAACAAATGACAGTTTTCATTGTTCTTGATGTATCTTCATTTTCCAAGGAAGGCATGCTTTTTGGAAAGATGTTCAGGGCGGCCACCGGGCCACCTGATCGCTGATATCTTGGGACGTTTCTGATGACAATCTAGGTAATATTATTCCTGGGCGATGACAATATCGACTATCGACACACGATTACGTACAATGTCCCCCATTCGTCAACACGTGAATCGCACTGCCTCACCACATTTTCTTTAAAATCGAGTTTTGAGACGCATGAGTGTTGCGGCTGTATTTTGGATGGTTTTTGTTTTGAAATTTTCAGAGGCTTCATCACCGCATAGACAGCACCCTTTTTAATGGTTGAACTGCTGGTGCACGCCTTAGCACCGAGCTCTACAATCTCTTTTGAAATGGTAGACCTTCGCGTGTAATCTCTCCTGATAGAAACATCCGAGGAAACAACTCAAAAGTTATTTGTCTTGATCGATTGTTGAGCAACCTGAATAACTCACCTGCATCTCTTATGTGCGTATACCTAATGGGGTACCTAATGATGAAGTTTTTCATTTGCAGTTTTGAAAAAATTGCTGGTTGCCATCACCTCGCTCTTGACTAGCCTCTATCAGACCTCTTATACCTTTTGTAACCTGAATGTTGTCTCCTTCCTAAAGAGACCTCTTGCACCGGAAACAGACTTCTATATCGACCGTCCGCTTTGACCGTCCGTTCTGTTCTCGAAATCTTTGTTTAATAATTATTTGGTTATGTAGGTACCTATTTATCTATTGATACTTATATTCTCTCATTGATTTACTTAGGTATTCATTTATTTATTCATTTTTTCCGAGATTTTTTCAATCCAAATCTCATTTCTACTATCAAGATAGAGGGTTCTCCGCCTTTTCCCTGGACAACAACGGATTTACTTTTGCTTTTCCTGCTCATTAAACATCAGCAATCTACGTCTTCTTTGGTCAATCAAGTAGATTTAACACTTCTTCTAAACGTATTCTCTTTCCTGTAAAGACTCATTTTTCCTGTTTACTTGAAGATCTGTTTGACTTTCTAAAATTACTTCTTTGACCAACCGGTTTTGCCGTTAGGCATTTTCAGGGCTGTAATTAGTCTATTGAAGCTATTGTATATTAAAACGAATATATGATTTCACTTGAGAAGTGCCATTTTGAGTTATTTAGGTGATGAATTCAAATGTTTTCTTGTGTTTACTTCGTTTTGGAAAGAAAATTCAAAATCATAACACCTGAAAAACATTTGAATTTACTACCTACCTGAATAACTCGAAAGGTCACTTCTCAAGTAAGGTCATATTTATTCGTTATAATATACAATAGCTTCAATAAACTAATTACAGCCCTGAAGATGCCTAACGGCGAAACCGGTTGGCCAGAGAAGTAATTGTGTGGTGTAACTTTAAGAAAAAGAATAAAAACCAACAAGAGTAGGTATCTAAAGTTTCCCGTACGGAAAAATACTATTGAAAACTACAGAAAAAAACTACTTGGAAACTACTGAAATTGCCAGTAGTTTCCAAGTAGTATTTTGGACCTACTACTGCAGCAGTAGTAACCACTGCAGCCAGTAGTAACTACTCCCAGTAGTAACCACTCCCAGTAGTATTTTGGACCTACTACTGCAGTAGTACGACTACAGCCAGTAGTAACTACTCCCAGTAGTATTTTGGACCTACTACTGCAGTAGTACGACTACAGCCAGTAGTAACCACTGTAAGTAGTACGTACGACTAGTAGTACCTATAATAACTACTGTCAGTAGTCCTCTGTAGTAGCCCCCTGCCAGTGGTGCGTAGGTAGGTAGGTAGGTACCTGTAACAATAACCGTAAATGTAATGTAACAATAACCATGTGTTGAAACACTGATGCCATTGCATCTCAATCTACTTAGTCTAGGCAAAATAAATTTCTCTAAAGCCTGTTTTTCAGAATTTTAATAAACGGATACCTTTCAAAAATTGACTGTGTGGCATTATCCTTGAGCCTGACGAACTCCCATATTATGATACTTCAAGGTACCTACCTAGGTATTATCTACTCACCACTCACAACCAGCACATTTTCTCGTAGGCAAAAATCTTTCATTTTTCCCATTTTTAATTGGCCTAGTATTACATTTTCACTTTCTGGCAATTCTGTTATGATTTTTTGTCTCACTTCAGATCCTTTAAAGGGTTGATTTTTGATCCAAGACTGAAACCAAGCTTGAACGGGTTCCCCATCTTCATCAATAAATTGTGCAATAAAACACTTCTCATGATCGATTTCTAATTACCGGGAGCACACACAACACACGTACGTATAAATAAAATGTAGAACATTGTACTTCATCAAATAATAACTCATTAGACCAGGAAACGGCTAACTTTGATTTCAAACGAGTTTGGCTTGAACTAACGCAGGAGCAGAAGGAAACAGTTGACAGTTAAAGTTTTCCTGTCAGTGCTGCCAACGTGGCAACTCATCCCCAGATTTGTAAATGAGACAATAATGAGATGAAACCATGGTGAAGAATCACGGCAAATATAATAAATTGCTAGAGAAGAGAGGTTCTAAACACCCAATAAAAATTTCGATTACATTTATTACACTAGAGGTCGTGAATGTTTTACTTTGAATGGTGACACTTTCAAATTCCGTGGTTGTTGTATTGGTGTTGGCGCTCTGTCTTCTGTCTGTCAAGTCAATGACAGCGTCAAAAACTGTCAATTTGGGCCTCGGGGCCTCCTCGCACCTCAAACTTCTCAAAGTGCAACTGCAACTCGTCAAACAGATGATTAGGTACCTAATCCATGAAAAACAAAACAAGAGGTTGAAATATAATGAATAAGCGAAGAGGGCCTTATAAGTATAAACGCGGTATAATTACACTGATAAATTGTAGGTATTTACCTACTTGTGAATTCTGTAAAAAATGGTAACCTACTTAATATTTGTTGGAAAATATCTGTGTTTTATTCACTAATATTGTATATACAATATGTACAATATACGTGTAGGTACCTATTCGCAAAAGTAGTTTCCATCATGCAGTATAGTTAAATAATGAAACTACTCAGTAAAGAATAAGTAGTCCTCAGTAGTAAAAACACCAGTGATTTTAGTAGTTTTAGTAGTCACTCCGAGCTGACTACTGAAAACTACTCAACAGATATTGATCAAGTAGTAGTTTTAAGTAGTTACTACAGAAAACTACTAGCGATAAAATGATGGAGTCGTAGTAGTAACTACTGAAAACTACTGATCAATCAGTGTTCAAGTAGTCAACTACTACAGAAAACTATTAGCGATGTAGTAGTTTTGAGTAGTTCACTATTGAAAACTACTAGTCAACTACTGGTTTTTAGTAGTTTTTTTCCGTACGGGTTCACTTGCGCACTCCATCACTTCACTGAATGACTATATTCACTTTTTTTTGCGGTAAGAGACGGTTATACTGGTTAAATTTTTGATTTGTATTCATTTTGTTTGGAATTTTTTTGTTTATAATATACTGTTGATTATTTATTGATTGTTTTTTTTCCTTTTATCCCATTTCGAATACACAGATTTCCAAAACCCATTAGAACTAGGGTCTTGGTTTCAGCAGGAAGTAGATGTTTGCCACCTTGAAAAAGCTGATGATTGTATCGACGGTTTATAGATAGACTAAAAGCGACCTTTCTAGCCCCAAGGCATAAGCGGCTTAAGCTAGTCACCCAGAGCAGATGGTATTGATTGGTGAACTGGTCACGAATTATGATTACATATTTTGTTTGAGATTTCAACTTGATGTAAAGATTTACCACGTTATTAATAAGTGACAAACAGTTGTTCTTCAATAAAAGATCGCTGTGAAAAAGTCTGAAGTTTTGACTAGCAACTAGCAATCTTTAAAAGACAAAGATTGTAGTTGATAGAAATTGCTAGATGGACGCCGGTCAAAGAACCAATCGAGGAACCAATGGACCATGCTTATCAGAAATGGACCAAGCGACATTTTTAGTGAAAATGAGCTATCGCCAATAGTCAACTCAATAGTGCATCACAACTCATTTTGATAAGAAAAACTAGAAAAAAAAATTGAATCATAAGAAAGTCATATCGAAAAAAACAACTTTTAGTATTTATTATAGACAGAAAGTGAGCGATCAATGTAGAATTATTCAGAAAAGAACTCAAAAGCCTCTACGAACCGTTTACTTTAGCATGAAACTAATTTTGAATTTATACACATTATTGAAGAACAAAGAACTGGATGGAAAAAACCAATCGTCAACCGCCTCCGCGCTTCACATCAGTTGATCGGTAATTCTGAACATTTTGCCATGCCCCATGGTTTCTTTTTGATCAGTATTGTTCCAACCATAGTCTTTCAGAGTCCTTTCGAACCACAACATCAATGATAAAACTTTGTCTTTCCGTCCTTAGCTTCTAAACATGGACTCTTTCAATGACCAACACAATCATACCTGATTGTACCTACCATAAAAATCAGGCTGTGCATTGTAAGTATTGTTATCGATTTGAAATTGGCGCGCTAGAGAGGGTTGGCAAGCTTATTCGAAGGATTATGTACTTTTGTATTATGTTGAGCAGTTCAGCAATTCAGCAATAATCAACAGAGCCTGTCGGCAGATTTTTCAGTCCTCCTTGAATGTAGTTGGATGGATATTTATTGAAAAAAAATTCTACCTCAATGCGGAATCGAACCCCGAACCGTAACGACAGTCAGTTAATATTCCAGCGCGTCATCCACTGAGCCACCGACTGACAGCCGCCGGTCCCAAATACATCTATATGAGTTACGTGATATGCACATTCCAACCGTTTTTTTTCTAAAATTAGGAAAAACGTATAAGGCGCATAAAAGAAAGACTTAGGACTCCAGTATTTTGTTCAGCGCACTTTTTCATTCTTACTTGTGAATTTTTGGCTCATTTTAGCCTTAATTGGATGATTCCAGCGAAAAGTAGGTTATAAACATCTTTTCAATAAATAAACCATGAAGCGCATCGGAGAAATAAGGAGATCTAGTATATTAACCAGCATCAGTACTAGAAAACTCTCACAAATTTTCAGCTCTTCTCATCTTGTAATAAACAATTTTAGGGGGAATGTGCTCTTCACCCTCTCTCTTAAGAAAACAAGAAGTGTGAATGGGAGAGTTTGGGAAAATCAGGATTTCAATCGATACACTCTGCTGGGTCTCTATGCCAATTTTCAGCCTTTTTCGCCGCCAACTGCGATCTGTACTGCGAAAAGAGACATTTTACCCCTCCCTCTAGAAAGACATGACACTTACAATAAAAAGTTTTGAAACTCTCATATGTTGTTCTACACGCTTTAGTAAGTGTGTATGAAAAATTTCAACTTCCTCCGAGCCAAACTGGATGTTTCCAGCAGAAATGTGCATCGGATCTTTACCCCTAAAAAAAACCATGACGCGCACATGGGAAAGGTTGGGAATTTCAGTGGGATGTTCAGGACACCTTAGTGAGCCTGTATGCAAAAATTCAGCTCCTCTCCAATTTTATTGAGGTTAAAACCTAAAATTCCTGGGCTATTTGTTCGCATTTCGGATCTGTCTTTTGGTTTAGACCCTACTCTGTGGTTTAGACGTATTTGGTATCTTTTTCAGGCGTATTGTTGATCACTGATTGTTGAGCTGGAACTGGAACAATCGAAACTTCAATTACTTTTTTCTCGGCCGAAAAATTTTTTATTTGTATTTTAGCTGCACAGTTGCCCATTTTATATATTTAAGCAAAGGTCAATACCAATAAAATCGTATTTTGTTATTCTTGTATACGACGACCCCATTGAATAAATTGTTATTATTATTATACCAGTGATCTCATATCCCCTAAGTCCGATCTGGTGTATTCTTGGTTGCCTGCTTCAGGAGCTATTCAGATCAATTCCTGAAAAGAAAACTACCCTTCAGTTAGCAGTAGAGGGTTGATTTTTGGGAAGGGGTGCTGCAGCTCTAGCAGTACTTCTGTGCAAAAAAATCAATCCCCTCAGAGGGGCATCTACCCCTCGCCGGCAGTCTGCTGACCGCCTGTGTTTTAGGAACTTCTCACGACCTTTGTTTGCATTTTGGATTGTCTTTTTGTTTAGGTAGCTGTATTTGGTATTTGGTATTTGATCCTCTTCCAGACGCATTCTTGATCACTGATCGGATCTAGGAAAAAACATCGCTGGAAAAAACATAGCCGGAAAAAACATAGCGGAGAAAACATAGCATGGAAAAAACATCGCAGGGAGAAAACATAGCATGGAAAAAACATAGCAGGATAAAACATAGCACGGAATAAACATCGCACGGAATAAATATCGCGGAAAAAAACATAGCAGGGAGAAAACATAGCAGGGAGAAAACATAGCATGGAAAAAACATAGCAGGATAAAACATCGCACGGAATTAATATCGCGGAAAAAAACATAGCAGGGGAGAACGGTGCTGGGACAATTCTTCGCAAGCATTGCGCCCGCGCATACTTCAAGACACAAGGGGGCTAGCAGGACTCAAATAGCCACAATGTAGACACAAGGCTAGATAGGGCTTCGAAAAACACAAAAAGGCATGAGGGGCTCAATGGGGCTCCAAACGACATTAGGAGACACAAGGGTGCTCAGCAGGGCCTAAACCACTACACTGTAGACCAAGAGAGGATAAGTCTGTAAATATCGCAAAAAGGACTGATAGGACTCACTAGGGCTCCAAATGACACCCTAAGGCATAAGGGGGGCCTATAGGGCTCCGATCAACACGTGAAGACACACAGGAGCTGACTAGAGCTCCGCAACAAATACGGGTTGGAAAGGGGCTCAACAGGGCTACAAATGACACATAAAGACACAGGGGGGCCTGATAGGGCTTTGAGAAACCTGGAAAGGCACAAGAGAGCTTTCTAAGATGCCAGAAATGTCAAGAGGTCAGAAGGGGGTCACCGAGGCCCCAAACCATAATTGTAGACACAAGGGGGCTCATTAGGGCTCCAAACGATACTTAAAGATACAAGGGGGCTCAGCAGGGTTTGAAACGCTTCAATGTAGATATAAGGGAGGATAGGATTCTTATAATTGCAAAAAGGCCTGGCGAGGCCCACTAAGGCGCCAAATGAAACTTTGAGACACAAAGAGAGCTCGAAGAGCCCTGTAGAACTTCGACCAACACATAAAAAGACTCATAGGAGCTAAATAGAGCTTCGAAAACTAGCACAATGTAAAAAGGGGCTCAGCAGAGCTATAAATGAAACATAAAGACACAGGGGGGCCACATAGGCCTCTGAAAACATAAAAAGGCACAAAGGAGCTGCTAAGATTCCGGAAACTTCGAGAAATCTGAAGGAGGTCCTCGAGGAGGTCACCTGGTCTGCAAAAGATAATTGAAGACACAAGGGGGCTCAATAGGGCTCCAAACGATACTTGAAGATACAAAGGGGCTTAGTAAAGCTTGAAACGCTTCGATGTGGACACAAGAGAGGAGAGGCCTCTATAAATCGGACGAAGGCCTGGCGGGGCTCACTGGGGCTCCAAATGACACTTGGAGACATGAGGTGGCCCCGTAGAACTTTGACCAACACACAAAGATTAACAGGAGCTAACTAGAGCTTGAAAAAAGGAGCTTAGCAGGACTACAAATGTAACATGAAGACACAGAGGGGGGGCACATACGGCTCTGAAAAACTCAATAAGGCACAAAGGAGCTTTCTGAGATTCCAGAAACATCGAGAAATCAGAAGGGGGTCACCTGGTCAGCAAACGATAATTGGAGACACAAGGGGCTCAATAGGGCTCCAAACGATCCTTGAAGATACTTGAAGAGCTTGAAAAACTCACACATTGAAAAAAGGGGCTCAGCAGGGCTACAAATGAAAAGTAAAGATACAGGGGGGCCACATAGGGCTCTGAAAAACTTGATAAGGCACAAAGGAGCTTTCTTAGAATCCAGAAACATCGAGAAACCAGAAGAGGGTCACCCGGTCTGCAAACGATAATTGAAGACACAAGGGGGCTCAATAGGGCTCCAAACGATACTTGAAGATACAAGAGGGCTCAGTAGGGCTTGAAACGCTTCAATGTAGACACAAGAGAGGAGAGGCCTCTAAAAATCGGACGAAGGCCTGGCGGGGCTCACTGGGGCTCTAAATGACAGTTGGGGACACGAGGTGGCCCCGTAGAGCTTTGACCAACACATAGAGACTAACAAGAGCTAACTAGACCTTAAAAAACTAACACATTAAAAAAAAGGGGCTCAGCAGGGCTACAAATGAAACAAAGACACAAGGGGGCAACATAGGACTCTCAGAAACTTAATAAGGAACAAAGGAGCTTTCTTAAAATCCAGAAACCTTGAGAAATCAGGAGAGGGTCACCTGGTCCGCAAACGATAATTGAAGACACAAGGGGGCTCAATAGGGCTCCAACAATACTTGGAGATACAAAGAGGCTCAGTAGGGCTTGAAACGCTCCAATGTAGACACAAGAGAGGAGAGGCCTCTGAAAATCGAGCGAATGCCTGGCGGGGCTCACTGGGGTTCCAAATGACACTTGGGGACACGAGGGGGCCCGTAGAACTTTGATCAACACATTAAGACTAACAGGAGTTAACTAGAGCTGATGAAACTGACACATTATAAAATGCTGCAAACGATAATTGAATACATAAGGGGGCCCAATAGGGCTCCAAACGATACTTGAAGATACAAGTGGACTCATAGAGCTTGAAACGCTTCAATCTGGACACAAGAGAGGAGAGGCCTCTCAAGATCGGAAGAAGGCCTGGCGGGGGTCACTGGGGCTCCAAATGACACTTGGGGACACAAGGGGGCACCGTAGAACTTTGATTAACACATAAACACTAATAGGAGCTAACTAGGGCTTGAAAACTAACACATTGTGAAAAGGGGCTCAGCAGGGCTACAAATGCAACATGAAGACAATGGGGCCTATTAGGGCTCTGTGGAACTGTCCAAGGCATAAGGGCGAAGCAAATCCCCATCA
This sequence comes from Anaspis maculata, assembly GCA_949128115.1. Taxonomy (NCBI): domain Eukaryota; kingdom Metazoa; phylum Arthropoda; class Insecta; order Coleoptera; family Scraptiidae; genus Anaspis; species Anaspis maculata. The sequence goes on from OX421961.1 coordinate 26,874,119, forward strand.
AGATACCCAAGGGGATTCATAAAGATCCCAAACGATACCTTGTAGAGACAAGGGGGCTCAACAAGGCTTGAAACGCTACGTAAAAACCCAGTGGGGGATAGGGCTCTGAATATCACACTCACACTCGGCCTCATTAGAGCTCCAAATTTTCCGGCGCGAAGAATTGTCTAGCGTAGAATTGTCCGGCGAGTTGTCCGGTCACCGGCGAGAACATAGCATGGAAAAATCACAGCCAGGAAAAAATTCTGCTACAGACAGCCCCTATAGGTACTTATTTATGTCTTTGACTTGAACGACTCTCATAGGTACCTACTTGAATCTCACGACCCAAACATGATACCTTACCGTGTGTAGACTTCCATCATGCACATCATGCACGGCCAGACTTCTGATATATCCAGGCCTCCACCCCAGGCGGCCCCCATTCGTACTTAGACCTGTACTGAAGACTTCATTTCCGCGTACTTGCGGTCATACTTGATTTTGATAGTTGGGAGACCACAGGAGATTTGGAAAAATACACCCTTGCGATGTTATTTCCCTGCTATGTTTTACCGTGCGATGTTTTTTCCGGCTATATTTTTTCCGCTATGTTTTCTCCTGCGATGTTTATTCCATGCTATGTTTTTTCCGGTCGATGTTTCTTCCGTGCGATGTTTCTTCCGTGCGATGTTTTCTCCATACGATGTTATTTCCATGCGATGTTTTCTCCTGCTATGATTTTTCCGCTATGTTTTTTCCTGCGATGTTTTCTCCTGCGATGTTTATTCCGGTTACCACTGAGGATTGAGCAGGTTTGTGTTCAACGGTCTGACGTATCATGTCCCGTGGAGGTTTTAGAGATCAAACAGAAACAAGCTCATCAAATCAATCACATCAACGTTTGATGGAGATGAAAAAGTCGGCCCGAGAGTCGGCCTTTAGATTTATGCTTGGAGCATAAGGCTTCAGGAGAATTCGAAAAGTTTTAAATAAGTCGAAGTTAATAATAGATAGCTACTTAGCTAGGAAAATTAAAAATCGGCAAAACAATTTTGGCGCTACAAATGCCTTGTTTTCAAAATCACCCGCCACTTTCCAAGACTTTTTGGCGGTTCATTGGAGAGGACACCAGACCACGTGACCTTTCGGCCCAATCAGAATCACCCGCTGCTTTTGACATTTCTTGGCGGCAAACGCTTCTTTGACAGTTGTTGTTTTGGCGAAAAGTGCTGATAAAGAGTTTGTGACGAAAATTCCACAAAACTCGCGCAAACAGATGAAAATTTTGTGAATTCCCATGCTCGAACGCCACAGTGACCCGGACCACATGTAACGCATCAAATTCTACACAGTTTTTGATGCATTTTCCAGCCCAGGTAAGCCTTGTTTACAATAACCTCAAGTTTGCCCAACATTAGAATTCCAATCTGAATTTATAGGTCACATGTAATGAAGCCGCACATTCTCAAAGTTCATTCATCAAGCTTCACGAGTAGACGTCGAGCCTTGTTCCCAGCGGATGAAAATATTGAAAATTCCACATCAGAAGACTTCGGGAGCCCTCTAGTTTATGATTCAGACGAATCACAAACAAGCTCTTACACAATTAATGATTTTGATATAATCGACGTCGTAGACGCTTCTGATAATAGCACACCACAAAACAGTAAAGCTGCTGATTCGGTCACGTCCGATGACAGCGCTTTTGAATCCCCAACTTCGCTAAAACACAAAACTCCCCAAGACTTGCCAGATAATTCAAAAGTGCCACGTCTTCGTAAGGCGTTGGCCCCGCTAAATGTAGACGAATCTGCTTGCAAAAACCCCAAGGTGCGCACCGCGCTATTCACTGATATTTCTCCGAGAAGTTTTTACCCCAAAACTAGGTTGTCGAACAATACAAAGAATTTGTTGAAAAAAACAATGAGTGCTAGGAGAAATTCGAATCGGAGGGCTTCGTACCCCGGTACAAAAAAGAGGGTCGCTGGGCAAATCAACGCCGGCGTGACTCACTCCATTAAAAAACCCAAAAAACCAAAGAAGTTATCTTTGAATGACGCAAGCCGAATTTTCGACCAAATTACAGAAAGTTCACCTTTGAATCAGTTTCTGGATGAAACGCATGATAAAAGCAGCGACGAAGAACTTTTGAGTTCGATTGTCCCTGACCACACAGCACCAGCACCAATGATCAAACCTGCTATAGAACCAGAGCCACCCGTGCATCGTTTAATAAAACCTGCTGTAGAATCAGCAGGATTTGACTTTGAAGACGATACTCCAATGGAGGAATCTAATAAGAAATTCTTCAAAAGCTCCAGATCCAAGGGTAGCTCAAAACGCCCCTTGTTGAACGACTCCAGCAATTTCTTCGTGGACAAACCAGTCAAACGCCTGAAAATCTCCACCTTGGAGGATTTCGACAGAAACAACGAACCGCTTATATCCAACAGCGAAATTTCGAATCTCATTGATGCTCTGGACGACGACAGCGAAGAGAAAGAGAACGGCAGCAACGACACCTCCTCCATTTCCGACATCTTGATGTCGCCCACGTCTCAGATGTGCGACATGGCTTCGGGCCTGGCCATAAACACTCCGAAAAAGGTCCGCAATTTGAGTCCGGTTCTCGAAAATATTCCCGGACCGAAACTGTTTCCGGTTTTCTATGCTGACGCGGCGAAGAATGCGTGCGAAAAGAAAAATTCTCCGTCGTGTCCGAAGGAAAAGAAGATCAAGTACATAAAAGACAAGTCGCAGATGCTTCTGGATGCTGGACAGAAGAAGTTTGGCCTGACGCAGTGTCCCGAATGCGAAATCGTCTACCACATTGGCGATCCCGGCGATGAAATCATGCATCAGAATTACCACAGTAACGGAAACGTGTTCCGCTACAGCGTAAGTAGTAGCCGTAGTCCGTAGTAGTTCCAGCTTTCCACTTCCATACATACGACTTCAGTCAGGGTCGTAGAAAAAAATACATTCATCTATTTCTTCCAATAAAAAAAATTGATAATTCGCATGTGCTTCTGACTAATTTACATCCACTAAATCCAACTATGGAATTAGATGTTGATTGTAGTTTGTAACATTTTTACAAGAAGGCCTGTACACAACTCCTAGAAGCATTATTTGTGGATCTGTGTTCAGTTTGCAGCAACTAAAACTTTTTTGTACGTTTTCACCAGTTCGTATTTGACATCATTAAGGCACACCCTGCAGAATAATAATGATAATCTGTTCTCAGGAGTGGAAACATGAGCGGATTGTGCTTGAAAACGACCACTGCAAAGTAATAAAGATCCTGCCTGGCGACTCTCCAGTGTGGTGGAAGAAAGTCAACCAAGTTGTCGATGTCGTGAACCGCGACCTGGGCTTTTACGACGTCAACTTCAACCTAAACGATGCGCAGGTTCTTAGTTTTCTCACCTAATTCTTATTCCCGTTCCCACTATACCCCAGGATTTTTTTTTTTAGATATATTTCTACATAACATCCCGAAAAATCGTCGGGATCTTGATTGCCGAACCAAGGGATGGTGGAAGCAGGCTGCTGACCCAACCCGCGGACCAGGCTGACCTGTGCTCCGAGCTGACTGTGCCAATAAAATGCGGCGTTTCGCGGATTTGGGTCCACAAGGCCCACAGAAAATCTGGCATCGCTTCCGTTCTGATGGACAGTCTGAAAATGTCTTTCATTCCGGGTGAAGTTTTGGAAAACGACGACATCGCCTTCAGTTCGCCGACACAGATGGGCAAATTTTTCGCGGCGAGCTATTTTAAAACGACTCAGTTCTTGATTTACTGTTAAGCGTATGTGTTTGTTGATAGTTGCAATGTTGTTCATACAAAATCTTTAATATATTTATAATCGATTTAAGTATAATGTGTACGTAAATTTTAACACTCTTAGTTTATAGTAAGCTTTAAAGTTAGATAGGTCAGATGAGGAACTGTACCTATGATTGTTTTTTATCAATTCATGTGCCACTCTACGTGCCAGTATAAAAGTAGTTTTAATATCCAATATATTTTATCCAGTTTTTCAAATATTCGTGATATTTACAACTTTTTGAAATGTAATTAATGATAGGTAATGTTAAAATTCACAGGTTTTGTATTTTTTTTAATTCGCACTTGAGAATCTGTATTTTTTACTTCAATAAATTTGAGTGTAATATTTTGTGGTGTTTTGTCTAGCTTATCTTTTGTCTGAACATAACATTGGTATATAGTAGACTATTTGGGTCTGTCTTGGATTCTCGCCTTGTTTTGAATTGCTGCTATATCATTTCTACTTTGCTGAAGAGTTGAAAATGAAGCTGAAAGTGGATGATAGCTCTGGCTTTTTGTTTCCTAGTACATACAGTTACCAGTGAACCTAGGTATCTATTGTTCAAACTGGGCTCCCACCACATATCACTTTTTGTTTAGGTACCTACCAAATGGGGTATAATACTGAGCGCGTGTGAAAGTTTATTTGAGTCCATATGTAACGACCCACAAAACAATCGTATTACCAAGCAAACTCTCCAACTTGCAAACATGCCACCACAAAATGATCCTCAAATTCAGCACCAGCAGCACACAGCGTAGACATCCCAAAATGCATACAAGCGACCCTACAAATTCCCACAGCGCAAAGTGCCACGAAATCGTGACCCACCACACAAATACCCACCGTAAATAATTCCCACCGTAATCGGATCCGACCTTACAAATTCCCACCGTACAAATTTCCACCATACAAATACCCTTGGTTTAGTATCAAACTCTTATACTGAACCAAGCAAATACCCACTGTAAATAATTCCCACCATAATCGGATCCTACCGAACAAATTTCTACCACACAAATTCCCACTCTCAGCCTAGCTCAGATCAGAGCCACCTTTGTATGGGCTAGGCTGAGAGTGGGAATTTGTATGGTATAAATTTGTATGGTTAGGAATTTGTAGGGTCGGATCCGATTACGGTGGGAATTATTTACTGTGGGTATTTGTATGGTGGAAATTTGTTCAGTGAGTAATTGTACGGTGGGAATTTGTAGAGTCGGATCCAATCATGGTGGGAGTTATTTACGGTGGGTATTTGTGTGGTGGATCACGAGTTCGTGGCACTTGGCGTTGTGGGAATTTGTAGGGTTGCATGTATGGCGCGATGTGACGGAGAAAAAGTGTCTGCCCTGACCGGGACTCGAACCCGGGTCTTCCATTTGCCGGATGGATACTCTGACCGCTAAGCTATCGGGGAGACAACAGTTCCTCCGCCACATGCCCACATGAGAGCCGCCACACATGTATGCATTTTGGGATGTCTGCGCTGTATGCTGCTGGCGCTGAATTTGAGGATCATTTTGTGATGGCATGTTTGCAAGTGAGAGTTTGCTTTGTGGTACGAATGCGCTGCAGAAATTGGCGCTTTGACAGACACGGCCTTGTGGCACTTTGCACGATGGACTTTTGCTCTTTGGCATGTTTGAGATGTGGGATGAATCCCCTGTGGGCTGTTTTGTGGCCTTCCGTTAATTTTACTGTGAATGTCACAAAAAAGCAGCAGGGGACGGTTCCGTTTAAAATATCATCCAGTGAGGTCATCAGATTTTACACTATTTGGTAACCTTGCTTGTGTTACGATAGCAATAAAGAATTTCTGTTTCAAACTTTCAAGCCAGTTGTCAAACTGACAGTTTTGATTGCAAACAATAAGTACCACTCTGTTATTTGTTCTTTATTGGTTCATGCATGGTTTATTGCCTCTATTTTCATAAGAATAATGCTGATTAAGGCCAAGACGTGTTTTATTGCTACATAGTTGTTCCAATACCAAAGAATTTGCACCCAACGAGTAGCTATACACCCAACAAACTCTCGGTTGTTTCGTTTTCGTCGGGGACGGCATATGGGAGGCGGCGGCTCAAACTATTTTTCCTGCGATGTCGAATGGACAGGAAACACGATAGTTTTTGTCCGGTGTCTGTAACTTCTGTGGCTGTTTTTTCGTCGGGGGCGGCGGCGGATGAAACTATTTTTCTTGCGATGTCGAATGAACAGGAAACACGATAGCTTTTGTCCGGTGCCTGTAACTTTAGTGGTAATTTTTTTCGTCGGGAGCGGCGTATGGGGGCGGCGGCGGCAACTATTTTTCCTGCGATGTCGAATGGACAGAAAACACGATAGTTTTTGTCCGGTGTCTGAAACATTTGTGGTTCTATTTTTTTCGTCGGAGGCGGCGGCCGCTGAAACTATTTTTCCTGCTATGCCGAATGGACAGGGAACACGATAGTTTTTGTCTGGTGTCTGTAACTTCTGTGGTTTTGTTTTTTCCGTCGGGTGCGGCGTATGGGGGGCGGCGACGGCTGAAACTATTTTTCATGCGATGGCGAATGGACAGGAAACACGATAGTTTTTGTCCGGTGTCTGTAACTTGCTTGCTTTCCGTTGAGCGTCGGGGCGGCAGCGGATTTTTGATCGATAAATTAATAAGTGTCCCAGAGGCGTCAGACAATCAGAAAGAGCTATCCCAAACCGACCCAGCAGTGTAAGCAGAAGCAGACTGCAGAGAGAAGTGCGGTGCGAGTAGTGCATAATTTGCCGGGGAGCACAGATGCGTTGCCAAGGCGACCCGACTCCCGGCGACACACACGAAAGCATGATAACGATCGCGTTATCGACAGACAAACCGAGCGTTGTTCTTAGGATAGCTCTGTCAACTCTGGCCGCTGAAATTCGAATTGCAATATTTGTTGTATGAAATTAACTGGGAGTCCTGACCTTTTCGATTTTACGTTCTTGACACTATCGATTAAAAAAATTAAAAATTGCATATGGGGTGGAACTTAGTCAACTATGCACATATTGCTTGAGTTTCCTTCTTGAAACCGCTGTCCATAACAAATAACCGGCGAGTCACTTATTTTACCATTGCACATTGCACTCCAAACGCAATGTTGCCAAATAGGGTATCACCTGATGACGTCACTGGATCATGAAGACCTTTCTAGCGTCTTTTTTTGCGTTTTTTCCGCCTTATAATTGAGATCAAAGTGAAATAAACTACCATATGTTCATCAGGGAGTGTTCAGCTCCAGATTGCGCATTAAAAAAAAAGAATTATATCCGAATGCAGGAAATCAGAATGATGATCAGTGACCCACGTTCAATGGGCCTTATGAATAAAGACTAAGTAATTGCTTTTGCTTAAAATCTACCAGCAAAAAACGGAAAAACATCTGGAAATGAGAATTGAAACCAATGTTATTATTTCAATCAGTTACTCAAATGCTCAGTGAAACCTGAATTAATGAGTTCCTTGAAGTTTCTGAGTTTTTTGAGAATTTTCTAGGAACAAAAATCAAGCAAAAGCAATTGCTTAATCTTTATTCATTCAATAACCGCAGTCGTACGGATAATTGGATACGTTTTCCAACGGTTCAAACTATTCTATATTTGAAACGACTCAGTTTTTGAAAATTATGAGATAAACAAAGCGAATCCTGAAAATTCTCCTGCTCTAAAAAACTTTCAAATAAAACGCGACTTCCCTAGAAGAGGAGAATAAATTAATCACTTTGCAATTTGTGTTTGCCGCGTATGTAAATTCCAAAACTTGCGGCTATAGTTCCAGATTCAAATCAATGATAAACAAAATGATCGGTTGTTCAGATTTCACGCAATTTCCGTCAGTCAGTCAACTAGCGTCCCCTCCGAGAAAATCCACTAAATCTCCAATTAGGTTAGCTTCATCTCTTTTTTTTGTGCAACCCGCGGTTGGTCTTATAGGTAATAATTACATGAGCCGTTCAAAACCAGAATGGTGTAAGTCATAAAACATCATTTTGAGATATGGCCCTGAGAAGTTGGAAGATCCCATTTGAATGTACAGCGAGGCAGAGAAGTGGAGATGTGTAATTTTTTTGCAAAAAGTGCTGCGTTTTTTATTCTTAGCCTCAAAAATAGAGCAAGAAAAGGAGATCCTGATTATATCAAAAATCAAAACTGCGCAGATTGCTCAAAATCGTGACTTACACCACTGTGGTTTCCATGGGCTCATATATCCCATTCCCTCAGGTTCTGCATGAACAAAGGCAAATCTTGAGGTTGAAATTGTCTGTCAAAACAATTTATTATCATTTAATTAATATCCATGAATTCTTACACAACTGATTGTTGCCTTCCATTTCACATCATCATGAAGCCACAAGAGAAATATACATACACAGAAAAATAAAAAGCAGTATCATACGTTAACTAAACATATTACAAGAGAGTAGATGTAACAAAAAAACATAATTCTTGTCCAGAGGCAAACACTCGACGACGCACACCAGAAAACAGCATCCGCACAACCAACATGCTTCGACAATTCCATCCTTCTTCTAACGCGGTAGTTTGGTTGAATATATCAAGTATAATGGTATATTTTTTTTGTTTAGTACAATTTTAAATATTTACAATAATTATACATTCCACACGCTTGAAATTTTCGGCTTTTAGACAATTAGTTGATAAAAATTAAATCATGCTAAGTAACTGTACGTGTCTTTCTGTCCCTCGGTCCTCTCTAAATATTCCTTCTCGATGAGAATGTCTATGCATTTCTGTGGAAAAGAAAAAGTTGAGTTTCAATTGTTCAAAGTCTGAAAGCAGTAACACTTACTTTAATTATATGTACTCTAGGTTTGAAACGTGAAGACAACTGGTTGAGAACTTCGGCTACCAGCTGTTGGTGCTTCAGTACTTTCCTCATTTTCATGATGCGTACAATGGCCGCTTGGATGAGGAGCTTGCGGTCTTCTTCGATGTGTTTGTGTGTGGTTTCTTGTTCCAATTTCAATTCGGTCTTCATTGGTATATTTATGTTAACACGAAGCTTTTTACTGTGCAAAAAAATATAATTACGTTATTATTGTAGAGTAAGGTTGCGTCTCCCAAGTCGGCACACTTTCAGGTATTGATGCTTCTCAAATTTAGCGAGCTAGATAAAACGTCCATTCATTGACAGAATGTCCGGGTGCTGCCAGCTGCTGCTGTCAAAGAAAACGCTCTCCCTAACCCGCTAAATTATCCAAACGTGCCGATTTAGGAGCCGACACTTTCCTGATGGAAAACTGAAAACTTACTTTTTATATCCTGAAAACAAACTAACTACTGAATTTGTGTTGAGGTCGTTTTCGTCGTCGTCGCATGTGATGAGTTTAGCTTTAAGTAGAATTTGCATCACTTGTATGACGTAGTCGCTGGTCAGCTGGATGTTTTCTTGAATTTGATAGATAGACCAGCTTTCCGCCACATTGAATTGCAGTAGCACGGCCATTTGAAACGTGCTCGCTTGTAAAGTATATCTTGAAACAGGCAAAAACGAAGTGTTAATCATCATAAAATAATCTAATTCGGACCTACTTTGGCCTGCTTTTTATTTCAAGTTCAGCCTCATACCCACCCTATCATGCCTTTATTCTCAATATTTCTGAAACAATAGTTGCCTACTATCAACTTCAGATTACCTATTGGTCCTAATGACTTTAAGGAACTAAGCTGAGTGTATCAAAACTACCCCAAACGTTGGAATAGAGAGTAGAATATTGGTATCTAATGCCGGATTGAACTGATATCGCTGCTCAGCCTATGACAGACCATATCTATATTGATAGTATCAATTTTAATTTACTATCTAATAAAGAGAGTCAAAATAACACCGCTGTTAAAGCCAAGGCCAAATCAATGGAAAAGAATCTATAATCAATTTCATGCCTTTTTCATTGGAGTGAGCTATGGAAAAAATGTGCTGTGTTGGTACAAATGGCACCATGCAAAAGTCTTTATAGATGTGCTATTATATTTTATATTATAATACGTATGTGACATCGCGACGTAATCTATGCGCAAATGAAAATGTTCGAGATGACGTAACGAAAATCGTTCACTGGTTGGCGATTCTTCGCTAATGCTGTTAGGTATAGTGGTGGCCAATGAAGAAAATGATGCCCAAGCGCGACGGTACTAAAGACAATGGAATGACAATGCCCACTGCCCAGAGGCCACATTTTCTTATGCTCAGTAACCGACAAATGTCACATTATACGTAACATATGGTAGACAACAAGCAGCCAAGTGAATTCGCCATTACCTTCGTACCATTTGTATCAACATAACACATTTTTCCAAAGTTTACTTTGATGAAGAAAGCCGTGAAACTGCTTACACTGGTATAAATAAGCACAATACCACTAGTCAAGCTATGAGTCTGACACAGATCCATAGTCCACTGTTAGAGCTGCTTTCCCCCGGAACAGTTTTTTCGAAATTCTATTTTTTGCGACCCCTCAACCCTGGCCAACTTTGAAACCACTGGTTGGATTTTCATTTAAATAACTCAAAACAAATCTCTGGCAGATAACAGTTCAACTTGTTTACGAATTATACATGAAAAGCCAATAAAAATCGAATTTTTAGGTCAACTCCACAAGCTGTTACCCCATGAAATGGGATAGGTACCTAGGGTTGTTTCTTTCAGTTATTTCTGGGACACCTGAGCGATCATTTGATCATGTTCATTCCCTCCCATTTGTTCCAATTCAGATATTTTTTCGCAGGGAAAGTTGAATGCCTTACCTATTTCTAAAGCAGTTGGTGAGAAGTTCGCCTTTGGACATGTTGTACAACCAATTCAATTTTCGTCCTGAATGTTGTCCTGAGTAGAAGTTGGTGAATCTGTGGACGCTGCGCTCCAATTCGGTGGGCAGGCCGAACGTGAAGGATTGCTGGAACGGCCACGAACCCGACGATAATACTTGAATACTAAAATCTATGTCTAAGCTCTCGTTCGATTTGGCAAGGTGGAACTTGAACTGTTCGTTCAGATCTTTCGAAACGCCAATATCCTGGAACATCCTCTGCAACTTGGAGGTGTACTCGAAACCGCAGGCTTGTTTTAATTTTGAGATCATGGATGCCTCCGCGTCGTCGCTGGCCGACATGTGCTGCACGAGCCGTTTGGCGAGCATCTTACTGTAGAACTTCTGGAACACGTCTTTGTCCTCGATGTATTTGAAAACAACCATCTGGAAAGAAAAGCAGAACATGGTGAAGTCGGGTACGAAATGACGTCAGCAATGAATACAGGTGATTTAAAATCGAAGTTACATGATGAGCCTTGGTGTCTCAATGATCAGAAAGTCTGAAGAGTGGAATGCCATGCTATTATCATTGTCTATTATGTAGCTTTTTTGTCAAAGCCACTAATAAAACAAGTTGTAAAGACGTTGTAAGACGAAGAAATTGTAAAAAGTTTATCGAATTCAAAGTATACGTCTTGCTCACTTCACATTTTTGGGGTAGTGGGTGAAAAAGTCATAACAGGGGGTTGTAACTGTCGTGAACAGCAGGAAAGAGCAATAAGTCATTTAGGACTTGTTCTTTTCTTTTGTTAACCAGATCAGGTCTTTGACAGATCTGATTTTGAGTGATCGTGGTTTTCCTCTTGTTGTTTTTGTTCTTTTTGAACTTGATGTGTGCCTCACTCTGTAAATGAGTATCTATCTGTTGAGTGAAAACCTCAAACAATATTAATGATGATAATACGAACCCCATCACAGTGAAATTGGCACAGTGTCGTTTCAACAATATCTCAAATCTGAATCGAAAACTGCTGAGCAAAATTCAGCGTGATCCAATTTTTGATTTATAATTTTTTTATTTTTGGCATCAACAGCTGATTGCTGGTCGTCCTTTGTTCGTCAGTCGTTTGATTACAACACCATTTCAATTCAATACTAGTACCTCGTCGAACTTGGCGTAATAAAATTTTGATATCAAAAAGGCTTGCAGACGCGGTCAAAGTTACTTTTTTTCTTTGATTCAATGAAAAGGCGTGTCGAAATATTTCATTTCTAGCACAACTTTTCCAATCAGACAGTAAAGCCCAATCAAGTTGAAAGCAATAAATTACGTATTCCTATTGTAGCGGAAGTTCAGTATTTCAACCTGTCCACAGCACTGAACATCCTGCCTAAGTTCACAATAACAGGGAAATGGCAAAATTTTGGGTTTATTTCATAGTATTTTATTCAAGTCACTGTGAATTTTTCTGTGAAAATTTCGTAACTTATCAATTAGTCACTCAAAATTGGGAGCCAGATTATGGCTACGAAGCGTGGGGAGCGAGTCCAATAATCAATTACACTGAACGAATCGTCACGGTACCTAACGATATACCTCTGAAATCCATAATCGAGTCGTTGACGCTGCAAGATCAGACGATTCCAAAACTTGACAGCAATTTATTCAGTCTGAACCGAAGCATCGACGAATTGTGCATTGTTGGAAGCGAAGTAAACGAGATCGCACCCGAGTTTTTGATCGGACAAGAGTGCCCAAATAAGATCACGATTTTGGACAATTTGATAACCACCTTGGTAAGAGACACGTTCAAGAACTTGACGGTGCAATACATGAACCTCGAAAATAACTCCATGGCCATCATCGAATCGGGAGCTTTCCGTAATTTACCGAAATTGCAAGCTATTTATCTCGCGAGAAACAGAATAGCCCGCTTGGATTACAATAATTATTTCATCAATACATTTTCGCTTTCTGTGATTGATTTCCGTTATAACCTCATTGAAACGCTTCAAAATGACTGCGTTAACTTGACTAAAGTAATGGCCCATGTTCAACTGGACCACAACCAAATTAATTTAATTGACGAAAATGCTTTTACTGTATCGGCAGATACTGGTTTGGTTGCCATTTATTTGTCGTATAATCGAATCGCAAGTATTCCTGTCGATTTGGTGAAAAGGAACCGTCTGTTCCAGCTGACGCTGAATAATAACCGAATTCGTCACTTTGACGTGGCTTTTTTCGCAAAACATCCCAGCCTGAAAATTTTAAACGTTGAATCGAACCCGCTGACGGCGACGACAAAAAGACTAATCAAATATTACGAGGAAAAAATCGGCCAACGAGATTACCGCATGTCTGGAGAAGTAAAATGTGGAATTGGCGGTCCAAGTTTGATTATATCATTTGGCGTTGTTTTGATAAGCAGCATTTTGATGTGGTAGTTTGAAGAGAGCAAGACGCAGAGTTGTTCCATTGAAACTTAATAAACTCACCTTTTTGACTTGCACACTAAGAGTTTGCTTACAATCTATACTTTTTTAAAATTATTAATAAAAGTATTCGCAACAAGAAGATAGCCTTGGTGTCATCAAGAGCTAACTAACTATCCATAATCAAATAGGAGATTCGATCTTCTGGAAGTTGCAAATGATTGGAAGATAAAACGGTAAAATACTCACCACCTGATTCAGGGTGTCCTCAAGCTCAGCTTCCTCAGGATTTTTGCTCGATTTCTTCAGCAACAGATCGCAATATTTGGCCAACAATTCCGGCGATTTGCTGCTGGAATTCGCCTGCTTTGTGACGGCGTTACAATTGATGAATCTACCGCAGGCTTTGTCCAAAGCCGCCACGAATCCACTGTCGTTGTTGAAAGCAACCAAAACGAGAGCGTTGTATTTCTTGTGGACCTCCAAAATCGTGCTGACGTATATTTTTGGATCCTGCATAAAAATACATGGAATATAAATTCGTAATATCAATTAAGAAGATACAACATTAGCATAAATAAATGAAGACGTTTAGTGCCGTTTTCAACTAATTTGCATCAGCTGAATTCAAAAAAATAACTATTTGTCATTTTTTTTTAAGATGGCAAAACGTGAGCTAGTTCTTCTAGTCCTTAATTCCAAACACAAGCGACTTAATTTGACATGCTGTTAAAACATACAGTTTCTATGAGACTATTTTTTCTGATATGCCAGACAAATTACTTTGTGCAAGTATGTAGAATGGTAGGGATAAGGTAGGCGACAACATGAGTTGCCTTTTGAAGCTGTCCACTTACATTATGTGCACTTTCCCCGCATTTTTCTATAGCAGCCAGCCCTTGAGCGGCGATGTGTTGCTCCAGAAGAGTCCTCAGTTCGCCCAGACCGTCAGGAATGCGGGCCACCAGCGCGTACATCCGCCCCAGGTCCACGTCCTTGTCGGCGTCCAGCAGCTGCTGGAACTCCGAATGGAACAGCTCCAGATGTTTCTTGATCAGCACCTTTTCGCAGGTCTTGGCCAGGCGTATCTGGGTGGTCTCGTGCAGGTACACCTGGACGCGACGTTGCTCCTCAATCAGGCGCGTCTCCGCCTTTCGCATGTACTCAGTCACGGGGTTTTCGACGAGGAAATTGGTGCTTTCCTTTATGTAGAAGCGTTCGGTGTCCTCGAGGAATTGGTTTTCGAAGCTCTCCTTGTATACGCTCAGGTTGGGACCCTTGGCGCCGGGTTCCTCCTCGTTCAGGCCCAGTTCCACGTAGCAATTGATGACGCCCGACACGAGACGCGTGTTTATGGTTTCGCCGTTTCTCTCGCGCTCAATCAACTTTAATACGGCAGTGGTGACTTGTCCGTGCAGCTGCTTGAATAGGTGATCTCGCCAAGTGACCAAAGCCAACTGATATATTTCGTAAATTCCCTTGCGACCCTCCTCGCATTCCCTTTTCACCCAATGCCGGTTCAAGTACGAGCATATTCCGTTGAGCACTTTGCTGCTGAACTGGTACTCTTCCCATTGGCGCGTGTAGAACTTGAGAACGCCCTCACCCATGCGATTCATGCCATCCTGAAAATTCAGTCACTTATTATTATTTGTCATCAATAAAATTATCTAGGTAGCCATATCCAGCACGTCCAGTATGATTTACTTCACCATATTACTCGTAAGTTATTTGTGTACCTAGGCACTGAAGTTAAGGTTTCCATGACGAAACGTGGTTGAACTAGACGTATATCAGGGATCACGTCCGTTTCAACATTGATACCCCTTCATTGAAGATGAATTTTAATTACGCAGGGTGCTACCATTTTTGATTTTGAGAAACTTGATAGGCAAATATGCAACAGGATACAACTATCTTTGAATGGCAGTAGAGTTCAGTAGAATAGTTGCTGCCTTGTAACAATGGTAGTCTTTCTGAGTAGTGTAAGATTTAAGCAAGCGGTATTTCTTGAATATTGTATTTCTTTGGTCAACACCACGCAAGCATAATTATTGCTAATCCTTCCCTCCTTACTGCAACCAGCAATGGTGCTGGTGCAACTAAAGAAAATGATCAATTGCATATTATTGTTAACCCTTGTGTTATTACTCGTTGTTATACAAAGTATTGCTCTTTAAATCAAATTATTCAAAACAATAACAGTCCATTTCCAAAATATTGATCCTAGAGTCTATAATAGTGGCGGCCTTCGAAAAAAAGAACCAATAAATATTTTGAACAGCGAGCAGCACGAAAAATAGCCAGAGCTGTAAGACAGCCATTTATCATCCAATATGCAAAATTCAAACATCAAATTAAATAGTTCAAATCTAGCTTTGACCTGGCTTCAAGCAAAAAGTGAATATCCCTCGAAATATCCCCTCACCTGCGTGAAACGCAATAGCGCATTTTCTTAGTGCAGATCTGTCATTGATAGGAATGAAGTTGAGCTTGAAAATAAGAATGTTCATACGACACAAGGGCAAGCTCCAAGTTTCATGAAAATCGTTTCACTAATAAGAGATTTCAATATGGCGACCAAGATGGCGCCGCAACCATGAAATCAAATCGGCCCACTGGCCATCCTTGAGGACCTAAGCTATCCATGGAAAAACGTTACAAGGTTCTAGCTTCATTCGCCGGGGAGAAGTACAACTTCTTACTTTCTACACGGACAGACGGACAAACCGGCCATAGAGCGTTATTTTCTGGCGAAAATGCGCTAAAAAGAATTGTTCCAGAAGATTATGAGCCATGGTGGTCAACCTAGTTGTTTCAAATGACATTTTCTTTTATAGGTGACTCCCAAGAGAGGATTTTTCCTTAATTCAACGGTGGGCAACACCACGTTGACCTGGAATTGAAATTAGTAGGGCCGAAAAATTGAGTGTTGCCCAAATTATAGTTAGTTTGCTCATGAAATGTTGAAGTGTATTTTGAAAAACGATTGGAAAGTTGCATCAAATTATGAAGTTGTAAAAAAAATCAAAACGGGTTGTTTTTTGTGGCACATTTCAACATTTTATGAACAATATATTTAGTGTCGATTTCATTATTTCAAGAACAAACCAAGTTTCGATTTTTTGTTTGTAACTTTATTTCATGCAACTTTCTAACCGTTTTTTTAAGACACACTTCACTCAATACTTATGGCCCTACTGATTTCAATTAATTCGATGTTACACATCATTGAATTCAGCAAAAATGCTTCACCAGAATCACCTTCAAAAAGAATAGTTGTGTAGTGTAGCCATTTCAAAAAAAGACCATCGGAGCTCAGAAGCTTCTCAAACTATTTTTTTCTCAAATCAGGTCATAGCTGGCTTTGACTAAGCAATTTGGTGTTTAACCGAAATGAAGATTTTGATGAGTAAAATTGAATTGCCTCAAAATTCTAAAATAGCTATTGCATATTGAGTCACACATCATACTGTTTTGATGAGTTCTACTGAATGCAGTTTGCAGTTGAAAGAAATTCTCATTGATTTTCATTTTATACATAAAAACGTGTTTTCAGGTTTTTGTTTTTTATCATAAAATGAAAACCGCTGGAAATTTTTGAAAACTTTTTGAGCTTATTCATTGAAACTTTTTAAAGCCTTTTCAATGACATATCACTCAATATTATGCGGTGGAAAAAAAATTGTTCTAAAGCCAACAGTCTTTGCCGCAACTATCGTTAACCAATCTCTAGAAAAATGGGGGTGGACATGTTTTTCAATGATCCTTAGTGGGGTCGGTACAGTATTATACGCTGCATTTTTGAGTAATGCAATGTCTTTTGGCACACATGTTCTTAGCACCTGTCTAAACAATTTTGTCCATCGCCGCAAGCGAAATTTTAGTTCAGATCCTGTATACAGGGTGAAGAAGAAAAACAGTTTAAAAAAATTGCATCTTTTGAACGGACAAAGGTAGAGTATCGCAGGTCATGTCATATGATGCGCAATTTGATGGTTGTTGAGGTACACCAAACCATTTTGATACATCTTTAACCGTTCTCGAGATATTTGAAAAAAACTGAGATCTGTCAAAAAAACCATTATCTTCATTATATCGCTCATTTTTGAAAATATCGGAATGAAATTTAGTTTTTGCTTTATGAAAGACGTCATAAATGAATAACAGCTGCAGTTTTTTTTTCTAGACCTACTATTTTCTTAAATAAGACAGTCAACTTTTTTGGGGAGGAGCTGCCATCTTGTTTTGTGAATATTAAGCTAATGACCGAAAAAATGACTGATGGTCATTAGGCTAGTATCATGCCATTACTCTATCATGTGGAAGATCACCTTGGATGGACCATCATACCATTTTTGCTGAAAGAAACATGACGCACTGATTTTGTCGGGTTCCTCAGAACTAGAGGACATACTTCCAGCCATCAAGCCATTGCAAGTAATTGAACACCGCAATTATGACCCCTGATCATTTCTCAGGTTGCTCACCAAGATTTATAGCCATAAGGGCAGCGGTTAGGTTTCAGCAGCTGTTTGAATTAGGAAGTGTTGCCTTTTCGTGAAAAAAAAAACAGAAAATTACGAGGTCTCCGAGAGTGCAAAACGGAAGCGGCTAAGAAGCGCGGACATGCGCAATGCGTTGTTGACACGTCAGACATACTTGCAACGTTGCCATAGCGAGTGCCAAGGTGACGGTTATGTTCCCGCAACCCATATTTTTTCGTGTTCTTGAGTGGTTTACATATTAATATATCGCTCTGGACTCGGAATGCGATACTTAAGCCGGGGTGCTCACTTCGGGTTCAACTTTAAACCCGGTTCGGTTACTATGCAAATAATTGTTGCAACAATTAAATCTATGCCAACCAAACCAAGTTTAAAGTTAAACTCAAAGTGAGCAACTGGGCCTTAGAGACACATGTAGGCTCCCCCTAGATCCGGCATGGCGGGCTGGCCAAGATGGCAGCGGATCGTAAAACCAACCTCAAAATCATGGATAATACAAGACACGTGTATGTTCCAAATTTCATCAAAATCGAATTACCAATAATGGCTACGTTTACACCGAAGCGAAGGACTAAAGCCGGACTGATCTAATAGCGTTTTCGAGTCGCTAGAGCCGAGCCGGTTAAAATCAGGGGATTTGATTGGTTCTCGAAAATCCCTAGCCAATCAGTGATAGCGATTTTACAGCTGAACTGGCTCGGTCCTGGTGACTCGAAAACGCTATAAGCACTGACCCAAATTCCACCTAAAACGGTCTTTCTTTTCCAGCGTTCACACCGGTAGACTATAACGCGGTCGACCTATTTTAAAATGTAAACTGAAACTGAATAAATTTAAAAACTGAATTTAGGCCAGTCCACGGCTAACAAAAGACCTGACCATTACGAGAAAGTTCAATGTTCAATGTGGCTGGCCAAGATGGCAGCGGATCGTAAAACCATTGTATAACTACTCCTAGTAGGCCAGCCGCCGTTCAAATTGTGCAATTTTCGGAAAGCACGGGCAGGTGGCGTGTTCAGCATTTGTCGTTTGGTCGCTCAAATCAGTAATGAATCACGCTGTCTTCAAATTTCAACGTGGCGCCCAACTTACTGATAGATGTTGATGGTTTGGTACAGAAATTTCAATTTTTCTCATATGCGCTGATGATTTCTTGCGAGCTAATTGCTCTAGGCGACATCTAGCGACAAAATCCCAAATTCGAGGCTGACCTACTAGTAATAGTTATACAATGGTAAAACCAACCTCAAAATAATGGATAATTATACAGGGGTAACGAAAACACAACAGAGAAGTTTTTGGGCATTTCACGACATTTTTTGGAAAAAAGCTCGGACAGGTCGATTTTTATATCGAGGGGGACATCTGAAACATAAATTGACGAATTTATTTCTTTAGTCCCTTCACCCCCACCAATCATAACTTCGAAATTTCTTTTTCTGAATGAATATTCCTATAAATATTTCTATAATTTTGAACATTCTTTGTTTTGAACCCCACCTTCCTTCTTCCTAAAAGTCTGAGTTTCCAATTTTATATTCTTGAACTTTTAATTCTCTTCCGTACAGTCACCGTCATCCTGCGAAGTATCGAGGGAGAAAATTTTCTGTGTAAAAAGTACCACCCAAATTCACCTTTCCACTCCCCCACCCCAACTTCAAAATCTAAAATGACGCTATTCGCACCGTGCACGACGCCAGCGTCACCTGGCGTCCGCAACTTTGTAGGCGCAAAACGTCACTCATGTCATAAATTACAGATGGCTGAACTGTCATAAATGACAGATCGCTGGCCTGAACTGTCATTATTTTGTGGTTAAGTGCTTTGTCAACATAGACTTTGTCATTGACAAACTGTCAGTCAACCACGTGGCATCTGTTGTGACAGTTGGTTTTCAATTATTTCAATTATTTACACTGTCAAATTGACATAAATGACACCAAACATCAGAAAATTGACAGCCCAATCACGCAGTGCCGAGCCATCAATGTTGCTCTTTTTGTCCACATAAAGCGCTGTGATCGGTTTCGTTACCCCCACTCAGTACTTCGCACGGGGCGAAATACCTACTCTGTGATCATGCATCAAATTGAGGGGGATTAAATTCTCTTCCTGAATGAAATATTTTCAAAACAAATACTCCGAATGTACAATGTATTGAAGGAGGGGTTGAAAATTTGGAGGAAATGGTATTCAGAAAGAGAATGCAATTCCCTTCAATTCAATGTTGTATCGCAAAGTAGATGGTGTCATTTGAAATTTCAAAGTTGCGGTGGGTGGGGGTGAGGAAGGGGCTGAAGATAGAAATTCGCCAATGTATGTTTCAGATGTGCCCCTTGATATAAAAAAGACCTGTCTGAGCTTTTTTCAAAAAAATGAGGTGAGATGCCCAAAAACCGCCCTGTTGTTTTCGTTGGGCCACCCTGTATAAGAGATGTCTGTGGTGTACTCGGAATATCAGAGGGACCTGTGGGCGGAGCCTGATTGCGCGAACTGAGTTTATCCAGTGGCGCACCTAGATTTGCAGTGGGATTTTAAGTTCGCCTGTGACCTGGTGATCCAGCACTCCAGCTGATGGTGTTGCTTCCCCTATTTCAACACATGTCAACATGGTCACTGAACCTGTTGAATACTATTTGACCTGATGATAACAGTGACCTGACCTAACTTCGAAAGATTACATAGTTACGCGAGAGGAATTATGTTCCAAGTTTCATTAGGATCGATTCACTTAGCCGCAAACCTAAGGTACAGATGTGGCGTCATAAATGTTTTGCCTTGCCACATAATATCGTACCGCATTTTAATTTAATTTGCTACAAATTGATCTCGAATTTTGGAAGAATTAATTCACAGGTGCAAATTGACTTTCGGCGGATTTTCACGGGGTTTGTAGGAAGGCAACTGCCCATAGAAACAAGTCCCATGCCACAATAGACATGATATTGGTAGCATGAATATTATTGCATTTTATACCTTTATAAATAGTGCAATGGGCAAAGTAGGTCACAGCTTTATGCAAAGGGCTAAAACGCCTTTTCTCAAGTAATTATGAACTTGACTATGACTGACCAGGGCAAGAACCAGGGCTTATTTCATTACAGAGTAAACAATCCCCTATGTACGGCATTGCTTTCTTTCTTTCTTTCGAAGATATGTCGGAATGATTGCTAGTTCTTTGTTTTAGACTTGATTGTTTCGAATATGATCATGATCAAGCAGCAAGAAATATGTGCATGTATGTTATTGTCCGTGATTTTACTGTATGTTGATTAAATTACTGAATTGGGTCCTAGAGAGCACAGAAATGTATAAAGAGATCAACTTACATTGAGAAGGGCCACAAGGTAATTCCGCAGGAATTCACGAATCCGCTTATACAGCTCCAGTCCCACTAACTGCGCACCTCCACCCACTTGGCTCTTCTTGGTCTTGGTAGCAACATTAGAAGTACCACGTCCGTTGGCTTGCTGGTGGACAGAAGTGCAGTAGTCGTATACATGGGTGTACAGCTGAATATAGAGATACTTGGGCATCGTCTGCTGGCTGTAGGCGTGCTCAATCCCGGAATTCAAGTCACCCCATATCTGATCCAGGTCGATTTGCTTGAGGCCAGCTGTGTTGTTCACCGAAGTTTTGTTTGACATTTTGAAATGTCTGTTTTTTGAGGTCCAAGGTAAGGTCCTTTTCCTGGAAAACAAAAAAATAAACATCACCCTCCTGCCAAACAACGATCCGTCCTCTAGCGACGGCACTGTGCGTGGTGTTTTGGTCGGATTTGCAGAGAAAGTTGGATTTTGAAAGGAAACCTTTTGTTTGTTGGTGTGGGACACACAGGGCACGGTACGGGTACACGAGATTGCGACGCACTCACCTATGTCTAAAACATAACAAAAATTTCAAGCGTATTTACAAGCGATCAACACAAACGTGAAACTTTGAATTTGTTACGAGTTGAGAAATAAAAGAAATTTATTGTTTCCCTTCAGATCTACTGATGTTACACAAAATTGACATGAAGAAATGTAATATTGCGAAGTTGTGGGCTAGTGATTTCAGGTTGGACACCACACCCAAAATGAAAGTTCCTAGGATAACTTGTCAAATCGACAGCTGTCGACTGTCAATTTGACAGCGCGTGCGCAAATCGTTCAAACGTCAAACCAAACCAGCGAGCGTCAAAGCTGTTTGCACCTGAGATGCGTTTTAATTTTTTTGGTTAAATAGCGGAACAGTACCGGCGATTTTATTATAATTACATCTCTGCTTAATCGCAAGTAAGTACTTGTTTTGAAACTTAGTCACTTTCCATGATCTGGTGTAATCATTGCAGTTAATCGAAATCGAAGCCAAAGAAAAGGCGGGAAAATTCCAATAAGGGCCCCAAGTGAGGCTGAGGATCGAAGAGTGCAGCTATGGGTATTTTAGGCTTGTCGAAGCTTTTAGCGGACGTCGTCCCGTTCGCCATAAAGGAAGGCGAAATGAAACAGTATTTTGGTGAGTGTGCATGGTTCTTTTGGTTATGTTCCTAGGATTTGATATCTTAAGCGTTGGAGCGGTGGGTTTCATAGATCCTGCTGCTGTACTTGTTATACAGGTACCCCAAAGTATAAAGTATTCACGGCTCAATCATTAGTCTCTTCTCCAGACATCAAGTTATGTATATGGGTGTCGGCATACAGGGTGTCCGTTTTTCAAAGCTAAGCATGGGTATCACGCTTATCTTAGGAGAAACAAAGTCGGTTATATTAGGAAAAAGTTGCACGTTTTCATGACGATCATTGATCCAAAAAGATATTTGACCTATCAGCTTTAGCTTCCGAGATATCGTGAAAAAACAGGAATTTGTAATTTTTGTTTTTATTTTTTATTTGAAAAACGGTTTGAAGGTGGCCTTTTCTAATCAAAACATTTTCAGGGCCCTTTTCCAAGGGGAATTCAAAACTGCGAAGCTAATAGAGGGTACCCTCCCTTTTTCTCCCTTATTTTTTATTCTAATTATTTTCAGAAATAGTTCCAATTTTTGAATTCTACGTTTATTTTTAAATAAAAAAAATACTCCTGCAAAATTTTGATTAGAGGCTCCATTTTCGAGATATTTGGGTTTGAAACTTCAAAAAACATCGCGAAAACACCACATTCAACAACCTTAAAATTAAAATCAAAAAATACTTCTTGTTTGTCAGCAAAAATGATGATTTATCCACCTGAGACACCTGGAAAACCTGTTTCAGTTGAGGACTCATGGGTTTTTTGGATTTTAATTCTTAGGCTCTTGGAAGTGCTGTTTTTAGTGCTTTTGAGATGTTTTTCGAAATTTCAAACCCAAATATCTCAAAAATTAAGCCCATTTGTCTAAATTAAACGTAGAATTCAAAAATTGGAACCATTTCCAAAGATAATTTGGGAAATCCAAAATAGGGGAGAAAAAGGGAGGGTACTATCTATTATCTATCTTCGTCCCTAAAAATGTTTCATGAAACGCGTTGTTATTGTTCGATAGAGACTTACTTCAGCAAACTTTGGTTGAAATTTGATATAAATGGGTTGAACAGTTCAAAAGTTGCGGCAAAAAAACGATTTGCAGAATGGAATTTTGAGGGGCTATAACTTTCTTAGGAGGCACCTCTTGAAATTGATTTTTATCGCAAACTTCATATTTTTGAAAGCCGAATCCGAGGATAAGTAGCTAGGTACTTACTTTTAAAACACCTGTATTATGTTATATAGGGTGTTTCACTTTTTTTTTGGTCAATATTTCAAGAGATGGGGCCATGTGAATAAAAAGTAGCTTTAACTAGGAGTTGCTAAGAAAAATTTGCTTAGCAACTCCGAGGAAAATCAAAGTGAAAGGAAAACCTACTTTTTATTTACACGGCTCATGGTAGATCATCGAAAAGTACTTTCGAAAAAAAGACGAAAAATAAAAAACTGACAAAAATTAGAAATAAAAAAATTACAAATAATAATAAATTTCAAATTTCAATTGCTGTGGAGACCTTCGGTTGTTGGTGCGAAGCAGCCTCCGATTTTATGGATGATTTAGGTACGAGACTTCATCGTGTGACAGGAGACCCTCGCTGTAAATAATTCTTGACCCAAAGAATAGGCATCGAGATTCAACGAGCCAATGCAGCGAGTGTGATGGGGACCTTCGTTCGTTCGGATGATCCCCTTTTTTAGGTTTTTTGATTACCAATTTATTATTATACACATATTTATATAACTTGATGTAATAAAGTTTTGCTAACATTGAAAAAAAATATTCAAATGATAAATTACAAATGACAAATTACAAATTCTACAAATGTGATAAAAGCCAATATGGCCTTTTTCAACAAAAAAAAAAAACAAAAACCATTTTCGAAACTCAACTTTGAAGGCCTCTATTTCCGTTATACAGGGTGGCCCATTGAAAACAAAACAGACAGATTTTCGGGCATTCGCCCTCATTTTTTCGAAATAAGCCCGGACAGGTCAACTTTGTTTTCAAGGGGGACGTTCAGTTATAATAATAATAATAATAATAATAATAATAATAATAATAATAATAAAGGACTTTTTATTTCATATCGCTGTTGAGGGGCGAAGTCTAGCAGATTGCTATTCAACTCAAGGTGCGTTCAGTCAGCTTATTTAGCCGTAAGTTTTAATTTTAGTCGCAACCGCAGCGACGCCCATTGGCTCTTATGAACCAGCCTTCTCGGAACAGCCAATAAGCGATGCAGTGCTTACGGCTAAAACTAAAATTGCGGCTAAATAAGCTGACTGAACGCACCTTCAACCTTCGTTCAACTGCTATCAATTTAACCGTGGAGTTTCACTCCCGTAGTCACGGTGGCAGCCCTTTCGAAAATTTCAAATGACAATTGGGGTTGAGTGATACATCATTTCAAGGCTGGTTCAATTGTCTTTACAGCGGTGTTTTTTTTGTTTCGATTCGATGCAAATTTTTTCAAGATAATGAAAATTTTTGTGTTTTTGGAAGGTTACAGCCCCTTCTAGAAGGCTGGTTCGAAGTTGCCGAACCCATGACGGGGCTTACGTCCGTCAAGTAAACATATTACAGTATACAAACAAATGAGGTCAAGTGCCCGAAAATTGGTCTGTTTCGTTTTCGTTGGGCCACCCTGTCCATATTATGTAATGCGTTTCCGATATAAATTTTTCTGAGAAAGTCCACTTATTTTTTTATGCTTGCCATCTCCTGAAACACAGGTGTCCGAAAATAAAGTAGCCAAGGGCCTATGGGAAATAGCCCAGAAGGAACTGAAAGACCTTTATAAAAAATTTTTTTTGCCAAAATTTGACTTTTATTGGTTTGGTTTTTTATTAATAATTCATAAACGGATCGATGTATTTGGCTGAAATTTGCCAGAGACTTGTTTTGAATGATTATCTACTTCTTGGTAAAATTTTACTAAAATCCAACTAGTAGTCAAAAAATTGAAAAAAAAATAAAAAAATTGAATGCCAAAAAAAATGTAGGGCCCTTTAATTTCTTCTGGGCTGTCTTCCATACGCGTTTGGCTACTTTATGTTGGGACACTCTGTAGTGTCCAAAAAAAAAACGAGCGTGGGGCCGAAATCAAAGGCGGGTAGCTGGCTGTTGTTGAGATTAATTGGGAAGAAAAATGCTACTACGCCACTGTGCTGTTTTAGACATGATAATTATTATGAATTTTTATAGATGAGTTCAAATGAATTAAAATCTGACGGTACTTCGTCAGTCTTTATTAAAAACGTATTACACTCCCGGTTTCGAGAGCATCCTCTCATCATCAGGTGTATATCGTCATAAATAATAGGCTACTTCGTTTGGGCAGGTGCGCATGTGTAAAAGCGCCAGATTTTGAAAACTTTCGCACACCTGTCAGTGTGAATGTGGAAACTTGGCAACGCTGCATGCTCTGTCTAGCCGCCTGACCAACTACTGGTTCCTGGCTGTCACTTTTACACACACCGTAAATGCATCTCTTCGTAGCTTCTTTGAACTTCCT
Organism: Anaspis maculata; assembly: GCA_949128115.1. Lineage (NCBI taxonomy): Eukaryota > Metazoa > Arthropoda > Insecta > Coleoptera > Scraptiidae > Anaspis > Anaspis maculata. The sequence goes on from OX421961.1 coordinate 26,899,661, forward strand.
TCTCGGTAGAGCCATTTTCAACAAGTTGTGTTCTTTCGTCAAAACATGAGCAAATGAAATGTAGGTCAGGTAGAAACGAACAGTGTCATCATAATTGTCACAAGTGACAGTTGGCGCCCGATGTCTTGTTGTTTTGAGCGCTGTTGCCATTTTCGTTGTCCCTGAACTTCCACAAATTATCAATGAAACATTTCCTTTGAATATAAAAAATGGTATCTAACATTCAATCAAATTATATGTGTAATTTTAGGTGCACTACAATATTTTTTTAGTGTTAATTTTCAATATCAGTGTACAAAACTATGGAATAGGTCCCTTCGTTTCGGTTTTTTTGAGTGCGCATGTGTGGCGCGAATTTCATAGTTTCGTACACCGATATTAAAAATTAACACTAAAAAATATTATAGTGCACCTAAATTTCCACAAATAATTTGGTTGAATGTTGGATACTATTCCTAATATTGTGAAATTTTTAATTGAAATTAGGTTCAATCATCATTTGTGGAAGTTCAGGCACAACGAAAGTGGCAACAGCGCTCAAAACAACAAGACATCGGCGCCAACTGTCACTTGTGACAATGGACCTATTTCTTTTTCACGCCCCTTTTGCCTCCTATCGCCGCTCATTGGCGAGATTTGCCTCACAATCTCTCATAGCAACTCTGCCAGTGCCACTGACTTTGTTGTGCCACTGACAAGTATACCCCTGTCAACGATATGTTACAATTTGTCATCAGTTGTCAGTAGAACAGAACCAAAATGTGGAGCAAAAGTCTTGCCACGCTGCAACCTACAGACTCGACAACGCTTTACTTTTTTATAAGAGTGTAAGCATCACATGAAGGGGAACCAGCGTGATAAGGGGTTGAAGTATAGTGCGGGAGGATATTTTGAAGACGTACTTGTGAATAACCTGGAGGTAAAAGCGGAGTGCTACAGGAGCCAGAAAAAGAAGCAAGCTTCTCAAGAAAATGTCCGGAATAGCATTTGTTTTCAGCGTCTTCTTTGTACCAATCACTGGATGAATAGAAATCTTCCACTCTGAAGTGCCGTGAGCACACCAAAACTGAAGCAAAATATTGAGGTTTTGTTGTGAAGTTGCAATAGGTAATTGCCAAATAGGAAGGTGAGATAGCATTCCCAGCACTTTGAACAGTGATTTGGGCATGGATGAATTTGGGCGACCCCGCTTTTGGCCTTGTGCAACTTGTAAAACAGCTGAAATCGTTTCGTTCGCCTTTGAATTCTTCCTGATGCCGGTGTCTTCCAGTGACGGCCATCCATTTATTCCGCTCATTTTCGTCGGCAGGAAAACCGCGGAACGGAACATTTGGCGGAAATATTTCCTTGGACTTGTGCGGACAACTTTTCACACAACAAACGGGCCTTTTTCGAATCAATTCGATCAGTGTAGCGACACGACACAGGTTTCAGTCATAAGTGACAGTGACAATTCTAATTCATTGTGACATAAGGTTTGTTCGCGTCGCATGAACCTTTGGCACCCAAAAGTTCATATGAACCTTGAAGTACATGTACGAGGTGTAGTTGGTGCAGATTAAAACACCAAATCGACGCGAACGGTTTAGTGCAATAAATCTTGTAGAACCAGATTTGATAGTTGATAGTTGACAGTGTTGATACTTTCCGAATTCTGAGTGATAGCTTCAGAATTCATTTGTAAAATGTCGAGCAAAGCCAAGAGCTGTGCCAAGACTGCCAAGAGCGAAGCAATCGCCAAGCAGAACCGAAACGCTCTTATGATGATGTTTGGACTGATTACACACAACATAGCTTCTTCCGACGAGGATGATGACAGAGAAACAGACATTTTTACGGACGGACGTTATATTTCAACACAATGAAGAAGGCAAATAAAAATTATGTAGAACAAGTCTCTCCACTTCTTGGTGGATCTTTCTTCTTTGATCGCCAAGATATACGAAGTCTCCTTCTTCAGCAACTTTCCACCGACGAGGACGATGACAGAGAAACAGACATTTTTTACGGACGGACGTTATATTTCAACACCATGAAGAAGGCAAATAAAAATTATGTAGAACAAGTCATTCCACTTCTTGGTGGATCTTTCTTCTTTGATCGCCAAAATATACGAAGTCTCCTTCTTCAGCAACTTTCCACAAGTCCATCGTACAGACAGAAGCTAACGTCAAATCAGGCGCTAAATCATCCAAATGTCATAAATGGCAAACTTTCTGGGTTCTGAACTTTTGGCACCACCCTCCGACTGGGTGTAGAAGGTGCAGCACTTTTTTCTGGCACTGAGAACTTTTTCGGCGACGCGAACACCACCAAACTGTACTTTTTCTGCGACGCGAACGGTAAAGTGCACTTAGGGCAGAAAAGTGCAGAAGGTTCATGCGACGCGAACAAACCTAGTATCGCCTTCCTCGAATTCCGCGCCTAATAATTAAAGGCCTTTAATTGGCCAGGGGTGTGGCTTAAAATTATTCATCCTTGTCTGAACGTCTCTGTTCCCCATAAGAAATAGGTGTATTATGATGACACACTTCTCGTTTCTACCTGACCTACATTTCATTTGCTCATGTTTTGACGAAAGAACACAACTTGTTGAAAATGGCTGTACCGAGAAGAAAGTTCAAATAAGTTACGAAGAGATGCATTTACGGTGTGTGTAAAAGTGACAGCCAGGAACCAGTAGTTGGTCAGGCGGCTAGACAAAGCATGCAGCGTTGCCAACTTTCCATATTCACACTGACAGGTGTACGAAAGTTTTCAAAATCTGGCGCTTTTACACATGCGCACCTGCCCAAACGAAGTAGCCCATTCGCGCCACACATGCGCGCTAAAAAATAACCAAACGAAGGGACCTGTTAATGAATTCAGACTTGGAACAAGACAATTCGAAAAATGCATAGTGAAACTTTAAATTCTAGTCACTTGGCGACATCAGATGGTAGATTGAATAGTGGATGGCCGTAAATTTCGAAGAAAAATTGGAGTTTCGGTGGATTCACGTGGTTCGATCGCCAGGAGGAGAATGAATGATAATATCATAGATACGTATTTACACACCATACGTATGAAATTTTGAGCAAATCGGTCGATCCGTTCACAGTCTGTTGTGACAGAAAAAAAATCTAAAATATCAGTTTCAAGATCCTGTATCTTTGAAACGAAAACAGCGTATACGCCACGTGGTTTGTACCCGGTCTAGCACGGCACGATGTGCATTGCGCATACGTGAAGAAGCGATGGCTCAAAAATTGAAATTTGCACAAATCGCAAAGTTGCGAACGTCCCCTAAAGTTGCGAACGGTCAAAAATCGGACCAAAAAACCACGGAGGTATTCGCTTCAAAATTGACCGCGAAATCCAAAAAATTAATCATTTTCCAAAAATATCCAGTCGCGTCGAAGATTATAAATAAATGTTTTCCTCCTTATCGGCCTGCACTGGCCATGAGACTTTTTGCCCTTTTTTTTTATAAAGTTTACATATACTCAGAAAAATTGCAAATTGGACAACACAAACAGCCAGACGTTTACGGGAATCGAACCCGGAGCCTCCATGGCCGCAGGCAGCCACGTGGCGTCGAAGATATCTAGGTAAAAAGGGGTTCACCCCTCTTTCACATACGTCACTGAACAATTTTCAAAAAATTCAGTCTGAGTACTAGCTTGATATGTATTTGATGAATATCTGTGCAAAATTTGGGCTCAATCAATGATTCAAAAGTTTTTTGGAAAAAACAAAATTTTTTGCTCAACTTTGAAGGCTTATAGCTCCGTTATTATGCGCTTCAGATGTCTAGTTTTTAGGACAGGTCCTTTTCTTTTTTTTACTCTATCGACTCTGAAAATTTTTCTACTAAAACCTGGACCACCCTGTAGATGCGCCGAAGCTATAATGTTTTTCTCAACCGTGATTTCTATAGGATTTTTCATACCAGAATATCGAATATCTATCAAACTATCAAATTATTGCGATTATGAACTTACCACAGCACACAACCAGGTACGGAAGACTTTCGAAAATGAACTAAACACTTGTATAATAGGTACGAACTGTTGCAGGCAAGTATACTAGGCGGCTACGGCCTGTGAAGAACGAATGACTCGAGCCAGAGCCGACGTATGGTATGGTATGGTACGACAGAGTTGCCACCCTTAATGACCAACTTGCCAAAACGAAGACTCGATTCTGCGCATTGCCTACATTAGCGCTAACTGTCATTTGTGACAATCAAGATGACACTTCTCGTTTCTACCTAACCTCAATTTAATTTCTTCATCTTTTGACGAAAGAACACAACTTGTTAAAAATGGTTAACCGAGAAGGAAGTTCAAAGAAGCTACGATGCGTTTACGTGTTTATAAAAGTGACAGCCAGGAACCAGTAGCTGGTCAGGGGGCTAGACAGAGCATGCAGCGTTGCCATTGAACTGACAGGTGTACGAAAGTTTTCACAATTTGACGCCTTTACGCATGCGCACCTGCTCAAGCGAAATAGCCTATTATCAGATGACGATAATTCCCTTAATATATAAATAACTATTAAATACTTTTTGCGTCATAAATGCAACTTTCAAATGTCTTTATCAATTGAAACTGTACAACAGAAAAAATGGATTTTTTGTTCAAGTTGATCTTTGAAACATTAAAATCGAATCGTATTCTTCATAACGAAGCTACGTTCCGCGGGGCTTTAAATACACACCTTGTATTGCTACCAAAGATGAGTACCTACCTATAGGTACTTAACTTACCTATATAGGTATTTATAAAAAGACCAGCGGGAATGTAGGTTACTTAGTTAGTTTTCTCCGGAAAAAAAAATTGAGGGGCAAAATCAAATCTTTTCATTAGTAGTTACCTACAAAATTTTTGTAAGGAAACATTCATTATTGATAGTGTAACTGCATCCTTCGGAGCGTGTGTTTCTAAATTCTCTGAATTGTTGTAAGCTCTGTCGCAAATTGATGGGCTGTATTGTCATTTGACAGGTATGATGGCTAGGTATTAGGTACCATCCTGTTTTGCCCGCCGTCCTTTGTAGGAATCTTTGTTGTGTAACTTGTGTCCTTTTTCCCGTAGGGACACAATGAGTTCGCACCCACTCGAGTTAGGTACACTCGGCAGCAAAAATAGCGCCCACTTGATTTATGAAAACGACGACTATTTGCTTGGTCTACTTCCCCATAGTAGGTAGGTATGTACCGAGATGAATAAAGCAATATCGCCTTTGTAAAGGACTAAGGGCCACATTCACAGACGCCACTCATCTTATACTCTTACTCATTCTTCGCTCAAGTTACCTTAACACAATGGGATTTTTCACCTGAAATCATTGTGTTGGGTCAGATTGAGTGAGAATCAAGTGTGACTGTAGGTTGAGTGATGACTCTGAATTTGGCCCTAAGTAAACAAACCGGGTCTTGGGTCGACGGTCTTTAATGTTCCGACAATCCCAATAAAATGAGTCACTTTTTGTTTAGGTTGAAACGTGTATGCTTGATTACTGAAAAATGAAAATGCTCCACAACAGTTTTAAGTCCAATAAGAGTAGTGCAAAATGACGAGACGCCGAGTCGGGTCCCTGTTGGCATTTACCATTGTTGAACGTTTGAATAGTGCACTGAAGGGCAATATAATGGCCGCATTCGTAAGTCACAACAGTTGTGGAGCACTTCCACGCGATTCGTCGAAATTTTAATTTTGACCAATGGCGTTGAAGTGCTCCACAACTGTTGTGACTTACGAACACGGCCATTGATAACAAAGGCGGCATGCTTCATTCATCTCGAATACTACGATTACCCACTACGGCAGAGCACACCATATATTTAGGTATACAGGGTGTCTCTAAAAGTATCGCATTCCGAGTCCAGGAGCGCGATTCTGTACTTTCCTACCGACAGTTGTCGGTGTCGTTCACTACCGATAGTTGTCGCTTGCGCCACCGACAAGTAGACGTCGAGGTGATTCTCTACTCACCGCCTACCGACACTTGTCGGTGCAAACGACAACTCTCGGTCAAGTGCAGTGATACGAAACGTGGAACGAAACGGTCATGAAACGGTGAGGGACCAGCCAATGAAAAGCAGCCATTTTGAATTAACGGATGATTTTTGAAGTTGACATTTATGTCTTGCCATCGTCATCACATTCAGTTGTATGGAGTGTTCATAGGATATGAAAATATGAGTGCTTCACGCGCTTCAGATGGGCAAATTGGAGAGCCGTGTTGTACACAGATAACCCTTTTTATCTAGATAAGATATGTGACAGATAATAACAGATAATTCTGGAAAATATTATCTAGATTATTGGAGAGGTGAAGTTGGGTGGTGACCTATTGCTTGCAATGTTCGCATCATACTAGATATATCGCGAGGTATATCGGTGTTTGTAGTCTAACCAACTTCTAGCTTATTTGCGCGGCCGTTTATGTGCGCGGCTGGCAAACGACGGATGCAGATGTTAGTTCATATTGTTCGTATGTATCTTGCGATTTATTATTGTCGTCAATTTGTAACAGAGACATCGAGGAAGAGACAAATGAAATATGATATAAGGATCCCACATCGATGGATTTTTTTCCCCAATTTTTCAACTGTTTTTGCGTAGTAATTTTGCTTGGTTTTGCATGCAAAATTTGACGTTCTCTCACGACGGACGCTAAGTAGGTAGGTATACCTACCTACCGAAATTAGAATTTAGGTATAGCATGTTGAAGCCCAGCATCTCAGCCTTCAATAAATATTTATGAGAACAATAAAGACAAAACCTATGAAGAGAGTTGAACTGACAACCTATCTCCGTACCTAATAAATTCGAATTCATTCGAACAAAACGCCACCCACCGATATTGTGTTACGAATTTGCAATTAATGTTTGTATAAACCAAATTCATTCGGACGCGGTTGAAAATTATTGGCGGTTGGTTGTCTTAGATCATACCACGGAGGACCATATACTAGGTATAGGTACCTATATGCACGGGGGGTAGTTACCATACATCTACCAAATACCTACGTCGAGAACTAGGTATACTAAGTAGGTATAAGTAGGTACCTATGCGTATTCTATGCATGATGCGAAGCGAACACTTTTCCTTGTAAACCTACAAATCGCAAATACAAAACAATAAACAGGCTAAAAACTTATAATGCGCTTGCGTAACGACAGCTTTTTCGTCCACCGATGGCCTCAAGACCCGTCGGTGGGCTGAGCGACAACTGTCGGTCCGGAACGACAACTATCGGTCGCATCGGTCACATTTGCAAGTACAGAATCGCTCCTACCGACAAGTGTCGTTAAAGCTGTCGGCCGATACCGACAAGTGTCGGTAGGCAAGTACAGAATCGCGCTCCAGAGCGGTATATACAGCAGAGTGTCTCAAAAGTATCGCATTCCAAGTCCAGAGCGACATATGGAATCAAATCGAGAACAAGAAAAATGCATTCAAAAAAATTATTGACGTCAATTTGGGAAGAAATAGGGGCTCAAAGGGTAGGTCGATTTCGCTGCCCTTTATATTCGTTATTCGAAGAGATTTTAGAGAATTGTTTGTGATAGACCAATCAGTCAAAATTATCAACTACTGGGTGTGCACTGAACTTTTATTTAATAGATTTCAAAAATTCATTTTCCTCCAAAATCTCCAGTAAAAATTCTTTTATGGCAACGAAAACAGTCATATATCTTGTTCTGGATTACTTGGCCAGAATTGAGTGGATTCCATATACCGCTCTGGGCTCGGATGCGCTACTTTTGAGACATTCTATAGAATCCACTCAGGAACACGAGAAAAAAATTTAAAAAAATTAATGACGTTTATTTTTAAAGATATGGGGGGGTCAAAGGGTGGGACTTCGCCCCCGTCCATTTTCATAATTTGAAATGATTTTGAGGGACTGTTGGTGCTAGACTGAACAGTAAAAATTATCAACCAGTGACTGTGCATTGAATTTCTCTTCAGAAATTAATCGATACTGGGTGAGACACAAATCATAAATCTCCAGTTTTCTTCAAATATAGCACTTTTCATCAGGCTACATACGCAAGCCTGATCGAGTATCCATGGAACGATTGACAGATAAAGTAGTCAAGTCGACCAAACATGGCATCTTCTCAACGAAAGCCGCTTATTGCATTGTGCGATAATGACGTTCCGGGCGCATTATTATCAAACGTCTCGTGTTTGGAAGCAAACAGTGTGGCGCAGCTGAAACGATGGCTGGAGTGCAGGAATTGACCACGTAGTGGCCAGCCGAGAGATTTTCTCCCTTGGACATTTAGAAATCCATAACTTGCTTTCGGCACACAAACTGCACCTCTTCAGGTGATTTTCATCACCAGTCACCTTTTGTGTTCTCACCCATAAACACGGTTTTCGGAAAGGAACAAAAGGTATAGACACACGCCGGCTCGGCTATGTGACTTGCAACCTCCAAAGGCGCACCATTTTGTAGCGCTTTGTTTAAAGTGATCCACATTCATGATGTCCATCCATATAACAGTTTCAGCTCATTTGAGTTCAACACGGTGAAATTATATTAGCACTTCAGGGAAAACAATATCCGAACAGCTACATGAGAAGTAGGTAAAAACTGATGAAAACCACGAACATGCCTGAACAACCATGAGGCACAAACTCTCAACCAGGGATCACCCTTCAACATGACCTAAAGCACCTACAAATCGCTGTCGCTGTCAGTAGTGTCAGTGTCAGCCAGGTGTCTGCAGGTATCACCCAGGATTTTTTGGACTACATTATCTGTCAATTCTCGCGCATGCGTTCAGTTCCGTGCAAAATGAGTATGAAATGAATGGCCATGAAAAAGCCTATGCAAAACAAAATATGACTTCTCGTTTCCATAGAAGAAAAATCGGTCATGTCACCCCAAAACTTTCCCGACGAGTAGCAAGAAACGGAATGACATTTTTATTCAAAACGTCCCTTCGGGTGAGAAGTTGAAATTTGATAAAAATATTGAAACAAATTTGAAGCACCTTCCATATTCATTGAACAAAATTGTTTTAGAAAATAGAGATACTTTCTGGGAATATTTAAATTTTCCGGGAAACCAAAGTTTTTTTCCAAATGATCTCATTTTAAAAAGTCATCAATATGGGCTTAATTTTGAGCTTCACCATTTGAGTTCGGTCTCGATAAGCCATTGGAGAGAAATTGTCGCGAAATGTTCAAGAATCAGTTACATTCTGTTTAAAAAAAGAATGGTGTAAATCTCTTCAAGAGATAAATAGCTAGAAATTTGCGTTTTTTTTTCGAGGAAAACTCGAAATCCGTTGGTCCGATTTCAAAACTTTTCCTCTCAAAAATTGTTTCAATCTCTCCTCCAACTATGACTCGAACAAGTAGTCTGCACCCAAAATTGATATTTCTTAATTCACGGAATGTTTTGATAGGGAGATTGTACAGGGTGGCCTAACGAAAATACAACAGAGGGTTTTTTGGGCATTTCACCTCATTTTTAAAGAAACTCGGACAGGTTGATTTTTCTATTGAGGTGGACATCTGAAACATACATTGGCGAATTTCTATCTCTAGCCTTCTCACCTCCACCCACCCAAACTCCGAAATGTCAAACGACACCACCCACTTTGCGATGTCTCAAGTTAAAGAGAATTAAATTCTTTTTCCAAAGAAACATTTCCATAATTTTTAACCCCACCTAGTCCATCCGCTAGGTACTATTCTGTATTTTTTTAGAGGTCAAAAAGGTTTTTTTTGGAATTCCGATCAGCTAAGGTCCACAGAATCATATTTTTTTGGTGGCAACGCTCAAAAGTGGTGCGGTCACCCTGTGCACCCCCATGGGGGCCAGCCCCCAGTTAATAGAATTTCAGCTCTGTAACTCGGAGGATCGACACAGAATTACAAAAAATTCATGATGTCATGAAAAAACTCCCTCAAAAGTCATCCACAATGAAGATACAGCCCTTCAAGTTTCAAAAAAGGCGATTTCCGTGGAGGTACAATTTCCACAATTTTCAACCGATTTTGCTGAAAATTTGGCTAAGCCCCTTTGTAACAAGGATCTAGAAGGGGGAATTTCATTTTCCGGATAAATTGTCCAGTGGCGGAACAACTGGAAATTTTGACATAATTCCGTCCCTCCTCATTTCTCAAGTCTCTGGTCAACTTTGGACCCTGAAACTTTCAATATGTATCGAATACATTATTCAGTTACGATGTTCCAAAAAAAAACAAAAAATTTGAACACAATTTTTTTATATAAAAAGAATACTAGGATATTCAGCTAAAAAAAATGAAAGCAAATCTCCCTCTTCTATATTCAACATTAAACCCAGAAACCAGCTCTGATTCTAATTTTTTTGGGAACATCGTAGCTGAACAATATATTCGATTCATAGTGAAAGTTTCAGAGTTCAAAGTTGACCAGGGACTTGAGAAATGAGGAGGAACGGCATTATGTCAAAATTTCCAGTTGCTCCGCCACTGGACAATTTATCCAGAAAATGAAATTCCCCCTTCTAGATACTTGTTACAGAGGAGCCTAGCCAAATTTTCAGCAAAATCGGTTGAAAATTGTGGAAATTGTACCTCCACGGAAATCGCCTTTTTTGAAACTTGAAGGGCTGTATCTTCATTGTGGATGACTTTTGAGGGACATTTTTCATGACATCCTAAATTTATTGCAATTATGTGTCGATCCTCCGAGTTACAGAACTGAAATTCGATTAACTGGGGGCTGGCCCCCATGGGGGTGCACAGGGTGACCGCACCACTTTTGAGCGTTGCCACCAAAAAAATATGATTCTGTGGACCTTAACTGATTGGAATTTCAAAAAAAACCTTTTCGACCCCTAAAAAAATACAGAATAGTACCCAGCGGATGGACTAACCCCCCTTCTTCCTAAAATTCTCTGAGTTTCTAATTTAATATTCCTAACGAGGGGTTGATTTCCCCAGTGTACATTTCATTTAGAAATTCCTGAAATTGTTCCGGAAATCACCGGAAATCCCAGAAGTCTTTCGGAAATCACCGGAAACTCCTGAACTCTTTCGGAAATCACCGGAATTCCCAGAAGCCGTTTGGAAATCACCGGAATTCCCTCGGAAATCATCGGAATTCCCGGAATTCTTTCGGAAGTTACCGGAACTCCCGAAAGTCTTTCGGATATCACCGGAATTTCCAGAACTCTTTCGGAAATCACCGGAATCCCCGGAAATCTTTCGGAAATCACCGGAATCCCCGGAAATATTTCGGAAATCACCGGAATTCCCGGAAATCTTTCGAAAGTCACCGGAATTCTTTTGGAAATTACCGGAATTCCCGGAAGTCACCGGAAATCCGGAAGTCACCGGAAATCCGGAAGTCAGAATTCTTGTGTATACATACTTTTTCTCGGGAAATCAACCCCTCGATTCCTAACCTCTAAATTCTCTTAGTACAGTCAACGTCATTCTGCACAGCATCGAGGAAGAAAATTTAACGTGTAAAAAGTGCCATCCAAATTCACCCCTTCACTCCTCCACCCCAATTTTAAAATCTAAAATAAGACTACCTACTTTGTGATGCATCAAACTAAAGGACATTGAATTCTCTTCCTGAATAAAATATTTTTAAAATTTTCAAAAACCCTCTCTTCCCTAAAATAGTTCGAAAGTTCAATTTTTGGGGGAGGGGTTGAAAGTAAAAAAATTTGTTTTCAGAAAGATAATTCAATGGAGAACTATAGTGGCAAACGCCTGAAGTAATGGCGCTCGTGTTCCATGCACCCTAGCTATCATTAGTGTCATTTGAGGCGTACATAACCTCAACTTTGGAAGTGTAATTTCATTTTCATTTGTCAGCACTCAGCATATAACCAGCGGTTTGTGTCACTTCGTGAGTCAAAAAGCAGAGAAAAGTCGAAAAGTCGACAAGCGAAAAATAGCGGTGAAAAAAAAGGTAGTGCCGTGTTATGTACCAGGCTGCACCTTGCACCAGCTCTTTCTTTTCCTCTCAGTGGGGCTCCTCTCCGCCTCGACTCTTCTTTGAGCATTAGCACTTTTCCCCTTTCCGTACATTTCTTTGAGGGAGGTTATGTACGATAACTGTCAAGAGTGTCAATATGGGTGCATAGAACACGTCGCCCTCTACAATCCGTTTTGCCTATAGTTCCCCATTCCCATCAATTCGATGTATCACAAAGTAGGTGGTGTCTTGTTAAATTTTGAAGTTGGGGTGAGGGAGAGCAAAGGGGTGAATTAGGGTAGCACTTTTTCCACCGAAAATTTTCTCCCCTTCGATGCTATTTAGGATGACGCTGATTGAATTGAAGAGAATTGAGGGGTCGAGAATTTAAAATGGGACAGTCAGATAATTTTAGAAACAAGGGGGGTGGGGTTAAAAACTTTGTAAATATTTTTTTCAGAAATAGAAATCGATTCTCTTTAATTTGATGTATCGCAAAGTGGGTAGTGTCATTTGAAATTTTGAAGTTTGGGTGGGTGGGGGTGAGGGGGCTAGAGATAAAAATTCATCAATATTTGTTTCAGATGACCCCCTTCATATAAAAATCGACCTGTCTCAGCTTGTTAAAAAAAATGAGGTGAAATGCCCAAAAACTCCCCTGTTGTTTTCGTTGAGCCACCCTGTATATAATATTAAAATTACACTGTTTATAGGTACGAATCTTCCTTGAACCTCGAAGTTCAATTTTTTCTATGCCATTAGATGGGTCCCATGGTAATTGCAGCTGCCACTTTATTGCTATGCATTATGTGATATTGTATACCAAATTCGAAGCTGATTGGTTGAATGACTGCGTTTATATCGCAGCTTTGGATCCGATCGGGTCGATCCGCTTGAAATTGCCGATATAAACGGCCAGGAGCCGTATTCTTCAACTCGCTATGCACTCGAACCGACAGATATCGCTATCGGTAGTCGGGCAAAAGCCAATCACAATGGTGCTTGCCTAGCTACCGATAGCGATATCTGTCGGTTCGAGTGCATAGCGAGTTAGAGAATACGACTCCAGGATTGAGATATCAATCGGATAAAGCAGTTCAAGTCGATCCGGTGCTTTGACTGGCTTGACTTGAGGCGCTTGCAAAAACCCTGATCTGTGTGATCCAGATCACTTACGTCAACCAATCCAGTAGTCTCAAATATAAAACAGAGTGCTGGATTGGTTGACGTACGCGATCTGGATCGCACAGATCAGAGTTCTCGCAAGTACCTTTGGGTTGAGCGGATGCGGATCTCGATTTTGGTATTTTGGCCGATGTAAACGGGATCGGTTCGAAGTGACCGACTTGCAAACAAAGCGAAATTTTTACTTAATATCAAGGGATGCTTCCCAGTAATTGTAAACAAAATACACCAACAAATGCAGTCATTGAATCGTTCTCGGTTCGGTGCAGTCTGATGAGTTTAAACCATGTTGTTGTCTCTCCTGAATTCTAACCGAATTCTAAAGGAGTGAAACAGGATTGAATGAAGCGGTTCGAACGTGCGACGATACAACGCGCTTGACTGAAGCCACTTTGGATCCGATCGAAACTCGAGCGGATCGAAAGCAGCGATATAAACATACTCAATGGCCACATTCGTAAGTCACAACAGTTTTGGAGCACTTCTCGCCATTGGTCAAAATTAAATTTTTCGACGAATCGCGTGGAAGTGCTCCACAACTGTTGTAACTTACGAATGCGGCCTATGTTGAAAAAGTTGGATTGAAAAAAGGATTCTCAAAATAGAACTCGGAGCGGCTGTAACTTTCTTGAGGGGGCACCTCTTGCAATTCGTTCTTATATCAATCCTCGTATTTTTAAAGCTGAATTTGGGGATATATACTTATATAGTTTATATAGGTAGCTAGGTACTTATTTCTGGAACACGTTCAAAAAGTCCGCAACGGTACCTATATAAAATACATGAATAAAAAATGTGTTTTCTACTTTCGAGGAAATGCATCGGTTAGTTGACGGTGGAAAAGAGTAAGTTTATAAATTTCATTTCAGGCAGGAAAGTGGCCATCGACGCCTCCATGTGCTTGTACCAGTTCCTCATAGCCGTTCGGACGGACAACGGTCAGCTCACGTCCGTGGATGGCGAAACGACGTCGCACTTGCTCGGTACTTTTTACCGCACCATACGTCTAATGGAACACGGCATAAAGCCGGTGTACGTGTTCGACGGAAAACCGCCAGAAATGAAATCCGGCGAGTTGAGCAAGCGTCAAGAGAAAAGGGCCGAGGCGCAAAAAGGCCTGGACAAAGCCACCGAGGCGGGTGATGCCGCTGAAATCGACCGTATGAATAGGCGGCTGGTCAAAGTCACCAAACAGCACGCGGACGACTGCAAGGAGCTGCTGAAGTTGATGGGCGTTCCTTTTGTCGAGGCTCCCTGCGAGGCCGAGGCCCAGTGCGCCGCCATGGTAAAGTCCGGCATCGTTTTTGCCACGGCCACCGAAGACATGGACGCTCTAACGTTCGGCTCGAACATTTTGCTCAGGCACATGACCTTCAGCGAAGCCAGAAAGATGCCGATTCAAGAGATTCACTTGGATAGAGTGCTGGAGGGGATGAAACTCAGTCAGGAGCAAGTAAGCATAAAAGCCAGTTAGTTCCACTGTAATCACCGCACAGGCGAAAAGCATATTAGTAGCAAAGGACGAGTGACAGGTCAAGAGCACCAACTCTGGCTTTAAATCCGTAGGTCGCGTGTTCAAATCCTAGCCGGGCCAGATATGATATGCGCATCATTAATAATACTGAACCGTTTTCTTCTATGCCAGTGTACTTGTACGCAACAGCATTGGAGTATGCTGTTTCAAAAGGAAAAAGTGTTTCCAATAACGTTTCATTTCAGTACCACCGAATAGTGTTTTTGCAAAACAAACATTGACACCGACTATGAGGTCTATGGCACGTAAGCTCGCCTAAAGTTAGGATAGGCACGCAAAGTTCCAAGCGTTTTGTTCACAATTTTACGGATCTAGTCGTCTTATAATAGAATCTGATTCATGTTATTCTCCACTGAGTTATTTTTATTTCGATGTTTTTTTTCCAGTTCATCGACTTGTGCATATTATTAGGATGCGATTACACGAATAGCATACGAGGCATCGGTCCGAAACGCGCCATCGACCTAATAACCCAGCACGGCAGCATCGAAAACATCCTGAAAAACATCGACACCACCAAGTACCTGCCGCCGGAAAACTGGAATTACGAAGGTGCCCGGGAGCTGTTCAAGAAGCCGGAAGTGTCCGACTGCTCCACCATTGAACTGAAGTGGAACGAACCCGACGAAGAGGCCACAGTCAAGTTCCTCTGCGGAGACAAGGCATTCAGCGAGGAGCGCGTCCGGAACGGCATCAAGAAAATCATGAAATCTCGAAGCTCCTCCACACAGGCCCGCCTGGACGGGTTCTTCAAGGTATTGTCGACGACGCCGGCGAAGCGAAAGGCAGATACAAAGAAGGAAGCGCCCAGTAAGAAGAAGAAGACGGGCGGAGGACGCAAACCCAAATGAATCTAGAATTTTTTTCCAATGTCTGTTATTTATACAATGTAGTCTTAATATCTAAGCATGATTATATAAAACTTATTTTTGTTGGCTGTCGAGTCTATCGACGAGATCTTGTAGCGCTGTGTTGTTACTCGAATGACTTTTTCTTTTCAAATACATTTTTGTACGAATCTGAAATGTTGTTATTCTAGACAAAGTTATTTATTGTTTTACACAGGGTGATTTTACCACATTTAATATTTACTCCGGAAGTTTGCAAGTTTTGTCCGCGTTGAAATCGTGCCTTGGACCAGGTCAAAAAATATTTCATCAAAGTTGTTGGGGTCATGGGCCTATGGTCACAGCCAGATGCAGCAGGTCTTCCAGAGCATCCAGTTCCTATGAGCCTAGAATACCTACCGCTACCCCATGATCAAGACACAAGTCGACACACGTGAAAAAATCCTGATAAGACTAGCCAAATTAGAGACCAATGACACTTTCCACAGAATGGTGGACAAGTGTGAAACTGCGGTATCACTTTGATAAAATGCGTGAGAGATTGGACCTCAAAAAGAAGAGGGGCTGGTCAATAAGGTACTTTGCTGCAGAAATGTCGAGTTACGTCATTTTTTTTTTAGTTATGAAATATGTTAGCCCCTGATAGGTCACACAAGTCAGGTCAAAGTTTCAGACTTCAGTAAAAAACACGGTTCAACAGCAACATGCTTCCGTGAGGATTACCACGTAAGGTTAACAATGCCACCAAGGTCCAAGGACAACTACATACCGACAATCGACGGTACTCTGAAGGCCTTTATCGGCTCAATATGGTTTTCAAGCATGGATCTGAACAGTGAATGCTGACAGGTTGTGCTCTAGGTCTGGGGAAAGCTAGCTTTTTGGCGGAAAGCCTAGTATACCAATTCTCTGTCATGCCGTTTGGACTCTAAATGCACCGGCCACTTTTTCAGAATTTGGTGGAATTTGTTTTTCGATTGATGGGTTTGGGTGATTTACCTGGATGACGTGATGGTTATGGGACGGAACATCGAGAAACATTTGCAAAACCTCTGGTAAGTTCAACCGACCGTCTATGGACACTGATATAGCTTTGAGGCTAAGTGGGGGGAGGTTGTGTACTCCTGAGTAGAGCTTAGGAAAGCTCGGGTGATGAGCGATGGGCGTTGCAAAGGGAAGAATGGTAAAATCACCCTGAAACCTGCAGTGTTGATCTTACCATGAATTTCGTGTCAGCCTTGCTTTCGTTTTTGGCGCTCAAGTTCCACAGATTCATCGCCAGCGTGGCTAGCTGGGGGTTCAGGTCGCTCCTCGTGACGATTTTGAGGAACAAATCTGAGGCCAAGTAAGACTGCTTCTGGCACGGTCCCAGTTGCTTCAGCTGCGCCAAGATTTCGCCAATCACCACCGAGCACATCTTGTTGACTTCCGCTATGAATTTGGCGTCGGATCCGTACAAGGAATCGTTGGATTCGACTAAAATTTTAGCATTATTTGCGCTGACAATATTCTATATTTTGCGTTGCTTGAGACCGTGACTATCTTCCGTATATTTACCTTTATCCACGTGATATGGATAGCTCTCCTGTGCCATGGCGCTGAGTAAATTGACGACGTTCAAGTACAGAGAAACTAGCGAAGTGTTCGTTTCCCAATTGCGATTTTGCAATGCGTTGAGCAAACTCCTGGTCAAATTCAGAACGTTGCATTCGGGATTGTCTGGTATAACCAGTAACAAGGCCAAAAACTGCCGGACGTACGACATGAGTTGCGCCTCGGCTATTTGGTTGTGATCGTTGTGCAGCTCGGTAATCGTCACCAAGGCCGCTTTGAAACATGCATCAGCTGAAACGTAATGCTTATAATAAACAGTTCACGCAAAGAACTTGTATAGCGAAAAATCAATGCGGCAACATCTAGTAGACCTGCTTGACATTTCCTCTATAATTTTTAGCAATGAACACCAGGGCAAATTGTTATTTACGTTATTGAGGTTTTATTTGGTATATCATTTAAAAAAAATTGAGGTTCAAAGCCTTCTGCACTGAAATATTAGCTTATTATGCTCTCCTAGCAGGTCAGACCATCAATTTGGTGCCCTCCGTAAATTATTCGCAACTACTTCTGGTTCTATTATCATTGCCTCGAAAGTTAAATGTCGTCTACTTTTTTTTTCGGGAGGAGGTTTTTTTTTACGCACGCCCCAGCTGGAATGACACCGGGAGAGTGTGGGACTCGCGACGTGCCCTACCCACTAAAACCCCTCCCCAGACCTAGTAGTGACCCCGCTCCCTGGAACCGTTTTCACATATCTTCGGGGGCGGGGCTGGTCTATGTTTCCTTCGTGTCTACTTGCTGCCTTCATCTTCTTCGTTCTTCATACGCAAGACTTGGATGTCAACTGCAATGGCCAGACATTCCCTTATCGTAAGCTGAATGTAAGAACTAGGTAAATTGAAAACGTTTTTGGAGCTTTTCCTTCCACATTGAAGCCAGTGGTCGTACAGAATGTTATGCAAGAACTGGCTAACTTCTTTCACTAAAACAGCGACCCGTATTAACTAACCTAGCAAAGACACTGCAAAGATACGCATAAAATTGAATATTTTGCCAATTATTTCGAAACAAAGAGAATGAATTACCTAGCTCTTGAATTAAGGTGACGATATGTGGACATGAGTTCAATCTTCTCCTCCACACATTCTGCGATTAAGAGATTCTCTCACCACTGTAAGAGACGGTGATATATTTCATTAGCAGGAAATCTTGTTTTTGGTTGATACCAATAACAGTCCAACTGGCGCCGCTCTCAGCAGATTGGAGATAAAGCTTTCTTCGGCTTTTAGTATTGATGTTAAGCTTACCCAAAGATGAAGTGTTGCCGCATTGACTTTCTGGAATATTTGATTTGTACTGACCCTGGCCTAAACACTGATTGAACAGCGCGACTTGCCCGGACAGCAAATACAGTTGCAGCCTGGCTTTGGTGGACTTTATCGACGGAATCGTGATGAAACAGTAAGCGGCGCAGGCACGGACAAAATCGCCAGTTTTCCTGGTGTGCAGCCCCTTGACGATTTGTCTAGTGTTTATCGACAGCGAATTGACACACTGGACGAGCTGAATGAAAACAGTGTCGATGTTTGAGAACAGCCCCCTGGCTTCCACGTAAAAACCGAGTTGTTGTTCAAAGTCGCGACCGTAGTCGACCATTTGCACGACCTGACAAAGAATATCACCGATTTGCCTGTATTCGTCTTCCGGTATCATGGCGTTGACGGAATCGTGGAGGACGGTGCAAAGAAATTTCAGGGCGTTCACCACGACCGGGTCGTTGACGTGGTGGTTTTCGCTGTGGCAGCTCAAGAGGATATTCTTGCAGACCTCCACTCTGACTGACTCTTGCTGGAACAGGTCGATGAGCGGCAGGAAATTGTCCTATAAAAATAAATTGCTTATCACAATCATTATTATTGGAGTATCATACTATCAATTCATTGACAAACAGACTAATAAGCCCTGTGAAAGGTCAATATCAATTTACGGAAAAAATATCCCTTAGTTCTTAGCCCTTATAGTCCGGATGTTGAGGTATAATACCCTTCACTTTTATAACAAGCAATGCCACTTGGCATACCTATTGCCGAGACCATGTTTGACCGATTAAGATCAGGAGCCAAAGTCGCAAGCAACGCAGGCGTCGTATACAGGGTGTCGTTTAAAAAAGAAGTGAAAAATTCGTATATCATTAACCAAACCAGATGAATCCACGTGAATAGGCATATACAGGGTTATTCAAAAGTCCGGAATAAAATTCATATTTTTTTTCCATATTTATTTCGGAAAAAACGCTCGAACCGGTCGATTTTTGAAAACGATAAGCCGTTTTTTCATGACACGTGTCATGTTCTACCGTCAACCCCCTAACCTTAAGCTACCCTTAGTATTTTTTTTCAAATAGCATCCTATGGCTTGTGGGGGCTCTTTGGAAAGCTTGTCAAAAACTCTATTTAGATCTACCATTGAAAATTAGATCGGACGCTTCACCATGAAGTTTTGAGGAACTCCAGTTCCACTTAACGGTCCGGAACAAAATTCATAATTTCTTATCATATTTTCTCAGAAAGAAAACGCTCGAACAGGTCGATTTCTAAAAACGGTAAGCCGTTTTTTCATGACACGTGTCATGTTCTACTGTCAACCCCCTAACCCCAAGCCACCCTTGGTATTTTTTTTCAAATAGCACTCTATGGCTTGTGGGGGCTCTTTGGAAAGCTTGTCAAAAACTCTATTCAGATCTACCATTGAAAATTAGATCGGACGCTCCACCATAAAGTTTTGAGTAACCCCAGTTTTACTTAACAGAATAAAATTCATAATTTTTTTCCATATTTATTTCGGAGAAAACGCTCGAACAGGTCGATTTCTAAAATGGTAGGCCGTTTTTTCATGACACGTGTCATGTTCTACCGTCAACCCCCTAACCCCAAGCCACCCTTATAGTGCGGGAGCCCACTGCAAAATTCTGGGTCGATCGCTTTTATGAAGAATTTCTGTTTCAATCGATAGTGGGCAATACAATGAATCTTCCGATATCCGACAGCCACCTTCCATCCCCTGCTTTAAGGGTCGCCACCGGTTTTAAAGATGCCCATTTTGAATCATTTTCTACACCTCTTGCTTATATTAGTGGCGGGGTTAACGGCCAAAAATAGAATGATCTGTGCATTTTGTGATGAAAGCATGAAATTTGGCATACGTGTTCAGAACACCCTCCTTTGCAATTCCAGATGTGGCGCCACAGAAGATTTTGCACCAGAGGCACTGTATTGCGGTTAATATACCTGCTAGGGGTAAATTCTGCAAAAATGGTTCCTGGCCGGTCTCTGGTACCGCAATCGGTATTTTTTAGTTCTGTTTAGCTAAAACTACATGTAGAAATGAGTAAGGAGTGCATTTTCACAAGCAAAGTTCCGAATGCTGCCTTCATACGTTGTTTTAATACATTTTAAGGCCAACTTTGTTTTAGTACAGGAAACATGGTAAAAAAATTGCCAAATCCTCGGCAGAGATATGAATGTCCTGAAAATTTGATATTCTGTTCAGAATTAAGTGCCCCACTATATATCTGAAATTGTCAAAAATCGCACCCCGGGGCTTCGAGTTATTGGAGGAGGGGTTAAAAATTGCAACTCAAAATTAAAGGTATGGAACCCGATGGAACCCGTCAATCCAATGGATGCAAATACGTCGTAGTTCGACGCATCACATCCCGTTGATACAATTTTGGCACAAAAAGTGTCGATCATTGTTGAAGGGGGGTCGCGCGGGAGGGCGAAACTCGACTGGGTGGCTCTTTTTCTTCCTGGGCCATGAAGAATCGATCACGACAAGATTGGTATCTTTTCCGACTGAATTCAATGTTCTTAACTTGAATCCGATGTATAAATTTGGATAAAAACAAGTTCAAACAAGTTAACTTGAGAAAACCTGTTTTTTCTTTGACAATTTTCAAAAAACTTTTTTTCACTGTCAGAGGCATTCATTTTTGAAAATATTCCAGAGGCCATTAGATTGAACTGTATTCTTCACGAAAATCATCCATTTGATCTGTAACTTTGTTTTTCGAGATAGACAAAAATCGATTTGAACTTTAGTCGGCACAGCCCGTCGTCTACTACTGACCAGAACACTACACCATGCATCTTCAAATGAGAATAGCCCAAACTATCTGAAAAATTATAACTTATCTTTGAAAGTTTCAGGATCTGTGCAGAACTGAATTCCCTATAAGTAAAACAAAATCGTCATAAATCGCAATGCAGGGTATTGAGTTATTACTTGAAGGTGCATGCTGTAGTGTTCTGGTCATTAGTAGACGCCGGGCAGTGTCGACTAAAGTTCAAATCGATTTTTCCTACCTCGAAAAACAAAGTTACAGATTGAATAGATGATTTTCGTGAAGAATACAGTGTAGTCTAATGGCCTCCGAGATATTTTCAAAGATGAATACCTCTAACAGTAAAAAAAAGTTTTGTGAAAATTGTCAAAGAAAAAACAGGTTTTCTCAAGTCAACTTGTTCGAACTTGTTTTTATCCAAATTTACACATCGGATTCAAGTTCAGGACATTGAATTTAGTCGGAAAAGATACCAATCTTGTCGTGATCGATTCTTCATGGCCCAAGAAGAAAAAAAGCCACCCATCCGAGTTTCGCCCTTCCCCACGACCCCCTTCCAACAATGATCGACACTTTTTGTGCCAAAACTGTATCAACTGGTTGTGATGCGTCGAACTACGACGTATTTGCATCCATTGGATTGACGGGTTCCATCGGGTTCCATACCTTTAATTTTGAGTTGCAATTTTTTACCCCCCCTCCAATAACTCTAAGCCCCGGGGTGCGATTTTTGGCAATTTCAGATATGTAGTAGGGCACATAATTCTGGACAGAATATAAAATTTTCAGGACGTTCATATCTTTGCCGAGGTTTTGGCTTGGCAATTTTTTTACCATGTTTCCTGTACTAAAACAAAGTTCGCCTTAAAATGTATTAAAACAACGTATAAAGGCAGCATTTGGAACTTGGCTTGTGGAAATGTACTCTTCACTCATTTCTACATGTAGTTTCAACTAAACAGAGAAAAAAAAAATACCGACTGTGGTACCAGAGACCGGCCAGGAACCATTTTTGCAGAATTTACCCCTAGCAGGTATATTAACCGCAATACAGTGTCTCTGGCGCAAAATCTCACGTGGCGCCACATCTGGAATTGCGAAGGAGGGTCTTTTGAACAAGTATGCCAAATTTCATGCTTTGATCACAAAATGCACAGACCATTCCGCTAACCCCCCCACTATATAAAAAAATGTCACTGACAGAAATGACAGAAGGCGAGATGGTCGAATGGTCTAGATAAAAGTAAACGGATTCAAAGGTCAGAAGTTCTACTCTCCGCGAATACCTTTTTTTTATTATTTTTTTCCGCATTTAAAAAGCTTGACGTACTTGAACTTTTTAAAATTGCGGAATTGAACGATGTTTCTGAATTTGGAGTAACTTTCGTCGCTAAATTTATTATTGCTGCCGTTTTTTCCACACAAAAAATACGGCATTTCCCTCCTAGGGCATTTCCTAGTATAGTGCTCTTTCTTGAAACGTGAGTGCCATGAAAACCAGTGTAGTGGGAGAATTGAAAAAAATTAGAGTCTCCTAAAATCAGGTGTGAAAATGTATAAGTATTCCAAAATTTCAAAATCCGAAAAACTCGATTTTTTTTTCAAAATTTTTATATATTTTTTGAAAAAAGACCCTCATTCTCTTGCCAGCTCAGATTTAAAAGCTAATTTTTCTGTTACGTTTTTAGCTGCACAGATTTGGCAGTAACTCATGCCAAAAGAATCTATCTGTTGTTTCTCTTCCGCTCTGCAGCTGATCCGCAGTCTGTTTCAGCCGTTTTTTAATGGTAGGAAATAACATCCTCAACTACTAAAAATGGTATGTTTGTATTAAACAGTGATATGTGTCTGTCAAGCTTTTAAAATGCGAAAAAAAAAATAAAAAAAAGGTATTCGCGAAGATTAGAACCTCTGCATCTGACCTTTGAATCCGTATACTTTTATCAAGACCACTCGACCATCTAGCCTTCTGTCAATCATTGTGACATTTGTTTATATAAGCAAGAGGTGTAAAAAAGTGATTCAAAATGGGCATCTTTAAAACCGGCGGCGACCCTAAAAGCAGGGGATGGAAGGTGGCTGTCGGGTGTCGGAAGGTTCGTTGTATTGCCCACTATCGATTGAAACAGAAATTCTTCATAAAAGCGATCGATCCAGAATTTTGCAGTGGGCTCCCGGACTATTAGTATTTTTTCTTCAAATGGCACCCTATGACTTGTGGGGGCTCGTTGTATTCCTTCAAAATTCATGGTCAAACGTCCGATCTAACTTTCAATGGTAGATCTGAATAGAGTTTTTGACAATCTTTTCAACGAGCCCCCATAAGCCATAGGGTGCTATTGGAAAAAAATACTAAGAGTGGCTTGGGGTTAGGGGGTTGACGGTAGAACATAACACGTGTCATGAAAAAACGGCTTACCGTTTTTAGAAATCGACCTGTTCGAGCGTTTCTTCCGAAATGAATATGGAAAAAAATTATGAATTATATTTCGGACTGTTGAGTAAAACTGAGGGTTCCTCAAAACTTCATAGAGGAGCATACGATCTAATTGTCAATGGTGAATCTGAATAGACTTCTTGACAAGCTTTCCAACGAGCCCCCACAAGCCATAGGGTGCCATTTGAAAAAAAAATACTAAGGGTGGCTTGGGGTTAGGGGTTGACAGTAGAACATGACACGTGTCATAAAAAAACGGCTTACCGTTTTTAGAAATCGACCTGTTCGAGCGTTTTTTCCGAAATGAATATGGAAAAAAATTATGAATTTTATTCCGGACTTTTGAATAACCCTGTATATTGTTACGATATCTCGTGTACGGGTTCGAATATAATCGAGATGATCGTTTGAAAACGCACACTGTTTATTTCTGCGTACTACAATGAATACACGCCAACAATTATCTACTTGGAATTATATCGCAGGTACTTCGCTTGTTTCGCACTTGTTACCACTTCGCATTCCAATTCAATACTGCCGCGAGCTGGCGGCTGACGCCTTATACAAGGCCTCCGAACAGCGTTCCCGAACTTTCTGTCTGCTTCCAGCAAATTCCATAGTGGCACGGCATTATGCGGTTTCTAGACCATTCCTGAATAATCACACACGTTACCCGTATAATTCTGCCGGGTCTGGAGCGGCGCCTCCGCCAAAATGGACAGATCTTTCTCGATCGAGCATTGAAGTCTCCCTTCGGTTTCACATACACGAACGCTCTGGAATGCACCAGATCGCTCCAGACTTCTACACTGCGATCTAATGGATGAAAGGATCCAGAAAGATCGAGTGTTTACCAATATGTACGGGATCGCCGCTCGTAACAATGTTCACAATATACCGGGTGTTTATAAACGTCTGTGATCGCATCGCCTTTGGAATCAGCTTTCATCACTAGAATCGCGCCTGTTATAAACACCCCGTATTACCCATTAAGGAAGAGTCAAAGGTTTTGGAAAATCTTGAGCGGTTCCTGAAATATTCAGGAAAAACTGAATTTTCATCTGAATATTTTATTTCTCGGCAAATTGGTGAATTTTCAAGATATCGAAGTGCAACTTGGTAGTTCTATGACCAGTGTGGTCATGAATCAAAAACGATCAGGAACCAAATGCAAGACCTGTCATTTCCAGAAATAAGACAGTGAACTTTTTTTTCTTCGCGACCGCCATCTTGAATCTCCGTTTTACTCAACAGTTGAAAAAGTGACAACTGAATGTGAGATAGTTGACATTCAGTCACCCCATTATAAAAAAGATAGCCGTGGAGCAAGGTAAGGGTCTCTTCTTCGAGAAAACAGTTTTAACCAAGGTTTTCATGGTAATACGCATTTGTAGCGCCTGTGATGGCTCATCAAAAATTTCAAAGAGCAGAGTGAGCTCTCGTTTCTTTGTCACAATCCTACATTCATTATGAGCTGAATTACCAAAATTCATGATGATTGGCCCAAAGGTAAATTTTTGGTGGCTTGCTGAACCAAATATGTGGCGCTTTTTGGTGAAAAATGCAAAAAAAATCGAGCAATTATCATCATGTCATCCCTCACTAAGAGAAGGCTATAGCAAAAACTGAAACTAATCAACGCTGAAATGTTTTGGGAGAGTCAGCCTCATAATCTCGAGCCATAAAATGTTGGACACATGCGTCCCTTTGTTAGAGAGAAGACATGAGAGACTTGCATGCAGAAAGTTTTTTCTAAGTTCTGAGCCACGTATTATTTTCAGAAAGCTACCAAAACTGTGTCTCTGGCTCGATGATGATGAATTTTGGTACTAAATCTCAAAATGGATGTAATATTGTTAGTCGTCAACTTTTGGTAGGTTTCTGAATGAAATATGTGAATAAGAATTTTGATTTTTTTCTGCATGCACGCCTTCCATGTCTTCTCTGTGGTAACCGGACGCATGTATCCAACATTTATTGCCTCAAGAATATAGACTTCAATCTCACAAAACATTCCAGCGTTGATTTGTTTCAGTTTTTGCAACAGCCTTCTCTTGGCGAGGGATAACATGATAATGATAGCCCGATTTTTTCACATTTCTCACCAAAAAGCACCACCTATTTTGTTCAGCAAGCCATCAAGAGTTTACCTTTGAATAGATCATCATGAATTTTGGTATTTCAGCTCAAAATGAATGTAGGATTGTGACAAGGAACTCACTCTGCTCTTTCAAATCTCTCATTAGCCATCACAGGCGCTGCAAATGCGTATTACCATGAAAAACTTGGGTGACAATGTTTTCTCGATGAAGACACCCTCACCTTGCTTCAAAGCCATCTTCTTCGTAATAGTGTGGTAATAGGGTGACTGGATGCCAACATTCTCAGATTCGACTGTCACTTTTCCAACTGTTGAGTGAAACGGAGATTCAAGATGGCGGTCACGAAGAAAAAAAAGTTGACTGTCTTACTTCTGGAAATAGCAGGGCCTGCGTTTGGCTCCTGATCGTTTTTCATTCATGACAATACTCGCCGTAAACTTACCAAGTTGCACTTCGATATCTTGAAAATTCACTGATTTACCGAGAAATGAAATATTCAGAAGAAAATTCAGTTTTTCCTGAATATTTCAGGAACCGCTCAAGGTTTTCCAAAACCGTTGACTCTTCCTTGATGGGTAATATATTGTGGATATATGTGCCTACTCACGAGAATCCATCCGGTTCGGTTATTGATATACGAATTTTTGACTTTTTTTTCTATACGACACCCTGTATACGGCGCCTGCATCACTTACGACTTTGGCTCCTGATCTTAATCGGTCATACATGGTCTCGGCAACAACTATGCCAAGTGGCATTGCTTGTTATAAAAGTGAACGGTGCCCCCTAAATTTTGACCTTAACGTCTGGACTATTAGGATATTTCATCGTGGAGCATGTTGAAGCTATCCTGAGCCCTGTTGTAGCTGAGGCAAACCCGATTGGGAGGACAGTGTGCTGCGCTGTTCAAGGCTAATGCAACCAAACCTCTTCAGGAGCACATTTTGACGGTAGCTAAGTTCGGGATAAGCTCCATCGGCAGCAGGAGAAATATACTTCAGAAACCTTCTCTGCACGTCCTCCATATGATCGATGTCCTTGGCATAATAAGGAGACCAAACACAGGAGCATAATCCAGGCGGGGCAGTACCAGGGCTTTGTGCAGTAGAGCAAGCGTGTTATTTTCTTTGAAGTCCTTAGAATTTCTTACAATGAAGCCTAAGACCCTGTTTGTATTATTACAGGTATTCTCTACATATGTGCTGAGAAAATAAGCAAACTTGAATCGAAAAGTACACATAAATCACGGTTCAAGTCGGGTCGTTCAAGGACGTGCTACTGGATAGTTCTGGATTCTGGATTCCATTTTGGGGAGTCTGTGGAACACAGTTTCACCTGGCACGTAGGCCTCATTATTGGGCCCATTGTACCCCTCTCCCAGACCAGCCGGACTCACCGAGCCGCAATGTGGTGCCTGGATGTTTGATGGTCGGTCCATCCAAGCACTGGGGCCGACAAGCGCACGGTTGACCTTGACTCCGTCTTTCACCCCCGGATCGCAGGTGCGGATGTCCGATACATCCTCGCTCCCTGCGCCGGTGTTCCTGACTTCGTCTGCCTCCCGACCACGCTGCCGGTTATCCTCTACACATTGCCGTACCGCCGGCTGGAGGCATGTATACTCGGGGGGTTTGCCTAAGACCACCCGAGGAGGAGTTCCAGACCGGCTTCGAATCAGATGAAAGACACCTAGTTACCCATCCAACTCTTGGCAGCGGCCAACGTTGCTGCAGTCGAGTTATCACCCGACTGGAGCAGCCTACTATACGCTACGCCCTCCTCGCTCCTGGATAGTGTAGTCGAGTTTGATCGGCGCCTTCCTATTCTGGATTTATTGGGGGAGTTGATGGAACGTAGTTCCACGAGGCACGTAGGCCTTGCTATTCCCTACCATTATATCCCTACCAGATCAGTTGGACTCACCGAGCCACAATGTGGTGCCTTGATGTTTAATGGTCGGAGAGGTTAGGGAAAATGTCCAGGTAGGGCGAGCGGCTCGATTCCCTGGCGCCGGTATTTGGTCTGAACAGACAGAAAAACAAACAAAACAGGTAATTACCATGGCTAGAAGTGCCTCGAAGTCTTGAGCATGCGCCACGATCTTTTCGACGATGTGTTTCAGCTGCGTGGAATAGGAATCGTGATTCCTGCTTGGTCCCAAGTGTTCGATTATATCTTCGAGAAGCGTATTGATTTCACGATTCTGTAGGATTCAACAAATATTATGTAGGAAATTTTCTACCACAACTAGTGTAAAATAGGATGAATTTGCTCCAGAATCCAAGTAAACGAGTTCTCACACAAAGCACAATAAGTATAAAGCGTAATGGCTAATGGCAGTTAGATCAAGATACTAAGGAAAACCTTACTTGCTGTTGCTGCCTCTGGCCTCGATGCAGCAAGTCGACGGTCAGCAAAGCCGTACAGACGACGCGTACCCAAAGCTTAGCCGTATTTTGGAATGTTGAAGTCTAAACGTTTATTGTGAACTTGTGGAAGAACACAATTCACGAGTTTGAGCAAAAAATTTAGCTCACTTTGAGTTTGAACAAAAAAAGAACATACCGAAAAATGTTGGACAATAAAAGGAACCCAAGCTTCCGCGCACACGATGTACTCCTCCGGGTTCCTGAGAGCGGTGACGTGCCGCCAAGCGATTCGCAAAGCTTGCCGGCGGTGTTCGAAAGGCGGCGAGGCCACGCTGACGCACAGACCCAGGGTTCGCATGAGCAAGTGCCGCGGTATGCCTTCGTCCATGCACTGATCGATCATTTCCAAAAATTGCAGCGTCCTTTGAGCTATGCTGGTCGGCTTGAAGGCCGACATGATCGTGTTCAATATGAGCGAACTGCAGCCGTGCATTCTGCACCTCTCCAGCAGGTTGTTCAGTAAAACGTCGCTGGAATCGACGGCCACCGCTTGCAAGATGTAATCCAACGCCGGCGTGAACAGAGTCATGTAGACCGAGAGCGAAGTCAATTGGTTCTGGAGGTTTTCCTGGACTCTGTTGCTGAAAATCTGCAAAACTCGTTTCAAGGAAAGTAAAAAACGTTTTGTAGGCGGTACGGGCCTTGAAACGTCATCAGCGTGAAACTTTTTTAAGGCCAAATGAAAATGTCTACTTCACTCGAGATCGTGCAGAGTATTTCCAAAATTGAATTATTGAAAACTTCAAACGCGCTGCGCTGAGATTAGGTAAAAGTTGAACAGCTTGAAATTTGAATATATTAGCTTTCTGCCGTGACCAAGGACTCATACTTGACCTTTTTTGCAGCGAACATCTTTGATGCAACTTACATGATGGTAACTGTTGAGGAACCCATTGAAATTCTCCAATACAAATTGAGAACTCATGTTTGGAAGAGTAACATTCAAACCGACTCTGCACAGATAACACCTCGCATAAACGGCAACCAGCGGATTTCCAATTCCTGTTATCATGTGCGAAAGACGAAAAAGAGCGTCCTGACATTCACTACAAATTACGTTATAAAAAAACTAGTAAAAAAAAATTAATTCTGATTACCTCAACGAGAGGAAATAGTAGGATTTGAGCAGAGCCATTTCCACATACAACCTTGGAACCAGCTCTCTGATTGACGCGATTTTGTAGAACCAGTTCAGGCAAGTTTCTTTGGCCGAATCTGGAACCATGTCCGGCGTAAAGTCTTCCGGCAACGCCGTCGGCGTCTTGGAACCGGGCTTGTAGTAATTGGCTTTTGTTCGCAGGCGGTTGTAGACGAGCTGGCCGAAAACATCCAGAATGTCCGTGATCAGCACGAACTTGCTGGGGTAAAAGCTCAGCACGTTGGTGTCGGCCAACAGTTTGGCACACTGGATGGCAATCTTGAGCGATTTGACTCGCTGCTCCGAGTACCAGGCCGATACGAGCTCTTTGTTGAGCTGTTCGATTCGGTTGACGTATTCGGTCTGCGACAGATCAAACTTTCTTTGCGATCCCTCTTCGAACTGGTCCAGCTGTTCCAGCCTGTGCTGGATTTTGTCAACTGCGGTGCTCTGTGCCTTTACCACCACTGAAAATCATCAGAATGGATAACAGTTTGGTAGTTAGGGTAAAAAATTCCTATGAAATAGATTGTCGGAAATTGCACAGCGACACACCCGGTATGTCTCGGTTTAACCGACTCAACGGCGCACCATATAAGTTCATCACAGATGCACATTCTAGCGTCGTCCAGTCCCTTCTAGCGCAAACGAACTTTGCTGATAGACAAGAGCCTCTTTTGATTCACACAAGTTGATGTGTGGAGTCAATAGTGACTCGAATGAGTTCATTTGCGGTATAAAGGTCACGACGTTTATGTAAAATAATGTAAGTACCCTCCTTGGTAAGTACTGTGGCGATTGGCCTAGTTCAAAAGTAAAATAATTATTTAAGCATGAGAGCGTAGCTACAACTAGCGAAATTGAGAGAGTGAGAATGTAAGATGCAGAACTCTAGCGAAGAGCGAGTAAGACGCGAGGGTGGTTGGGGGTTAGAATGCCATAAAGAGACGACGGCTTGTTTAGCGCTCCGGCTATTATTGTTATATTATTTGTTGATCCAGTTGTTTATGGTTTAGTGATTGTGGTATATGGTGTGAAGCTCTCTTTGAAGTCAAAGGCAAGTAAATTACTGATTCAATACCATTACTTGAGGTGGCATGTGTTTAGAAATTTAGTGGCACAAATTATCGTGAAATCAGAGTCGCACTTCGATGAAATGGTGTACAATCTTGATTATAAATGTTTAGATGTTGTAACCCAAGTACAGTCTAATGTCAGATTTAATTTAATTCCACGAAGTAAGTTACAAGGGTTTTTCCCACCTGTAAAGGTGCTTCAAGTTGGCTTTGCTACTCTTCTCTATGCGGTTAACCCTTTCAGATTAACTAAGCATTAGTTAGTGCGTTAAACCATAAGCTCAGAAGAATTAGACGTGCGATTTAGATGCGCAAAGAAAGAGTTGAATCAAGTGCGGTATTGCAGAACAAACAAGCACCCCGCGTGATGCCAGGAGCGCATGAAACAAACGCTGTCTGCACAGAGAACGCGGAAAGATGGTACCATGAACTAAGGCTAAACAAAAGCAACAATTATCCGACCAAGAGGGTTAATCAACAGGTAGCTGCCGAAGACAGGACGGACTTGAAGCGACCTGTCTGGAAAGATGCTCGCTTATCAACGAACTGGTCCGGAACCTGGCTACCAAACTTCCCGACGCGATAGCACTAAGAGCGAAAAAATTGCGGAAATAGGGAGATAAAAAACGCGAGAAATTCCCCTCACAC
Source organism: Anaspis maculata (assembly GCA_949128115.1). Taxonomy (NCBI): domain Eukaryota; kingdom Metazoa; phylum Arthropoda; class Insecta; order Coleoptera; family Scraptiidae; genus Anaspis; species Anaspis maculata. The sequence goes on from OX421961.1 coordinate 26,930,670, forward strand.
AAAACCTGAAAAGCCGAATCATTTGAAGCTATCTGATACATGATCTGAAATAAAGTTCTTTCCGAATAAGTCTTTTGAAAGGGCTTTACCAAACAAAGACCCAAAAGGTTGATTCATGCCAATAATACCAGTAAACAAACCATCAACTTATTATATAGTTGAAAGGCATGGCGTAAAACTGACGACATTATGACCATAATGTTCGATAAATAACCCTTTAATAGGGGAACTCCATACATAATGAATGGGCCATGTTATGCATATTATGCCGTTATGCAATTTCCGACAAGATTGTTGGGTTGATGGGCCGTATGTGACACTTTGTAACTTGCCAGTTTGTCGTGCCGACGATGTTTTTTCTTAAAGAACCGTCGACGGTTCTTCAGGAAAAACATTGTTTATGAATTAACATTGAGCTTGCCGAAAGGCGAAAAGAAACCAGTAGGGTTTGGCTATCGTTTGATGTTTCCCGGCTGCAGAGGTATGTTGTTGAAAATCTATACAACTCTCTTGGTAGTTTCACAGAAAATTCACGTCTGGTATGCTGTACTGAAGAGCTAATATAATATAGCGAAACACTGTGTCTACAGCTTCTATTTATGAAGAAAACTACCACCTTCTAGTATGTAGTTTTCATTTGAAAAGTCATTCGTTTCGTCAGTGGAAACCCTTTCACAGTTCTTTCATCTTATGAACTAAGTCGACGGTTCTTTGAGAAAAAACATTGTTTGTAAATTTATAGGTACCTATTGTTTCCATATTTTTGTACTCATAATTTTCATGTTGCTGACAAAATGGAACAAATTACAGGGCGATACAGGGATAGCATCGTGTCTTATAAGATTCACAGTTTTTCCTGAGGTTGAGGGTAACTTTCTGTAACTAGCATTGTTATGGCACTGTACTCCCAGGCAACATTGTTATGGTACGGTATTGCCAGGCATTGCCATTTTTTATACGTTTTATCTTTCTGCAACCATCATCAGGTTTCTCAGTGTAATCCTACAATTTTCACTTTTCCAATAGACAAAAGCAAAAGAACAGATTCTTCTTTTAGAAAAAATGTCAATCTACCTACAGCTGAGGAAGGGGAAAGTGGAAGACATGAGCATTGTACGACACTTCACCACCAGACTATTATAGCAATTGAGCTGAATAAATACCAACCTTTTTCACCTTCGGACAAAAAACTAGTCACGAATGATATTTTCTCGGACGTAGTAAACTTTGATAGAATCGCAGCTTTTCTCGTCGACCAGCTTTCAAGCCTTGGCTTCTGGTCGCTAGATTTTCTAATCTGTTGGCGACTCTTGCTTTGTACCTGCTTTAATTGAAACAAATTAATTCCACGTCAGATTGTTTGAGTTGAACTAATACTTCTTCAGCTGCCATTTTCGACAACGGGTCCATCTCTTCAATGGCAAAGGCCGTCAGAGGATCTATACCTTCCAGTGCCGTTGTGAGAGGCTCCAACATTGCTGATGGAGTGGACACTGGGGTCGTACGCCCTGTGCTCGGCTGAGATCCCAGTATCCTTCGAGGTATTCTCTCTGTAACCTGACGGCAACTCAATTTGAATGCTGAAATCTCAATGCATGCTTGTGAGTACTTACGACAACATTTTTGAGAGGGTGATCTCGGACTTCTGTCCTGGTCAATTCGGAGATCTTCACTTGGAAATTTTCACCTATCACAGTTTTCCTGAAAACACCTATTCGTTGGAAAAACTGAATCGAAAATCAGTCAAGCAGAGCTTACCAGTCTACGGAATTGCTAGACATTGTTCATAATATTATTCACCGGCTGTTTTTGAAAAAAAAGTGAAAACATAACCAAATTTGCCACCCCATCAGCTGTCAAAGTGACAGTGACACTGACAGGTGAGTTCGGCCAGGTTCGGAAGTGATCGTGCAGTCAGTGACCGATTAGAAAGACGCGCGTTATTTGAACATCAACTCCATTTTTCGCCTTGATTTCCCAAGTTTATGAACTGGCGAATGAGCATGGTATATTAAAGGAACTAATGACTCGAATAAAAGCTTAATCACAGGTATTTTTGTAAGTTTTCTTTCAAAAAATCCAGGATAGGCGGTAGAAAAGCCGAGCCCTTCATCGGTTCAGCTCGGCCATAGCTCGGCTCAGTGGCGAGGCGAGCGAGTGGCAACTTCAAATTATGACACACCTGTCATGTCCGTCCGAAAAACTAAAAACATTCCTCATTAATGAAACAAAATGACCGCAGAACTACAACCACACTAGAAACAATAAAGGTAGTTAGCCAAAAACAATCAAATTAGTCGATTTGACCGCCAACAAAATTTTTAGGTTATATCATGGAGCTGATCAACCTGCACTACCTCTTGCTGACGATTCTATGCGTTGTCCTGAACTTTACCGGCTTCTTCCCGCTGCCGGACACGAAGCACCACGCAGTTGAATCGAAAAACTCGACTGTCAATCCGAAATTCGACAAGGCGGTCCTGATCGTGATCGATGCTCTCCGCTTGGACTTCGTGACGCCCGAGCTGATGCCCTCGCTCTACGCCAGCCAAGAAAGCGACGGGTGTTTCATAAAATTGAAGGTCGAAGCGCCCACGGTAACTCTACCCAGGATTAAATCCCTGGTCATGGGTAATGTGCCGATGTTTGTGGATCTTTTGTTGAATTTTGGCAACCCGGGGGCTATTCACGACAGTTTGCTGCACCACGCAGCGTCGCAGAAGAAGGCTAGCGTATTCTACGGGGATGACACTTGGTTGCGTATTTACCCGGAGTTTTTCTTGAGGAGTGAGGGAACGAATTCGTTTTTCGTTCACGACTTCAAGGAGGTGGATGATAACGTGACCAGGAACGTAAGGCTAGAACTGGAGCGTCACGATTGGGACATCATGATTTTGCATTATCTAGGTAGGTGCTTACGTAAACTACTTAGTTGGCTGCATGTTATGTTTGCTGTTTCGAACTCAGAGGTTTCGAACAGATTTGGTACTGCTACTGATACTGCTATGATTATGATTAGCACCCTCTCAAATGTGCACTCTTGCATAAATGGATATGTTACAAAATTGAGAAAAAAGTTCAAGGGCATATTTTTGTTTGAGCACGCTGTTTTTAGTCTTATTTATTTCTTACTTAGCCATATTTAGGTTTTCAGTAATTCCATGACAAGGTACAAAACCATTCGTCATGTTTCCTTTGATAGTTTGTATTATATTTTCGTTATCGCCTAGAATATATTTTTGGTTCACAAAGGGCCAGTTTATGCAAATTGTAGTTATTTATGTGGAACTGTATAGACAGGCTGGGCTTGCAGTTGAAGTATTATAAAGGACAAAACATGGAACTGGAAGCTCATGAAATTCCTGCAAATATTTATTTAAATATCTGCGCTTTTCCTGGGTCTAAAACTACCATGGCTGATGAAGCTGATTCTTCGAGTGTTCCAAGATGAACTAGGGATGGAAAAATTAGGGAAAAAAAGTGCTACGGTCATTTTGTTTTGGATACAATTTTCCCCCAAAAGAAATGCTTTTACCCAAAATTTTATGCACTGGGCAATATTTCTAATTATTTTGAAAACTGCAGCTGTAGATTTTTTCTAGAACCGATGGTTCTCGCGGCGATTCACTCGTGACGCGCCGCATATGTGGCCAAACTGGCACGACGTTCCGATGATTGATTGACTGTCACTAGTCATGTGCCCCAACTTTGATAGCGCTCCGCAGCTGAACCAAAAAAAAAAATGGATATATGACTTCACGGGATTTTTTATGGATCATTTTATCCTCTACAAGCTTGTTAGTAAACATTTTTCATTACGTTTATTTCAGTATTCAGTGAGGAAGCTGGAAGTACAAATCTCAGTTTTTCATTTTTTTTTCTTTTCTTCCTAGGTTTCCCGGGACGACGTGAAGTGAAACTTCGGTTTTTTAGATTCAGTTTTTCATTCTCTACTTTAATTTTTTTTTTCATCGAGGAGACAGCTAAACTAGAAAAGTTGATGATTGGCCTCGAGGATTTTCTCTTGCAACATTCAATTCTCTATTTCTTCACAGCGTCGTCGCTCACAATTTTCAGATATCGTATAAGATTCGGCCCAGGTTTTTCCATCTTCTTCATTTTTTTCAATGGTTCCCAGGACGACTGGAAGTGTAACTTTGTTTTTTTAAATTCAGTTTTTCATTCTCTACATGCTATTTTTTTTCATTAAGTCCCTAATTAGTTCCAGCAGAAAATCATGCCGATGTCCTGCTTGACTTATTATAAAGGCGCAGAACGGACTTACTACTTTTTTTTCATAATTTCGACTTTTAAACTCGAAATTGCGACCTAAATCTCGTAACTTCAACTTTAATCTCGATATTTAGATTTAAAATTCGAAAAATTCGGAATGAAAAGCATGGATAGAACTGGCGATGCCTCAAGAAATTTCAGTAATCTCCAATTTTATTTTTAAATGCCAGGCCGTTATTCGATGGGCGAGGGGAGTGTCACGAAGGGGTGGCCGCCCTCCGCTGAGACAAGGCAACGTATTTGAAAGAGCGCAAGAGTGACGTGCGGGGAATTGGCGGCTGGTAAAGCAAGAAAGATGTACGATAAGATAATTGATCCAAGCGTATGAATCGGGGAGTGTGGAATCGGTATGTGAGTAACGAATGCCTGAAGAGCGGGTCCAGAGAGAGCGACGATGACTAAAGTGGTAGGTGCAGAAAAGCATAGTTTTGTGACACAAGCGATCATACATATTAAATCTGAAGACACTCTGGTTTGACTAATTGAGCTACCGACCCCTAAAACCAGTCCAACAGGGCCAAAGCCCTTCTAGAATACGTCATGGTGGAGGCGCCGGGCTTCAAACGGCACCCATTAGAATCCACAGAACCTAACCCTGTAAATCCTGGGCTGTAAATCGTATTTTTCAAAAAAATTTGCATTATGAAGGTACATTCAAGTTCACTTGTATTTTAAGAAGAAGTAGTCAACTGAATTCAGGTGAAGAAGGATGAAAGAAAAGTATAAATGGAACTGGCGATAGTCTCAAGGCAATTCAGTAACTTCAGAAATTTCTTGATTTTTTAAATACCGGGTCGTCATTTAACGGGCGAGGAAAATGTCACAAAGAGATGGTCCTTCTCCGCTGAGACAAGACAACGTCAGTGAAAGAACACAAGAGTTACGTGCGAGGGAACTGGCGGCTCGATAGTGAAGCGATCAAGATATATGTAGAAAGAGAGCAAATAATGGATAATTGATCCAAGCGTACGAATCGGGAAGTAATAGATCAGTATCTGAGTTACGAGTGGAGTGCCTTAGGAGCGGTTCCACAGACACTTCCTTTAAAATTCAAAGTTTTTAAGTCGAAATTTCGAGATTGAAGTCGAATTTATGGAAAAAAACTAGAATGTGTGTTCTGCGTCTTCGTATTGGCTTCTCCATAATTGAAGAATAAAATGTCGCTACACTTATTGTGTCACCGTCTATAAGGCGTTACTTATAAATTTTTAAAATCCAGTTTTCTACAAAAATACATGCAAAAAGTTTTTCTCTGGAAACGAATCATGTTATTTGTTGCTCTAAAATCAGTTTAGGATCCTCTGCAACTTTTTTCAGACGTTTGAAGAACACAGATTTCGAAAATTGGTGACTTGAACCTGTAGTACAGGCTGGGCAAATTTAAACGTTTTTGTAGAAAAACTCTGCAAATATTAGAGTTATAGAAAAACAGATGACCCTTTCTTGATCTTTTTTTTAAGAAAAACTTGATAGGGAAAACCAAAATTGGCCATCGTTTTTTGTTTTCTGTTTTCAAGCTATAGGTAAGCAAATGATCGATTTTTCAATATTCTGATACACATAACGATACCTGTGATATTTTTCAAACTAGAAGGAAGTTATTATCCATTCCAAGCTTAAGAAAACCACAGTGGCCTGTGATATTTTTCCTTCAAGTTGGATAATCTGATTAATTGATAGATTGAAAAAGTCAAGATAATAATGATAATAATCAAATTTGTCAAAGTGATGTTTGCTTTGCTGGATTGCCGTTTTAATTCAATTGTGAGGTCAGATTTTGACACTGACACATTATTCTTATTTTGTTTTGTCTTGAAAACGCCGTTAGGCAAGTTACTTCGATAGTGAGAAGTGTTGACAGCTGCAATAGGAAGAATATGCAGTTGAAAAAATGACCAAGGAGGTCACAGGTCTAGCGGCGGGGTGTGATTTCGTCGCAAGTGATCCCGCGACCTGAGCTCGTCGCACCCTGTAAGAACTAGGTACATATGTTAATCCACTCTTTGTTCCAGGATCATGATCTGTGATCCTGGTCGTAAGAAAGCGGCTGAGGTCAGTGAGCAAACCTGCGACCTGCCGGCGACGCATCCCCATAATGACAATTTGACAACACAGCGTAGTTCAAGTGAAGGTTTCATGTCATACGGACACAAATTTGAACGTAGCCTCCCTTGTATGAAGATGACATTAAACATTAGAAATCAGGAACACCAACAAAATTCGAATTTTTCATGGCAAACTGTGTTTTTCTTTTAGCTTGGAATGGATTATATTCACACATTAGTGCTTTTTTGAGTAGAATATAATGGTTTTGATAGATGTGATACGTCTTAAATGATGTTCTGGTTATAACTTAGTAGACGCTTTTTCCTCTTTTAAACGATACATAACAGGTTGGCTCAAAAAAAGACCAAAGCCAACATTTCTAAAAATAAAATTATTTTTTTGTAGGTATGCATTTTTTGCTTTTTTATAGCAGGCGTGGCGGCATTTAGAATATGTAATGTTAATCAGCGAGTTGATCAGAGCAGTTAGGTTTCTGCAGTGGCTACCGTACATTCCCGGTTGGCGCGCATTTAAACGGCTGTCAAATTATCAACTCGCAAAAGGAATTTAAACGGGTTTTCTTCGTTTTTCTCATCTAAATGCAATAGGATTTTGTTCTGCGCCCTTGTTGTGAGGTTTTTGTATTTGCGAAGGTCCAGGAGTTCTGTTGCTGACGGACAGAATGCGGTGTGGTTGGTGGTTATTGCATTATGCATGGTAGTTTAGTTATTCAGTAACAGCGCTGCACGGTGGACGTTTGACATAAATATTTTATGAGAGTGAAAATGGTGAAATCTTCAAAAAGCGCCTTTTGCGAGACCCAATGTGAATGGGCGAGGAAATTGAAAAACGAATCGAAATAGACGATTTGAAACGAAAAGAGCATAATTCTCAAGTATCTCTGGTGCAACTGAACGGCCATCCGAACTCGTGTTTTGCCCGAAAAACAACACATAATGGCAAAATTACCAAGCAGGCTTCTCGAGAAAACATATTGACAGAAAAGTTAATCTTCGCCCAGTTGTTGTACAGGACATTCAAGGATGAAAGATGCCTTAATTTTCTGAGGGAATACTTGGTCGGAGGGGAATTGACCAACGTGCACCCAGTATCAGAAAGTACTGCGAAATTTTATATCGTATGTGTCGTTGAAGCTCTGGACTGTTTGCACGCTAGGAATATAGCCCACAACTACATCAAGCCCCAGAATGCAGTGATGGACGCCGGAGGATATGCCAAGGTGATTGATTTTGGCCTGGCCCAAAAACTCCGGTGGGGTGAAATGGCGTACACTTCTGGCGGCACGTGTGCGCTTTTACCTCCAGAAGTTGTTTGGCCGAAGATAACGAGAACGAAGATGACACGGGGCAAGACAGGGCTGTCGATCTCCGGACCACGAGACTTCTTCTTCATCACTATTGACAGACCAGAGAGCTTTCAGCACCCTTAGTGATATCGGATCTACTTTCAGAAACATCATCAAAGGAATCCAGTCTGTTGATTCGCGGGCGGTATTCTCGGAAGAGGTCAAAGATATCATCAGAGAACTTTGCGCCCACGTCCTTTACAGTACGCTGGGATACGGTGGCATCGGTGAGATAAGGAAACAAAGATGGTTCAGAAATTTCGAATGGACCAAGCTGCGGAACTTCGCTACAACTAATACTGCCCAAACTCATAAGTGTTACAGATACCCAAAACTTCAGCCCTGTAACAAAGTCTGATTTGAATGACATGGAAGATGACTCGCATTGGGACATACATAATTGGGACGCGGACTTCTAGTTTCTCCACCATTCCCACCAAAGCAAAAAACAACAGTTGAAAGAATACATAAACATACAAAGTATAAAAAATTTATTAGGTAGGTGCGGTAAGGAAGAGGACTCAACTGTCTATTTTGAAAATACAAATAAAATAAAAAATTGAAAATATAAAGTCGAGTATAAAGTTATCCATTATTCGTTATTATTAGGCTTAGTTTTTGTCTGCTCCGTTACAATTTTGGTTATCCTTTGCTGGTATCGCCTCTACGTTTGCAAGACCGGTTCCAACAGCTTGTGTACTAATATTTTTTGTTGCAGGTCTTGATCACATCGGGCACGTCCACGGCCCGAGATCCGCTTTGATCCCTGAAAAACTGGGTGAAATGGACGGTTTGATCGCAGAAATACGCAACGCTCTATCGGCGAGAGCCAACGAAAAGCTTCTGCTTCTTATCACCGGCGATCACGGCATGAAAGACAGCGGAGGCCACGGCGGCGCCACCTATTCCGAAACCCACGTACCGTTCATAGTCTTGGGGGCGACGTGCTCTGACGATTTCTTCAACCAAGTCGACATCACCGCCAACATTGCCTTGCTCTTAGGTCTCGACATTCCCTCCACCAGCATAGGCTTGCTCAAGCGAAGCCTGCTCGGAAGCTTGACGATGACGGAATACCTGCAGGCGTTGAATTACAACACGCGTTTGCTGTTGGATAAGGCAGACTTGTGCAGAGACGAGTTCAGTCATGCCGAGTACCTTCACGGTTTGTACTTGAAGACCAATCAGACGAAACATGCTACGGACGCCATCAAGTACTACGACGGGTGTTCGAAAGAAATCAGTGAGAAACTGACCAAGTCTTCTCTGGATCAGAATGTTTACGCTATAGCCATAGCCTTTATCGTCATGCTTTGCATCCTGGTGACAGTTTGTGATGGTACAAATAAGAGTACGCGGGTCGAACTAGGTTTGATGTGGATCGTTCCGGTGCTAGCGTTGTTGACTCCAAGCGAATCGCTGTCTTTGGGTCTCGTTGCTGTGGTTTTACTGCTGCTTTTGAGAAGTGCCATTAAAATAGATGTGGGAAAACTGAAGTCGAAGCTGAGAAAAAACGTATCGTTTCTAATGGCAGGCTCGATGCTGTACCCTCTGATAATGTTTTCGTCTAGCTTAGTAGAAGAAGAACACATGTTTTGGTACCTATTTTGCAGCACTTTTGCTGTTTTGAATTTGTTGACGAGCAAATGTTTGCGTCCATTCCTGTTGTGGCTGTGCTTAATGTCAGTCCTCCGTTTTTTGAGGACCATAAATCAAGTGGGGGATCAATGGGCGAGTCTACCAGATTTCAAAGACTGGCTTCTAGAAGACCACAACTATGTCTACTTCCACGCATTTTTTATTTTCGGTTTGATACTTACGAGCATCGCTTTGGGTAGCTTAACCCAAAGATACCGGGCTGTGAACGTGGTCGTAGATTTAACAGTATTGACGTTGATCTACATTTTCAAAACTGTGGCTGATAAAGATGTAACTTTAGGAAAAATATTGTGGATAATAATTTTTCTGAAATTTGTTTCATGTAAATTTGGAAACAACGGAATCGAAACCGTTTGGATTTTAGCTGTGACCCTTTTGATCAAACCATATAACGTAGTTATGGTACCGTCATGCGTTTTTGCAAGCGCTTATTTCCATAAATCGTTGAGAAACTCCAGTGCGTTAATACTGGCCCATTTTTGGATGGGAACTTTTCTGTTTTTCGCACAAGGGCATAGCAATTGCATAGCCAGCGTCGACATTCCAGCGGGATACGTCGGGTTGAGCTCGTATCAACCTTCCCTGGTGTTCTGTCAAGTTTTGTGCCACACTTACGCTTTTCCAATCCTAAGCCATTTTTTGCTATTGCGAAATTCGAAGCTCGACAAAAACGAGTTTTTCGTCCTGTTCGTGGCGTTTAGGGTATACGTGATGCTGGTCGTGATCGCAGCGACTTTTCTCCAAAGACAGCATTTATTTATTTGGAGCGTTTTCGCTCCGAAACTGTTTATTGAGTCAATTAATTTGGCTTTCCAATTTCTAGTCATGCTTGCGTACTTTTTTTGTTCACATAATGTAGATAATATCTTGTCGAATAAACTGTTCTGACATGAAAAACATGAATTAGTAGTTTTGATGGCCTTTGATAACAGTAATAATGATTTTAAACATAAACGATATGAATGAGTACGTTCTACAATTTTTAATATGTTACTATGGAATTCATAGCAATCGTCTAGGATCACGAGAACAATTTATCGTTCTCTTTGATGGGGAGCGAATTCCAAAACTCGGTCGGTCCCAATTCGTTGATCGATTTCATGGAAATGTCTTCAGGCGATAAGATGTGGAGATAGTCGAGTTCTTTTTCGTCAGGTTTCACCGGAGTCCAGTCATTTCCACCCAGTTTTGGTATCCTGGAAAAGCAAATGGGTTGTTATTATGCATCCAAGGGCCGTAACGTTTGCTCAAGTGCAAAATTTGTATTTTTACAACCATTCGTTTTGTCCCAAATCCATTGCAAGTTAGTCCCTCGTTTTCTCTCCAAATGCATAAACAATAATTCGCTAATGACACATACATATACGGGTTGTTTCAGTTTTAATCGAGCAAAGTTCAGTCATGGACGCCATTTTATAATCGGCAACATGAAAATTACCTACCCAAATATTTCATACATCTTTGACGTAAAAAAATAAAATCAAATTGTGCAAATTTCATACCTACTGATAGGTACACTACTGAACCTACCCGGTTTTAGCGTAAGTTGCGAGGAAACTAGTGAAAATTTCCATCATTTTCTCGTCGATCGGCTTCAGGTTCTTATTTATGTAAAAAAAGTGGTAGAGTAGTTTACCATCGTCGCTATGACCGGCTCCTGCAAATTGAAAAAGGTTTAGAAACTGATTAGCAGCTGCCGTTCTGGCCTAACGAGCGTTTCCATCAGTCTTCCAAGTCAGTACATACCGGACTTGGGGACGTCATGTTCTAGCGTTTTTCTTTGAACGTGAGTTTCATGAGTTTCTCAACCAGTGGAGTAGGAGAATTGAAAGAAGAAGGGTAATCTAAAATCAAGTACAGGGTTGACCAGTCAGTATGTCCACTTTTCGCGAGGCCAATACTGGCTTATGAATAATTGAGGTAAAGAGATGGATCAAAAACCAGAGTAAAGCTCATTTCATGCCATTTCCAATGATTTATTAAACTCTGAAAAAATAACATAGTTCAAATGCGCGTCGTGGGAAATAATGCATCATTGCATTATCGAGTGAAAATTCCGCTCTAAAATTACAGCACTATTCGCTGTAATTTCGGCTCGGATATTGATTTTGAGGTCTTCCAGTGTGCAGGGTTTGTTGGCATAGACTTGGGCTTTCAAGAAACCCCACAGAAGAAATCTGGCGGCGTGAGATCTGGTGATCTTGCCACCTAATTAATGTCACCATTTCTCGAGATCAAACGTCTATCAACCAAGTGGACACTTTTTGGCATGTAAAATTAAACTTATCAAATTTCCAAAACATTCTCGAATTATTCGGAATTAATTCGGACGAAAATAGCCCAAACAAGCGAAGTTTATTGCAGGGTAAGTTGAAAAACTAGATATTTTGGAAGCCTTCCTATTGCGTTGTAGTGTGCATTGGAAAACATAATTTATCCCAAAACTTATCACATTAGGCCAGTCAAATAGGGAAAGCTGGAGGGAAAAAACTGTTGGAGTTTTGGAAATTTGACAGTAATGTCCGGTAAGGTGTACTGATAAACATACTAAAAGTCCCCAGCTCTACCTATTGAGCTCGAGCCGCCATCTTGGAAAAATGGTCCTTCGATCCAGTTTTCTGCTTATATTGCGCTAATCATCAGAGATATTCAATTAGGTTTCATTAAAAATCAAGGCTATAAAATTGTCTACAAAAATTGCTCTATACCGATTTGTCTCTCGTATCTACTGATATTAATTAAATTAAATTAACAAAAAAAAATTAAAAAAAGCGATTTTTTGCCTATAGCTGGAGATATTGTGTTCAAAATTTGTGAAGATGTTGGCAGTCTACATCAAAGCTAAATGTGACAGTTGAAATAGAAAAAAAAATTGCGAAAATATTTTTTATTTTATTTTTTAAATTAAGCAAAAATTTGGTGTTCGAGTTTGACATTTCCAACAGGGCGGAGTAAAGGTTTCAATCAAACATCAATCAGTTTTGATATTTACATATTGTAAGACAAGATTTCATCAATATTGTGCCTTCACGATCTTCTGGAATGCTCGATATGAATTAAACAGAAAGAATAATCGCCAAGTCCAAAAAGTGTTGTCGATTGGTTCTGAAGGAAACATTTCGAAACAAAAGACATCAGCAAAGGATATACAGAAGGTCCAAAGGTTATTCAACTGTATATGACCCCCATATTGAGGTGCCTTATCCAAAATAGTACAAAAGAATCAATCAAAATGTTAAAATCCACCCTGTATAACGAAAAGTAACGATACAAAATTGAAGTAGTAAAGCATACCTGGTGTCAAAAATACAGCCTTTACATTGCTGGAAAAAAGAACAAAATTGATCGATTTATTTGAAAGTTATTAGTCCTCAAACTTGACTTTACAAATTTCAGCCAGTGAAATAGGGAAAAGTAGAGAGAAGTAACTGTCGGAGTTTCAGAAATTTGACAGGAATGTTCGCTAAGGTATACTAATAAACATACTAAAAGTCCCCGCCAGTACCTGTTGCGCTTGAGCCGCCATCTTGAAATAATGGTCCTTCGATCAAATTTATTACCATTTTTCCAAGATGGCGGCTCGAGCACAACAGGTAGTGGCGGGGACTTTTAGTATGTTTATTAGTATACCTTAGCGAACATCCCTGTCAAATTTCTGAAACTCCGACAGTTACTTCTCTGCTTCTCTCTACTTTTCCCTATTTCACTGGCTGAAATTTGTAAAGTCAAGTTTGAGGACTAATAACTTTCAAATAAATCGATCAATTTTGTTCTTTTTTTCAGCAATGTAAAGGCTGTATTTTTGACACCATGTATGCTTTACTACTTCCATTTTGTATCGTTACTTTTTGTTATACAGGGTGGATTTCAACATTTTGATTGATTCTTTTGTACTATTTTGGATAAGGCACATCAATATGGGGCTCATATACAGTTGAATAACCTTTGGACCTCCTGTATATCCTTTGCTGATGTCTTTAGTTCCGAAATGTTTCCTTCATAACCAATCGACAACACTTTTTGGACCTAGCTATTATTCTTTTAGTTTAATTCATAGCGAGCATCCCAGAAGCTCGTGAAGGCACAATACTGATGAAATCTTGTCTTACAATATGTAAATATCGAAACTGATTCATGTTCGATTGAAACCTTCACTCCGCCCTGTTGGAAATGTCAAACTCGAAAATCAATATTTTGCTTAATTTGAAAAAAAAAATTAAAAAATATTCTCGCAATTTTTTTTTCTATCTCAACTGTCACGTTTAGCTTTGATGTAGACTGCCAACATCTTCACAAATTTTGAAGACAATATCTTTAGCCATAGGCAAAAAATCGCTAAATTTTTGATTTTTTTTTTGTTAAGTTAATTTTATTAATATCAACATATACAAGAAAAAAATCGGTATGAAACAATTTTTGTGGGCAATTTTATAGCCTTGATTTTTTATGAAACTTGATTGAATATCTCTGATGATTAGCGGAATATGAGCAGAAAATTGGATCGAAGGACCATTTTTCCAAGATGGCGGCTCGAGCTCAATAGGTAGAGTTGGGGACTTTTAGTATGTTTAACAGTACACCTTACCGGACATAACTGTCAAATTTCCAAAACTCCAACAGTTTTTTCCCTCAAACGGAAAAATTTGTTCTAATTTGACTGGCCTACATGGTTAAATCAAAATGGCATGAAATTAGCTTTTTTTGCTTTTTGATTAATCTCTTTACCTCAATTCATAAGCCAGTATTGGCCTCACGGAAAGTGGGCATACTGACTGGTCAACCCTGTATACAAATAAATAAGAATTTCAGAATTTAAAAAATTGAAAAGCTGTAATTTATTTCTTCAAAATACTGTACGGGTGTCTTAAAATGATCGCATTCCGAGTCCAGAGCGGTATGTGGAATCCACTCAAGAACACAAGAAAAATATTAAAAAAAATTAATAGCGTTTATTTTTAAAGATACAGGGGGTCAAATGTTAGAACGTCGCCCCTCACTATTTCCGTTATTTTGAGCGATTTTTGGAAACTCTGTGATAGTCTAATCAGTGAAAATTATCATCTAGTGAATGTGCACTGAATTTCTGCTAAAGATACAGAGTGAGTCGTGAATCACAAGAATCCAATTTTCTTCATTATTGCCAGTAAAATATTCCAGTTATCCCTAAAATAGTTTATAGTTTAGAACAAGACATAACTCCTCTCGTTTCCGTAGAAGAAATTTTACTTAGGTTTTTTAGGAAAATGATTTTTTGAGATTTGTGAATCACTCTGTATATTGAATAGAAGTTCAGTGCAAATCCAGTGGTTGATAATTTTTACTGATAATTCGATCATGAACAATTCCCAAAAATCACTTTGAATAACGGAAATAGTGAGGGGCGAAGTCTCAACTTGGACCACCATATCTTTAAAAATAAACGTCAATTTTTTTTTTATATTTTTCTCGTGTTCTTGAGTGGATTTTATATACCGCTCTGGACTCGAAATGCGATACTGTCTGAGACACCTGTATATTTTTCGAAAAAAAAAGAGCTTCTTTCTCTTGCCAGCTCAGATTGAAATAAGTAACTCATTTTTTAAGGTGGATTTATGCTCGCGAAAAATAGGAATAAAAATAAAAATAACGATAAGAATAAAAATAAGAGAAATAAGAACGGCAACTGCCCATTTATACTCCAGAAATAAAAATAAGAGCAAGAAATAGTTTTAAACATTGCTCCTAGGTGTCGCTCGAAACATTAAAATGACAGTCCTTAGCTTTATGCTGTTGTTATTGCGGTTGTTTTCCTACTTGTTTTGTTTGGTGTCATACAATATCACTAATCTGTAATAATACTTGAATAGGTAGGTATCCAAAAGAATTTTTTACATCGCATTATTTCAGATTAATATCATGTGTAGTGTAGGTATCTACTTCTCAGTCTAAATTATCACAGCATTGTATAACTATTACCATTGTATAACTATTACTAGTAGGTCAGCCTCGAATTTGGGATTTTGTCGCTAGATGTCGCCTAGAGCAATTAGCTCGCAAGAAATCATCAGCGCATATGAGAAAAATAAAAATTTCTGTACCAAACCATCAACATCTATCAGTAAGTTGGGCGCCACGTTGAAATTTGAAGATAGCGTGATTCATTACTGATTTGAGCGACCAAACGACAAATGCTGAACACGCCACCTGCCCGTGCTTTCCGAAAATTGCACAATTTGAACGGCGGCTGGCCTACTAGGAGTAGTTATACAATGCTATTACTAGTAGGTCAGCCTCGAATTTGGGATTTTGTCACTAGATGTCGCCTAGAGCAATTAGCTCGCAAGAAATCATCAGCGCATATGAGAAAAATTAAAATTTCTGTACCAAACCATCAACATCTATCAGTAAGTTGGGCGCCACGTTGAAATTTGAAGACAGCGTGATTTATAACTAATTTGAGCGACCAAACGACAAATGCTGAACACGCCACCTGCCCGTGCTTTCCGAAAATTGCACAATTTGAACGGCGGCTGGCCTACTAGGACTACTAGGAGTACTTATACAATGATCACAGTAATAGACAATTATCACTGATGTGAACTTGTGAGGATAACTGGTAGATGGCGCCACGTTTGGACCGCCATTACAAAGCAACCTGTGGGAGTTTCTCGCCTACCCAAAGACAGGCCGTTTCAAGCAACTCTTGCTACATCGATGTACTGCGGATTGCATGAAAGCAGCTCCCATCGTCATCGGCAAAACTCGACTGCGTTCGTCACTCGTTTGGCTTATCTTCGAGCAGAAGTTGAAAATATTCAACTTGTTATTTTTATTCTTAAATTTCTTGGCCAGTAGCGGCGATAAGTATTTTTTGGGAAGGGCTAGGATCTCGTCATTAACGGAAGAAAACACAAGCCACGGATGGTTTTAAAACACATTGTAGAATATTATTCTACATAAGTTAACCGCGTAACTTGATTAATCAATAACATTGAGGATGATTTGTGCAGAATTTAGGAAACATTTCGCCCTCAAATACTCTTTTACGCCGCCACTGTTGCGCATCTTTAATTCGCAACAGTGAATGGAAAGGTGGAATTCCTTATTTTTATTGTTATTTATTATTTTGGTGTATAAAGGCTTCCATCTGAAAGCTCATTTTTAACATTTTCTAATTTTCATTCTTAGTGTTATTTTTATTTTTATTCTTATTTTCTGCGAGTATAAATCCACCTTTAGTTACATCTTTAACTGCGCAGATTTGGCAGAAACTCAAGCCACAAGATCTATCAGTTTCTCTTTCACTCTGCAGCTCATCCGCATTCTAAAACAGCCATTTTTTATTCTAGAAAATGCTGTCCTTGAGCCCATTTTTAAATTTAACGTGATAGGGAGTTCTCATGGGTCTTTATTGACAGCAATACCTGTCAGGGCGGCTTACATAGCTACAAAGTAGCACTGCCAGTAGCGACATTTTGCTGTCGGTTATGTCAATGAGAAGTGAGAACCAATAAGGAAGCCACTTCCTAGCGTGCTGAATTGGAAAACTGTCAAAGCTGGAAGTTTAATCGGTATAATGCGGTATTTTGAGTTGCAAATTTCAATACATTTCGCACTTGCTTAGTCATCAGATGACGATCTTTGATAATTTTTTTCGAGAGTAACTTATAATCACCAAATCACCTGGGTACCTTTTTTCAAACTGAAAGGGAACGGTTGTTGTAGAAGGTACTCGAATAAGTAGAAGTACACTGGCGACGTTGCCATTTTTGTGTGAAGGCGTACAGCTTTTTCTGAATCGATGACGTAGGTACGGTGTGTGTACATCTGTGGAAAAGAATGAATCATCATCGAACCTCGTTGGAGAAAAACAAAAAAAAAATTGGTGCCACCTTCGTGAGTTGATCAGAGGTCTGTTTCGTAAGCCGCTCAGAACCGAAATAAAATTTCTTGATCTTCTGGACCACTTCGACTTTCAAAGCATCATCGACGGTATTGTTAATATCCAGAGCGTACGGCATCAACTCGTTCCACTTCTCATCCATTTCATGCAACACTTTTAGCATGACCATAACTGCAAATTTAGGCAGGTATATTATTCTATGTTCGGCACAATTTGACGTTTTGATAAAAGTTTCATAATTGGAAATGTCTAATAATAATCTTTCACTGGATGATAATGATCTTAGAGATTTCTTTCATCATGGGACTCGGAGACCTATAATGGGATGTATTCTCGCAAGCGCATTGCAGAGGGTGCGACATAGGCTGGGGACCACTCTCACCTTAGGGACCACGTCAGGCGTCGAGCTCTTGTCATTCTTTCATTGTCAGTATCATTTCATTTCAAAAGTCAAATTAATCATGACATGTGGCTCTACTGACAAAACTTTCTATTCACGTAGATGCTAATCTAGCTTAAATCTCTAGAGAGAGAGAAAGAGAGGCTAGATTATCGGCCAGTCGCGTAATAATCAGGTTCCCTAGGTCCCCACCCACCCCAGCGCACTCTAGCGGAAGCAAAATCGTCCGTCAGGGGACAGCTCATTTTATTGAAGTTATTAGCAACGAGTGTGCTCGAGCAGCACTGGAGCAGCCAAGTGAACTCGCCATTAGTGTCTTCCAATGCGTGATTTCGGATCTTCCATCACTGGCCATCTGGAACTGAATGTCTCTGCACTGACGAGCCCAAAACACGTAGTGGCGTACCGCTTGCATTGAGGGGGGGGGGGGAAGCCAATGTCAGGGCGGCCTGTTTCCCGTTCACAATGTGAATTCAGTTGGTAATGTCACTTATGTCACTTTTTGAACTGATCATATTATGGTTTTCTCTAAAACATCTTTTCCTGGACACTTAGCAAAATAAATTGCAAACATCGCATGCATTTTGAGCTTAGAACATTAATAGAAGACAAAAAAAATCGAAGAAGCAGGTTGTTCATTATTTTTATCTATGAATAATCATGAATCACCATGTATTTTGGTCCATAACTCCCTTGTATTTGAAGAAAAGTAAAATATGAGGGGAGTTTGGGAATCCAACTATGGAAAATCCGAAATCATCAAGTATAAGTATTGTCCAGTGAACGAGTAAAATTTCTTTCTCATTATTTTTATCTATGTATAATCATGAATCACCATGTATTTTGGTCCATAACTCCCTTGTATTTGAAGAAAAGTAAAATATGAGGGGAGTTTGGGAATCCAACTATGGAAGATCCGAAATCATCAAGTATAAGTATTGTCCAGTGAACGAGTAAAATTTCTTTCTCATTATTTTTATCTATGTATAATCATGAATCACCATGTATTTTGGTCCATAACTCCCTTGTATTTGAAGAAAAGTAAAATATGAGGGGAGTTTGGGAATCCAACTATGGAAGATCCGAAATCATCAAGTATAAGTATTGTCCAGTGAACGAGTAAAATTTCTTTCTTGTTCATTTTCATCCGATGCATTCAAAAACTTACATCCAGCTGGGATGATGCCCTCATCCTTGGTATTGCTGGCGATCCAAGGCACGTCATTGGCGAAATTCTTATCCAGGAGCATCTTGTAGGGATGTTCGGTCATAAATCCGTTCTTGGTGCCGGGCTTTTCGATGGTCGGGGCGAAAGGTGCGAATGGAATCGAATCCATCAGCACGAATATGTGCTTGATACCCAAGATCAATTTCTCAGCGGGCAGTTTTCGCAAGCACTCGATCATTTTATCCGTGGAACTTGTGTCGCAATCCAACTTGGCCGCCACGAATTTGGCCTTTTCCAGAGGTTCTTCTGTGAGGGCCCAGTGTTGGAACGCGGTGCCACTTTGAGAAAAACCCTTGTGAAAGAGACCTTTGGACAGTGGGGAGAAGTAGTGGAAATGAACGCTGGCTCCGCCGGCTGAAAGCCCCGTCAACGTGATGGAGTCGGGGTTTCCTCCAAAGTGTTTGATGTTGTCTTTGATCCATCCCAGGGCCATCGATTGGTCTTTCAAACCGTTGTTTCCTGGTACTACGTCGTCTTCAGTGCTTAAGAAGCCTAAGCGAAAGTTTGAAAGTAGTATATGGGTACTTTATACACCTATAGGTATAATATCTGATTACTGTTTCAATTTATTAAGGGATGAAGAGGGATATAAATTCAACTTCCACATTTGCTAGCAACATCAGCTGCGACTCTGCCATTAAATGAACATATAATTGTAAAATTAATTGAACATCAGCTGCATTCCTTTTGCGATCAATCTCAGATATTCCATCTAGTTGGTAGCGGTGTCTCACTCTAGTCAGTGTCTAACTGAGATGTGGCAAACTGATATTGTGCTAAAAGGAAAGCGCCCAGTGTCAAACAGCGTAGATGTAGGCCCTTTTTCTGACATCCGCATTTTCCGTGTCAGATCGCTCGAGATTTTGTGGGATTTCTCTGTTAAATAGGGCCTGTACAAATTCCAATTGATTTATCCTGGTATCCTTTCATCCGTTCCTCTATCCTAACTCATCGTGATATTTTCTGAGTTCCAGTTTCTTACAAATGCTGGATAAAATTTAAAATTTGACCTTGACAATGCGGATGTCATAAAAAGAGACGATAGATAGGTACCTAGAAGAAACCAACAACTCCATCATCCATCATTCAATGTTTGGCTCAATACAAGCTCGACTGCCACAAACCCTAATCATCATCAGTTTAAAGTATCAACTTAATCAAGTTCAAGTATAATATCATGCATCAACATCAACAAGGAAAATTACGCGGTGTCAACAGCACAACAGCTCAGTAGGTATTTGGTAGGTCCTTAAGTTTGGAATAAATTTGAACTTGATTCTAATTATGTAAATCGACCGATATTGATTGAGGTCAGGTCAGTTGAATTTGTTTCAAAATTCAATAATAATAATAATAATACATTTAACCCTTTTTTCTTGCTTACTGCGGATTCTGCATACTGCGGATTTGTCATGCAGTTTCCTGTAATTTGGCTGATGCCCAAGCGGGACTACTAAAGCAGAATTCCAAGCCTTGCTTACAGCGGATTTTTGAAATGCAATAAATATTTTGTTTATAACTTTTAAAATTCAGTTTACATCTGTTTCATAGTCTTATATCTACAATCAGACGATTTTCTAGTTACAGATTTTGTAATATGTACAGCATTTGAAGTTGAGAAATAAGAGATATCTACATTTGAAATTTTTGTGAAATTGCACATTTCTTCATGACTCCTGAACATGGGCGCCCGGAGGGGGGGGCAAGGGGGGGCACTCGCCCCCCCCTGGCTCCGGAGCAGCTGAATAAATTCTTCCTTACAAAAAGAAATTTTCTGAACCTCTGCCTCTGGTTTAAAACACCAGGGGTTTCTTTTAACATAATGAACGAGTGTAACAATTGACCTCTATATCAATCATGGCAATAATTGAAATTTTCTAAACCTCTGGTTTAAAACACTAGGGGTTTTTTCAAGATAATGAACGAGTGTAACTATTGACCTGGGTATTTTGAAGTAAATTTTTATACATTTTGTACAAAATTACAAATTTTAATAAATTTCTCTAAAGTTAAGTTTAATTTTCAAATATATTTCCTTATTTTTCGCACAATAATTATTATCACCATTATTATTATTATTCGAAAAATTTTTCGATTGCGGCGCTAATCTAAAGGACTTCGCAAATTAGGCCAGGTAGGTATGTGACGTTCTCTAACTAAAGCTATTTGCCCCCCCCTGACAAAAATCCTGCGGGCGCCCATGCTCCTGAAGAAGGATTCTAATCCTTGCTTACAGCGGATTTGGGAATACAATAAATATTTTGTCTTTAACTTTTAAAATTAAGTTTACATTTGTTTCAGAGTCTTATAGCTACAATTAGACGATTTTCTAGTTACAGATTTTGTGATATATACAAGTACAGCATTTGAAGTTGAGGAATTCAAGATATTTTCATTTGAAAGATTTGACGGATCTCATATTCCTCTATAACTCCTAAAGTAGGACCTAAAATCTTGATTACTATTTTGGGCATGCAGTAAAAATTTTGTTGATATCTTTTTGGGCTGAAAACACAGTCATGTCATAGTTTTGTATTTTTATAATATAACATTTGAAACTTGAAGGTTCAAGATATCAACAATATGTTGGGATTTCAAATTTCTTGTGTTATTGGTAGGCTACATTAGCCGCTTTCTTTCGGTCAGGATCACGGATCATGATCCCGAAATCCGCTCACGGGGTTGGTTGGCTGTGTCACGTGCAACCAATCCAACCAATCCAGTCAGGGGATTTACGAATCATGATCCGTGATCCTGACCGAAAGAAAGCAGCTATTACGTACTACAAAGGAGAACCTTGACACTTACATAACCTTGGAAATTAAATTGAATAAATGGAACAGAAGCTGGTGCTGTGATATAAAAGAGGCTATGTTGACATTTCCTTAAGGCATCAATATTATCCGTCCATTCTTGGTTTTTCGTTGGAAGTTTTCAGACGGCACCTACAGTTGCGAGCCCCGATAACAAGGAAAACCATAAGAGAAGACCAGGCCTGGCTTGAGCCGACCTTTCATCCAAGCTTATTGAATTTTGTAGCCTTTCTTCACCACTACTTCGCCTTGTTGTCCCGTTTTGCACCTTGTGTATTCAAAGCTCAGAAACTGCGTCAGTAACGTACAGATAAGTTCTCAGTGCCTTGTTTCTTCCCATCTGCTGGCAATATTATAACAATACTATAACTACTTATGTGGTGTAAATACGGCACTACTTACTTGGTATTCACGCTGTAGAATTATTGAAGAGTCCCTTGACCATGTCGCGTGAAGTGGCTGCAAAACGTGCGGCTAGAATTCTATTCTGGACGTGGGATTCTTTGGCTTCGGCGTGGAACCTGAACATTAGTATTGGTCGGCGTAACCCAATCCATCACTAATTGGAGGGTTATTAATCTTTTGCCATAATCTTGTGATACAATCATTTCTTTGGTAATAAAATAGCCAGAAAATACCATTTTCCCATTTCTACTTAACCCAAGGAGGTTAGAATATAAGGAGGGAACGTAACCCAGCTTGTAGGCGAGGAAATTTGATGCGGAACGGGGTGAGGGGAAATCATGTATTTGAGTATGCAACCCGTAAGTTATGAACCACCCGAAGGTACACGAATCACAGAGGTCTATCCCACAGAATTATACAGCAAAGTGACAGCATATCATTCGTTTTTGTGGTTAAATTTTTTCATTTGTCAGTTTCGCTCTTCAATGTGGCATTTTCAATCGCTTTTGAGGTTTTTGAATGTGAAAACCGCAGCGATCGCCGTTCAGAGACAGTTTTTCCAAGCAGAAGACAATCCAAACTAGAAAATACTGTTGCACAAGTAAGTGAACCTAGAACAATAAATTTTGAAGTTACGAATATGCCCAATTCAAGATTTGCAGCTCCAAATGATCTGATTGTATCCTCTACGACGTGTGCCCTTGTCCAGTGCCGAATTGAAAAGGACATAACCGCCTTGCAAACTCATGAAAGACCAAACAAATGAAAAGCTCGAGCAAGCCAAAGTATGCCTCCTGCACTGCCCAGTGCACAGCTGCTGTGTACCTACCTTTTTAACCTAGTACAGTTACCAATATTGTGCGTACGGACCTACGTGTGTGTTGTACTAGTGTGCACCTACACTGGATAATTCATACTTATAAAATGGAAGCAAGTCAATTAGGTAATTGAGAGTCAAAAATGCCACAAAATTTTGATAATATTGGTTTTATCTTTCCAAATTCAAGGATGCCTATTTTTGGATTTCACATGCACGATCGAAGAGAAGATACTGCCTTTTACTCAAGAAGAAAGTGAACAAAGAAAAAAGTCACTTGAAGTATGACCGCCTCGACCCAGTCAACCTTCAAGTTCTTTTGTGCATAGGTGATGATTTGATGAAATGGATATGATGTGAGGCTTAGCTTTAGGAGGCCTAGATCTTAGTTTAGAGCACCATGATGAAAGGCATTAAAAAACCACAGAATAATGATGAATCAGAAGAACGATACTGCTTGGCCCAAGAATTATTATTGAAACTTGAGTAAATCTCTTTGAAAATTTACAATTGAAAATAACTTTTCCATATTCAAGATCTCTGAACCTCACCAGAACATTCCATA
This sequence comes from Anaspis maculata, assembly GCA_949128115.1. Classification (NCBI taxonomy): domain Eukaryota; kingdom Metazoa; phylum Arthropoda; class Insecta; order Coleoptera; family Scraptiidae; genus Anaspis; species Anaspis maculata. The sequence goes on from OX421961.1 coordinate 26,954,144, forward strand.
ATCAATAAGGAAGGATCGAGCACTACTGGTGGTCTCTGAAGAAGTAATGGAAAGATGGAGTGAATATTTCCAAGAGTTACCGAGTGCACAACCAAGGTAGACTGATGAAGACGACATTAACAAAGAAAATACGATCGAAGACAGAAATGAAGGGACGCTAACAGAAGACCTGAAAGAACAAAAGCATTCCTGAAACTGAAAAACGGCAAAGCTCCTGGACATGATAAATTTACATCAGAGATAATAAATAGCTTTGGGAGAAGAGGGAAAAAGATTGCTGCTGGAAATCTACAATATAAAGCATAGAAAAGAAAAGGGGGTTCTTAACGAGTGTGCAAACCATAAATGCATCACCTTGCTGAACATGCCAATGCAAATATACAACTACTGGGAAAGAAACTGAAAAAGACAATAGAGCCAACGTTGCTGAACACTCAGAGTGGACTCCGATAAAAAGGTAGCGTGCAAAGCCTCATCTTCACAATGCATCAAAAAATTCAGAGAGCAACGAGGAGTGAAAAAGAAACTAACTAGTGCTATAAAAAGTCTGTACAAGAATACCACCAGTAATATGTACTACTAAGACACTAATGAATAAAAAAGAAGTAACGAAGAAGACCAAGCTGAAAGTACCTATAATACGATTTTCAGATCAATACTGACTGATGACTCACAGGTGAGACATGGAAGTCTTATCTAAGAGAATGCAGAAGGAGCGTGAAGCAACGGGGATGAAGTATGCGTCTGCGGAGTAAAAAAAATAGTGAGGAGACACAATTCGTAACCCCGAGTAAGAAAAGAGCTAAGATGAGGCCTGTAACAAAATTTGTAGATAAGAGACAACTGAGTTGCTGAGGACGCCTAGAGAGCATGAACGAGGATAGACCAGTAGAACGATAAGCGAGAATGACAGGAATAAGAAATCAAGAAAGACAAAAAGAAGCATAGGACGCAACAGTAAGATAAATAACAGAAAATTGACTGAGCTGGAATAAAGGAAGAACGCTCGCTGAAGACAAGAGACGATGAGAAGTTCATACATCAAGAAAAATTTGATACTCAATGTCGAGAAAGAACTGAGTTTTATTGTTGATATTTTATGAGAATGTTACATTTTTATTTGTATTATTCACACCACTACGCCGCAAAATATAAGGATGTTGATAAATATAAAACAAAATTCGACTGCCACTCTTGTCATCATCAGTGTTGCACCTCTTCTGTTTTCTTTCAATCTTTGTCATCCATTTCAGCCCCTTTTCGTCATCTCCCAACAATTGCCTCAGAGTTCTGCCCTCCTTCAGCGATTCCTGACATGACCTCAAGTGCTCCATCGTCTCACTCCTTTCCACAACATGATATACCCTGGTAGCTTCCAGTAGCTACTCGTCTGTACCCCATCACCACACCCCAACCTTGCAAATCGCTGCTTTCAGCCTTCACGTTTAGATTAAGCGTGCATCTGGGCACTTTGCCTTGTAGGTCTTTGTATTCTTGGTTTGGCATATCTAGAGTCTTGTAGCTTGTTTATCTGCACCTGCTTCTGTTCATCTCTGTTCCTTCTGTTCTGCTTTCCATTTCTGCTACGCTATGCCCTTTTGCTTTTTCTGCTCGAAAAATTTCTTTCTGGGCGGTGACCGCTAGTGGTCTCGGCATCCAAAAGCCATGAAAGCTACTGATTCCGCCATTATGAAAATGAGAAATTGGCAAAGGAAAAACACAAACACAGAAACTGACTGATTCTGTCACTACGCTTTTTGCAGTGACAGATTTATGATTCTGTGGGATGGACCTCTGTGACTCGTGGTCGTGTGCCTTCGTGTGGTTCATAACTTACGGGTTGCATACCCAGAACGTGACGTCACACGGCTTCACTTTTTTGAGCTCATGTTCCCTCCTGCTATAATTATAACCTCCTTGACTTAACCTAACTTTGTGAATTGTTATTGACAGATCAGCTGTTACAGTGACAGTAGTCATTGAAGTTTCTCTTTCCCACCACCAGTGGCGGCGTTGACACAATAGACAGTGGCGTACCTTCACAATACCAACTATCACAACATCAGTAATGTGAGTCGGGTATTTACCGGGTAGGTAGGTGAATATAAATCGGGTATTTACCCGGTATTTTCCCGAGCGATAATTACCCACCCTACCCAGTTTGACAGAAAAGTTGACACTGTTGACAGCTCAGTTGACAGTGTTGACGGTTGAAAGTTAAATGATTTCTTTCTCCAAGTTCCAAGGCTTTATAAACAAAGCCTCCAAAGCACTTACTATTATTTTGCTGCTGTGAGCAAAAAATCATAATTGATTGTTGTTGTTTCTCCAATTGTTAGTCACAATTAATGAAGATAGATACCCTATTAGAGACCCGTTTTAGGTAAATACCGGGTCTTTACCCTGGGTATTTACCCTTAAATATGAAAAACCCGGGTATTTTACATCACTGCACAACATAATTTACTCCATCAAAATTGTATTTGCTTATCTCTTGGGTGGATATTTTCTATTGAAGTTTTGACCACTAGCTTGATGAACTGTACCAGAACGCAATAAAACGCATACAAAAGGTAGTACCTGAGTATTCATTCCCTCAATACTTCTGTGTTGAGTATCCAGTATGGCGCCGAAAAGCTAGTTTCCAGTTTTTCTTGATTCTGGATCTCAAATCAATCAGTCAAAGACAAAGAGGAACTGAAAAAGTGATTTTGTCAAATATACAGCTACGATTTTCAATTTCGCTCAGATTCGTTATTTCATCTGCCGCTATCCGCTGAGCTCTAGGTTCATTGTTACGAACGCTAGAGGATTTTTTAAGCTGAATGAGTCGGTTTTGAAAACCTTGACGCACAAATGTTCCAGATTTTGCAGAAAAATACTACTGTTGGCGATTTGAGGTACCTACTTGTGTTGTGGTTTGACCAGAACAAAACGATATCACTAACTTATGTCTTCCATTTCGGGGAAAACTGATCCCCAATATGAGGTCATTATAATACTTTCTTGTTGAGTATCCAAATCGGCGCCAAAAAGCTAGTTTTCAGTTTTCCTTGATTTTGGACATCAAATCAATCAGGTAAAGACAAAGGGGAACTTAAGAAGTAATTTTGTCGAATATCCAGCTGAGATTCTCAATTTCGTTCAGATTTGTTGTTATTTCATCTGCCGCTGAGCTCTAGGTTCATTGTTACGAACGACAGAAGACTTTTCAAGCTGGATGAGTTGGTTTTGAAAAACGTTGACGCACTAATGTCTCAGGTTTTGCCGGAGAGTACCACTTTTGGCGATTTAAGGTACCTGTGTTGTGATTTGACCAAAACAAAACGATATCACCCATGTTTTGCATTTTAAGGAAAACTGATCCCCAATATGAGGTCATTATAAGACTTTCTTGTTGAGTATCCAAATTGGCGCCAAAAAGCTAGTTTTCAGTTTTCCTTGATTTTGGCCCTCAAATCAATCAGTTAAAGACAAAGGGGAACTAAAGAAGTAATTCTGTCGAATATCCAGCTACGATTTTCAATTTCGTTCAGATTTGTTGTTATTTTATCTGCCGCTGAGCTCTAGGTTCATTGTTACGAACGACAGACGACTTTTCAAGCTGGATGAGTTGGTTTTGAAAAACGTTGACGCACTAATGTCTCAGGTTTTGCCGGAGAGTACCACTTTTGGCGATTTAAGGTACCTGTGTTGTGATTTGACCAAAACAAAACGATATCACCCATGTTTTGCATTTTAAGGAAAACTGATCCCCAATATGAGGTCATTATAAGACTTTCTTGTTGAGTATCCAAATTGGCGCCAAAAAGCTAGTTTTCAGTTTTCCTTGATTTTGGCCCTCAAATCAATCAGTTGAAGACAAAGGGGAACTAAAGAAGTAATTCAGTCGAATATCCAGCTACGATTTTCAATTTCGTTCAGATTTGCTGTTATTTGATCTGCCACTGAGCTCTAGGTTCATTGTTACGAACGACAGACGACTTTCAAGCTGGATGAGTTTGTTTTGAAATACGTTGACGCACTAGTGTCTCAGGTTTTGCCGAAGAGTACCACTATTGGCGATTTGAGGTGTCTGTGTTGTGATTTGACCAGAACAAAACGATATCACCCATGTTTTGCATTTCAAGGAAAACTGATCCCCAATATGAGGTCATTATAATACTTTCTTGTTGAGTATCCAAATTGGCGCCAAAAAGCTACTTTTCAGTTTTCCTTGATTTTGGCCCTCAAATCAATCAGTTAAAGACAAAGGGGAACTAAAGAAGTAATTCTGTCGAATATCCAGCTACGATTTTCAATTTCGTTCAGATTTGTTGTTATTTTATCTGCCGCTGAGCTCTAGGTTCATTGTTACGAACGACAGACGACTTTTTAAGCTGGATGAGCTCTAGGTTCCTTGATTTTGGACGTCAAATCAATCAGGTAAAGACAAAAGGGAACTTGAGAAGTAATTTTGTCGAATATCCAGCTAAGATTTCCAATTTCGTTCAGATTTGTTGTTTTATCTGCCGCTGAGCTCTAGGTTCATTGTTACGAACGACAGACGACTTTCCAAGCTGGATGAGTTGGTTTTGAAAAACGTTGACGCACTAATGTCTCAGGTTTTGCCGGAGAGTACCAATTTTGGCGATTTAAGGTACCTGTGTTGTGATTTGACCAAAACAAAACGATATCACCCATGTTTTGCATTTCAAGGAAAACTGATCCCCAATATGAGGTCGTTAAAAGACTTTCTTGTTGAGTATCCAAATTGGCGCCAAAAAGCTAGTTTTCAGTTTTCCTTGATTTTGGCCCTCAAATCAATCAGTTGAAGACAAAGGGGAACTAAAGAAGTAATTCTGTCGAATATCCAGCGACGATTTTCAATTTCGTTCAGATTTGCTGTTATTTTATTTGCCGCTGAGCTCTAGGTTCATTGTTACGAACGACAGACGACTTTTTAAGCTGGATGAGTTGGTTTTGAAAAACGTTGACGCACTAATGTCTCAGGTTTTGCCGGAGAGTACCACTTTTGGCGATTTAAGGTACCTGTGTTGTGATTTGACCAGAACAAAACGATATCACCCATGTTTTGCATTTCAAGGAAAACTGATCCCCAATATGAGGTCATTTTAATACTTTCTTGTTGAGTATCCAAATTGGCGCCAAAAAGCTAGTTTTCAGTTTTCCTTGATTTTGGCCCTCAAATCAATCAGTTAAAGACAAAGGGGAACTAAAGAAGTAATTCTGTCGAATATCCAGCTACGATTTTCAATTTCGTTCAGATTCGTTGTTATTTTATCTGCCGCTGAGCTCTAGGTTTATTGTTACGAACGACAGACGACTTTTCAAGCTGGATGAGTCGGTTTTGAAAAACGTTGACGCACTAATGTCTCAGGTTTTGCCGGAGAGTACCACTTTTGGCGATTTAAGGTACTTGTGTTGTGATTTGACCAAAACAAAACGATATCACCCATGTTTTGCATTTCAAGGAAAACTGATCCCCAATATGAGGTCATTATAAGACTTTCTTGTTGAGTATCCAAATTGGCGCCAAAAAGCTAGTTTTCAGTTTTCCTTGATTTTGGCCCTCAAATCAATCAGTTAAAGACAAAGGGGAACTAAAGAAGTAATTCTGTCGAATATCCAGCTACGATTTTCAATTTCGTTCAGATTCGTTGTTATTTTATCTGCCGCTGAGCTCTAGGTTTATTGTTACGAACGACAGACGACTTTTCAAGCTGGATGAGTCGGTTTTGAAAAACGTTGACGCACTAATGTCTCAGGTTTTGCCGGAGAGTACCACTTTTGGCGATTTAAGGTACTTGTGTTGTGATTTGACCAAAACAAAACGATATCACCCATGTTTTGCATTTCAAGGAAAACTGATCCCCAATATGAGGTCATTATAAGACTTTCTTGTTGAGTATCCAAATTGGCGCCAAAAAGCTAGTTTTCAGTTTTCCTTGATTTTGGCCCTCAAATCAATCAGTTAAAGACAAAGGGGAACTAAAGAAGTAATTCTGTCAAATATCCAGCTACGATTTTCAATTTCGTTCAGATTTGCTGTTATTTTATCTGCCGCTGAGCTCTAGGTTCATTGTTACGGACGACAGACGACTTTTTAAGCTGGATGAGTTGGTTTTGAGAAACGTTGACGCACTAATGTCTCAGGTTTTGCCGGAGAGTACCACTTTTGACGATTTAAGGTACCTGTGTTGTGATTTGACCAGAACAAAACGATATCACCCATGTTTTGCATTTCAAGGAAAACTGATCCCCAATATGAGGTCATTATAATACTTTCTTGTTGAGTATCCAAATTGGCGCCAAAAAGCTAGTTTTCAGTTTTCCTTGATTTTGGCCCTCAAATCAATCAGTTAAAGACAAAGGGGAACTAAAGAAGTAATTCTGTCGAATATCCAGCAACGATTTTCAATTTCGTTCAGATTTGCTGTTATTTTATCTGCCGCTGAGCTCTAGGTTCATTGTTACGGACGACAGACGACTTTTTAAGCTGGATGAGTTGGTTTTGAAAAACGTTGACGCACTAATGTCTCAGGTTTTGCCGGAGAGTACCACTTTTGGCGATTTAAGGTACCTGTGTTGTGATTTGACCAGAACAAAACGATATCACCCATGTTTTGCATTTCAAGGAAAACTGATCCCCAATATGAGGTCATTATAATACTTCCTTGTTGAGTATCCCAATTGGCGCCAAAATGCTATTTTCCAGTTTTCCTTGATTTTGGACGTCAAATCAATCAGGTAAAGACAAAGGGGAACTTAAGAAGTAATCTTGCCGAATATCCAGCTACGATTCTCAATTTTGTTAAGATTTGTTGCTATTTCATCTGCCGCTGAGCTCTACGTTCATTGTTACGAACGACAGAGGACTTTTAATCTGAATGAGTTGATTTTGAAAAACCTTGACGCACTGATGTCTCAGATTTTGCCGAAGAGTACCACTTTTGGCGATTTAAGGTACTTGAGTTGTGGTTTGACCAGAATAAAACTATATTACCCATGTTTTGCATTTCAGGGAAAACTGATCCCCAATATGAGGTCATTATAAGACTTTCTTGTTGAGTATCCAAATTGGCGCCAAAAAGCTAGTTTTCAGTTTTCCTTGATTTTGGCCCTCAAATCAATCAGTTAAAGACAAAGGGGAACTAAAGAAGTAATTCTGTCGAATATCCAGCAACGATTTTCAATTTCGTTCAGATTTGCTGTTATTTTATCTGCCGCTGAGCTCTAGATTCATTGTTACGAACGACAGAGGACTTTTCAAGCTGGATGAGTCGGCTTTGAAAAACGTTGACGCACTAATGTCTCAGATTTTGCCGGAGAGTACCACTTCTGACGATTTAAGGTACCTGCATGTGTTGCGATTTGACCAGAACAAAACGATATCACCCATGTTTTGCATTTCAGGGAAAACTGATCCTCAATATGAGGTCATTATAATACTTTCTTGTTGAGTATTCAAATTGGCGTCAAAATGCTCTTTTCCAGTTTTCCTTGATTTTTGACGTCAAATCAATCAGGTAAAGAGAAAGGGGAACCTAAGAGTATTTATGTCGAATATCCAGCTAAGATTTTCAATTTCGTTCAGATTTGTTGTTATTTTATCTGCCGCTGAGCTCTAGGTTCATTGTTACGAACGACAGACGACTTCTTAAGCTGGATGAGTTGGTTTTGAGAAACCTTGACGCACTAATGTCTCAGGTTTTGCCGGAGAGTACCACTTTTGTCGATTTAAGGTACTTGTGTTGCGGTTTGACCAGAACAAATCGATATCACCCATGTTTTGCATTTCAGGGAAAACTGATCCTCAATATGAGGTCATTATAATACTTTCTTGTTGAGTATCCCAATTGGCGCCAAAAAGCTACTTTTCAGTTTTCCTTGATTTTGGCCCTCAAATCAATCAGTTGAAGACAAAGGGGAACTGAAGAAGTAATTCTGTCGAATATCCAGCTACGATTTTCAATTTCGTTCAGATTTGTTGTTATTTCATCTGCCGCTGAGCTCTAGGTACATTGTTACGAACGACAGAGGACTTTTGATCTGAATGAGTTGGTTTTGAAAAACCTTGACGCACTGATGTCTCAGATTTTGCCGAAGAGTACCACTTTTGGCGATTTAAGGTACTTGTGTTGTGGTTTGACCAGAATAAAACTATATTACTCATGTTTTGCATTTTAGGGAAAACTGATCCTCAATATGATGTCATTATAATACTTTCTTGTTGAGTATCCAACTTGGCGCCAAAAAGCTATTTTTTAGTTTTCCTTGATTTTGGACCTGAAATCAATCAGTTAGAGACAAAGGGGAACTAAAGAAGTAATTTTGCCGAATATCCAGCTACGATTCCCCATTTTGTTCAGATTTGTTGCTATTTCATCTGCCGCTGAGCTCTAGGTTGTTGTTAAAATAATTTTGTCGAACATCCAGCTATGATTTCCAATTTCCCAGTTTTAGTTAGTTAGTTCCTAGTTTTTACAATCCAAGCCAATTCCGGACTATAAGCAGAACTCAAGAAGTCATTTCGTGGAATATCCAGCTACAGTTCGAAATTTTGTTCCATTTCATAGTTTTCTCATCTGTCGATGAGCTCTAGGTAACTTTACAAACAACAGACGACTTGCTCGGATTGTCCTGAGGTTCGACTGGTTCGACAACTGAAATCTTTTTTTGGCGTCTATCTGAGTACTGAGGGGCATTAGCATGCCCTTGTGTTGTGGATAATTCTTCTCTGAATTGTAAGATTTGGTGAAAATCGCTTCGACCAAATTAAATGAGAACACAACAGTCTTTTGTTGTTTGTTGTAGCTGTATTACACTACAAATTTTCTTGAATCATCTGCCAAAATAGTATCAAAAAACAATGAACTTGATTGTTGATATGTCAGATTGTTCAAGAATATTTACAAGAAATTGTGTAGTGCGTAATACAGCGTTTAAATAGAAATACCGAGAGAAATACTTAGTGCTCGTCGGCAAAATAAATACTAAATATGATCGAATTTTGAATCGTGACTGAATACTGCATAAAAGTACTTTGTAGGTCCCCTTTGTTCTTAACGAAATAGTCTTAGGTCGGGTATTAAAAAATTAACCTGTAAACACGCTTTTTTAACGAAATAATCTTGAGGTGTTGAAACGATCTCAAATTGGATATGATATTTTCTCGAATTGCAATACAGCTGTAAAAATCATTTGGCTCTGATTAAATTGCAATTGGCAACGTAGATGATTAGATTATACTGAAATTATGGACCAAATTTCAAATAGAATAGAATAGAATTTTATTTGTACGGGGCCGAAGTGTCGGATGTACTCGTCAAACAATAAATAAATAAATAAATAAATAAATAACATCATGAACAATGTTAATTCGACAGTACCTAACATACTATCACAGATAAAATTAAAATCATAACATTGTTGTGTGAAGGTGTCTACTGTTGGCAGTTCGGCCCTATTGGCGCGTCCGACCCTGCCGCCAGCTCTGTGCCTGGCCTGACCGTACCGCCACGTTCCTTAGTCCGGGCTTGTCAATGCGCTAAGCAGTGCAGTTGGCTCCCGGATGCACCCTGCCGAGGAGAGACGAGCCACGGCCTTGAGAGGAACCTGTAAGGGGGAGGATTCGGTATCCATGCTCGATTGCTCGACGGCTGTAGGTACAGGAACAGGAAGCAAGAAGATCGGAGAGAGATAGAGTTAATAATTAGCTTATGGTGTACAGGAAGAAGTCAAATGAATAAGCGGAGTGTCCCTACTGTTATTAGGTACTGTTATTGGTGTTCATTGATCCCAACCACCCACTGTTTAGGTCCCCTTTGTTCTTTACGGATGCATAGGGGGTCTCAAGTTGAGAAAAACTGGAAACTTCATGATTTGTGCCAGCTCCACATGAGGTAAACGTGAGGTATTTTAGTGACCTCATGCTGGGGATTTTCAAAGGTGAAAATGATTCTGCCTCGGATTTTGCTAAGATCAAACTAACCACACAAATACTTTCCTACCTTTTAAATAATTGACCGAATTCCAAATCATAACTGTATTGGGTTTTCCCCTCTATCCGGGTGTTAGGGCAGGGAGAAAAGAAAGTTTTGATGCATATTTGTGTGATTTATCGCAATACAAAGGGGCAGGTTGTATAAAAAAAATCACAAACAATGGTTCTTTATTCCAAATTATTTCGAATACATTCAATTTCTCAATTCGGAACTGGACGCGACACGCCATCTCAAATTGCGGTTGTCTGGTTGAACTACATTATATTCCGAAGGTTCATAGTGGCGCCATCCAGGATTTGGAAGAACAACAAAATTCCTCCATATCCCCGTTAAGAGGGTATTAGAATCAATCCTCTTACTGGGGATCCCGCTAAGAGCTAATCGCCATAATTATACCCCTTTAGCGGGGAACAGTACGCGGTAAGCAAGAAATCAGGATAATAATAATAATGAGGAAATTTTATGGTAACTTTTGTATCGCTTGGTCATATCTTGATGGTTGAAAACGTAAAATGATACGATGAACAAGACAACGTAAAAAGAGATAAAAGTACCTATACTGAAAAGTGGACGACCAATTTATCAAATGTGAAAAGAAGTTGAATCTCTGATTGAACATCGGCTTAGGTAATAGGTATTGGCTTACCCAAAATTCCCAGGCGATAATTCATTGACACAAACACAACATCTTGGTCCATCATGTAGATGGGATCCGCCATCATTTTTGGAGCACCGATCATGAAAATGCCTCCATGGATGTGGATTACCACATCCAAATTTTCGTTGGCGTCAATTTTCTCACGGGGCACATACACGTAGACATACAAACAATCTTCTGTGCCTAGAAAAGAACAAATTGGTGAAAATTAGGATTGATTCAGTAAATGACCGTAGATAAAGGGATGCCATTTCTATCTTCTGCCATTATATTTAGTTTAGACGTTTAGCAAAAGAAAAAACTCACCTTTAACTCCTTCCATCATCTTGAATGGTAAATATTGCGCGCAATAATAGGAAGCGTTTGCTACCAAGGTCCCATCCCATTTGTCAGGAAGCTGAGGCTCCTGTTGGATTCGAAAAATGGAATGGTCGTCAAAGTTGTATTTGCATCTTATAAGGAGGCGGTCTCAAATACCTTTTCACAGCCGCTTTCGTTTTGCGCCAGGAGCTGCTCCGGGTCGATCACTAGATAGAGAAAGTAGATACATACGCCAATCACGGCCCGGCTGGATCTACTTTCTTTGTCTAGTGATCCACCCCGAGCAGCTCCTGCTGGCAAAACGAAAGCGTTTCACTTTAGGGTGCAACCACTCAGAGCTGGGCAAAATACTTTTGGAAAGTAGGTATTTAAATACTAAATACTTTTTATTTCCTGGTCAAAATAATATTTAAATAATAAATAATATTTTTAAAGTTGCAGTTGTAAATATTTAAATATTTTCGTTATTTAAATACTTTTTTATTTAAATAATGAGAAAGTATTTAAATAATTCAAAAGTATTTATCACTCGAGTATTTAAATACTTTCAAAGTATGTATTTGACTACTGCAAATGTATTTAAATACTTCGAAAGTATTTCAATATTCGAAGTTGAATACTTTGGTTTATTTAAATACATTTGAATTCATTCAAGGACTTCCTTGCTTAACCCAAAAAAATGCGAAAGAAAAATCGCCTATTATTTCGTAACCATTCAATAGAAAAAATCGTGGAAGGTGGATGAATAGTGGCTTCCACAGCCATGAACTTGACAGTTTTCTTTCTAGTTTAGTTTTTATTGGCACAGTTCCTGTTATGAGGCCGAATATTTCGTTGTATGAACGATACATCGTTGAGCAATTCTTATCATTTCCGATTTCAAGTCGTGGTCGGTGCAGTCACCCTGAGGTAAATGGCTTCCCGCTTTTACTTTGATGTGTGAATTTCAGGCACGTTGTAAGTCATCTGTATCAATCTTTGTGAATCGTGTTGTTGAATCATTCCCTCATTTCTGCTTCCTCACCAGTTATAGCCTATTGTGATAGTAGTGAAAACTTGGGTGGCTGTATTTACCGCGTCACAAAGGACCAAATTGAAGTTTGATATGTTCAGAATGTTCAGGTGCAGATAATCAAGCTCAAGATAAGTGAACAAGCAAGTGTGAGCGCGCCATCTGTTAAATAATAGCAGTAATCCACCGGTAAGATCACTGTAGGTGTATGACGGGATTAATTACTAGCTTTAAAAGGTAATTTATTTGACAGATTTGAATTCTCTTGGTAACGTCATCTACCGGATGACAGCGACAGATCAGAAAATGGTCTATACTATTGGATCGAAATAATTGAGAGTGAGTCATTCACATCCACAGTGAGTGTTTGTGAGTAAGTGGACACTTGGAGCGTGGATAACTGAGAGTGACTCATACTTCCCATCCTAGTTCCACGTTCTTCGCCGCAACGCTCCAAGTGTTCACTTACTAACTCACACCCACTGTGAATGTGAATGACTCACTCTCAATTATTTCGATCCAATAGTGGGTAGTATTAATAAAAAAGAAGCATAAGCATTTGCTTGAATTTCATAGCCCTTGACAGGTAAAATTTGCTTAGCAACTCTAAAGGTGAGTTCAGTCAGCTTGGTTTTAGTTTTAGTCGTAGTCGTTGTCGTAAATTTGAAAGTAGAAAGCACGCGTCATATGCGCGGCGTTCATACAGAGTTTTAGTTTTAATTTTAGTCGTAAGAATTCCGAACTTTGTCGTGGGATACCGACTTGCAGGTTGCGTAATTACCAGTATAAGGTACGAGCATGGATGGTGATGGTAATGGGTTGTATGTATTAATAAAAAAATAGCATAAGCATTTTCTTCGATTTCAGAGGAGTTGTACTCCTCATAAATGTAAGCAAATACTTATTTATGCTTATTTTTTGACGAGTTTTTATATTAATACTACCCATTATGAACACGGACCGTATGAAGATGAAGGTTCGCGCAGTATCATTCGAGCTCCTATTGGTCAATTCTTACGACTAAATCTTGCTGTATGAACGCTCTTCTCTGTTACGACAACGACTAAAACTAAAACAGCGACTAAATAAGCTGACTGAACCCACCTTAAGTAGGCATGAGCAATCTGAGCAAATGCTCATGCTTATTTTTTATTAATACTACCCAGTATAACAAAAGTATTTGAATACAATTTACAAAGTATTTGAATAACAAAAAAGTATTTAAATAACGCAAAAGTATTTAAATAAAGCAAAAGTATTTGAATAGCGCAAAAGTATCTTTGAATGTATTTGCAAATACTTTTTCAAATAATAAATACTAAATATTTTTGGAAGGTATTTGAATAATAAATACATTTCGCTCTTCCCGAAAAAATATTTAAATACTCAGTATTTAAATAAAAAAAGTATTTATTATTTGGAAAGTATTTATGAGTGCAAATGATGCCCAGCTCTGCAACCACTGTATACAGTTACGATCTCATAAATGGAAACACCTGACACTACTTTGTCATTCTTATTTTTCATATTCTGACCGATTATGAACTAATCTCCTCATAGGAACTTGACTAGCCATAAAAGAGAACGTCTATTTTGTCCTGTTGTAAAGATCGGGTAGAAAAATCAGATAATACCATCACAGATTAAAAAAAAAACATTGTCAGTGTCAAATAAAGTGTGGCCATTATGGGCTCGTATCTGTACATAGCTACCCAACACGTTTTTATTCCTTGCTCACAAGTGTCCGTATTTATGAAAGGATTTCCGCAAGACTTTGGAAAATATGGGTAAAAAAAAGTATCAGGCTTCTAGGTAATTTAGCCCAAAATTTGGTTTTTCATAATTTTTTGTGGAAAAGTTATTGAACCGTGCCAAATCAGAATTTTTGTTCAGCCTCTAATTGTTAGCACAACAAACTATTATACATTTAAGAAGCCTCCAATTTGACAATGCATACCTATTTAATTTTGCGAAAATTGGTATCTAGCGGAAATAACGCGAGATATAATAATTTTGTTGTGATGAATTGGTTACCTAATAACTTCTACATTTTTGACGAAATTAACTTAGATTTACCACAGACTACCTAGTTTGTGGAAATTATCTACCGACCTGCCAAATTTTGAAAGGATCTAGCCAGTGCCGTAGGAGTTACGAGGGTCAATAATTTTAGAAGCATCCGAAGAAAAGTTGACCTAAGGTGACCCCCCATAATTTTTACGCTACTTGTTGGATTCTCTTAAAATTTTGCAGGTTGATAGATAATGTTGATAAAGCAGCTTATGCTGAACTCAAGCTGATTTTGTCGAAACGTTCCTAAAGTAAAAATTTTTAAAATCCGAAAAAAGTGAATTCTCAAGGGCTGTATCTTTGTCATTAGGCCGAACTTTGCAAAATGGTGTAAAGATTTTTGTCATACTTTTACGAGATCTACCCACAGTCAAATTTCTTGCTATCATCGCTGAAACACCCTGTATAAATTTTTGTTTTGTTTTTGTCCCCATCTTCTTAATGGTATTAAACACTGTGGCCCGTATTCATATCCCACTTTTAAGCTAAAAGCGCTTTTAGTGCGATGCGCATTTAGGGGCATTTCTCATATTTCAGTGTTCAAAAATGGATAATTGCGATTGGGAGCGATTGCATGTACTTAATTGCAATTAATTTGCGAGTAATTTGTATTTTTGAACACTAAAATATGAGAAATGCCCCTAAATGCGCATCGCACTAAAAGCGCTTTTAGCTTAAAAGTGGGATATGAATACGGGCCTGTAAATCTTGTGGTTCCATGAGGAATTGTGTAGAATACAGTGGGCAAAATCTTCGTATGGATCCGTGTGGTTTTGAATAGAACCACATGGAGCTGTGTGGTCTCATACCATATAAAAACCTCGATAAAAACATCAAAAGATAGGGACAAAAACCTACATCAAACCATACGGAAAAATAATGAATTCTTTAATGGTTTTCCATAGTCATTTATAGTCGTTCACAAAATAAAGTGAAGATACAGGTGTCCCATAAATACACCACTTAGATGCACGTTATTGGTTGCTATATGTACGAGTATTTTATCAAGTATAAATCATTATTTTTGCTTCAACTTAGCAAATTCATAATTTTGAGCGATGACATTTCGAGCAAGTGATCTGGTTCTTTTCGACTGTGTCTGTGCCGTTACGATTTTCTTACCGAATCTGCATTTGAACATTAATTCATGACCGGTATCTGATTTTATCGTGCATTAGAAACAACTAATCGATCCGAGCGGATCAGTATGAAAATCTCTCTATTCATTCTAAATAATTACCGGTGAAAATCAATGCTTTAATGGGATTTTAAGTGGTAATTCCAACGGGAAAACAATCATCTTCATGATTGCGAACTTCATCCGCGCTCTCGTAGCTCAAAACTATCGCATTCCGAAAGTACTACACGGTACCTATACAGGGTGGTCCTCGTTTTATGTCATTAAATTCAAGGATCAATAGAAAATGAAAAATGAAGGGCACTTTCTTCAGAAAACATATTTGAGAAATGCCTAGTAACAGAGATACAGCCCTTCAAAGTTGGAAATAGATAATGGTTTTTTCCGCATAACTTTTGAACCGTTCAACCGATTTGATTATAAATAGAACCAAAGGTTCACTGAAATTATCCTCTGTCGAACAATCATAACATGTTCCATAAAAAAGTTTCAGGGGCTTAGACATTAGGGGGTGACCTTACTTTTTCCCCCTTATTTTTCACCCCCCTAGTTATTTTCGGGAACTGTTCATAATTTTGAATTCTACGTTCAATTTTGAAGAAAAAATCACTGTTGCAAAATTTTGATTAGAGGCTTCGCTTAGGAGATATTCGAGTTTGAAACTTTGGAAAACATCCCGAAATCGCCACTTTCCAGAGCCCAAATTGTTTTTTTCCTGAAAATTTCCCGTGTTTTGGAAAAAATGGTGGTTTATCAACTTAGAAATTCTAAAAAACCTATTTCAGCTGAGAAATCATGAGTTTCTTTGGATTTTAATTTTTAGACCTTTGAAAGTGGCGATTTCGGGATGTTTCCCAAAGTTTCAAGCCCAAATATCTCCTAAACGAAGCCTCTAATCAAAATTTTGCAACAGTGATTTTTTCTTCAAAATTGAACGTAGAATTCAAAATTATAAACAGTTTCCAAAAATAACTAGGGGGGTGAAAAATAAGGGGGGAAAAGTAGGGTCGCCCCCTAATGTCTAAGCCCCTGAAACTTTTTTATGGAACATGTTATGATTGTGCGACAGAGGATAATTTCAGTGAACCTTTGATTCTATTTATAATCAAATCGGTCGAACGGTTTAAAAGTTATGCGAAAAAAACGATTATTTACTTCCAATTTTGAAGGGCTATATCTCTGTTATTAGGCATTTCTCAAATATGTTTTCTGGAGAAAGTCCCCTCCATTTTTCATTCTCTATCGATCCTTAAATTTAATGACATAAAAGTCGGACCACCTGTATACTATGATCAATTTCATGGCTTTTTTCATCAGAGTGAGCTATGGAAACAAATGTGTGTTGGTAGTTGGTACGAATAAGTATGTGGTACGAATGGTACGATGACAACTTTATGGCAACGTCGTGCAGCTGTCTTGTGATTAATGGTCTGTGGCCTGGTCGAAATCGGGGTTACAGAGCTGCATTTGGCTAGGGAATTTTTGAGAATACGCGAGGAATCGTGAGTTTCTTTGGGTGCTTTGAAGTGTGGACGGATAAGGGACATCGTCTTTACCGGTTGGTGGGTCTTCGCCAAGTCTGTTAAGTTCTTGCCGGTCACTGAGAAGATTATACCGAAAATCCGTAATGCCGTAAAGAAATGGAATGTGGGCGGTGGGCCTTTTCATCCGAGTAGGTACTGCCAATCTAAGGCATCATTTATCTCAGTGGTCGTCAAAAACCCAATAGCCTTGGCGAACAGCCATCGACCAGTAGAGACAATATTCCTTATCGTCCACACGGCAAAGCACTCCAAGGCAACTCACGATTCCTCGCGCATTCTCGAAAACGCCTTGGCACGGAGAGACAAGTGTCAAGACGTTGCCATTAAGTCCTCATTGTACCATTCGTATCAACACAACACATTTTTCCCATAGCTCACTCCAATAAAAAAAAGCCGTGAAATTGATTACACATGGAATCTCATGAAGCCCACAAAAAATGATAAAATTCTTCGACATTTCTGAACTTACGAAGATCAGGGGTGGACCTTTGACCCTTCATAGTTTCGTTAATTTGGATGATCCTGGTAATCTAGTTATGGCAGAATTTCGAGTAACAAATATCAATCAAACTGCTCAACAACTGATGGAATGTCAGCATCAAAAATTTTGCTCTTTTTCAAAATGATATAACTCTGGATTGTCACAACCGATTCTGATTTTTTTTTGAAATTTCAATCACATTCTTTAGAGTCAGTGGAATGGAAAGCATAGCAAATTTGTGCTTAGTTCAACGTATACTTATGTGAGCTCAACAGATTACTGCTTCTGTGAATTTTTTTTCAAATTCCAATGATATCATCATGAAGCCTGATGTATAAGGTGAATAGAGTATGCAGGTACCCACTTTGAATCTTAAATCTCCGACAGGTGGCTTAGCATAAGGTATCCCTTCGAAGGCTGCAAAGGTCCGTCCTTTGTAAGACTTCAGATAATGTCCTTCAACAACTCCCAATGGCGTTTCCACAATTAGATTTGGGTCGCACCAACAGCAGCCTGGAATTCAGAATAACATCAGAAACAGAAAAAAAATCGAGATTTGGAAATAATGTATTGTTTACTTACCTAAATAAAGCGCCAAATGGAGCACCGCTACTTTGAAATATTTCATGTCGGAACGATATCCAGTGAATGAATGCCATGACGAACTGAATCCGTTTTCAATATATAACAATCTGCGCTTCACCTTTAAAAAATATCCACCTTTTTGTGATATAATTATGGGGATCTTTTATAATGTCATTAGGTAGGTACCTCATAGATATACCGGGTGATCATTTGAAAACTATCCACCTGCAATAACTCCCGATTCCTGGTCAAAATTTCTTCGAGCAAAAACAGGTCGATTTTTATATCGAGGGGGACATTCAAAACATACATTGGCAAATTTCTATTTTCACCCCCCTCGCCCCCACTCACCCCAACTTTGAAATTTCAAATGGCACTACCTACCTTGCGATACATCAAATTGAAGAGAATAAAATTTTCTTTCTGGAAAAAATATTTCCAAAATTTTCAGCCCCACCCCCTTTTCCCTAAAAATTCTCTGACTGTCCCATTTTATATTCTGGACCCCTGATTTTTTTCTCAATTGAGTCGGCGTTATCCTAGATAGCATCAAACAAGAAAATTCACGGTGGGAAAAGTGCCCAAATTCACCCCTTTGCTCTCTCCCAACTCAACTCCCAAATTTAACAAAACACCACCTACTTTGTGATACATCAAATTGAAGGGAATTGAATTCTCCTCGGAATTCTCTATCTAAAAAAAATTTTTTTTGAATTTTCTACCCCTCCCCCAATAAATTGGTCATTTGGAGTATTCTAGAGGGGAAATGGGAGGCTTTAAAAATTGTAAAAAATCGTTTTCATGAAGAGAATTCAATTTCCTTGAATTTGGTGTATTACAAAGTGGGTATTGACATTTTAGATTTTTAAGGTCAAGTGGGGGGAGCGAAGGGGTGAATTTGGGTGGCACTTTTTCCATAGAAAATTTTTTCTTCTGATGCTGTGCCGGATGACGTTGACTGTATTGAAGGGAAATGAAGGTCAAGAATATTAACTTGGACACTTAGAGAATTTTAGGAAGAACGGGGGTAGGGTTGAAAAATTTCGAAATATTTTTTTTAGAGAGAGAATTTGATTCTCTTTAATTTGATGTATCTCAAGGTAGGTGGTGTCATTTGAAATTTCAAAGTTGGGGTAAGTGGGGGCGAGGGGGCTCAAGATATAAATTCTCCAATGTATATTTTAGATGTCCCCCTCGATATAAAAATCGACCTGTTTTTGCTCAAAAACATTTGCACTAGGAATCGGGAGATATTGCAGGTGGATAGTTTTCAAATGATCACCCGGTATTGTGTGTGAACGGTAATCAAGTCGGCTTTTTATGAATCACGCAATAATACGACCTACGATCATGCTCATCAACTATATTTCTCGAAACAATCAAAGGATCATAGAGGGAAAACTTTTTCCGCTGAAGTGATGCAAAATGCAAAAGTCCCAGACATTTATAGCACCTATATGCCGTTCACGTTTAAATTCAGTAAAATGACTTTTTGGAGAAAAAATAAAGTGACAAGCTGGGAGGCTACGCTATGGCTGATGCACGCACCTGGCTGATGGCACCTGCAAAGTTTCGGAGCGAAACTACTAGTGGGCGCCAGCCATATCCTCCCAGCGCCTAGCTATTGTCACTTTATTTTTGCTTCAAAAAGTCATTCTACTGGAAATAAAAATTGAACGGGATATATTATGTAGGTACGTTCAAGATCCATTATACGTTTATTAAAGTATTACAAAGTAGATAGGTACTCTGAGGTAGAAAACATATTACTTGAACATTTCAAACAAAAAATGTTGAGAAAGAAAATTTTATAATTTTTTTGCTATTCCGCTCTTGTGTTTATTATTGGAATTTTGTGTGAAGTTGCATTACGATTTTATTAAAGTTCATTTAATAATTATTAAATCAATTAACGACACTTTTTCCATCATAAATTTTCTAACAATAATAAATTCACTTTACGGTGGGTGCGATTAATACCCATCTACCTGTGTCTTTAAATGATGATAATAATAACAAATAAAAGAAATTGATATAACATGATAATAAATTTATTCTATAATAAAATAAGCCAGCTCCCAATCACAGTCACAAAATAAACAAGTGCCGAAAACATTGAAAAATAATTTAAAAACTCGTAAACAAAGAATATAATTATAATATAAGATGGGTTAACGAGGTAGGAAGCAATTTGCTTCTATCCATGACAAAGTAATTAGAACTACGTACCTATGTATGTATAAGTATATAGTTAATCAAGTACCTACAACCCTCGCTACAACCTACAATAACTTAAAATTATCAGCAGAAATTGTTGTTATTGAGGGCTGTGCAGTATAATGCACATTTTTCAATTACACTCCTCAATTTTCAAGATGCATTCATTCAGAAACTTTAAATTAGGTATATGTATGGATTCCTTGGGAGGAAATTCACAAAGCTGTGTAATCAAAGACACAAATGAAGGTTTAATTAGGCAGGTACAAAGTACCTATCTGTACCTATGTGGAGGTTCATTGTGGAAAAAATACTACGTTTTGCACGTTTTTCACATTAACGTAAGCGGGAAATTATGCAGTGTGGTTGCTACTGCCGTAGGTACCTATAACAGTTCAGACGGTGGACGATTTTAATTTTGGGGCGGAAAACACAAACTGCGCCGAGAAATTTGAAGGTAGGTACCCAGACTTATAGAGAGGGGGGGATCGAGCAGATTTAGTGCATATTTCAAGGAGTGAGCGACTGAAAAAAGAAAAAAAATACCGCCGCAGGCTTTTTTTTTGACATAATAATAATAATAAGCAGAAAAAAGAGGAGAATCACCTTAGTTCATTTTGTTTGCTCTTTAATTTTTCCTTTATAAATGAGCTTGTTAAGAAGAAGATGACACAAGTAGGTTTTGCCCTCGGTTATGCTTTTATTAGGGTAAGTCCCCTGGGGGCCAATTTTTTACTCTTCGCAACTTTAAGAAACGTTCGCAAGTTTGCGATTTCTGTAAATTCCAATTTTTAAGCCATCGTTTCTTTACGTATGCGCATCGGTGCGCACGTTTTCATACGTTTTGCTGCGAGCGGACCTGGGCCGGTGCAAGTCACTTTGCGTCTACGCTTTTATGATGAAGAGTGCGTTCCACTAAACGATCGCAACGCCCACGCCCACGACCGCAGATTTTCCCGTTCCACTAGCTTGCAAACGCCCGCGGTCGTTGTGAGCGGAAACTCAAGTGGAACGGGCGTGCGGTCGTCGTGGTGTGTCGAGTCACTCGAGTCACGTCTTTTCTGTGGTCAGGGAGCCACATGACATGACAGTTGAACGTCAACTCAAATCACAACAACAATATGGCTATTAACGCTGCATTAATGGTTATGCGAATAAGAAGAGAAAATGAGCCTGAAAGTTCATCTAGCTCCTCCGATGAAGAATGGGAAGCAGCCTCGCGGGATAGAGGAAAGCGAGAATGTCGTCCGCGTATTACAGATTACGCACACATTGTTGGACGGTATACGGACCATGAATTCAAAAGCCATTTTAGGTCAGTAACTCATTACTTTTCTTTTCTGAAATCAGCAAATTATTATTGTAGAAATTGACTTTTATTTTTAACAATCTCCCTTTGTTCATTTGCAGAATGTCCAGGGCTACATTTGATTACCTCCTTGAAATCGTGCATCACGATTTAATTAGGAAAGTTAAAGGTTGCCCCACAATTCCTTCCCAACAGCAGTTGCAGATAGCTTTGTGGAAGATGGCTACTATGGATTCCTATAGGTAATCACTGCAGTGGAAATTCAGTGATCAAATAATGACTTTTCGTATTATTTTAATTACTGCGTTTATGCTCTCCTCAATATGACGTTATTGGCTATTTCACAGTAGCCGTTTCCCTCGCCAAAAACATCAGTTGATTTATTCTTATTTGTTTCAGATCAGTCTGTGATCGATTTAATGTAGGGAGAGCTACTGCTCTCAGAGCTGTGCGGAGAGTCACCAAGGCCCTATTCATGAAGGCGCCAAGATTCATTCAGTGGCCCACTGGTGATCGCGCAGAAAGTGTGATGAGAGGATTTGAGGTAGCTAGTGGGTTTCCAAAAACTATTGGTGCTGTCGATGGTACTCACATTCGAATTGATGCTCCAAGAGAGAATCCTGCTGATTACATAAACCGCAAAGGATTTCATTCGATTCAGTTGCAAGTAAGAACATAACAATTAACATGCATGTATTGAATAGTGTTTATGTGACCGACTTGGCTCTCCCGCTTTTCTCGGTACTTACAGATTGTGGATTGTTGTTGAAAATTTGAAAAATTTTGCATTACGCTAAAAGTGTAAAGTACTCTCATGTTGTAAATGCTTGCTCATTATATCATTATCTCTATTTACAGTTGGTTTGTGATCACAGGACTTTGATCACTCACTGCTACACTGGACATCCTGGTTCTGTTCATGATCAAAGAGTGTTTCGGCAATCTGAAGTAGCAGAATATTTACATGATGAAGAAAAATTCCCTTTCGACAGCCATATTCTGGGTGATGCCGCATATGAGCTGCATCAACACCTGCTAACCCCATTCCGAGATAATGGCCATTTAACAGAGAAAGAAAAAATGTTCAATTACATCCTTTCATCAGCTAGGATAGCAATAGAAAGATGTATTGGCTTGTTAAAAGGACGCATGAGAAGTCTATTGCATTGCTTGCCGATGACAAGAGTAGACTTGATGGCAGAGTATGTAGTTGCATGTTGTGTCATCCACAACATTTGCACATTGAGAGGGGATGAAATATCCGTTGTCACAATACCTTCACCCCCACAGGAAGTTGAAGGTTGTGCTGGTCTATGTCAGGGAGGACATAATGCTGGGGTTCAAAAAAGAATTGTTATCATGAATACTTTGAAACGCTGAAACATTTGTATTGTTAATTGCCTTTTTTTTTCTAGGAATTATCTTAATTTCGATTTTTTTAGTTTAATACCTTATGCCTTCAAGGGTGGCCGCCCGTTTTTTTTTCTGTTGCATGTATAAATGACTTTGACAAATACACAAATATTTACAACAGTAACGTGCCTCTTTTTTTATAAGTGAATTGAAAGCATGCTCAAAATTGTGAGTCAGAATTCTGAGATGAAGTCCGAATTTTACGGAAGAATATTTTAGTGTGGCCTACTCTTTTCGTACTAACGTGAGGTAGATGAACTAAAATTGTTATTAAACTTTTAATACCGTAAACTTACAACCTAAAACTTATAAAATAGAATACATAATAAACAAAAAAAAAACAATAAGTCATGTTATACTTATAAAACAATTACTTGTCGGCAATTTTCTGGAGTACTTCCAAAAATTTGTTATCGATTTCCATTCGTTCTCGATGCCTATTGGCTTTAGCCGCTTCATGGTCATCTTTCTGACGTAACCTTTTAGTCAGCAATGATGCAACTGACTGCTTGGATGTTTGTGGTTCTATAAAAGAAGTAATCTTGATTGTAATTATAAAGAATGAGATAAAAATTGAATGGAATCATTTCAAGATTCATCCACATATACTATAGCCATTGTATAGCATTGTGGATAGTTCAAACATGAACCAAGGATCTTACCACTTGCATGCCCATTGTCTGATGAGACTGGTGACTGTGACTTTCTGACAGACAAGCCAGAGGATGAAGCAAGGGCCACAGGGTCTGTCCACGCTTTCTTACCAAAAATTTGGTCCATCACCTGCAAAGGAACACATATTGTGCATTGCAATGAGCACAAAATATTCAGAAAGTACCTCACAGAACTCCCAGGTCCTTCGGTCATTTCCAGACTTGTTATTATGATCCTTGATACCCTTGTACGTTTTTTTTAAACTTCTCAATTTTGCCGAACACTGTGGTCCAGTTACAATGTGTCCATTATTGTTCAGGACACTGGAGACTTCCTCCCAGGTTTTTTTCTGGGACTGCTTGCCGCTCGTCATTTTGCCCTCTTTAGTCCTGTAGGTTTCCAATAATAGAAGCACGACAGGTGCCGTCCATCTATAGCAAGAACCTGAAATACACAATCAATATTAACGACGTACACTACAATTATTATTAATGTCTATAAAACTTACCGGTTTCTAAATTTTCACCTCCCGCACTTCTGGCCATAGTTCGCAGCGAGTCATCTGATTCTTCATTTCCTTCACAAAAATTCGTATCGCTGTCCACATCATCATATGTAACACCAGCACAGCTTGCCTCACCCTCCACCTCATGACCATCACTCTGGATCCCGATCTTTGCCAGTTCAATGGCAGTGGCGGCATTCATTGTTTCTGTAGCAAATGCGATGTCTGAAAGGAGAGCTTGTATGAGAAAATAAAAGCATTTACTGGTGAAATGGGTTTAACTACAAATCAATGTGCACCACAGCCACAAGGGCGAAATAGTTGGGTTAACATACAACTCAATGTTCAAAAACATGTAACTTACGACTTACCGTTTTTAGCACGCGAGTAATCTTCTGGCGACACCATAATATCCACCAGCATATCACGTTCTCCGTTGAACAGTGTTAATTTCATTTTTTTTGAGTTCGCCATAAGGATACCGTATGGGAATTATGATGGGATACCGGCACAACTTTTTTGTTTGACGCATGGGTTTGACGTTTGTAGAGAAAATTGCAGCGACAGTGTTGCCGGTTTTACGCCGCTGATGCGTAGCCAAACTAGTGTTGCGCGAAATCGCAGTGCCCTGCCAATGGTCTCTATCTTTTAAATGAAGTTGCGTAAAATCATGTGGAAGGAGGCAAAATTAAAAAAAAAATCGTTATAGAACTGATTGAACTTTAAAGTCGTCACTTTAGGTCGCCATTGCCAAATCAAAAAAGTAAGTCGCAATTTCCAATATAAATTGCTAGAGCTGGCAACATTGCCGCTAACGACCAGAAGACGACCGCAACGCCTCACCTTTTCAGCGCGATCGTTGTGGGCTTGGAGTGGCCGCGATGTATGACGTCATTCGTGACGTAGCAACGACCGCAACACACGACCGCGGCTATAAGTGGAACGGGTAGACGGGCGTTGCGGTCGTTGCGATCGTTTAGTGGAACGCACTCGAAGTGAGATTAGCTATACTCTATACACTCATAGAAAGGACCACCAGATTCCTCCGCTTGAAAAGTAGACCCGAGCGTAACCCGCGAAATTTGGTATTCCAGTTAGAAAGAGGTGCTTATTTCCGGTAATCACAGCTAAATGCTATGGTATAATTTTAAATGACACCAGTTTAATACCAATTTTAATGAATAAGAAAATATTTTTTTTGAATGAGGCTCATTTTATTCAACTCAACACTCACAACAGCCGAGCCGACTAAAAATAACAAACATCATAGAGAAATGGAGGTTAAAAATCGTACGTAGGTGTCAAACTCGCTGAATGTAATGCCATTGGCTTGGCGTAGGAATAATTTGCCCGGGTAAGACTACCAACCGAACAAAACTAATATTAGTTCCAGACGCGCCCATGTTGTTACAGTCTTTGGTGCTTTTATTTGCTATAGGTTACATCACTGAAATTCAAAAAAGTCCGTTCTATCGGTGTACAGACTATAGTAATGTTTTCATTGTTATCAATAAAACAAACAGCATTGCTGAAGGTATGTAGCGATCATGGTGCCGAGTCAGGCGGGTAATGAGATACACGGAATAACTTCACGAATGCGTCCTAAATAAAGAATTACTCACACTTCACTCACTCGTCATTCTTTTCAATCTTTGTCAGCTCCAGGGACACTGTTTCAAACTTGTCAGGATGATGTTTCATTTTTTGTTCTTTTCATCGTCTGCAGTCTGCAATAAAACTTTGCATTTGCTTCCCACTAACGAGTTCCAGGTTTTTGGGAAATAGGTAATAATGCTCAGCTGTCTTCAACTGAACAACAAACTCAACTGTGAGTAGAGATCTTGTCAAAATATTACGAGAACTCAAACCACTTTGTAGAGTTCGGCCTATTGTCAAAGATACAGCCCTTCATAGTTGATTTTTTTCGGATTTCAAGAATTTCTAACTCAGGAACATTTCGACAAAATTAGCCTAAATTTAGCATTGACTGGTTTTATCGGCTACTTTTTCAATTTTTTATAATGATACAGGGTGTTCACGTATAAATTGGAGGCTTCCGCTCAAACATAATAGTTTCAAAAATTTAAGACCACTTTTTTTTCGCAGGTTTCGAAGGCACTAAAATTTTCTGTCGTCTATCGCGAGTCATCGAGAATTTTTATCAAATTAGACACGTGTACAGGGTGATCACGCGAGAATTCACCCCCTTACTTGAGGTAATTTGAAAGGGGCAAAACTTTTTTTGGACGATTTTTTCTGTAGATTTCAAATTGGGACCTATGATATTTTACAAGCTGTAATATACAGGTGTCGCTAAAACTTTTTTTGTTGATGCGACACCCTGTATATTCGAATTGTAATCGATGTAGTTTTTCATTCTGAATACTAATGTATACCACAGTTTTGAGTTATTTTCAAAGGCAAATTGTCAAAAAAATCTCGAAGATTCTGTAATACTGGCCTTTTACGTTTATTTCAATAGAAAATTTCTCAAAGGTTGATTTTGTTTTTTGGAAAGATAACAATTGACAATTTGCCTTTAAAAATAACTCAACACTATGGTATATATTTGTATTCAGAATGAAAAACTACGTCTATTGCAATTCGAATATACAGGGTGTCGCATCAACAAAAAAAGTTTTTTGCGATACCCTGTATATTATAGCTGATAAAATATTATAGGTCCCAATTTTGAAATCTACAGAAAAAATTGTCCAAGAAAAGTTTTTTCCTCGGTTTTTTCCTTTCAAATTATTTGAAAGGGGAAGCCTCCAGTAGGGGGGGTGAATTCTCGCGTGATCACCCTGTATGTTATTATAGGAATTGATTCAGCTTTTCATCCTGATTATAAATATACGTATATCGTATATCCCACTCGATAGGTGAGTTAAGGAAACTACCAAGCAATATTTCTTTTTCAAAAGTTTGACTTTGTAAAGTCAAGTTACTTAGGTATTCAGTAAAAGTTTCAAACCATAATGAAATCCATTCAAGTACCTACTAAAATGATAGAAAATTTACTGAGTTACTTTAAAACAAAAAATAATTTTTCGATCATTTTAAAACTTCATCCCTTTTTTCACATGCATTTGTGTTTTGTTGATTAACCTATCAAGTGTGATGCATATTTATAATCAGGATAAAAATCGGAATCGATTACCATTTCAGAATAGGGCGTCGAATGTAAGAAAAATTTCTATGTTGCACCCTGTAAGTGATACCCACAGACATTTTTTGTCCACAGATTCAAAGCCTACGAAAAAAATTATGTTGTAATCGTTTTTCATTTCCTGAATTAGGTTCAAGGGGAAGTCTCGAGACGTATTCTTTGTTGTTAAATATAGAGGTTATGAAAACTTATTATCTGAATGAAAACACGAACATCAGAAACTGACGTTTGAAAGCTTTGGTAGGCTTGGCGTGGCTTGAGTAGATGAAATGCACCGATATTTGCAACGTTGTCGCGTCTACCATGCGTTTATTTACGAAGACCCAATTCGAACGTTTTTCGTTTTGCGAACACTGCTCAAAAATTGGCACACGGAAACGTATACGTAAATCTTCGTACGCAAATTTGCGCATACGCAACTTTACGTATATTCTCAAAAATTGGCCCCTTGGTCAAAACTCGAAAGTGTAAGAATGTTCCAAAAATAAAACAAATTTTATCAAGTAGGTAGGTAGGTATCATACAATCAATCAATCAATCAATCAGAAGCTAATAGTGAACACCCTTAGGAGCCTCGGCCAGCTCTTCAAAAGTTTCGTCAGTGGATAGTGTGTTGGTAAGTTCACTATCACACAATTTGTTCTTCGTATTATTCAACGGTATTATACACGCTCGAAGTCATGAGGGGATCGGGGATCAGATTTCTCCTATTAGTCGAAGCCTTGGGGGGGGGATTTATCCCCTTCATCCCCCCCGTGGATACGCCCCTGCTCTCTGGATGGATTCTTCTGGCTTCTATCTGATCGTCTGAAGGAACGGCCGCAGGACTTTTGTGGCAATCCTTTGGTTTGTTGTTTAGAATAAATTGCTTTTCAAATGGGCCACCAAGGCTCGGGGCGAATGAATGAGCTCGGTATTTATCGAGGTATATCCCATATACTTTCTATTTTCAGTAGAATGACTTTTGGACAGTGGTCGAAATGGCAATTTCCACGAACCGGAACGCTAGGACTCTCGATGCGAGCGAAGCGAAACGAAACTCCCCCCCCCCCCAAATCTGAAAATCTGAGACTTCCCCATTTTTGTTCCATCAAAAAGTTCAAGTAGTTTTTTTGAAGATAATTCTAATGTGCTCAGGATAGGTACTAATGAGTAGACAATTATCTCCCACGATATATCCCATTTACGTTTACAATGTACCTAAATTCAGTAATAGGATTGGGCCTGGTTTTCCCAACAAATATTTTGCTGGAGTTCCAGAAAAATGGGTTGCGGTCATTATATCACTCTATACGTTAAGTTCACAAACAGCTAAAAAAGTGACATAACTGAATTTTCTTCGTGAATGGATACATATCTCCCTACAATAATAATGTATGATTATAATTTCTTGAAAGAATAAATGTGATGACAAGACAATAAAATCAAAATAATTCAATAAAAGACAAAATTAGATTGGAAGACGAGTCTAACCGTCTTATCGGCACATTTTTCACGAAACGGAACGACTTTCGACAATATTTCACAAGACGGAACGGTTTTTGAAGATATTTCACGAAACGGATCGCCGTTCCGGTCTGTTCCGGTACATTTCGACCACTGCTTTTGGAGCAAAAATAAAGTGACAAGCTGGAGCGCTGGGAGAATACGACCGATGGCCGCTGATAGTTTCGTTCCAAAACTTTGCAGGTGCCATCAGCTGTAGCCGTAGCCCCCCAGCTTGTCTTTTTAGTTTTGCTTCAAATAGGAAATAGGAAGTGTATGGGATGGGATATATAGGGGCTTGTCCTGGATTGCGTTCGAGAACTACACTATTCTGCGATTCCTACATTTTTGGAGTAGGGGTATCAAGTAAGGCAAAGTAACTACCACTTTTCGAACGATTTTCGCTGTGCTGGAAATGTCACTGTCAATCTCACTGATTGATGATCGCAGTGCTGTTCAGTTTCAAAGTAAAGTAAGCTTTTCTGATAAAGTACCCATTTTTATAAGTACTGCCTACCACGTAAATACCCAATCGAAACGATTTATGGTAAAAATAAAATAAGTCTGACAGAGAAATATGTGGGGTGCTGAGGTGCGCATGACGAGTAACTTTCACGGCGCTCGGAGGTGCTGCGAATTTTGTCACTTCAACGCGACACGTTTTGAGTTATCGAACGGTTTACTGCGTTACCGATAGTGCGCACAGAAGAGATCTCGAACGGTCATTTCTGCAACAATCGCAGAATAGTGTAGTTCTCGAACGCAACCCAGAGCAATCATTTCAGGGACATGCGCTGAATTTTAGGCGGGCTTTTTTGAAAAAACCGGACAAAAGCCTTTGAATCCTACTCTAATGCACCTGTAATATAATATAACGCGGTAAATTTCCAAGGCTAGTCTATTTTGAGATGAAATATGCTATAATATTTCATCTGTGCAGAAATTTTGTTTTTGAGAAATCTGCGTGAATGCATAAGTTTGTCCGGTTGTTTTCAATATCCCGCCATTATTTGCACCTCGCACATGTGCAGCATGGCCAGGAAAATGTTCTATTTATATTATTAGAACCATTCAGAGCGGAATGATCTTCCTCTCCCTCTGGTGACTACACTGAATACAAATAAAAGACTTTGGTTGGCCTTGGTAGATAGATGAGTGTGAGAATCGTAGAATATTAGATTATTTTATCATGAATATGAAAGGATCGTACCCTATCAAGTTAGGTTAGTCACCTCTTCGTTCTTCAGCAAGAAAACTTGTACTTTTTGTTATGTAGCTACTTCCGGTTTCTGCACAAATCCAGTCTCAATGATGGCTCTTTTGAAAGTGGAAACGGTTCCCTAGCACGTTTACCAAAACTTGATCTTGATGGGTAATGAAAGTCACCTACCGGAGTTTATCAACATAAAGTCAAATATGGTTATTAGCTAAAGACATCAACGGAAGCTCATTGTTACGTATTTCGCGTACGGGTTCGATTATAATTGAGACGATCGTTTGAAAACACACACTGTTCATTACTGCGTACTACAATAAATACACGCCAACAATTATTTAGGTACTTGGGAATATCGTTGAGAGTACTCCGCTTCTATCGCACTCGATTGCTTCCAATTCATAACTGACTGTCGCGCTGAGGCCGGTGCTTATATACATATGCCTCCGATTAGTGTTCCCGAACTTTCCATCATCTTCCAGCAATTTCCATAGTGGCCCGGCATATGCGGTTTATAGACCACTCATGAATAATTACACACCTTCCGCGTGTTTCCCGTGTGCTCCGGAATGTCTGCACCTCCGTCAAAGTGGACAGATGTGCCTCGATCGAGCGTTGAAGTCTCTCCATTCAGTTTCACGTACACGAACGCTCTGGGATGCACAAGAACACTCCGCACTTGCACACTGCGACCTAATAGATGAAAGAATCCAGAAAGATCCCGTGTTTGCCAGTATGCACGGGATCGCCGCTCGTAACAATACTATCTTGGCAATTGAGTTATATTTATATTTGAGGAATTATTTGGAGAGAAACTTATAAGTGTCTAACATTTCTGTAATTAGCATAGAAATTTACATAGATTGCAATAATAAAATACAAGGTGTCGCAAAAATTTGAATGATTTTCTGAACACCCTGGTACCTATACAGGGTGATTCAAAAATGGCGCATTTCCTTTTGGGCACGATATAGTGGACGTTAACGGAGCATGGGAAAAATATTAAAAAAAATTATTTGGCTTCTATTTGCAAGTTATTAACAAAAACAGATCTGTCCAATCTGGCAGCATCGCATTAGTACCTACCTGGCACCTTTAGATCAAAGAGGTACATCACAATAGCATTATTGTATTGTTGCCCTGGATACTCCGTAGAACCTGCCAGACCATACCAAACATACTTGCCAAATGTATTTTCACGGCACTTTTGAGGTGAAAGACGAATTTTGAAATTTGAAAATACGACTCAAATCTCAATTGCAAGAGAAACTTTCAATTGGGAACTACTAACGACATGTGACTCTTGGCAAGTAACAATGTTTTGCTTTAAAATCATGCAAACTGAAGAAGTTAAATTCTCAACTTCACCTCTTCATATAACTCGAAGGATAAATGAGCCAATTTTTTTTTCACTATTTTTTCCGTGCTCCCTCAACGTCTCCCACAACGTACACGGGAGGAAATGCGCCATTTTTGAATCACCCTGTATTTAGAGATACACAAATATGTGATGAACATATTCGAGATCTACGGGAAAAATTGTCAGGGACTAGTAGTCCGGATGTTAGGCGCCAACAGGGCTGGGCAAAATACTTTGAAAAATGTATTTAAATACAAAATACAAAATACACGATCCAAGATAGTCGAAATACAAAATACAAACTACTTCTTGAAATGTCTTTGAAATACAAAATACAAAATACGTATTTTGGAAAACTAAGAAATTCCAAAATACAAAATACAACCTAGAGTATTCCAAATACAAAATACATTCCTATTGCGTATTTTAACCATTTTATTGGAAAATCCGTAAAATGCAAGTATTTCAACACTTCATTGAAATATGGGAACACTTCATTGATTCAGTCGCAACAATAAGTAAGTTATTATGAACTATGAAAAGACAAATAAAATAAACATAAAGAAAAGAAAACTTCATATTTAAACCTATTCCTTACTTCATTCATCAATTCTTCAAAATAACATGTTGATTTCCTTTGGGGACAACCAGCTTTTCGAAAATATTGTCCGACATCCGACATGGAACCTCTCGTGGCTGACAGTAGGATGCACTTACCAGTAAAACGTAATACGTAAAAGATGCAATCGAACTCATTATCGATCCCAGATAGTGTGCAAAAGCAAGAGATGTCAATGGGGTGAAAATAGTATTACCAGAACAATTTCGACCCGAACAGACTAAAGAGCATGGGAAACAAATGTATTTTGTATTTTGTATTTTGAAAATCAAAATACTTTTCCGAAAAATGTATTCAAAATACAAAATACAAAATACTAGCTGCCTGAACTATTTCAAAATACAAAATACAAATAGTTCTCAATCAAATATGTATTTAAATACAAAATACAAAATACTTGTATTTGAAATACCGCCCAGCCCTGGGCGCCAACCACCTTGCATTTAATGATTGAGCAGTGCCGTTTGGTACGAATGTTGTACGCTCGGGTTCCACCAAAATTTTAAGAGCAGATTAAATCTATCACGCTGATAGTTGCTATGCACCAGCCAATAGGATGGCCAGTTGCTTAGTTACTATCAGAGTGATAAAGTTATCGCGTTGATAAAAGTTTAGTGGAACCCGAAGCTAGTTGTACATACCCATACCGCCCATACCTTAATTTTAAGAGGTGTTGCCAAGATAATAGGGTAGTGACCGATTTTTTTTTATTATTTTTTTTCAAAGTTCACTTCTTGATAAGTGACGCTATATAGTTAACAGATTTTTTCCCGTAAGTTTTCTTGGTAAAAAAAATTCATGAAAGTTTTCGATCATTTCAAATTTGGCGCGATGACGTCGCAATCTTTCATAGGCGGAGAAGCAGGCTTGACAACATTATACAGAACTTACTACAAAAAGCACTAGCGTCAACCCGTCAACGCTCATAACAGCTGATTGTTATATTGTTAACGCTTTGTGTATCTGTGCGGTGATTCGTGTTGTTTAGTTGTTTTGCTTGAAAATATGGAAAGTTGGTAAAATCTTTCATGATTTATGAATATTTCAAGACTACATCAGACTTCAATGGTTATGTTATGCTGGCAAACGTCAACGTCAACACTGACACACAGGCAACGGAGGTGTGGTCATCCCACGGATTTCTGAATATAGAGCTGGATAGCTAATCACAATATACCCCCACCACAATTTTTGTCAAACGCGTGTTGGCCGCCATACTGTGCTAATTTTTAGTTACTTTAATGCTTGTGGGTTGGCAAAGCTGCGAATAATTGTCATCCCTGAGTGTCACTTTGATTGCCAAATGTCACCCAAATGTCAATCTATTGTCATTTTTTGACGTTTTTCTTGTTTATCCGTTTCTTTGTGCGAAGTTTTCTCGGCGTTTTTCAGTGATTTGTTGAAGAAAAAGACTTGATGTCGTCCTGTTTTGTGCCTAGTTGCAAAAATAGCGACAAACAAAACAAAACCGGCATAACCTATCATGTGTAAGTTCGATGTTTTTATCCGATTTTTCATTTATTACAAAAGAATTATCTCAGGATTCCGAAACGATCAAAGTGGAGTGGCTCCAGGCCATCAGTAGGGATCAACAAACATTTATTCAGCAGCGTAACAATGAGAGCGTGTTTGTTCAGATCATTTCTTGGATGAAGCCTTCGAGCGAATTGGATTGCTCAAGAAACTGAAACCCAATGTAATTCCTTCACTTGATTTGCCTACCCTGAGACCACGGTATACCTGAGACCCATTCCAGTAGCTTCAGAAAGCAGTCAAGCTATCCAGGAAGCTCCAACAACCACAAGCCAAGTTATGCTGGAATCATGACCAGATCAAGCTATGCCGAAAGCATCAACAAGCCAAGCTATGTCGGAATTATTATTAGGCACAAATAAACAATTATGTTATACTTCAATAATTGTTTTTATATTATTTTTGTGATATAAATCAGGTTCGTGTTTGTGTTGTTTTGTAGCGTTTTAAAATCACTAGAACCGATCCAGTTCGGCTCTAAAATCAGGGGATCCGATAGGTTCTCGAAAATCCTTGCCCAATCAGTGATAGCGATTTTCGAGCTGAACTGGCTCCGTTCTGGCCAGTCGAAGACGCCATTAGTTTTTTGCTTGAGTTTCTACGTTTTGTCTTCGAAACAATTCATCAAATACCTTACGTTTCCAACATGTATGTAGTTAACTATTCCGAAATAAAATGAGTTGCAATTTGTAATGAACAACATTAATGAAATCATAACCACTAACCAATAATTAAAAAATGAATAATAGGAAGATTCAAGAACCAAGAATCATTCTACGAAACAAAAGTACAAGCATCTTAGCTTTCTCCCTGTAGGACTCGTCCAGTTTCAGGTAATTATTATTTCACAATTAATATTTGAAACAAATGTAAACACCAATGCACAAAAGACGGCGGTTTATATTTTGAATCCGATTTGTTGCCCGTCAGCCAATAACATTTTAGCACAGTATGGCGGCCAGCTGGGTTCGGACAACACGCATGTGTTGTATTAGCTATCCAGCTCTATATTCAGAAATCCGTGGGTCATCCCCACTACTGTCAAAAGATTGAAACGTCACAGCCCGCCTTACAGCTCGGTAGATTTGAAATCGTTCGCAAAAGTAGCCACTTTCAAGGCAGATTTTGAGACACTTGGAACTTTTTTTTTCGAATTTTCACGAAACGTAGTCTTGTTATTAAGGCTCTACATTCGATTAGTATGATTTTTTTCTATATTTTTGGATGGTGGTCACTACCCTATTATGGGTTCTGTTTTGTGGAACCCACGGTAAAGTAGGCAACCAATTATACACTATTTTGACGCAGTCCAAGCCCAGTAAAATGTTATTGTCATGTTATGTTGACAGCTGAGAGTGAGGTTAAAACCGATAAATTGTGATTTGCGGTTGTCGCTCGCACATGTTTTTGTTGTTATCGTTGATCAACCACATCACATGAATCGATCAGTTCGACTCTAAGATGACCACCAAAGAAATCGTGACCCTCCAGTTCGGCAATTATTCCAATTATGTTGGCACCAACTGGTGGAACATCCAAGAATCCAGCTTTGTGTACGACCCAAGCGTCTCGCCTTCTGACATCAACCACGACGTCCTTTTCCGCGAAGGTCTCACATTCAAAGTAGGTCCTAAAATAACCCGGACGCAATTTTCTACAACCATGTTTTAGGGAAACGTGACTTTCACCCCTCGGCTTTTACTCGTAGACCTGAAAGGTTGCCTGAAACACACCGAATTGTGCGTTCCTGATGAAGCCCCGGCCGTGGAAGAAACCGAAAACGAATGGGCCCCGGGCGTTGTCACGATGGGCGACGCCGCCGTCGAGCAAGCCATCCAAGAAAACACTTCGGAATCTGGCCAAACTTCTGGCCAAGCTGTGGGCCAGCCAAATTGGAGTGACTATGTTCACACGAGGTACCACTCACGGACTTCGAACGTCATAAACGAGTACCAGCACGCCAATGAGGCGGCGCCGTTTGATACCTTCACGTTGGGCAAGAGCTTATGGCGACGCGAGCAGTTTGAGGAAGATTTCACTGATAAAATTCGCAATTACGTAGAAGAATGTGATCATTTTCAAGGCTTCCAAGTGTTCTTAGACACGACAGATGCGTTTTCTGGACTCTCCACGAGTTGCGTGGAATATTTAAAGGATGAGTACAGTTCTAAATCAACAGTAGCCTTTCCGGTGTTTCCTTCTCAGACTGTTCATTCAAGTCGGTCAGAAGCTTCGGCCAGAATATCCATAAAATTGTTGAATCTGGCGTTGTGTTTTGATTCGTTGGCGGAGAACAGCTCATTGTTTGTGCCTCTGTCGACTGGCAGCAAGGAGTTCAGGCATGAAGGGCCGAGCAGGACGTTTTATCATACCGAATATGATGTAAGTACCGCAAGATCAACAAGATTTCATTTTTGAGTCGACTTTGTGGAATTTTATGTTTAGTTTTTACACCATTAGACAATACAGGCAGGGTTTCTCAAAATTCGCCTCCACATAGCTCAGAGCACTTTACAAAAAATGCTTGAAAAGTGCCAGAAATTTTAAATTTTGTTTATAAAAAGATATAAGCAAACTGTTTGGGCAGAATATTGCGTGAAAAATTCCAAGCACCGCGTGTCTATAAAATACTGGATCTGTATACAGGGTGAAGCAGAAACTTCGAAAAATATTTTTCTTCAAAGATGCTTCCAAATCCTATTCCAAATCATTCATTTGGTCCCATTAACTGATGTCACGCAGAAGGTCACATGAAGACTTTTTTGAAGCTTTTTTGGGGAAATTGAATTTTTTCATGACTCGCCCTGTATAATAAATGAAAATCTAATTACGCATCCAGTAGTAGATATTTTGTATCCATAATTCTACAACCAACATATTACCTAAACCTTCTGGAACAATGAAATGTCCTGGATTCTGTAGGCGAGAATTTTAAGACAACCTACAACCCACATTCAAAAACCTGCTGTCCAGAAAACTTTTACCGATATTTTTTCAAATAGGTACTACAGTACGTTCACTCCTACTGTGATTCTAGTCGACGGTGAGATTTTGTTTGTAGAGTATGTTCACTTGTACCGTGATTCTAGTCGGCTGTGAGATTTTGTTTTCAAGTTTCCAAATCTGAAATATGTATAGAAAATCCCCAAAACTTTGCGGTTGGCTGCTCTTTGGCGTTCGGCGTTCGGACCACTTTTGGAGCACATTTTTCATGCATTTTCTCTGCAGATAGACGGAACATTTTTGCGGGTCATGTTATCTGGCGCTTTTTTCCATTTTATTGGAAAATGTAGTAATTTTTCGACCTGTTTTTAATTTTCGCCAATGAACAAATAAATCAAAGCAGCTTTGACATTTGACAGGTGTCAAAAATATTTCTAACCTCTCGAAGCCGGTTCAACTTTACGTGATTCAAACTAAAAAATACTAGTCCTTTGTCCAAAAAAAGGGGTCCCATGGGATCATCAATTCTTCCACCTCTTCCAGTCGAAAAGACATGTCGAATCATGAAGAACTATTGGCAAGACAAGGAACATCTCAGCAGGCCTGCTGTTGCAGCAGAATTTACGTGTAAAAAGTTTATCAAACCGAATTTCAAAAAACGCAGCCGCTCAAAGTTGCTTTTGTTTTGAACCTTGGCGGAACGAGTTTTTGTCGGCCTTGAATGGCCGTCGTCAAGGTGACTTAAATTGAAGGCGACCCCGTAGGGTTCTGGTGTCTAAATGGCGGTAATACAGCTCTGCGCCCCATCTAGTCGCATTTCCACGTATGACAAGGTCACTCTTCCTAGATTTTAATATCAATTTGATAAGAAATATAACTTCACTCCTAGAGAAATCAGTTTCACACCAGGTAAAAAGGCGGCAAGCCTACAATGCTAAACTAGAAAATTTGCCCAGCCAACTAGAGTCACAGTACAAGTGAACCTACTATACGTTTCGAATTCTGGAATCCGAAAACTCCCTAGAACTTGGCAGTTGATTGGTTTCAGAGCTCAAGTTTGATACTGTTATAATTTGATACACTCGTCAAATTATTTATAATTAATGTTTTTGCACTTTCTACTTTCTCGGAAAATGCTCAGATAGGTCACTTTTTTAGTTCTCATCGAACTCTTCAAAAAACGAGAAGGTAATCGCGAAAAAAAATTTATTCGTCTTTTTTAGACGTCTGCTGAAACGTAGACATATGTACAAAAAAAAAATCCGTGTCGGTCGGTCTGTGACTCGGACTCGGTCTGTGAGTATGTATGTGTGTCAGGTTTTTTTTTGACCCCCCGATTTATTTCCAAACTGCTGGACCGATTTCGACCAAATTTGGTATGCACGTATGGTTTATGGTAGAAAATGGAAAATATGATTTTCAACGTGATCTGTCAACGGGAAATGTCAAGATTTGACTAGGAAAATGCGCAGTAGGTTCGGTCGGTTCTTTCTTTCTTTCTTTCGCATTGAGTACGATCATTCGTCTCACTCTTCAGCTCAGCGAAGGTTACTGTTGTATGTTGTGTTGCCTATTATTATGCTCCAAGCTTCATCGAAATTCGAAAGTAAAATGAGTTCACCTAGGTGCATCTCATTAGATTATGTTGTTATCGAGTGTTAGAACGGTCAATTGGAAGACCAAAATTGCAATAGTGACTTTGTAAATATCTGGAATAGCGTTTGACTGATCTAAATTGAAATTTTTGAAAATATTTCTGAAACATTTCTGTTACTTATATTTTTTTTCTTCGAATCAGCCAAAGTGTGCCAAACAATCAAGGAATCGCATTTTGTAGCATGTTCTATGGTGGCCTCCGAATCTTAGATCAGATTTTGGAACGAAGAAATTTCAAGCTATGAAATGTTAAAGATCTCAATACTGATTTCTTTTTCATTGTGTGTTCTACAATAACAGATGAAGAAGTAATGTTGAGGAGAAATTACAATTTGAATCATTTTAAGGGCGGATATTCATTCTTTGAGATTATTCAATTTTCAAGATTATTCAATCTTCAAGTTTATTCAATGTTCAGGACCATCTGACTTTTGGTTAAAGGCGCGCAAGCGCGCCTTCATGACCTAGTGTAGTAGAAAGTTGATAAACGGGCAGGTTTTCACTTTTCAGCATTTTAGCGCACTTTCCCTCGATTAAATGACACTTCTAGCAGCTGCACTTTGTTAGGCGTCTATCCGTTATCTGTCCTTCTGAAGGGCTGTAGTGCTTAAATTCTTGAAGGGCCTTTGGATGATGCTTATAAACTCTAACTTTGAGATATCTCTATAACAAAAATTGGAAGCAGCTTGATCTTGTGGGCCAAGGAATGTCTCAAAAACGTGAAATCAAAATTGCCCAGGAAACGTGTGCTTCAAAATAACCATTGTTTGCCGTGCCTTACACGCCATCTTGCTGGAAGATTGGATTATCAATTCCCAGCCTGGGAAGCTCCGGTGTTATCAAATTTTGCACATCCTGTATAAAGTGGGAACTGTGAATTCATTCTGGAAGAGTGTCTGTGCCTGCAAAATACTTCTGGTCCATGGACCTCTTGATCTGGCTAGACTGCTAATGGTATCATGTGAATGACTTCCCAGTGGGTCTCCAGAAAACATGCCTTTGACCGCCATTGGGTATTTCTGAAGGTTCTGTTACTTTTTTTGTCACTCAGTTTGTCATCATAAAACTCCACCAAACTCCTAAAGTTAGCTCTGTACGAGTCCTCGCGAGTACATAACGGGTGTTTTTCTTTTAATCTGGCGTCCAAGTATGCTGTGCTTCAGCCGAAAAGAGCCTCATTCGACCGGAGCACAGCAAAGGCCAGCGGACATGCCGTTTTTTAAGTGATTTCAAAAAAAAATTGACGTCCAATTTATATATTATTCGCCACTGTACTATGTTTTAAAAACCACTTTTATTACAGTCGACGCTTCCACTGCATTCAAGTGCAATTTTGGCCTCCGCTTTGGACACCTTCACTTTGAAATATCGAACGAAAAATTCCGAATACTCACTGGCCGACTTGAGTGCAGACTTGAACTCATATGGAAGAAAAGTATCGGCGGCCAGTCTGTGTTTTCCGTTTTCAGTAAATAGAGACGACACTCTTATCGATGCCTTGGACAAGTGGCAGGGACCGCTCTCGAAAAGCATCACGCCGAATTGTGAACTAGGTTAGTGGCTACTTATTAATATTGTTGTCATTACTCCACCAAGGGTTTTAGTCTCGCTCTGGTTTCACTTTCCCACTTGCGCTATACCCTGAAACTCTAGATTTCGACAATCTGGACGGACGCCCCCTGTCAGTGCTGTCAGTCTCACAATAATCCCTAGAGTTGACGGCACACCACATAGCCCAGGCTTTTTAGTCGAAAAAACGGCAAAACATGAAACAAATTAAAACACGGTCAATCTCTTCAGTTTTGGGTAAACTAGACTTTGCTGTATAACATACAAAAAGTCCCCAACTTTCCCCCGTGTGCGTCATTGTTTTTTTGACAGGCAAAGATGAAGACACCTCAAAGTGCACTTTCCGCTTGAAAATGCTCCTAGTTCTCAACCACCTGATCGATTTCTCTTATTTTGGTCTTGAATGAAAGATGATGGATCAAAGTAGATGATATGGGGTAGATTTCGTCCAAAATTTGACACTAACAGACTCAATTTTTTGATAATGACACTTTTTTCGTGTTTTTTTCTTATGCTTCAGTTAACATTTTACTTTTGCATCGACCACTGAATATCACTTGGTGTTATTATATGCAGTAGATTCCCTACAGTTTTAGCTTCAAAATGACGTATCTTTTAGCTTCATTGTGAATTGTCCAGCAATTCCAATAAGGATTCTATGAAGTTACGTCAAACGCATTATATGTGAAAAATCACTTCAACATTATTAACCTAGACTTTGATTTGTAATAATTGATCCTACGTTCAATATGCACAATATCAAACTGACTAAATCTGGTCTGGTAATACTCGTATGAGTAGGTACTAGGTACAGTTTCTCAATTTTCCTCTTTGTGCATCATGTTTTTAGCGCTACTACTTGTAGCGCTTATAGTTTGTTTGTTTTATTGCCGTCTGCAATGTCCGGCAATATCCCAGCTACTAAACTTCGGATTGCGCTTGGGTGTTTGCTAGATGATAGCTGTACTCTAGATGTACAAACAACAAAGATATTTTATTTCTGTATTCGTCCGTCCGTCCGTCCGTGTGTCTGTCATTCCACGCAATATCGCGGCTACTAGACCTCGGATTAACCTCGGGTTTTCGCTAAATAATAATAGCTAGGATACTCTTGGTGTAAACAAACAACACGGTGGGCTACGCGGGATCACCCACGTGTAGTTGGTCCCCGTCAAGACGCATATCTTTTTTCAGCTTTGGAGACTCTTTTGAAGATAGTGTCTTGCAACTGCAAGAAGAACTGCGGTCTAAAATGTAGATGCAGGCGATCTTCCTTGTCTTGTTCGCAGATGTGTAAGTGCTATAGGGGCACAACATGTGAAAATCTACCCCACCTTGTTGAGTATGACCCTGAGGACGATCTGTTATTTTTATGAACTTATGTATTTAGTCCCTTTAGGTGCTAGATAACGTTGCTATTATTTTAGATGAGTATAGGTACTATCGGTAGGTATTCGAGGTAACTATCGATTTATTGTTTGGAAATCAATAGACGTGTTTTTGACAAAGCTAATATTGGACAAAATAAGCTTCAAGTACGGATGGTAAGCTAGATGCGATTTTTTTGACTACTAGTGAACTTGAAATAATAATAATAATAATTTGATATTTTTTGCAAACCATGGCAATAAAAATCTTCCTGTGCTATGCTAGACTTCCAATACATTAATAATATGTAAATACAATGTTGAAGCTCTGATTTGAAAAGATTGTGAGCATTTTTTATTGAAAAAAATTATAATTTGCTCTTAAAAATTGCGGATTTTTAATTTACGATATTTTCACGTTGAATACATCAATGTTCGAAATTTCAAATAGGATCGATAACTGCAACTATTTCACGCAATTACATCAGGCATTTGACATAATTATCATTTCTTGAATACTATGAAATCGAGTTGGTTTGATGTTCGGTGTAAGCCAGCTTGAAACTGAAAAATGTGGCTATACCCGCGGGAAAGTTGCTGTTGTTATAATTATTATCATTTTAATGTGAAGTGTTCTTTTTTCGGAAGCTAGAGAATTGTTTTGGCTACAAGAAAAAACCTTGAAACATGAAATGAAAGCGATATTACAGCTACAATACATTTTTTTTAACTGCACAGAGATATTTTTGAGTGACATTTGGGACTTCGACATTTTTTTCAATAAATTATTTTTCTCACCTTGTAACCACTTACGTCGCGTTCATGATATGATAATCTTTTGCAGAAAAGTCCATATAATT
This sequence comes from Anaspis maculata, assembly GCA_949128115.1. Lineage (NCBI taxonomy): Eukaryota > Metazoa > Arthropoda > Insecta > Coleoptera > Scraptiidae > Anaspis > Anaspis maculata. The sequence goes on from OX421961.1 coordinate 26,995,835, forward strand.
CATCCAATCTTAAATTCAAATGATTTATGCATCAAACGCAAAAATAGCCCAAATTGAAAAACCGGCTTTATTTTGGTTCCAAAATCACGTCTTTCTGTCGAAAATTGCTCAAAATTTTTTTTAAACAGAATTTAGATATCATATTCGGATTTGCAAGGTCAGATTTAGTGGGAAACGAGACCCAACATGCCAGTATTGTCTCAATATTAATGAAAACCAAATTTCTTGCATACGTCACCAATTGCCCCCCTACCGAGCTCCCCTCACGGGGACCATGGACATCTAGTTTGTCAATAAGTTTCACTTATACCCCAATGTATCCAAATATAATGAAGTTGGAGCCACTGACTAGATTAATTTTGCCCTAGAATTTTTTAATTGAAAATTTCGCCCCTCCCCCCTCAAAAACTATGACGCACACGGAGGAAAGTTGGGGACTTTTAGTATGTTGTTTAGTAAGGTCAAGTGAGTACGATACCGTGAAGATTGCACGTGGATTAATTTGTTTTATGTTAAATGCTAAAAAGCCTGGGCTACACAGGGACCTGTGGGCGGGGCTGAACAGAAAAACAAAAATCATTTTAGACGAGTTCGTGTGTTGAAATAGGGGAAGCAACACCGTCAGCTGGAGTGGTGGACCATTATCAGGTCACAGGCGAATCTAAAATCCCACTGATAATCTAGGTCCACCACTAGATGCACTCAGTTCGCGCAGATAGGCTCTGCCCACAGGTCCCTCTGGTATTCCGAGTACTCTAACACATATCGTAACAAACCATCTACAATTCAATCCGCCATTTTGTTCGCGTTTCGCAGCGCCCTCACCGGTAGTTGAAGCCGCCAATAGACCCTTTCAGTATGTTGTCAGGTGATTTTCATTTCGTTCTTTTTTTACACGCATTCTGCATGTTGGATCTTCCACCACTTTTATTGCATAGAGGCAGCAGTGCCCCTCAAGAGTCCAGTTCCTTTGGAAATTTATACAACGAAAATACTTTGAGGTTTAGTTTCTGGACTTCTAGTTGTTCTCTAGTTGAATCTAAAATCTCAAAGAATTTTCACTGTAGTAGTTTCCCACAAAGCCGATAGTATCTGCAAACGACTCGATTTTTAGTCAAAAGTAGACCCGCCCGACGTTACATCGATTTAATTTTATACACGGATTTTTTTTGTCCAGTTACCAGTGGTTTCTCTAATTTTCCCTCTCGAAACGCTTTGCATGACCAGATCACTTTATCCGCTCCCAGGTCACTTTCATACACGACAAATAATTTCAAGCAGCTGAGTAATAGTGAAATCGCTGTAAAATTTTCTCCCTTGTTACATCAGTAATCGATAGCTTTAGAATTTTTTGTCAAATCATGATGCCTTTCAACTAAATCCTCTTGACTCACGTGTTCGCCAATTCAAGTCTTGAACTTGACGAGAGCGAATAACTGGATCCTCGAACAAACTTCTTGTTCGCTGATCGCTGTTATTAGTACAGGAAAAATAGTAAAAAAATCAGCAAAACCTCGGAATAAATATGGACGTTCTGAAAATTTGATATTCTGTTCAGAATTGAATGCTCTACTACATATCCAAAATCGCCAAAAATCGCACCTGGGGGTTTTGAGTTATTGGAGGGGGGGGGGGGTAAAAAATTGCAACTTGAAATGGAGAGGGTAAAACCTGTCAATCTATTGGATGCAAATACATCATATTTCGAAGCATTGTATCCCGATTGTATCAATTTGGTACAAAAAGTGTCGATCATTGTTGAAGGGGGCTCGTGGGGATGCGAAGCTCGGCCAGGGGTCTCTTTTTTCTTCCTGTGCCATATTGAACCGATCACGACAAGTTTGGCATCTTTTCCGACTAAATTCAATCTCCTGAAATTGAATCCCTAGCGTTGAATGCGTAGATTCGGATGACAACAAGTTCGAACAAGTTAACTTGAAAAAACTTGTTTTTGACGTGGATACGTCTATGTTTTCGATCCATAAGGGGGGGGGGTCATTTCATGAACAGGAGTATATGCACGAGCGCCATCTGTAAGTGCAGTTGTGAACGAGGCCGGTAAGTATGAAATCTACCAGAATAAAGTGGTGTCAAATTGGTTGTATACCTACACATACCTTCCTGTCTGTTCCTCTCTATGTGACGAAAGGTAATCTACCTACGACAATAGTCAATATCAATATAAGTTGATAAAAAAAATAAAAAATATTAGAATAAAAATTGAGGAGGTTCCCGGTTTTTCTGAAAAGCCGTGCTCTTGAAGATGCAAGGGCTTGAATTTCCGCCCCCTAGAAATTTCTAGAGCAGTCCAGAACATTCGAGCGTATTCGAGACCATTCCCAACATTTCTGGATGTTCCGATATGTTCTGGAATATTCGGGAATAGTCTGAACATTAGTCCAAAACGTTCGAGAGTATTCGAGATTATTCCAGAACATTTCATTTCAGTATGTTCTGTAATGTTCGGGAATGGTCTGGAACGTTCGGAAACATCCCGGAACGTCCCAGATTATTGTGTAACATTTGAGATCATTCCACAGCACTCCAGAATGCTCCGGTATGCTCTGGAATGTTCGAGAATAGTCTGGAACCTTCGAAAACATCCCGGAACATTCCGAATCATTGTGGAACATGAGATCATTCCACAACATTTCAGAATGTTCCGATATGTTCTGGAATATTTGAGAACAGTCTGAACATTCGTCTAGAACATTCGAGAGTATTCGAGAGTATTTTATAACATTCCAGAATGTTCCGGTATGCTCTCTCGAGAGTATTCTAGAGTATTTTACAACATTCCAGAATGTTCCGGTATGTTCTGTAATGTTCAGGAATAGTCTGGAACGTTAGGAAAAATCCCGAAACGTTCCAGATCATTGTGTAACATACGAGATCATTCCACAACATTCCAGAATGCTCTGGTGTGTTGTGGAATGTTCGGGAATAGTCTGAAACGTTCGGAAACATCCCGGAACATTCAGGGTTATTGTGTACTATAATAGAGATCATTCCACAACATTCCAGAATGTTCCGATATGTTCTGGAATATTTGAGAACAGTCTGAACATTCGTCTAGAACATTCGAGAGTATTCGAGAGTATTTTATAACATTCCAGAATGTTCCGGTATGCTCTCTCGAGAGTATTCTAGAGTATTTTACAACATTCCAGAATGTTCCGGTATGTTCTGTAATGTTCAGGAATAGTCTGGAACGTTAGGAAAAATCCCGAAACGTTCCAGATCATTGTGTAACATACGAGATCATTCCACAACATTCCAGAATGCTCTGGTGTGTTGTGGAATGTTCGGGAATAGTCTGAAACGTTCGGAAACATCCCGGAACATTCAGGGTTATTGTGTACTATAATAGAGATCATTCCACAACATTCCAGAATATTCCGGTATGTTCTGGAATGTTCAGGAATAATCTACAACGTTCGGAAATATCGCGGAACATTCCAGATCATTGTGGAACATTCGAGATCATTCCAAAACACTCAAGAATATTCCGATATGTTCTGGAATGTTCGGGAATAGTTTGAAACCATCGGAAATATTCCGGAGGATTCCAGATCGTTATGAAAAAAACATTCCAGATCACATTATAAAGTTTTCTCTCATCCATGAAGAAGGTTCCCGGTTTTACCTGGAGAGCGTGCCATCAAAAATTTAAGGGCTGGAAGTTTCACCCCCTAAAAATTTCTAGAACCGTTCAGAACATTCGAGAGTATTAGACATAATTCCACAACATTCCAGAATGTTCCAGTAGATTCTGGAATGTTCGGAAATAGTCTGGAACGTCCGGAAAAATCCCGAAATATTCCAGATGATTGTGGAACATTTGAGATCAATCTACAACATTCCAAAAGGTTTTGATATGGTCTAGAATGTTCAGGAATAGTCTGGAATGTTCAGAAACATTCCAGAATATTCCAAATCTTTGTGTAACACTCGAGATCATTCCACAACATTCCAGAATGATCCGGTATGTTTTGGAATGTTCAGGAATAGTCTGAAACGTTCGGGAAGATCTCGAAACATTGCATATCATCCTTTTTCAATCTAGAATGTCGCCAGACTCGCCCCACATCTTTGGACAACATGCCTGATTCAACCTCATACCTTGATTCAACCTTCACATGTAGGTAATTTAAATGTCAACCTATTTCGTTACATTTCATACTTTTCCTCGTACTTTTCTTATCATCGACCGGTGCTCAATAAACTTACTTCGAAACAATAATTCGTATTGTTCATCCAATTGCCCCAATACTCTCTTACACATAGACGTATCCACGTAAAACTTGCAGCTGTATCTAGATCTCAGCACTATTTTTTTTTTGACAATTTTGACAATTTTTTTTACTGTTAGAGATGTTCATCATCGAAAAAATTCCAGGGGCCATTAGATTGAAGTGTATTCTCCACGAGAATCATCCACTCGATGTATAATTTTGTTTCTTGAGTTTGAAAAACCGATTTGAACCTGAGCCGGCGCGGCGCGTCGCCTACTACTGACCAAAACACTACAGCATGCACCTTTAAATGAAAATAGCTCAAATTGTTGAAAAAATAACAACTGATCTTTGAAAATTCGAGGACCTGTGCAGAATTAAATTCCCTATAACATAAACAAAATCGCCATAAATTGCACTGCAGGGTTTTGAGTTATTTGAGGGGAGAGGCAACAGTTCATAGAGTATGAATCTTGCCAAAATGTTATCCTCCTCCTCGAATAACTCAAACTCCTGCAGTGCGATTCATGGCGATTTTGTTTATGTCATAGGGAATCCAATTCTGCACAGATCCTCGGATTTTCAAAGATCAGTTGTTATTTTTTCAATAATTTGAGCTATTTGCATTCAAAGGTGCATGCTGTAGTGTTCTGGTCAGTAGTAGACGACGAGCCGCGCCGGTTCAGGTTCAAATTGATTTTTTAACCTCGAGAAACAAAATCATACATCGAGTGGATGATTTTCCTGAGGAATACACTTCAACTCAATGACCTCTGAAAATTTTTCAAAGATCTCAGACCTCTGACGTCAAAGACCTCTAACAGTAAAAAAAAAATCGTCAAAATTGTCAAATGAAAAGCAAGTTTTCTCAAGTTAACTTGTTCAAACTTGTTTTCATCCAAATTTACACAACGGATTCGAGTTCAGAGATTTAATTTAGTCGGAAAAGATACTAACCTAGTAGAACTTCCTCCCCCCACGACCCCCCTTTAACAATGATCGACACTTTTTGTGCCAAAATGGTATCAACGGGATATGATGCGTCGAATTATAACATATTTGCTTCCAATGGATTGACGGGTTTCATCCCCTCCATTTTAAGTTGCAATTTTTTATCCCCCCCCCTCCAATAACTCAAAACCCCCGGGTGCGATTTTTGGCGATTTCGGATATGTTGTCGAGCACTCAATTCTGAACAGAATATAAAATTTTCAGGACGTCCATATTTTTTCCGAGGTTGAAATCTATCTTTCTTGTACTATATTGGCCAAGTACGTAAAACTGCATGGCAGTATACGAGTCTGGAAGGATCAAGCAATGAGAAAATAGAAGAAAAGATGACACGGTCCCCACTGAATCGCCTCAATTATGATGAATCGAATTGCAGAAACCGACAGAATGATGCAGCTCTATACGCTGCGGGGGCTCCCGGAAGGCCGGCTCAAACTTCCGTCCGGAAAAGCTGGAAAGCAGCTCGACATGCCCGCCTACAAATGCGGCACCGTCAAGGAAATGCTGGGTTACTACGTGGCTTGCACTTCATATGCATCTGCAACTGACGTGACTGTGGTGCACAATCCGCTGCCGATAAAGCCACCCTTCCCGAAAATGTTCGATTCGAACGTAGACAGGCTAGGCAACATTGACACATTCTTGAAAGCACCTGCAGGTAAATCTCTCGACTTTATTCATGCCGTTTTCTCATTTCCTACTAAGTTTTCTACAAGCTGTCGATTTTTTAATACATTAATATTTCAGACGTAGAAAGCGTGCCTGTGCTGGCCGGTCTGCACAATGGAAAATGCGTCGGAGACATGCTGGAAGTTCTAATCAACGACGTGAAACGGGTAAACTTTAAGCGGTTCCATCAGTACCACAACGAAGGCGTGGATCAAGAAGAGTTTAGTGAGTGCTTGAACCGCATGATGAGTTTGCGCGAATGCTACGAAGATAATTATGAATTTTAGAATTAAGTGCTTAGATACCTACTTACCTGTAGGTAGGTAGCGCTTATACATTACCAGTACTTGTATCGGCACTGAAAGAAACTACTCTCCTAGTACTTCATCTTTTATACACAAGTATTGAGCATAAACGCTATTTTAATATACCTCTACATGCATTTTCAATTACACCCACCTGTTGAAAGCAGCTAGCGAGGTCTGCACAAGAACTTTTCCAGTTTGTAGCTACAGTCACCAGATGGCGCATGAATGTCTCTTGTGATCCTATTTTGTGAAGCATTCCGAGCTTCATTGTTGTAATTTGATGTTTGAAGCTGAAACAGAAGCACCACTCAACTGTTATGCCTTTCAATTAGCTATTAGTTGAAGAGTGAATAAATCATTTGTGTCAAAAATGTAAGCGAAATCAAAGCCGTTCAATATGTAGGTAATGGAAATGGCTAGGGAATGAGGTCGTTGTTTGCTTTTAGATAATGACTTTTAATTCATTTACGTGGATCAATAAACAATTTGTTTAAAATGCATAATATGGTTTGATAGAAACGTCGGTACGTTGGAGAACATGGGCTGGCGGGGAACTATGAACAATAATGAACATTGTGCTGTGCTAAAGCTGTAAAATAATGGAGGGTCAAATGGTGGGACTTGGACCCCCTTCTAGTTTTGTTCTTTCAGAATATTAGGACTGCAATCATGAAATCAAGCATAGTTTTGCGATCCGCCGCCATCTTTTTGTCCCAAATTGAATTTTTCTTGAGTGTACCGATTGTGATGAAACTTGCAGCATGCAGTCTGGTTTAAAGATCTATGATTCTAAACTGCATTCAAGGATTTGCCGCTATCTCGGACTTTTTCGTAAACGAGCCGCTATCTTGGACTTTTTCGTAAACGAGCCGATTTTTTTATTGAATGACCTGACCCGACCTTACCCACTGGCTTGAGTAAATCCGATTTTAATGAAATTTGGAACATACTCGTGCCTTGTAAAAGTATTCATAATTTTGAGGTTGGTTTTACGATTCGCTGCCATCTTGACCCGCCATATTGACTTTTCCACAAGTAAGAAAGACCCGAAAGAAAATGCTCTGCTTAGCCTCACGCCAGTGAAAGTACATTCTCTTGTTTCATGATTTCACGTAGTGTTCTTGCATTGATTTTGAAATGTTGAGCAAATCTGATGGAACTTTGAGTTTGTATGTAAAATTGAATTTGCCAGGGCGCTCATGCAATGAAATTTTTCAAGTCTGACAAAAGCGGAAAACTCATAAATCCGTTGTACGGCACATAGTTCAGGATATACAACAGATGTCCCAGTTTTAACAGACCAAACCTTTAGGAATAGTATATTACATACCGAGACGGGAAATACATCATTATTGCTGAGGGCACAGTAGGACACTTCTAGCCCTAAGCTGGAATGATGTATTTACCGTCGAGAGTATGTATACTATTTTACTCACAACCATGTACTCAGCTTGCAGGATTACAGGCGTTCAAAAGTTGAAATCTGAAAATTAACTTTTTGTCATAACTTCCAGATAGGCCGATGCATATTTTGAAATTTCCCTTCTAAAGCTACCATTTCTTCACTTTCTCGGGAGGTCGGCAATGGGCCACTTCCCGACCTCCTACTAGGTCAATTCCTCCTACTTGGTAATGAATCAATTACCATAGTGGTTGTGAGTAAAAGATTCTCCTAGTCCTTTTGATTCAGAATATTATAACATTATGCCTCTCACTTGCCTCCTGTGAAAGATTCAGTGTGTTGAAGTTCACAAAATATCATTTTAATTTTGTCATAACTCGAAAAAGAGGGACTTCGCTTCGATTGAAGCAAAATTTCGTGTGCATGTCTCAAATTCGTAGGGTCTTTAATTGAATTCACTTTGGATTCCAAAGGGCCCATCAGTGGGATGCAATTGTCTCGGGAACGTCTATAGTCCAGGAATTTTAGAAAAAATAGCGAACAAAAATGAAAGCGAGCCGGATTTTTGTATATAAGCTCAGTTAAGCATGTAGTTTAACATAGTAAAAGTCCTCAAGAATCCGGTGTGAGCTTCGGCCGTTGTGGCCTCGAGAAGAACTTGAGGATCAGTTTTTCGCGTATATCTCGTGAACAATGGCACTTAGGGAGAAAGTGTTCGGGGAAAAATTGTTGAAAATTTTATTGTCTATAAGAAAGGTCTTTACACATTCCATCGTCAGTCCACTCCTTTGTCAAAACACAAGAAAATTAAAATAATCCAGATGCTCGATGCTGAAGACTATATGGACCTTGAGTTTTATGATGGCAGGGTGCCACTTGGTAGAGGTGTTGTTCGATCCATTCTCTTTTGATTGAAACTTAATGCCATCAATACCAACTATGCCGGCGGCATATACAGGGTGAAATAAAAATAAAAAGTTTAACAAATATACCTCAAGAACCAAAATAGGTGAAGACATGTAAATCGCCAGAAATATTTCTTATTTCATGGTCATGAAGTCGTCGTAAATTTGGATCAAATATGTTGAGCCGCTTATGACATATCTTCAGAAGACTGAAGTCGTTACGAAAAAAAACTAGTTTTCCGTTTATCAGTAATTTTTCAGATATTGAATCGAGACTTGGTGTTTTGAATCGAAACAATGATGAATAACATTTAAAATTAAATAATAGTGAAAAACACTCTCTAGGCCAACTACTTTAAAAAAAAAACACAGTCAACTTTTTTTCTGATGAGTAGACGAAAAAATTATTTTTTCCGGTAACAACTTCAGTGTTTTGAAGATATTTCAAGAACGGCTCAAGATATCTAATTCAAGTTTACGATGACTTCATGACCATGAAATCGGAATTTTTCATGGCGATGTCTTCACCTATTTTGGTTCTTGAGGTACAAATGTTCAACTTTTTATTTTTATTTCACCCTGTATATGCCGCCGGCATAGTTCGTATTGATGGCTTCAAGTTTCAATCAAGAAATAGTGGAACAACCAACATCTCTACGAGGCGGCACTCCGCCATCATAAAACTCAAGGTCCATACAATCTTCAGCATCGAGCATCTGGATTATTTTAATTTTCTTGTGTTTTGACAAAGAAGGAGTGAACTGACGATGAAATGTGTAAGGACCTTTCTTATAGAAAATAAAATTTTCAACAATTTCTTCTCGAGCACTTTCTTCCCAAGTGTCATTGTTCACGAGATATATGCGAAAAACTGATCCTCAAGTTCTTCTCGAGGCCACAACGGCCGAAGCTCACACCGGATTCTTGAGGACTTTTACTATGTCAAACTACATGCTTTACTGAGCTTGTATACAAAAATCCGGCTCGCTTTCATTTTTGTTCGCTATTTGCGATTTTAACAGCTAAAATTCCTGGACTACTACTTAGTGGAGCGAAATCGGCCTGAAAAGTCGTCGTTTTTTTTTTTGAAGGTATAACAGCACCAAACCTTATAGGTTTTATAGAGAATCAAATTCCACGTATGTATGGTCATTTTGGGAATGATCTTGTGGTAGGGACCTTTTTCATGGGCAAAAAACCTCAAAAATTGGAAATGAGCTGTTCAGCATTCACAACGTTATATCTCTGGATCCAGTTGATCTATCGGTCTGTTCTTTTTTTTAAATAAAAGTACCTGGAAAAACCTTTCCAATGGTACATCACTGACTAAAGATTATTGTTCATAAACGTGTTTATTGAACAATAAACATTATATTGACCGAGAATGCAGTCCCTTTTTGACCATGCAAAGAACTTTTTTCCTCGTAGGAATTTCTAAACACAACCTGCGAGAAAAATTAAGCCAAAACATTGAGGAAAATTTTAAAGGAAGTTTCATTCATCTAGGCCGTATAGTTTGTCAGTTATGAATTTTTTTCTGGCGCATTGAGCTGGAACGTCGCCCGGCGTGTGCTTGCATACAGTAAATCGCCGCATATAACGAACAGTGAGCGCGGCACGGCGCGTCGATTTACTGTATGCAAGCACACGCTAGGCGACGTTCCAACTGAATGCGTCAGAAAAAAATTCATAACTGACAGACTATACAGCCTAGATGGATGAAACTTTCTTTAAAATTTTCCTTAATGTTTTGGCTTGATTTTTCTCGTAGGTTGTATCTAGAAATTCCTACGAGGAAAAAAGTTCTTCGCATGGTCGAAAAGGGACTGCATTCTCGGTCAATATGATGTTTATTGTTCGATAAACACGTACATGAACAATAATCTTTAGTCAGTGATGTACCATTGGAAAGGTTTTTCCAGGTACTTTTATTTAAAAAAAAGAACAGACCGATAGCTCAACTGGATCCAGAGATATAACGTTATAAATGCTGAACAGCTCATTTTCAATTTTTGAGGTTTTTTGTCCATAAAAAAGGTCCCTACCACAAGATCGTTCCCAAAATGACCATACGTACGTGGAATTTGATTCTCTATAAAACCTATAAGGTTTGGTGCTGTTATACCTTCAAAAAAAAAAACGACGACTTTTCAGGCCGATTTCGCTCCACTAACTCCTATCATAGTTATAATACACGCAAGTAATCTCCTTGAAACTGAACGTAATATAAAAAAATCGTGTCAATTATTCAGAATTTCCAGTGGTGTAGAAAATATGGCGGTAAAAGGGCGAGCTCCTTTTACCGCCACAAAATTTGACAAAATTCTTTTCCAGCAAACCTGCAGACACGTTTCTTGACCATCTGTGCGAAATTGGAGTAAAATCGGTCAAGCGGTTGGAAAGTCATTTCTAAGAAACTTCTTTCTTCCATCAGATTGAGGTCCTGTAACTTTGTTACTATGCCAAAACCTGGATCACCCTGTGCTATGCTCTGGCGCGCTGTCGAAGCATCATGTAATCATCTCTGCCAATTGTGCAGATGTGTCTTACTCGCGCGTCGGGATCTCCAGCTTCCCCGAACATTCCAGAACCACCGCCTCCAATATACCAGTTTACCTCGGTGTTTGGTCTCGAATTTACTGGAATCGCTCGAGAGCCTCGCAACTCGTAACATTATGTTTATTCAAAAATTTCTGTAATCAATTGACTACTACTTTGACTCCTTAACCGATGCAGAGGCAAAAGATAACACGGTTCTGTTCCAAAGAATTTATTTTTATGATTTTTCGTTTGACAAATTGTTTTGTGAATGGAAATTCATTACACACTCAGTAGTTGAGTTGATATTTTATGCCTATATTCTGTCATAAACAGTTTACTAAATCTCTCTTTCAATAACAAAAATTGTAGGGGTCGAGGTCACTTCATTTGACCCTCCTTGTAACTCCGTAAGTGAAAGTCAAAGATTTTTTGGCCTTTAACGTACAATGTTCTTGTTTGCTTCAGCCTTGAGAAACTTCTTGGGAACTCTCTCCCTCCTTTCTCTTGCCTTCTCTTCCCTAAACAGATTTTGAGCAGATTAAATAATATTATTGGAGTTATTTCGGACAACTTAACTAATGAGCTACCTGAGGTTGACATTTGGTATCTGCATCACTACTAGGAAAAAATCTGTTGTGGGCGACACAAAACTTCCCTTGCGGTATCCAGAGACGTCTGTAATGATTTTGATTTAGGCGTCCCTCCGGGAAGGGACGACTTGATTGTGGAATTAGAGAAAAAAACGACCAAGTCAAGCGACCATCCAGAAAGACTAATTTGCATATCCTTGCACATCAAAAAGCACTGCGGTTCGAGAATTTGAAAAAACTTGGAAAACTGGAAGAAAAAAAGTTGGGAAATGTTCAAGAACCAATTACCTATTGTTCAAAAAATAATGAGGCCTGGGGCAGAGCTCTAATCAATTGCACTTCAGGGCCCTTAAATGACATGTGAAATGAGCTGTGGATCAGGAAGGTAGGCCGAACCACACGTGACGGCACCAGAGCTCTGAGAACTAAAGAAACGGAGGGTTCATTGGTGCTCCCGTAGACAACAGGGGGCTGATAGGGCTTCAATCAACCCAAAAAGAGACAAAAGCGTCGCTTTGGTCTGAAACAGCATAATCCGATAGCTACGAAACCGTTCAAGCCGAAGGGCTTTAAACGACAGGATGACACCATGGGGCCCTGGTACCGAATCACACAAGGGAGCCGCGCTCGCAATAGAGCTTGCACGTATACTGAAGTTATAAAAGCTACAGAAAACACAAGGGGGTTATCGGAGCCCCAAAGTCCCAAACGACACTTGAAGAGACAAAGGATCGGGGTGCACTATTGCCTGGAACGATACAAGAAGACACAAAAGAAAACACACCAAGCTCTGCATCCGTAACCATTTTATCAGTTTGACATAGATACGATGTAACAAAACGTACCGGTTTAATTGCCAAGGAAAGGAAATTGCATGGACCAGAAGTCGCGTGAACAGCTAACCTAGGTGGTAGCGGCCAGGAAAAACTTCGAAAATTCATAACGCCTGTTCGGAAAATGGTGGAAACTGCAGGCTCTATTTGATTCTTTGGTTGTGCCGCTTCCTGCCGAATCTGGTCCCAATTCATCGGATAGATTTTGAATAATGAAATGGCAAAGTTTCAAACTTTGGCCTTTTCATTATTTTTGACATATAACAGATAGAGAAATACTTTTAACTGTTCTAGGTACACTTTTTGAGGGCTTTCGAATGACATATCGCAAGTCCGTGAGAATCAGCTCCTGTAATTTTTTGATAGTGACATTTGTGTTTGACAGATGACAGCCAAAAACTAATGGGCTGATTCCACAGCAAAACCATGTCTGCATTCTAAATTTCAAGTCGATCATATCAACGGTTCGGCAGTTATCGTAGGAGATTACTGTAGTGTATCCTGGTCACGGCACCATTTCTGTAGTGTAACCCTGTTTTCGATGTTGGTAGTGATCGTCGTTGTTCCTTTCTTTCCCAACGTTGTTTACCTTTTACCTACGTTGTGTGAGTTCTTACTCGAGATGAGAATGTGTCCTTGGGGGATGAGGTTTGATTCTTGAATGAAACGCGAATGAAATGCGAGCAAAATAAACCTTTTTATTGAAAATCAATTGCAAAGTTCTAATGAATTTGTTTCTTTTGTCAAAACACCTCACAACAACAAACTGACAGTTATAAAAATGACATAACATGAATGAAGAACAACAAAATACAAAGACAAATGAAACAAGAAAAATCCTTACAAATTATTTAGACAATGCAGGAATTTACAAGAATGAAATGAACACAAAATCAGATTAACAAAACAAAACAAGAAATCATGAAACATGTCAAACTGTCAATTTAATCGCAAAAGAAAAGTGACGTATTCGCTGACAGGCACACATGGGAAGAACACGTCAAAGAAACCCCTGCGTATTGCCTGGTTGATTGCTGAAAAATCCCTTCCCAAATGATCTGAACAAAAGTTAAGTGTGAATGAGTCATGATGAAATGACAGAGGAGTCACTTCAGTAATGCATTTCCCAAGTCAGCGTGAATCGGTGCTTGAACCTCTTTGAAACGTTTGCTTCGTTTAAAGTTATTCACGTAACAACAAAAGGAAACTCGCTAGCTTACACTTTGGAGAAAACTTTACGCTCAGCAATAATTTTACACTTTACAAACAAAAGAAGCCAAATTGATAGATAAACTAATAATGAACAAATGATCGGTGAACAAGTACATAAATCAGCAAGAAACAAATGATAAGTAATGGTGTAAGTAAATAAACAAGAAACAAATAAGAGATAAATAGGTAGATAGATAAACAAGAAACAGGTAAGAGGTAAATGAGTAGAGAAGCTGGAGTTGGTCATACTTTTTGTAAGCAAACGGAAAGTAAGAAGTATCTATAACGCATTCGCCCGAAATTCCCCAGAAGTTACCCATCACAAACCCCACAGATACATACTTACAGACAAAACAGAACAATGGTTAGTAAACAGTAATCACATACAGTAAATAACAGTAAATACAAGAAAATCGACTCGAGCCAACCTGTGCCCCTCTCTTCGTCTTCTCACATAATTCCCCCAAATAAGAAAATGTTAGTAGACTCAACAAGGCAGGTTCATACGAGCAGGTGGACCCCCCCCAGGACATGGAGAAGCGTGCAAGTCTCTTTTCCTTACTTTACTTCCAGGTATAACCCGACAATGAAACAATGAAATGTGAATGAATCATAAAAAAGTACTGCTCTCTACTTAGCGGCTGATTTGGCGTAGCAGATATTCTTTTTGTCGTCTTACTGTTTGTGACGTAACTTGTGGAAAAGAAACATTGATGAAACCTCGAAATACGCGCGACAGCGCAACTCTGAGGCCACGTCATGAATGCGCAAAGTGCACACCCACTAGATTACGGCCTTCGCCATCAACATTGAGATCATTTGGGAGTAGATAAATTACCTAAAATTCAAAGCAGTGCAAAGCACCTTGATTTCAAAGGGGAAACATTGCGGATTATGTAAGCTCGTTGAGAACGAAGAGAACAAAGAATCTCGTGCTATGTACAATAATTTCGCGGACAAAATAGGTATCGAAATGCATGATTTGGTGAGTGGGTGAAAGCCAGAATCACGATACAGTAATCAATGAAAGACCGACCTTGAATTAGGAGAAACCGACGTACACTAGTTGCACTGAAAAATCACGTGTTCTTCACTACAGCTGATTCTCTTCTCTCTGTACGCGGCTGCCGCTCGCGCGCCAGCGCCATCTCCCTCTCCTGTCGGCAAACGCTACGAACGTCCACGACCATACCTACTTCAGGTACCAACGTACAAACAAAACAAAGGGGGAATACCACATTACAGACATACACACCCACCCACCTACAGACAGACACCATTCTGTAAATAGTCTTGATCATCTTGGGAGACCTCAAAATGGATATATCCGTCGAAATCTCGAGACTTTTTGCACGATTACAATACTTTTCCTTCCATGTTGGTGGGAGGCTGGGAAAGTAATACGTCTCATATGATCTACAAAACTTCAAAATTAGCTTGGACAGCTTCATTGTTGAAAAATAGATTCAATTATTTCCAAGGGAAAAACTGCGATGGTACAATAACGTTCGGATGATTCTAGTTTTCATAGTCTGGAGAAGGTCAAACTACGACAATATTCTAGAAGTCGTTAGGTACCTAACAATAAAAGCAAGCGGACCGAGGAAAAACTGTCCACAAGTAACGACTCCGTTTTCGAATGCATTACAAGACCTCCAAGCCAAGTGCAAAGCTCCTAAAATCTCCATCGCCAGCCCAGCCGGCTCTAGCCTTCACCTCCACTTCGATTGGATAGGGGGTTGGTGGTTGGGGGATCATTGATCAAACACACACACACCGATAGCTTCTCCAAACTTTTAATTAATCCAACTACACTGCTGGAACTACTTTTTCCAATCCCACTCATAGTCATAATTCGATTCCTCCTCGAAAGAGTAATACTTGGCATTTGGCACAAGCAGAGTTCCAGGTAAAATTCTCGGAGGTTCGCAGCTGAATACATCTGCGCTAATTCCTCGAATGGGGGGGTTGAGCAGAGTCGATAATGGGCGAGGGAGAGAGCTCTTCGAACGACGTGGACGTGGATGCATTAATATTGCACGATACACTTTTCAACAATAATTACCGTAACACAGCGGAAGCGCACTCAAAGTGGATGAAGACTAATTTATGATAAATACATAATTTCAGTGGAGAAGAGGAGACCATGCGTAGCGCGCGCGGCTTTCGGAATTCAAAGCAATGTTTTTTAGATGAAAAGCTCATTCCGTGTGTGTCCCAAAAAGTCCCTCGTTAAGTTTCATAATTACACATACACACACAAAGCTTTGTTTTTCATACATGCCGTATATCTTTACTGCACGTGATGACGTTCTAAATTTCAGTGTGCAGCACCAGCAGCACCGGCAGCAAGAAAGTTGTGAGTTGAATAATTTAGAGTTGTAACTTTATGACCTTCATAATTTAAAATGCAGAAATGTTTATTTATGAAGGCAGAGAAGCTTGCAAAGTTGGATCCACTACATTTCGGTTGGTTTACTGGCATTTCGTGGCTCCGAAATGGTTGGTGCAACTTCAATGAGAGCATCGAGGATGCGTTTTTTATGCTTCTTTGTTTTGAGGGTGATGAAACTGAAAGGTGGGAAGAGAGGATCAGAACAATTAAAAGAAAACCCACCAGTTGTATCCCGATTCACCTACCTACCACCGGAAGATCATAAATTGCACCAGAAATAGACCAAGTCTCCGTTTCGCCGCGTCACTTGTTTCGTTGCCCCAATGGTTCAATGTAGTTGAAGATCCGTGGTCGATAAAGATGAAGTCCGATGGTGAGCGGGTGGCCATGGGATCGCATCATGTTCGGTGTTGCACGTACTTTATATTGAGTATGTTTGTAACGGAATAGTTGGATTGGTCAAGCTGTATAATCCATTCCATCTTCTCCATTCTTCTCTGGATCGCAGCCAGCTGTGAGAAATGTAAGACTGGTCGCAGGTTTGTCGCATTATGATTCTGTCCTCGTGCTCACTCATCAGAATATCCAACTTAAAAAAATTATAATCATGGCTTGCTGCGGAAGAGATGGGATAGATTACGAGACTGAAAATTTTTGTCAAAGAGTGAGGTCTGGTCAGTTGAATTTGATGTTTTAAATGTGGAATGTGATGGGCTCTAATCTGATCAGGTCAAGTCTGTCTGATCTGAACATCGATGTTTTTCTATCGAATTTTGACGTTTGTGCGTATCTCTACGTTATTGGCGGCGTTCGTTTTGACTTTGTGCTTTTCAACGTGGAATCAGTTTTTTTTTTATTTTCCTGTACCTTGGAGGTCTTGGTGCGGTTTGGTCATTTTATCTTAAGTAAGTGTATCACCCACCTGTAGATTTCGATAATTTGTTTTAGTTCTTGAAGACTACTGATAGCTACTATCTACTGGAGCTAGTTCTGTATGCCATTTAGACGTTTCTTACAGGCCTACGGAGCCATAGAAATTCAGGCAAGTAGCAATAGTTCAAACACTTTTTTGCATATTTTTTCAAAGTCTTGTGTATTGCCGCCCGGGTCCATCTTTGCCGGTCATGATACTGACAGTCAGGATCGACCCGTCACTTCGAGAATCTGTTCTCATGCAGATTTTTCTAAGCCTGAATGTTAGAAGAAACATATGGAGCCACCACTGAAGAGATTCCAACCAGAGAGGCTCAGATTACTCCCAAAAGGACCTTCAAGGATGCTGCAACCAAACTAAGCTCAAATCACTACTAGTAGAATCCAAGGGGTTATACTAAGGTAAAATTGTTAAGTATAAGTTTGTATCGTGGATTATAAGTCAAGTTTGACGGTAGAAGACTCCGAGCAGGCCCACTAGGGCTGTAAGCAGGCAAGTTCAGCACTAAACACGGTAGTATATCTACCACCGTGGCACTAAAGCTCCGGATGGCAAGTTTCCGTTGACACTACAACACTTCAAAGGGGACACTGGGACTCCAAGCTGACAAAACCAGGTTTACATCACTTCAAGGGGGATGGAACCTCAGATAGAGCTGTTCAAATTAACGATTGGAGACTCCGAGAGTGGCACTGGGGTTCTTAGCTGGCACGGCCACGGCCAGGTTATCATTAGGGTGACACTGAAAGGTTCAAAGGAAGCCACTGAATCTCTGTTGAGTTTAAATTGAACCATCAAGATTTCAAGGAGGCACTGAGGCGCCAAGCTAATAAGATCAGATTGACAAACAGTCAACAAGAACAAACAAGAATACTTGAGGGGCCACTCTGGAGCTCCGCAAGAATAAGCTCGAAGTAAAGCTTATGAAGACTCTAGGACGCCATGGCTCTTAGCTCACGAGGTCAGGTTATCTGATTGATTCCAAAAGACTTAGAGGACTTTTAGTGCTTTGAGCTAATATGTGCTCATAAGAAGGCCACTAACAAAAATTCCGGTCAAGACCTGATGGCCTTGGATATGATCGGGCGTTTGTTACAAAGGAACTGGAACTGCATGGATGGCGCTATAACGGAAATCCTGGAAGCGAAAGAGGCGGACGAATGAGGACACCAAGTCAGACATGTCCATAGGCCAACTCCATCACGGCGGCCACCCTCCCCCCGAAGAAAGGCTTGCGCGGTTGCAGAGGGTGGATGCACCAAGGTCTCAAGAGGCTTTTCAGTGATGTATTTGCCAGTCCACCAGGTGAACGCCCACACTCCCCGCGGAACTTGACCTGCCGGAAGTCCATAAACGGATTTCTCCTCCCGAAAAAGGTTGGCATTAGAAGACTTCAAAGGGACCAAAAACTCCATCGGCTATCATGAACAAACCCATCTGGTACGTCTTAAGACAAATAATAAAAAAAATGGCTCACAGGGGAAGGTTTATTGGTGAGTCGTACAATAGCTCAAAATGTCTAAATTGTCATTTTTTTTTTCTTTTTGGTCTCCACCTCAGCCTTCTATGCCCATTACGTGAGTAGGTGCTCTACAGGTGTCTGTAACATGATTACTCGTAGTAGGTATTCGAACTCGGAATGCTGATCGGTCACCACCATTAGATCAGCTCTTGACTGGAACTTATTACTTCTGACGGTGAAAATTCGTGGTGAAACTTAGAGACTAGGTGATAATAATTATGAAACACACCACACAGGTAGGAGAAAGGAAAGGGGAAGGGAGGACTGGAGAAGACAAAAAAAAGCGTCACTCGGACGTGGGTCTGTTGGCTTTGGGTATCTACCTTTCTCTAGTTAAATTCACATTTAGCAAGCGAAACCCTTGCAAAACAGCAAACAGCATCAATGCCACGAAACTCTAGCCGAGGGCTCGACTTCCTCCAGATCGTATTCAGTGTCAAGAGAGGGAGAGGGTTTCGTTTTCAAACCGGCCTCTGGCCTTGTATGTATGTACACCTACACCTCAATCCGCCATTTACAATTTCCAGATGCCGGGGGGTATGGGGGAGGGCAAAGACGGGTGCGGTCGTGTCGCACAACTTCACAGAGAGAACTCCTCTGGCTCCTCTGGCTGCCGTCATGCGATGAGTAGTTACATTGTAAGTGGGGTGCTCTTGACGGCGTCGTGTGCCTCCTTTCCAGCAGGGTCCTTATACGGGTTACCATATACTTGCCTCGTATTATTGTGTTTGAACTCAAATTGATATTAATGCGTATACTCGAAGTTTGAGGCAATGTGGGAAATTCTGGCGCTGCTGTGTGGTCGTAATAAAACGGAGAAGGGCTGGTAGATCGTTGTTGATGATCATCATGGCCCTCACTCCTCCTTTTCTTCTCCGCCTCAGTCCCCATCCCTGTGTGTGGTGGGATAATGTAGCGTGTTCTCATACAAAGTGAAGTGTTTGTCCTGGAGAGCGTTGTTATTATTATAACTTGGGCACTGTGTGTGTGTGTTTGTCTCCTTCCTCCTTGAAAGTACCTATACTCTTCCTATATATCGATATGCCATCATCATCGAAACTTGGGCCATCCTGTTAGTGAGCCGTCCTTTTTCCTTTCGCCGATATGGACTGGAGGCGAGTTATTGTATAAATCGAGGGCTCTACTGGCGCTGCCTCTGCCGCCTCCGTCGTCGGTCGGCCGAACTCAGGTCACGAGTCTTCACTTAAGTTTTTATAACGCCGCTGGATTGTCTGGATCAGCCCTGAGCCGTTTATCCACTGACTGGCTGGCGCACCGCACTAAACAACGATCTAAACAAACTTTGGCGCAATACTGTTTTGCACACGTCGCTTGCCGTTCAATTATCTTTTATGCGTTTCGAGAGGATCTTGCTTGGTTATAATGGACGAGTCGAATATACAGGATGCGGTAAAGTTCTAAATATGTTGCAGATATTATGTTTCAGTGTTCCACTTGAGCGCTATCGGATAAACTTGCAGCAGATCAACGACGGACTTGAAATTGCAGATAGCTTAGGATCGAGCTAAGGCGTTTCTTGCCGTTGGAGATGTTTGATAAACGTACCTTGTAACGGTTTAGATTATAGTCCAGTCAAAATAGGTTTTAACCGGAAATGAATTCGAAAGTTGACGAAATTTGGTAGATCGATGTAACGTAGAACAACATACTGGAATTCCCGAAAATTACAAGGCTTGACTTTTTAGGAGCAATGAAAGAGCGCCATCCTTGAAAATTTTAGTTTTTTTCCGGATGGCTTGTGAACTATCACCGTTAGAACACAAACACCAGCAAAGCAAATGTTAAATTCCCAAGAGATCAGTACTCATTACTTTGTGGTCAATAGTCTCTGATATACAGCGTCTGCAAAAACGCAGTGGAAATTACTCAAAATTTATTTCCGGATTTTACGTAACAATTTGCATAGTGTCAGTTCGGGGGCTGTAACGTGGACAGCAAATGTGCAGATTTCAATGTGTTTTACATGTGTGGGAAGCCAAATCCACATTTGGTATCACACTTTCTTCTAGAAGTCCGTAAGTTCAAAATGGTACTCTTCCTTGACTTTTGAAATCGATACTTACTTGATGTCCCGAAGAATCCCAAAAATCGATTTTTTTCATACCATGCAATTTGCTTAATTTTTCAATTAGTGCAAAACCATCCAAAGGGTGAATAAAGAATTGAATACCTATCAAAAAAATAACATGTTTCGGAATTTTTTTCCAATAATGATTCCTGAGTTATATGGGTTGAAAGACTAAAACAACTTATTTGGAAAAATTTTGGTAGTCCGGACACCAACTGCTGAATACTGTACGAACCTTGCATTTAGGTGTGAGTTGCCACTTGGCAGACGTGGAAGTACATATAGGTATATTCAATACGTCTGCTAAGTGGCATTTTTATCATCAAATAGGTCGTTTTAGTCTTTCAAGCCATGTACTGTGGTTGGTACCAGGGAAAGAAAAATAGTTCATCTAATGAGAGTCATCACAAAATTGTCCTAATAAATTCTATAATCACAATGGGGCCTTGCACTGCCACTTTCACACACCGAGGGCGCCACAACCGTTGGGGGCAAATTCGACAATTTTGACAGCGTTGACGCTTCAGGGACCGACGTCCATCATTTTATGTCTTGATTTGAAATTTGGATAACCTCTGTTTCTTGCTTGACGTCTCTAGTCACTGTCAGTTACTGGTCAAACTACTAAAACTCCCCTGTTTTTCCCGTCGTTACGGCCGCTTCATCGAAGTAGGCACTCCCTACAGTAGTGGCGACCTCACGTTGAGTTTTTCAATTGCAAGGCCCCATTTGCTTCAGTTGAAATTAAAAGTTCATCAATAACCCTTCAGGTTCATCCTATTAAATAAGCATTATTTTTAATAACAAAGCCACGAGTAAATATTATGATTCACAAATAGAGAGCGACTAGGAAAGCGAGGTTTTTTCAAACAAAGAACAGAACGACGCAAGCTGACGCAAGCACAACCACAAAATTCTTAGAGCTAGATTGAAGATAAACCTTATTTACGACACGAAAAATATCAGAATAGCTGGAATCCAGACGTAAAAGAAATTAGAGGACTCAGGTCAAGCAGATTTCCTGTAACGCTAAAAACGAAGATAAAACCTGAGTTATAGTATAACATACAAAAGATAATTATGGCGACTAGAAATTCTATATCTAAAAACCCCCCTGTAGAGCAAATTCGAAGAAAATCCTGAATTTTAACGCGATAAATGCAAAGTGATAATAAAAATACCCAAGTCGAAATTGTTAGTTCGCTGAATCGTAGCAAGTGTGAAAAAGATAGGGCACGCTCCGTGCCATCGCAAACTGATGAAGAAAAATGAATTGAACAGAAACAAGCCATAAACTAGGATACCAGGAACGTCAAGTGGCCATGAAGAAATCAGCTCAAGTGGTCTTCTGCTGAATCCATGGTAGATGTGAAATTAGATTAAGCACGTTCCGGGCCACACAAAGAAGACAAAGAACTACAGTTTTTGTTGAAAAACTCCAAATTTTCAGCTTTTTAGTTTGTGAACAGATTCATACTAACGTTTTTTAAACAAAGAGTAATTGATTTCTGCACATTTTCAGTCAATTTCTCTTAAAATTCCCGAAGTTTTCCGAGAGTTCTCCACTTTAAAATGAGCAGCTGGCCTAGCTTATCGGGACCAGACTCAAATAATGGAGCTCTAAATCAATCCCTTATAAGGGAATACCTATATCTCAATTCTTCAATCTTTTTTTCAAGTTCTCACTTTCCACCCGAAGGGACGTCTCAAAATGAAATTTTCATCCATTCCTTATTGCTACTCGTCGGGTAAGTTTTGGGGTGACAGAACCGATTTTTTTTTGTAAAATTAGCCAACCGACACCTGTTTGTTTTCTCTGCCTTTTGTTCATAAATTTTTTATTTGTAATCCAAACATTGCCTATCTTCAGTGTTGTGTTAGTCATTGCTTGGTACTAGATTTATTTTGGGAATTCGGCCCACATAACTGTGGCGCCCCCGACCATCTAAAAAGCCCTGGCCTTCTCCACTGATCAGCTGGCGGGCCGTGTTCCTGAATGAGACAGGCCGATAGGTAAGTCGCACCGAAAAGGCACTGGCACGAGGCCTTTTCGGCATGCAACAATATTGCTAAAGTCCTGCTTTTTTATGCGGCAAAAATTGCGAAGAGTACCACTATTTCGTATTTCGTTTAAGGTATACTTCTGTATTATATTCCTTGCCTGCCTGTTTGTTATAGCATTGCGAAGTGCCTTTGATAGATGGCACAGCTTGGCAGACTCACATATTAGGAGTCCCCCGTAAGTGTAAATTACAGATATATCTGACTGCTTCTTCACTGGATGGTCAGACTTGGATGCCTATGCACTGATTAGCCCCCAACAGGAGACAGCGGCGAAACACAGTTCTGGCCCATCCATGGTTCTGGCCTGATGGTCCTGTGTTGTGGTAGTCGGAGAGATTTGTGTTATTAAAACAAGCATTATTACAAGCACTAGTCATAGACTAAGAAAATTTAATTGTAATGTAGGTATGAAACGAACCAAATACATGCAAATAACAAGTATCCAGTCTTTGAATTGAACCTATTACACGCGGGTCTTTTACCCTCGGGTGGCCCAGGGACTCCTGAAAGTGAATCCGTGCTGTTGAATTTTGACGCCCAAGGCAGTATCAAAACATTTGGGCAAAGGTAAAACTGTACCGCTGATTGCTTTTCTTACCTTGATTGAGTTTCAAACCTCGACTCGTGTAAAATTGTTATTAAAAAACGTGTGATTTTGTCGCGCGCCGCGCAGCTTTACGATCCCTTAGGCTTCATTGGCCCGATCGTCATCCTGGATGAAATGCTTCTGCAAAGGTTGTGGAGCGGAAGGACTGAGTGGGACAAGCCGGTCACAGGCCAGTTAAGGTGAACTCTTTTGCCATTCAACCATGATCTTCATGAAACTCGCATCCCGAGAAGAATAATAGCCGACGGATATATTGAAACTCGCGAGCTTCACGGCTTCCAAAGGGCGCCCATTCACCCGAAAAGTTTATTGGGATCGTGCGCTGCAACTTGTTGAGCGACAAATCTAGAGTCTCACCTCTAAAGGTGCAGACTCTAGCGCGATTGGTTGTGTGGGACCTTGCTCTTGGCCCGATTGGTGAAGAAAACCACCTCGACATTGAATTTTCACTTCGACAATTACCACCTATGGACCGATTCCTCAATTGAGACGTTTTTGCAAAAACCCCACTTGCCACTTTATCTTAAGGACCATGCTAGACCCAATTCACTTAATAAATCTTTGCGAAACGAGTGTGGAAAAATTTTAGGTGTATTTAGAATTACGTCATCTTTGAAGAAACACCATAAATCATATTGAGGTATCTAGAAGTTCCTAATGAAATACATAAAGCAGAATTTTTTTGAACTTGACAATGGGGCGTGGGGCGGTTGCAAAGAACGCCTCAATTGTTCTGACTTGGCTCGCCTCCGAGCCAAGCAGGTGGAAAACTTTGGTCGCCAACAGGGTGTCGGAAATTCAATGTTCCACCCGGCCACAAGCCTGGCATCACTGTCGTTCCGCACAAAATCCTGCAGAAGTTATCTCACGAGGAATGTCGCCCGCTGATCTCGCGCATTTTCAGTTGTGGTGGAAAGGTCCTGACTTTCATTGGGTACCACGGTTGGAAGTCGACCTTTTGCCGTTTCCCAAAACCATCAATGTTCTCGAATGAAGGAAGATAGCCACTTTAGCCGTGACAAACGCTTACGAATGGTCTAATTTGAAAAAAAAATTCAAGTTAAAACGCTTGCAGAGGGTTATGGTGTAGCAATTTTTTTGACCGGGTTTGGCAAGAAAGAAGTTGATAATTTTTTCCCGAACAATACGCGTAGCAAAAACCTTGCGGGAAGTTGATTCAGCGTCGAGAGGCGAAACGTGCGGTCGTGAGTGGCCATCAACAATCAAAAATACTTTTGATTCAAGTAACTCGAAAGCCCTCACCGCCATGTGCCTCGACTTATTATTTAAACCACGCGGTTCACGCTAAAAGGCCGTATTTAAAGACATTTTGATCTACCCAACATGGAACTCAAATCAATTATCACCATGAGCCCGATGAACATCTAAAGGGCTCTTAAATTTACGCTAAATACACCAACGCATTTTGGCTGAATATGACACACGAGTAAATTCCTGAGGGACAGACTGTCATTTTGGGTTTGGATTTCATCAAAATTTCAACACTTTCAATAAATTTTCAACTCTTTCATCAATTTTCTACACTCATCAATTTCCACCACATTTCATCGTTCCCATCAGTCAAGTGACACCATTTCAAGTTGCAACCCTTTTCCCATTAACCATCGAGAGTCAAAGGTACCGTCAGGACTCAGGACCATTATTGGAGGCAGCGGGCTCTCGCATGCCGGGCAGAATATTGCATCATTAGGTACCTACTTACCAGTGGCCTGAGTGACCTTAGATTTTTCCCCAACCATCATCAAAGTCTACATTGGAACTGCCCGTTAGCATAGCTTGCTTCAGCTACACACAATTGAATTATTGAGTGAGATATGTTTGTGATTGTCCCTCCTTGGTCCGCTGTAGTAGTTATTACAAAAATTTGTTCGCGATCTAGTCTGCGCAAATCGTAAGCTTACGTGTTTGGTTAACGTGACCCGTTTGTATTTCACCCTGTATTGTGCGGCAATTAGTGGGGATATCATTTCCAGCTGATCACCTGAATATCATTTTTATATTAATTCCATTACTTCATTTGAATTTTGTCGAGAATTTTGTGTACCTTGAAATTTCTATATAGTTGTGCGACCGGTTATTCTCCTTTTAAATAAACTAAAGCTAAACTCAATTTCCATCGTTGTCAACTTACTTACTACAACATATTTTATCTGTGCCTAATAATTATTAGTTTACCCGTTAACTTTAATTCACTTTTATTAACTAACTAAATCAAGGGTCAACGGGTTGGCGCCTTTCCATCAGTTTTCCAATTGTTAGTTTTCCAACCCAGTAGAGTAAATGCTGAATTTATGCAACGAAAATCAACAACTCAACTCAACTAACAATTAAACTTAACTGAACTACAACTCCAACTAACAAATGTTTGCATTTCATGCAAGCTCCTCAATTGTTAATTACGCCTGCGCATTCAAATAAACTGTCTCTGAAACCGAGCCAGCTTGTCGATCAAAAACAATTGTTTGAGGTTATGTTATCATGTCAAATGACATGAGCATGGTCATGGAGGAAGAGTGTGCACTTCTGTTTTTGTTGCTCGCCAGTGCAGCTTCGCGTATAAAAAAAAAGGCAAGCGTAGATATGCTGTGCGACCTGTGAACAGAGCCGGGAAGGAGAAAGGCATGTTTGCCAATCTTATCACGCAAATGATAGTTCAGAAGGACCACGAACTTTTTTCAAATACACCCGAATGACTCCAAAGATGTTCTTTTTTCTGTTGTCCCTGGTCAAACACCGACTACAAAAGGATAGGAGGAGGAGGCCGATTGAACCAGCACACCGTTCAATTGTGACATTGCAGTAAGTTGCAAAGCCTTGTCTTTAACATTGAAGCTTGATATTCCCCATTTTTGTTTAGTTACCTATCATCTGGGTGTTTAATGCAGGAAGTGGCCTACGGCCACTACCTAGGCCTTGCAACAGTCAGTTGTATCATCAAGGAAACCACTACCGCTTTGTGGGAAGTTCTTTCCCCAACCTTTCTGAAGCCACCAACCAAAACTGAATGGATTGGAAAAGAAAAGCAGTTCTTTGGGAAGTGGAATATCCCCAATTGCGTGGGTGCAGTGGATGGCAAGCATGTCAATATCCAAGCTCCATACAACGCAGGGTCTGAATTTTTCAATTATAAGAAACAACACAGTTTGGTGTTAATGGCTGTCTGCGATGCTTTCTATAAATAAGTTCACCCTAGTTGACATCGGCGCTTCAGGTGGTTGTCATGATTCCGTTGTGTTTTCGAAATCCGGATTTGGGAGTGCTATTATGTTGAGAGAAGAGCTGGATTTACCGGCACCCAAGAACATACCCAATTCAGATGTTGTCCTACCTCACATTTTTGTTGGGGACGCAGCTTTTCCTTTGCACAACAACCTCATTCGACCATATCCTGGACAAAACCTAAGTTTGGAGAAACGAATTTGCAATTATCGTATATCTAGAGCAAGACGGACTATAGAAAATACTTTCGGCATCCTTGCTCAGCGCTGGAGGATACTTCGATCTACAATAATAGCTGATTACAGTACCTACCAAGCAGTAACCATGACGTGTGTAGTGCTGCACAACTTCATACAAAAACAAGAAGAAGAACTAGACGAAGAACAGCGCAGATACGTTCCAACTGGTTATGTAGATGTAGAATTGCTTGACGGAAGCGTGAGGCCGGGAAATTGGCGGCAAGGAAACAATTTGCGCACAGTTAACCGAGTAGGTTCAAATCGGGCAAGGCTAGTGGCCATGGAAAACAGGGATCACCTGCTCAATTTTTTCAACTCACCTGCAAGGTGTGTACCATGGCAAGAGGATCATGTGTTAGCTGGATCAGTGCCTCAAAGTTTTGTAAATGGCTAATATGATAGCATGTTTATAAAGTAATCAAAAAACTTTCTCTTTGTACTTTGTTATTGTGTTTGTACAATAAATTTATTTTGGTACATAAATCAGTCATATTTTATTCGAACCTGACATATTTTGTACTTTGGTACTTCATCTCAATCCTAAAATACCAATAAACTATAATAATAAAGTCATAAAGGAACATAAAAAAAAAGTAATACTAATCACCTGTAATGATAAAGTCATGAAGGAACATCGAAAATAATTAAATAAAATAAATAAATTCATAAATGTTTTCCTCCTTCTCGGCTTATCAGCGCCATAGGAGTTTTTGCGCCTTTATTGATAACAGTAAATTATTACATTTGAATAACAATATACGCAAATTTTTGAACACACACAAAACATCCATGACTGACCGGGATTCGAGCCCGCGCCATCCGCACCACAGACGGCAGACGACCGACTGTGCTACGGGGCCGTCAATTATAATTAATCACAATTATAGTGATAAAATATAATAATAAAGTTATACAGAACATCACAAATAGTAATACTAATAAACTATAATAATAAAATCATAAAGGAACATCAAAAATAATTATACTAATATAAAAATCAGGTACACTTAATCACTTTCGTACTGTATAAAAATATCGAGAATTTGCCTCTTGATCTGCTTCCTCACTTTACTGTCTTTCACTTTTTCAAGGTACTGGGCCACAATTTTTCCAAAGAGTACTTCGGCGTTATCATCAGCGCCTGGATCGCTAGCTTTTGCAGCCTCTTCATCTTTTTTATGCTCCACGTAGCTGCTAAATGAGGTTAGAGCATCTTTCAAGTTGGCCCCAAGCTCCTTATCATCATTTCTCCTTTTTTTCTTTGGGGGAATTTCTTTCCTCAATGTGCTTAATGTCTTCGCTGTTAACGGTGCAGTGGATGGTGGTATTAAATTGGTTATAGTGGTGAGAGCTTGCCTAGTGCTCCCGGCAGATGACATCACATTGTCACCACCGTCGGAGTCATCTGTTTTGCAATCGTCCAGTTGACTTGTAAGAGATAAATTTTCTGATGAGGTTCCAGGCAATATTGTAGCCATGCTGTCCCACATATCAGGCTGACCCCTTTTGCCTGAGGCAGCCGAGGACGCAACATTTCCTGCAGTTCTGAAAAAATATATCACACCATAATTTTTTGGAGTTCATGCCTTCAGCTAATATGCCACCAAACTTACTTTCGAGGGGCCACAAATGGGGCCAAAAAATTCATGGCTTCGAAGAGACCTCAAGTGACAGTAGTTGCCCCACTTCCAGATGGTAGCTTCTTTCTGTTCCGTAACTCCGTACAGTACTTGTTTCTTAGAACAGTCCATCTCTGTTCACATTCAGCGGCTGTAGAAAATAAATTTATTGTTAGATATTATGAGTAGAAAGAAAAAATGAAGTTACAAACCTGACACTGCCATTATGACCGATATAGACTCCCAGGCATTATTTTTGGCACTTTTATCCCGATACCCTGTTTCCGCTTTATCGTATATATGATTGAACTTTCTCACTAGATCTATTAACTGACCGTCATCCATGGCTCCTTCTCTCGGATTATTGCACAACACTGTGGTTTACACGTTTTGGTCCGCGCCAAAGGAATATAGTGAAGAGTGATAACAAGGTGATAACTACTGATAAGTGATAACTGATAGATAACGAGTGAGTCACCATCACCAAGAGAGCTACCAACATGACAAGATGGATGTCACGAAACATGCGTTGTAATTTGGAAGAAAATTTGAATTGTGCGCAGAAAAGTGCGCTCAACTCCCAAAAACTCTTACATCCACCAACATCAACTACCGATTTGGGATTTGGCCAAATCGTAGTTGGCGTTAGTTGGCTTGGTTGATAATTTGTGTGCATGAAAGCCTACTATGCAAAACGAACATTCAATTCGTCGGAGTTCAGTTCAGTTTAATTGTTAGTTGAGTTGTTAATTTTCGTTGCATAAATTCAGCATAAGAAGAACCCACGCCTTCCGCGCCGCTGTAAGCTAGCCGGCTACAAAGTGTGTAAAGGTTGGTACAATGGCTCAAATTTTGCAAAATGAAGGAAGATAGCCACTTTAGCCGTGACAAACGCTTACGAATGGTCTAATTTGAAAAAAAATTCTCGAGTTAAAACGCTTGCAGAGGGTTATGGCTCAAATTTTGCAGTTCGTTTACAACTGCACCAGAGGCCAGCTAGAAGATTGGGAAGCCTGATATACCTAGCGTTTAGCGAGAATACCGAGAAAATCGTAAAGCTGATTCAGTAAACTGAAATCTCTCGTGGGCACATTTGAAGATGCCACTACCATCTTGACTCAAATTGGAGGCTTACTTAAATTCCCGACCTTTGACTCCGCTGTCCGCCGACCCATCACACCTCGCTGTCCTTACCCCGGGCCACTTCCTTATTGGTGGACCGCTTACCGCCATTCGCAATCGCTTTTCAAAATGTCAACGACTGAAGAGAATCACTCGAACATTTTGACGCCTCTAGTCTCGAGAGTACCTACCTGCATAATCTGCATCAGCGACCGAAATGGCAACGTAGGACGCAGCCTGAGCAGTACTTGTTCGCCGTCGGCACTACGGTCGTGGCGTCTTGGACGCTTCTCAGAACTCTATCCGAGCAACGGCAATATATCAAGGATTGCCACCGTTCGGACATCCACTGGTTCCGTGACGGTTTTGGTGAAGCTGGCTCCACTACCACAACAAAACCAAGACGTGCTCCTTATTGTCATTCTTTCGGTTCCATGGTTGAATTTCGAGATTCAGTGGCGGCCGGCATGTCGTGCCTTGTATTATCGGCACTTGAAGTGAATTCGTTCACCAACAGAGGGCTCCGCTTCCACCCGCCCCGGCACTGGAGGAGGGGCGACCTAAACCGCCCAGCGAAAAGAATGGGACATGCTCCTTTCCCCTTCGAGTCGTCGTGAAGAGCGATAGGTCACCCTAACGTCCCTTTATATACTAGGACAAAGGCGCCTTTTATGGGATAGTGCCAAATATGAGACAGCAGTGATACTCGTATATTACAAATTGATCCACGCTTTAAACACGGAAAAACTTTTTTTGCACTATTGAAAGCAGATCTTTTTCTCTACAGGATAAATACCCTGGACACACTAGAGCTTAATGATCATTAACGGATCGTCATTTACGAAACGTAATTACGTTTCCCTTGATGTCACCAAGACAGTAAGGGAAGTTGAATGAGGATCCATCGTTAATGATCTTTAAGCTTTCTAGTGTGTCCAGGGTATAACGTCAATTAAAAAAAAATTAAACAATACATGTTTTTTTTTATGGGTGTCTCATATTCGGAACCTGGAAAAGGTGTCTCGTAATAATAGGCATCTTCACTTCTTCAAATATTCATGTATTAGAACCAGAAATAAACAGCAGTGTACAATCCACAACTCGTTTCGTTTCTACTCCTGATCTATTCAACAAATGTATTGGGAAAAAACAATAAAAAATATATTATACTATCTCATTATATAAGCCTCTGTACCATGGCCTTTGGGGGACAGAACAAATCTTGAATGGATTCCATGGGTTCGCTGGGTTTTGAATTTGAACCCAATAGTTGCAGTTTGGCGGTTGGCTTGACTGGCCATAAAATATACCCTGTTGGTTTGGCTGGCCATAATTTAAACTCAATTGGCTTGGCTGACCATAACCAAAACTCGGTTGGCTTGACTGGCCATAACCTAGACCTATCGGTTGGCTTAGCTGGCCATAACCTAAACCCGGTTGGCTTGGCTGGCCAAGACCTGGACTCGGTTGGCCTAGCTGGCCAAGACCTGAATCACTCGGCCATTGCTTGTTCACTTGGCCACCTCCGCTCTCAGATTTCTCCATCACTGGGATTTTAAGGCCTGGGAGGATGGAGTGATCGCTCGTTGTGTTTTTATCAGGCTGACCAGATTTCCCTGGTTCTTTTTCACTGTGTTGGTTATTCGCGATAGAGGAATTGCCTTTTTTGTCTTCACCAGGTTGATCAGATCCCCCTGATTTTCTTTCAGGGTCTTGATTTGTGTCGATGGGGGAATCGGTGCTTGGGTCTTCACCAGGTTGACCAGATCCTTCTGATTTTTTTCCAGAGTCTTGATTTTTGTCGATGGGGGAAACGCTGCTTGTGTCTTCACCAGGTTGTCCAGATCCACCAGATTTTTTTTCCGGGTCTTGTTTTTCATCGATAGGAGAAACGCTGATTGTCTCTTCACCAAGCTGACCAGATCCCCCTGATTTTTTTCCAGAGTCTTGATTTTTGTCGACGGGGGAATCGGTGCTTGGGTCTTTACCAGGTTGACCAGATCCCTTTGATTTTTGTTCAGGGTCTTGATTTTTGTCGATGGCGGAAACGCTACTTGTGTCTTCACCAGGTTGACCAGATCCATCTGATTTTTTTCCAGGGTCTTGATTACTGTCGATGGGAAAAACGGTGCTTGTGTCTTCACCAGGTTGACCAGATCCATCTGATTTTTTTCCAGGGTCTTGATTGCTGTCGATGGGAGAAACGGTGCTTGTGTCTTCACCAGGTTGACCAGATCCTCCAGATTTTTTTTCAGGGTCTTGATTTTTGTCTAGAGGCGAAACGTTGCTTGTGTCTTCACCAGGTTGACCAGATCCCCCAGATTTTTTTTCAGGGTCTTGAATTTTGTCGATGGGTGAAACGCTACTTGTGTCTTCACCAGGTTGACCAGATCCACCTGATTTTTTTTCAGGGTCTTGATTACTGTCGATGGGAGAAACGGTGCTTGTGTCCTCACCAGGTTGATCAGATCCCCCAGATTTTTTTTCAGGGTCTTGATTTTTGTCTAGAGGCGAAACGCTGCTTGTGTTTTCACCAGGTTGACCAGATCCCCCTGATTTTTTTTCAGGGTCTTGAATTTTGTCCATGGGCGAAACGCTACTTGTGTCTTCACCAGGTTGACCAGATCCACCAGATTTTTTTTCAGGGTCTTGATTATTGTCGATAGGGGAAACGCTGCTTGTGTCTTCACCAGGTCGACCAGATCCCCCTGATTTTTTTTCAGGGTCTTGATTTTTGTCGATGGGGGAGTCGGTGCTTGGGTCTTCACCAGGTTGACCAGATTCCTCTGATTTTTTTTCAGGGTCTTGATTTTTGTAGATCGAAGAATCGCTGCTTGTGTCTTCACCAGGTTGACCAGATACCCCTGATTTTTTTCCAAGGTCGTGATTTTTTTCAATGGAGGAATTGCTGTGTGTGTCTTCACCAGATCTCCATAATTCCCCTTCAATGTGTTGATCATTATCGGCATGTACACCAGATTGCTCTGATGCCTGATCATTCTTCTTAGTTTCACAAATATAACACAGTTTCTTTTCACAGTTGAAATCGTTCAATCCAAACTTGTGATCATCATTAAACTTCTTGCTTATTTCTATGCAAAACTGATCGTGCATTTTCTTGGTTTCTAGACCGTTTGGTTGTCTTTCTCCTTTTAAACCTGCACCCCAGTAACTCAAATCAAGTGAGAGCTCAGCGCCATTGCTCATCCAGTGGAAATCTGTTGATCCACGTTTCTGCAATGAATTAGCAGAGGTCCAAAATTGTTGTAAAGGGCACTGACCTGAAATTTCACCAAATTTTTACCAGCTGATACAGGGAAAGCCTAAAATAAAGCTTCCGATTCCAAGTGACTGCATATACCGGTGACTGTTATTTCGATTAACGAAGTAGAATGAAAATTCAAAAAGCGGTTTATAATGTTTTTATCCAATGTTATTGAATAATGCACGCATATCACGCGCATACATGCTTGCATTTTCCAATAAGACTGGATAAAGCATAGTATTCTACTCGCGGATAATGGCTATTACTCATTCGAAAGCTTTACGACACTCTTCAAACCATTCTAAGAGATTTGATCCGTCGGGGCACGAAACATTTTGCTTAGGGGCACTTCAGGGGGGTTGAAGTCGGGCCCCAAAATGTTCAACAAAAGATCTCATTCGGCACTGATCCAATTTTAAGCTTCAAATGTGATCACGTCGAGTCCTCTGAAGTTGACAGTTGTGGTTGTTTGAAAAAGAAAACCGAATAGGGGAGCGAAGGGCAAGGGGTATTTTTTAAAAATACCATGCACTCTCTTTCTGTTCAATTTTGAGGTGTTAGTTACAACTCTATCGGTGAAACAACGTTTTGAATTGTTGTATAAAATATAATGGGTATAAAGTACCTATACTTGATCTGCAGTCTTTCCACTTTTTCTCGTTCTTCCCATCCCCAGATTTCTACTCCATACAGCATAATGCTTTTAACAAGTGAGTCGAACATCATCAGTCTCAAGCGGTATGCTTATTTGAATTTTCTTCCACCTATCCCTTATACTTGACGCATGGCTTTGTTTGCTTTCTTGCATGTTTCTCTAATATGCGCTTCGGTCCGTTGTTTTTCTGCAAGTTGTATCCCAGATATTTGAACTCTTTCACTTCTTCAACTAAATCTTCATTCCATTTCCAACCTTCTTTATTCTTCTTTCCACGTCCTTTTTTGAATAACTAAGTTATCATAATTTTTCATTTTTCCACATTGAGTTCAACTTTTCTTTTGTTCAAACTAGGTCATGAAGGCGCGCAAGCGCGTCTTTAACCAGAGGTCAGGTGGTCCTGAACATTGAATAGTTGAAGATTGAATATCTCGAAAATTGAATAATCTCGACAACTGAATAATCTCAAAGAATGAATACCCACTCTTGAAATTATTCGAGTTTCAATTTCTTTTTTATTATAATATGTTACAGGCTGCGAAAAACATAAAGAAGAATAAGATTATGACAACGCAGCAGCCAACCTACAGAACATAATTATTCAATTTTTCCTCAAAATTACTTTCTCATCCGTTATGTAGAACACACAATGAAAAAGAAATCAATTTTTGAGATCATTAACATTTCATAGCTTGAAACGTCTTCTTTCCAAAATCTGATATCAGATTCGGAGGCCACCATGAAACATGCCATAAAATGCGATTCCTTATTAATTGTTTGGCACACTTTGGCTGATTCGAAGAAAAAAAAGTAACTGAATGTTTATTTTAATCGACTTATTTAACGAGGCGACATCGACATTCAGCTATTCGCTGCTTCACCATGCAACCTCGGGGACAGAACAGTTTGTTTCAGGAACATTTTCAAAATTTTCAATTTAGATCAGTCAAACGCTATTCCAGATATTCACATTCGACACTTCGACACTTCGACATTCAACACTTTCGAATTTCGATGAAGTTTGGAGCATAATCATAGGCAACACAACATACAACAGTAATTTTCGCTGAGCTGAAGAGTGAGACGAATGATCGTACTCAATGCGAAAGAAAGAAATGACCGATCGAACCTACTCGGCATTTTCCTAGTCAAATCTTGGTGGACATCTCTTTTCTAGAGTAAGGATATCTTCTGAATATCTCCATCATCTGCCCCATCTTTTCTTCTTTGGTAGTGAAGCCACCCGCATTTGGCGGGCCAAAAACAATCCGGAGGAAAATAATTCAAAGCCGTGAACTCGAGGTATGAGAATGTGAATAATCAGAGTCAAGGCATCATTAAAAGATGTCGCTAGTTATTTAATTCATTCGTGTAAATCCCGCAAAGCTCTACAACATAATTTATTTGCTCCTCATCGACAATTCAAAAACCGTTCCTGCACGACGTCCGATGAAGTGGTGAATTGGTGCATATGAAGTAAAGTATTCGCACATCAACCCATCTAGTTGATGCCGTACTCCTGCTGTGTTGACGCGCTGCGCTGGCGCTCGCCGCCCGTCATCATCCGATTCTCACGTGCTAGCACCGCCGGTCGCATTCCCCAGCGGCTTCTCAGATTACCTGAGCTGTCTATACCCCGTTCGCGATCGTTTTGGATGCAATAAAATATTCCGAATTGCTGGGAATGGAGCATATCGCCGGAGATTGACCGTGGTACCTGGACCAATCCTCCTGGGCTGCCGCCCGCTCCCGACTTGTCGCGTCCGCTGCCGAGTGCTAATGCGGGCCTGTTAGCGAGAAGTTTTAGTCCCCTTCGAGGAAGCTGAGTTAGAACCCGTTTATGTTGCGTCGCGACCCTCCTAGAGGCCGAAGCGTCGAAGCCCCAATGTTGAGCCCCAGCCCACTTGGAAAATGACGAGTCGATTCCCCGGCTGATGTGTCTCAAAGGCCCCCTGGAGCAAGTCGAGTTGGAACCCTTCGGAGACGTGTTTTGGTCCCCTTGGGGGCACGCTGAGTCGAGAACCCTCCATGTTGAGTTTTGACCCTCCGAGAGACTGATGAGTTGCTTCCCCCGTTGAGTTGCAACCCGTCTCTAGGATGTCGTGTCCGAGCCCTTGGACGTTGAGTCTTGATCCGCCTCCAGGTGTCGAGTCAGAGCCCTCCGACGACGAGTTCCAGCCCTTCTCCAGGTCGATGTGCCAAGGCCCTTCCGGTGTTGAGTTTCGACCCTTCTCCAAGTCGTAGAGTTGGGACCCGTTGACAAAGTGTTTCGAACCCCCTACAGGATGCTGAGTCGCGTTCCCTCGACGGTGAGTTCTAGCCCACCCCGAGGATGTCGAGTTAAAACCCCTAAATGATCCAGGCCCGATAGAAATGAGGTCTCTCGTTTCGGTATCTCGTGTGGCGGAGTGATGACCTCGACGAGCGGGAGGTTAGTCTTGGTGAGTTGGGATAGTTGCTTACGGTCAGGCTTTATCGGAAAAATGTATGATGGAGCTCACGCGTGCGTTCTGAATCTGCCTGCACGTGCCGGTATCTGCGCTACTGTCTGCCGTCAGGTACAGCCACTTTCAAGCCCCGTCCTTTGTTGGATACCTTCATAGAAAGGTATTCGCGCTCTTGGGCCCTCTGGACTTGGCTTTGTGACTGCGGTACTCAGAGCACCGGACCTAGTGGGTTAGATCTGGAAACTCGCGGGTGAGCTTCCTCTGCGTTTCTGAAGCTCCTAGTTATTCGAAAAATGTAAATTTTGAGAACCACGGGAAAAATCAAGTAAATGAAATAAAATAGAATCGCGTTGAGATCGGGGTTCGGACCCTGCCGTAGAGTCGTAATTGTTGATCGGATTGATGGACACCCCCCCCCCCTCCTTGAAACTAATGATTTTGTTTTAGCGCCACGACAGTTCCGGATATTTCCATATAGAGCTTGTTATGGGAATGAAGACGTTCTTATTCGAAACTGATGAATTTAATCCGGTACCCAACGACGCCACCGTTCAGATAGGGACTTTGTAAAAATGGATCGTTATTAGGGCTCGATCAGGAATAGTGTAGACGGCGATTACTTCGTGTTAGGGCAAAGATCATTCCAACGCCTCTCCGCATCGGCCTTTCGGCGAACACCCTGTATAGTCAATTCTCTGCGTTTTGTTTCTCCTGGCTGCGGCCTTCTCTCACAAATTGCTAAACAACAACGAACTAGCGCGTATACGGGGCGTGCTCAAAACGTTCTCCACATTAAATTAGTACCTTGACTTGAGTAATTGTTTCGCGTACACCATCGGTTCGAAAGTTTTTGGAAGGGCGAAGTTTGGTTCAACATTTCCGGTTATAGGCACTTTCGATCACGGGAATCTTTCTGAACGTTGGGGGCAATTCACGGCGAAAACAGGTTCAAAGCCCCCACAAAGGCCAGCCATATCCAATCTCTTCCAAACGGGCAAAAGAGAACCATAGCCCAAAAAGAGCGTTAGCCTTTGAAAAGAGGCTCCACAAAAAGGGGGCCACCGCACACACCGGCCCACAAATCTTAGATTGCATTCGTGGTCGAAGTCACTCTTCTCTTTGCAGTGTCTAGAAGCCGGGCCTAACCCTAACATAACCTTTAACACTAACATAAATGTTGGATCTGATTTAACCACAAAAAGAACTTTGAACCGCGAAAGCCAGTCAGAATTAAATGTCGGTCAAGGTGTAGAGTCAGGTGTTCGTCGGAGGGTTGGGGTGTTGGGACGTCCGAAATAATTAGGGGAAAGTTATCTCTTCGGGAATAGGTTAGATCATTTAGATAATTTAGCCTGCGATGTGAAGGTAGGACTAGGTATAGGAACGAGCCATTATTTAAACATTTTGAATTGTACATAGAAGTCAATAGATTGCTGTTGTGTTAAAAATTTTATACTGTGTCTTATTGTGTTCAAACTCGTAGTCAGACTTGTCTCAACAATCTCGAGAGCTCTATAATCGAACAACAAGAAGAGAGGCACAACGGGATGTCGTCCTGATACTATATGATCATCGGCCAAGCGGTTCCAAAAGCGGGAAAAGTGATTTAATTCAAATAAGTTGAATTAAATGCCAGTATAATGGGTTGCCTACCCATTCAGGGGTACAAGACAATAGCTGGGGTCGTTTTAGTAGCTAAGAGAACTATGTCGTCTGCATATGCCAATGACCATATCTTTTTACTTCCCACCAGCACTCCTCCATTCTGTCCCATACGTCACTGTTTCCCGGTAAATTTCTTCTATTCTGTCAACCAGCTTACTTTCTATTCCAATTTTTCTCATTTGTTTCCATAGTTTCGTCCTTTACACGTTGTCGAATGCCGTTTTAAGGTCTGCAAAAACCGCTATCACCCTTCCTCCCGGCTTCAATAGCTCCTTCTCGTTGACGTAGTTTAGCACATAGATATTATCCATCGTGCACCTTCCCCTTCTGAACCCAGCCTATCCATCTGGTAAGATCTTTTTTTTTGTCTAGTTCTTCCTTCAGTCTCTGGTCTAGTGCCATAGCGTAAATCTTATATGCTGTGTTGAGAAGGGTTATTCCTCTGTAGTTTAAATCGGACATGATCACTCCTTCTCTTTAGCTCTTTGGTTTTCCTTCTTCATTCCAAACTTTGTTCAGTAGCTTTGTCAATTGATTAGTAATCTCTTCCGTTCCGTACAAACATGCCTCATTTTTTATTCCATCTGATCCTGGTATCTTTTTCTTCTGTAGTCTTGATATCTGAACTTCCACCTTTTCCTTGTTCATTACCTCAATCTCTTCCACTCTTTCTATCTGCTCATCTCGGATATCCTGACTGCGTGTTCCTTTTCCATCCAACAAGCTCATGAAGTGTCGTCTCCAGTCTTCTATTTTTATTTCTTCGTTGATTCTTTTTCTGGTTTTACGTTCTTTGTTAATGAATTTCCACGCTTCTTCCTCAGCCTTTATATTTTTGAGGTTTTCTTCTGTCCTTTTCTCGCTAGCCAATTTTTTATCTTTGCACATTTTTTTGTCCCTTACGACAAAACATTGTGATAATGCGGCCCTTCGAAATGAATGGAGACCATTACTGAATGAAAAAGATGCCCTCGAGGGAGAAGCTCCAATTTTTTTTTTAAATAATCATCACCTGCGAGGTACCTACCGCTTTTGACTGACATTTGACATTTTGATGTGTTTATCGCGATTCCAATAGTGTCACATACTAATTTCCAATAAATAATGGTCTCTGTTCATTTCAAAGGGCTGCATTCCGACGATGTTTTTGATCGTACGGGTTGGCCATCGTCATCGTCTAAGTCACGGGGCA
Organism: Anaspis maculata; assembly: GCA_949128115.1. Lineage (NCBI taxonomy): Eukaryota > Metazoa > Arthropoda > Insecta > Coleoptera > Scraptiidae > Anaspis > Anaspis maculata. The sequence continues at coordinate 27,034,596 of OX421961.1, forward strand.
TGACTGCATGAGTCCTAATACTAAACGTAGTTATCAACGGGGTGGTGGAAAGCGGTGAAACGTGATCGTTTTAAAACACACACTGTTTATAACTGCGTACTACAATAAATACACGCCAACAATTATTACGCTTGGAAAATATCGCAGGTTTCTACTTCGCTTTTAATCCGCTCGCTACCACTTCGCATTCCAATTCATAACTGCTCTTGAGCTGCCGGTTGATGCCTTGTATAATATAGGCCTCCGATTAGTGTTCCCGAACTTTCCATCATCTTCCAGAAAACTCGACACTCGTCGAGGCCGGCATACGATTTTCTAGGCGACTCCCGAACAACCCCAAACACCCGCGCATAATTCTGCCGTCCTGTAGAGCCGGCGCCGCCTCCAAATGGACAGATGTGTCTTGATCAGGCGTTTGAGTCTCCATGCATTTCAATGCCACCCCGCACACTCTAGAAATGCCTAGAGCTCCGCGCATTTGTACACTGCGGCCGTGGAAGAGCCTAGAAATATCGCGTGTCTACCAGAATGCACGGGAATCGTCGCTCGTAGCACTATCATCACCTATATGCTCGTTGAATAATATACGATGTTATTTCAAATAACCACATTATCAACTTCAGAGGACTCGACATGATCACATTTGACGCTCAAGAATTCAATAAATGTCGAATTGAATTATTTATTGAATATTTTGAGGCTTGATTTTGACACCCTCTCAAAACCCCCACAATGGAAATTTTTAGTGGTCCTCGTATCGAACAGCTTAGAAAGATCTGGAGAATGTGTGTGCCAAATGACATTGCGCCACTCCGATTTTCACGAAATTTTTGTGTATTGACTAAAATACCTCTCAATGAGTGGACAGTGGACTTCTAAATCTGTTCCTGACGGAAATTTTGACTAACCCGGCGAGCCAGTTCCACCCATTATATTTTATTCAACAATTTAAATTGCTCTTTCGTCGACGGGATTGTAACCGACACCTCAAAGCTGAACTGAAAAAAAGTGCATGGTATTTTTCATAAACCCCTCCCCAAACCCCCCTCTTATTCGTTTTTTTCTTTCAAACAACCATTGTTAACTTCAGAAGATTTAATAACATTTTGACGCTTGAAAACTGGATCAGTGATTCAGTGCCGAGTAAGATAGTTTTTTGTTGAATATTTTGGGGCCCGACTTTGATCCCCTCCTAGAGTGCCTGCCTACCAAGGAAATTTTTCGTGCCGCGACGGGTCAAATCTCTTGAATGGTCTGAAGAGTATGTGGTATGTGTACCAAACGGCATTGCTTCACTCGAAAGTGCACAAAATTGAACCTATTTGCACGTACCGACTCCACTATAGAGAATTATTTTAATCAAAGTCTCACCTCTACTCGTTGAGGTGGTAATCATGTTTAAAACGTTGTTCCACTTTTCTTCGGTTTCTATGCTGACCAGCTCCTTGCCATCTAGTTTGCACGCCACCGTTGCTTCAAAGTAGTTAGCTCTAGCTTCCACAATTGAATATACTGGTACTGAATCATCCGGAGATGGTTCTGTAAGAAATTTGGCCACTTTCGATGTAGCTATAGTACACAATCCAAAAAGGCAAAAAATCGCAAAGATTTTTCTAGCCATTGTTCTAAGTACGGTGAGTTTTTGTTAAGGACTACGCTCCTCAGAAGCTAAGTCTATATACATATGACTGTATAGATTGAAAATTAATGGGCGTTAGGAAACATCAGCTAATCACGGCAACGGTTTTTCATTGTTTTTAGCAAACGACCGTTGTTAAAGAGACCTTGAAATTTGGGAGGCTGTTGAAATGCTGGAGAACTGCCACTAGCTGAGTACGGTTCTTGGGTTATTAAAAACCGTTAATAATGCGGGCAACCTACGTCATCACGTTACACGCTTAAGAATAGGGAATAAAACTTTGCAGAAAAACTTTCAGAACCACTATTGTGAAGGTATCTACCTATATTCTTGAACAGGTGACTAGTTTCGACAACAGTTTTGTACCCATGTTCACATCCTAAAACATACAACACTAACTGTGAAATAAACGATAAAAATCTAATAAACTCAAAATAATTGTTTGTGAATGACGTTATAAAATGTGCAGAAGTTTGTTTGAGAAGGTCATTGAAAAATAGGTATACCTATTGTTGAAATAATTTATAATTAGAAAGACAACTACTGCTTTATTTGGGACCGAAAATTATAAAAGGCGTCTACCTATAAGAATTTTGGTTGAATCATGGCCAGAAAGCTTGTCGGCTGGTTCATTTACCAAAATCTGGTTTTTGTCGTCCTTTTCTAATAGTTTTTATTGCTGTGAATGAATAGTAAATAATAATAAATAAAGAAATAAATGAACTTGATCAAGCCACTGGATCACATAGGTGAAAGAAATTGATATCGTCACAAATAAACTGATCGAAAAAAAGTTAGGGATATTACTGTTACGAGCGGCGATCTCGTGCAATTAGGTCGCGGTGTGAATACAAGTTTAGTGCGGAACTCTGGACATTTCCAGAAGTATACTCGATGGCGATTGGGAGCCTTCAACGCTCGATCAAGACACATCTGTACATTTTGGCGGAGGCGCCGGTTCTAGAGCATGGCAGAATTCTAAGGGTAATGTGCATGATTTTTCGGGAGTCGTCTGAAAACCGTATGTCGGGTCACTGTGGGAACCGTTTGTTGCTGGTTCCAACTTGTACGTGCCCAGTTAGTGAACAATCAGCTCTTGTTCATGCCAAGGTAACTACCAACAGATTGCAGCACCTAACAATAAAGTACTTAGGGACATGTTTTGCACAATAATATCTTTTTGTAGGTCCTGCACTCTCAGCGGATAAGGGAAAAAGCTCTTGCAGTGATAGATAATTATTGCTAATCCAACCAGAGACATTATTTCTGCTCCTGCCTCCACAGCGGGATTCCAAACAGATACCACGATGGCTGTGGCTATTGCTCTGATCCGATTTTGTTGACTGCCACCAGGTCCGCCGTGCTCTTCGACGGATTAAGCTCCGTCAGGCCTTGGCGCCCGTAAATCATAACCAGACTACCCTCCCGCTGTTGCTAGCCACTCTCAGGGGATCCGTCGAGGAAACCGGACGGCTTGGTGGAGCAGCAGAAGCGGAGAAGCCAGGACCTTCAGCATCACACGTTGGCCACAGGGAAGTCATTCCCAACCTATTCTACTCACTAGAGAAGCTAGAAACCAATTATATCCGGCACAGTGTTGCATTCGTAATAATTCTCAACATTGCGGTGGCCTTATGCCCAGTATTAAACTAGAACAACTGTCGTCTACTCTCTCCAGGCTAGTTTGTAAGAGGCCTTGTGCCGGTATGGTTTGCGCTTTAAAAAGGAAACCTCTTTCCGTACCATGTACCTGACCTACGGACGTCTTTTGAAAATTGTGTCCAAACTCATTATTTTCCGTGTGTAACATACACGACTTGTACCATGCACTCGTTTCGTTCACTTGAGTGTGAATACGGTTATTGCACGGAGTGGACTCACTTCATCCGTATGGATCAAAGCGTTTGAGTTGGGTCCCGCAATACTGCCTGCGGGTTTTGTCTGCGGGCCTCCGTTTTAGTATGATGTCGTTTGTTGTCAATGATTTGTGTATATTCTAATCTGGTTTTGTGCGTTCAATGCCGCCGCTCCTTTCCGTCGTGGTGGACGCTCTCGAATCGTTGTCAAGCCGTGGGAGCCCAGGAAAACTAGACTCGTGGTGCCCTGATACTTCCCCCGACAGCATTTTTTCCGGCAAGAAGCTACCGGTTGCGCCCCCCGGAATGACTTGCCCCATCGGAGGGAGTAGGAGTGATGTTGTTGGAGCGCATGGATCAGGAGTCACCACATCCAGCTCCCGGACTTGCGCTGGCGCTGCCCTAGCCCCAATCAGACGAGGGAGTACCTTTTTTTGTAGTTCTAAGTAGTTAATTAGCTAGCTCCGTTTCTTCACCGGCATTATTTGTTACAGTAGTAAGCAGCATATTGGTGCGTGAATTCATATTCCGCCTTCCAATTATTGTCAAGGAGCCTAACGCAACTTGATGAGAATATTTGAAACAACACCAAGAATAACTTTGCGCGCGCGCTCACACACGCGTTTTATTTTATGTAGTCTTGGCGTGTTCGTCGAAAATCTCATCAGCTCGCGAATTCCGGAAGACCTGCAATCTGCATATCACTCTGCCAAACTCCCGTTTGCTCCAACACTAACCGAGACCGCATTCGCATTCAATTATCTTTTGTATTATGTTTGGCAGATTTGCAGATTTAATAGAGCTGAGAGGGAGGCGATCACATCGAGGCATATATAAAACGATGGGATGGTGGAGTAAACAGGGCCATCCAGGACGTGGCCGTGTCGCCGCCAACAACCCCTCCCCCACATCCATTCTATTCATTTCCGGATTAATAAGTTCGGGAATAGACGGCGCGGAGAGCGAGGTGCTGACACATAAATAAGTTCCATCACTATACCCGGCGACGGGGATTGGGGCTCAATAAGGCCTATGGATGGCTACATCGTTATGTACCCGGGAGCTAACAAGATAACGTACTTCCCGAGGAGTTTCGTGTATCGGGGCTCGCAAACTTTATATTAATAATGCGCGCAGAGCAGCCAAATTTAGGCCATCAGCAGCGAGGCCAAGCAACAAAACCGCAGACACTTCTTTCCTGCTCATGAATTTTAAAGCTCAAGTTAGAGAGGTACAAAGTGACATGCTTTCACGCCTCGGAAAAAAAAGCTAGTGGGTGAAGGTGAAGCTTTTTTCGAGGTGACAGCAACTCGATTCCAAACATTCCACCATTAAAGGCAGAACCTGTGGCAGCAGAACTAAGTGCTTCCCACATTGCTGCTTTGACAACTTTTTTTGCATTCGATTTTTTTATTGCCACCTCGCACACTGACGCCGGTAAATCTACTCAACTCCATATCGGCAGTAAAGGTATCGGTTTATCGGTAGTATGAGATGGTGGAAGTGTCTCCAGCAGGAGCATGACATTTTCGAAACTGTTTCGATTGCGAAAGTTTTCCTATGTTTATCGTCGAATTACTTAGAAACTCCGAAGGGGGGTAAGCAAATACAATCAACGCTCGGCTCGTGCCGCTCGCGGAAGAGTAAAAACAATGTCTCACATATACCCTGTCGGCAAATATGTACCCCGGAACACGATGGGGTCCTCAATATTCACACATCGATTTTCGTCTACATTTTGTAAACTTTACATTTATCAAACACGAGAGCAATTTCTACGTGCGAGAGCCTGATGGCCTCACATGAAATCTGAAAGAAATCTCCATAATTCTGTGTCGCTTTTTCCTCGCGCACTCTCTCCCTTCCGCAATGCATACATTTCCTCTGCCACGTCTCTTTTTGAAAGCCCAGCGGCGTTATTAGGTACTTGTTTTCCTTAACTTCACCTCTTGGATTTTTTTTTATTATAAAAGCGACGATGGGGCGAGAAATATGGCTCACTTCCTAATCCCTCTCCGACATAAATAGATGTTCAATCATCAGCACGAAAGCCGGTGGCGCCCACAGCAAATTCTTGAAGTTCCGGCGAAAACGATAGATCGCGATTATGATGCAAGAGGCACAAAAACTGCCGCGGGGTCAGCTGCAGGCGTCTGGGTGCAAATGCGAGGGGATCGAACCGAACCTCGGGTGGTGATGCATGTCCGTCATAGAAATCCACCGTGTTTTAATGTGCCTGTAGTTTGTGTGATAATAAGGCAAGTCTGTTTTATTTATTGTTTCATTCATTTATTATTTCCTAAATATTCTCAGCTTTGTACATGGTTTTCTGGTTGTCATTTTGTTTAAATTTGCGGTGTTTTCACAAGACAGAGATGCTCTCATATTTTTGGAATTGTTTGTACTATGTTGATAAATATTCGCGATTTGGGTTACTTTATTATACCGTCACTGTTTTGTTTGTAATGTTACTTGGGATTCTCTGTTACACTCGAGATTTCATGTCATTATTTTGATCCGCTTGATTTATCAATTTATATCTGTGTCACTTTGTGCCTCGCATGCCTCATTATTTAAAATCGGAACAGCAAACCGCATTTCATTTTGTTGATGCTCATTGTAGATTGCGCTAGCGAGAATGGAATGGCCTTGGTGAATTTTGCGACACCAAATAACATTTTCGTAGTTTGTATATCTTTGTATATGTATGTGAAAGTCGTGCCCAAGGTATATCCTCCCTCTCGTCCACCGTGAGTGTATTTATTTATCTTTGTGGGGTTCTGGGATTCTTGCAGGAGAGGGGATCAAGGGACATGACAAGGACGGGGACTTGGTCAACTAAATGGGGTGACGGACCATTGCTTTTTCTTGAAATTTAGTACTACAAAATATTCAAAACCAAACCAACTTCAAACTCTTTGGCACTTGTTGAGTCGGGTCTACTTAACTCGTTCAAAAACTCTCAAATCACCCGCCATTGTTTCAAATCGTTCTCATTTCTCAAAAACTCTCAAACTATCTGCCATTAGTTCCAGTCTTCCTAATTGGATCAAAAACTCTCAAATTATCTGCCATGATTTCAAACCGTTTGGTATTTTGGGTATTTTTGAATACTGAATGTAGAGCAGAGGCAAGTGCCCAATCTTCATTTACTAGGCCGTGATTGTAGAGTAGGTTGCAACTTTAGCGAGACAAAGTTATCTCCCGGGCTTAGGGATTCCGTTTCAACGTCTCGTGTACCCTGGGGACGCAACAGACTTTAGTTGATAGTAGTAAACAATCTGGTTGATTGAAGTATTTTTGTATATTGTCTACTAATGTTCTTCAGTTTTGTTTGTGTGTGTTTGTGATAAAGTGACGTAAATTGAATTGCAAAGCGTAAATTATTATTGCATGGCGAAGCGATGCGAAACGAGCGAAACGAGCAAAGCGAAACTTGGCATTGCGGGTGGGGTGGGGGGAGTAATCTAATGAACTTTAACAAAAATGTTGACGATCTCTGCTCAAGTTCTTTCGTAATTTTGTTGAGGAGACACCAGACTATACAGGGGTGTTCCTTTGACGAGTTCTTCCCCTGGGTGTCTATTTTTGTTCCTTGTATTGATTTTCTCGATTTTCCTTGTTTTGTTTGTGTGTCATTTGTCATTTCGTCATTCTGGCAGTCTTGTTGTGTCAGGTGATTTTGAGAAAAGAGACAAATTCTTTTGAATTTTGCTGGCAAGTAAAATGAAATTAGTTATCTCATTTATCCGTGTGATGAAACAGTGATGTGAGTCGGGTATTTACCGGGTAGGTAGGTAAATATAAATCGGGTATTTACCCGGTATTTTCCCGAGCGATATTTACCCACCCTACCCAGTTTGACAGAAGAGTTGACACTGTTGGCAGCTCGGTTGACAGTGTTGACGGTTAAAGGTTGAATGATTTCTTTTTCCAAATTCTAAGGCTTCATAAACATAACCTCCAAAGCACTTATTATTATTTTGCTGCTGTGAGCAAAGAATCATAATTGTTTGTTGTTGTTTCTCCAATTGTTAATAACAATTGATGAAAATAGATATCCTATTAGAGACCCGATTTTGGGTAAATACCGGGTATTTACCCTGGGTATTTACCCTTAAATATAAAAACCCGGGTATTTTACATCACTGCTTGCGTCTAACTAAAGTGTGGTCTGGTCAGTTTAAACTGATTGAAGAACGTAGCAGTCTGATAATATAGAGGCTGCAACGGAAGCCTTTTGACTCTACATTCAACGCGTTCTACACTTATAACGTAATAAAAATGTTACGGAAAGCCCATCAAAGCCGCAGCAAACGGTCACTCGGCCAACATTTTTGGATCTCCGCATACACTTCAACGCAAAATTCTAATGTTATACAGATGCTCTATGCCTAAATGGGGTGTAAAAGAAACGATATCCGATTGTGCACTCCATTAAAAGCAACCTCGGTTGCTGGCTCTTCTCATGTCCGAGAAATCGCATCGCTGCTGGGCGGCCAAATGATATTAGTTTAGTCGACCGAAAGGGACAACGGTGCGGTGGTGGTGCCCCGAATTACTAATGGAATGAAACAAATTAAATGTTGTTTAGCCCCGTGGCTCGTTTCGTGCACGAGAAAACAGCTCGCAGCCACAAATCGGAACCAATAGAAAATGCCAATATCAAGATGTTTTAGATGTAAGTATGCATATAAATATGTAATCTGCATAGGTAGCTACCTATGTATAGTGTCGTAGATCCGGAGGGCACGTGCAGTCAGAGAACTTGCTGGTGCCGGCGCTAGCTACACCGAAGAGGAACATATTGTGTGCATACTAAACGGAACGGAGTTCCTGTGCTCTATTCAAATAGCAAAAGCTTGTATCTGGGCACACCGACAGGACTTTCTTTCGACGGCTCTATTACGCTAGCAGTTTGTAGTTGTATGTGTGAGTATACATTTATGTCTTTCTCTTCCAGACGGCTGTACCGGATCTTCACAATACTTGTTGAACATTAGGCAAAGAGAGGGGTGATATCTGCTTTCCAAGATAAGAGATCGAAGCGGTGAAACTTGAATCTTGCAGATGCGAACGCACAAACGCATAACTTTTGGAAAATGCAGCATTTCCCAGCACACAATATCGTGGAGATACAAGTTCTCATGCTGATGCCGTATATTGAAAATTAGTATTAGAAAAAATTTCAGTGCAATCGAAATGAATAACGGCTGAGCCAAGCCGCATGGAGGAGCAGCGTGGACTTCTGACGACGCTTCGGGATAAGCATTTCGAGGTTCTGTAACAAGTGGGCCTTGATGATGGCTCGCTTGAGTCGCTTGTACGGGTGAAAAATATTAAAACATGCCCATTAAATTTCACCGCAAGTCATTAGTTGTAACACCAGGGGGTGGGGGTTGTCGAAGTATATTGTACTACCAAGTATTGAATTAGTTACCAATTGTAACAATGGGTCGGTTGATGTTCAAAATAAACTAAACAATTTCAACACAATAAAATAGGTATAAATGATAATAAGTATTGCAAGTTCCGGTACTTTATGTACTGCTTGGGGGAACTATAGGGACCGTGTATGATGCCATGTGGCGCCGTGTAGTGAGCGAGGTTGACAACAACTACCCGCCATTTGACAGCGACAGCTGACGCTTGATAGCACGCGCCACGCGGCAAGCCAACAACATCTAACCTTATGGCGAAATACCCCCGCTAAACCTCTGCCCACTTCACCCAAGGCTTCCCCTTTCGAGCAATTTGCGTTTCAAAGTCTTCAGACCGACAGGCAAATCTGATTCTTCAGAAAAAATACACAAAATTCACTTCATCCTTCAGTTTTGAGAGATCATTCATCAAAGAGCGACAGCTCGTCGACCTAACACCACCGCCACACCACAACCACTACCACCACATCCAACCGCTCGCCGACGAAATTCGATCTCTGGATCACTCGTAATTTTTGTTGCCTATTATCATCCCCCGCTATTCCGAAAGCAGTCACAACGCCACTTCGGTCGACAATGCCTTTCTCAGGTCCGTCACCTTGCCACATCGGCGGCCTCAAGTCTAGGACGATCACTGCGAAGCCGGTCTCATCCTCCATGACTTCCCCTCCGACAAGCCTAGATGCGCGAGGGTTGATCTTGCCTCTTTTTTCTTGCACATCGTCTGGTTCCCTTGACGTTTTGTTCACTGCGAGGTCCTCTGGTTTTGTCACAGTGATTCCAACGCAATTTTAGGTCGATAAGGATAGCTGTTGGCGTTGGCTAGCGGCTGGAGCCATCAGGAAGTTCCGTGGGCCGTTGAAGAAACTGAACATTTATCAGTAGTTGTCACAATGACAAATCTTGAAGTTATTAGGATCTTTGAAAACGTCAGGGTAAGCTATCATGGCGGCCAAAGAGCACGCTATGTTGGTGCTGTTTTTTAAGCCAAAAATGCGGGTGATTGGGGTGATTGGCGAGCTTGGCGAGTATTAATTTTGAAGTTCGTGGCCGTCAAGCAAACAGCTGTGATGCTGCAAACTGGCGAGAACTTTCCTAGTTTGCCACCCCGATCGCTGCCAATCACAAATTGCTTGGCTTCGCCTCTGTGCACGGTCCCTATAGCAGGTCGATGACCCTGTATGGTCGTTCAGAATAGGGGGTGCTTAATCCTAAGGGTAGTAAGGTGAACTGCCACCACTGACTCAGTTATTTCATATGGAGAGGCAGATCCATAGGGGAAGGGGAACAGACCATTTGGGTGTACATCTTAGAGTTTTAATCTTGGTTGGGGTGGCAGGCATTTTGGCTTATGCATTTCTGGCTTCAACTCTTCGAGGTAGGCGTTTAGATGAGTCCGACAGACGAGGCATTTGAATCGAGTAGATACCTCTAGCAACGAGTGTACGACTTGTCTAGCTTTTCCACGAAGCGATTTCTGCAAACGGTGCAGGTTGTCCAGGTTGGAATATTGGCCTCTTGCAAACTCCCCGTAGAAAACAGGCCAGTCTTGAATGTCGCCACTAAAAACGGGCAAATCTCGCAGTGGGCTTGCGGTAACAGCAGAAAATTGAAGCGGTTTCAAATCTGGCGTAGCTGTCATCTTGACATGTTTCAAATCTGGCAGTTTCGAAGGTTTTTCGATATTTTTGTTTCCGTGCCAGATTTCCTGTCCATAGATAAGCTTCCTGTCTTGAAGACAACCAATATTGGATTATTTCTGTAGACTTCACCATTTCAAGCGATTGCAATATGCTGCCTTCTCACTGGGAAGCGTTCGATTCACTCTCCAGTTTTACTTGCAGTTCTGTCCGTCTCTTTGATAAACGTATTTTTCTTTCCGCTTATCTCTGAATTTCGTCTCTTCTTATCCCTGCTTCCTCCTTTCTTAACATTGCTTCTGCTTCCTCCCTTCTTAACGCTGCTTCCTCCCTTCTTAACGCTGCTTCCTCCCTTCTTAGCGCTGCTTCCTGGTCTTCTTTTTCCTTTTCGATCGCATCCAATTCATTCAAGGCATCCAGCTCCGCTTGAATTCGTAGGCGACGTGTGGAACTTGCGACGGAACTAAGATGTGACCTGTTTGACTTCGACTTTTGACTCTGACTTGTCCGTAGTCGGATATCCTCTTCTTCAACGTTTTCGGTCATCGGTCGTTGACGCGGCCTCGGACCATAGTCTGACGGACTATATCTGTGTGAAGTAATTTCATTTGACTTTTGACTTTGACTTGTTCGTAGTTGGAGATCCTCTTCTTCAGCGTTTTCAGTCGTCGGTCGTCGGTCGTTGACGCGGCCTCGGACCATAGTCTGACGGACTATATCTGTGTCGAGGAATCCCCTTCGACTTTCGCTGATTCATAGACATTTTCGAAAGACCACTTATGTTCTGGTCTCAAAACATATTCGACATTATAATTGTTTTATCACTCAAAAGTATGTGACAACTTCATTAATTCAACTATTCAACAACAATTCCAACAATCAGCTACTGCTCCTGCCTTCTGCCTTAACAAATATTATAATATTTGGCTTTTGATATTTCACAAACATTTTGAAAATGTTTATGTGCTGTCTGGGTTATATCGTCTTGCAATTCTTGGCCACTTGGCCACTTCAGCCGACTCAAGCGTCCAAATTGAAGACAAAGTAAAACCAGAAAAACCAAGTCAAAATACCGTCTTGAGCTGAGGACCGATAGAAAATCACTAAGCCAAAAGAAACCTAAAAAAAATTAGTTCCAACTAAGACTGCTGAAGCCTTTAATGGAAAAATTCGCACCACCTCAATGTAGTTCGGCTTTTTGATAAGTATGAGAATATCTCCCGATTTGTTTCTTATCGGTGTTCCAATGTTCGTAGGAATGGCCCAAAAGAACGAAAATTGACCCCACTGAACAACAACCTTTTTGTTACCTGCATCAACTACTGTGTTTATTAGCAGGATATTTTCCATATGAGTTTTTCTGTAACTATAACAAAGACGATTCTATGTTTGGAACATATTCCATATACCGTTTGGAATAAACAGTGGGGGATTTTCAGGATTTTAGGAATTACATACCTACCTACCTATGCCATGACAAAATTACTACTAACTACTGTAGTAGTAACTACGAAATACAATCTGAGGAGGTTATCTTCTAGTCTAGGCGCGAAGCCGTCAATACGGATGTCATCGCAGCATTGTACTGGGTGCTACAGGAATTGGGTATAATCCAATTTGAAGAAATGGACTATGTAGTTATTTATTTTATACATTAACATCCCCTAATAAGCCTGTGATAGCCTATTTCACCATGAATATCACAATAAGGCGGTAATTCTTTTTTGAAAAAAGCAGGAGGGGACCGGTTCGTTTGAAGAGACGACCTAGTGACGTCATTGAACTGGCAACCCCGCGAGCAGGGATCACGCCCGCGAGTTCAGTTCCGATAGCAACGAAGATCTGTTTCAAACATTCAAACCAGTTGTCAGACTGTCAGCTCTGACTGCAAATCCGTACTTACTGTTATTATTTTGTTCTTTCTTGTACACGGTCTGCTTCTGCTTGCCTTCATAACAATAATGCCAAGTAAGGCCCTGGGTAAGACAAGACATGTTTTTTTGCTAGTTGCTCCAATACCAAAGAATATGCACCCAATCAGTAGTGAGTGTCGACTGTATGGAAAGCTGTGTACATTCAGTGAATACCTACCCCAGCTGAATGGTCGGTATCCAGAACCCTTCTACAAACGAAGACAGTGGAAGGGATATTAGTTCTGATGCTTACGACTTAACAGAAAATAACTGAACTAACTTTATCTTCCGGTGTCACCTTCCCTTTTATTTTGCAAATTGGATATTTTCTTTTCAGTTGAACATATCCGACAGCATTGTCCAGATTGCTTTTTTACCTGGTTTGTAATGCACACAGTAAGTACCCACCTACTCCTAATAGTTCTGTCAAGTCTGGAGTCTGGCCGATAAAATTTGGGTAACTGCGAGGGTGACTGTCTTATACGCCAGCATCAACCGCACTTTTCACAGTAACGAAAACGATACTCACCAGTCACCACACACCATCTACGTTCCGTTTTCTAGCATTTTTGTTGAGGGCGATTGTTCTCTTCCGATAGATTAAAAGTTGTCCATTTATTCTGGACGAGCTATAGGAGCTTCACCTCTTCGCTTTCACGTTTGAAAAATTTGTATTTGTGCAGTAGAACGTATATCTGCCATGGTCGTCAACTTGAGTTCCCTTCCTCAAAGTCTCTGTCCTCTGTCCATAACAGATAATAACGGCTGGGTCACTTATTTCATCCACCTCAATCAGATCAAACTCCAGTTTGAACTCCAGTTTGACGTCCAACTTGAAGTCTGTTACGAAATTGTTTCAAACAGAAATAAACAAGTATTAGTTACCATCGCACCCAAAACCACGATGTTGCCAATCAGGGTATAATCTGGCTCGACCTAGTGACGTCACTGGCTCAGAAAGAAATTCTTTGCGAATTTTTTCCCGCCCTATTATGAAGATAAAAGTGGAACAAACTACCATATGCTTATTAGGGAGTGTTCAACTCCTTATTACCAATCAAAGAAAAAAATTGGATTATACCCCATTGGTAATTGACATAAGAACCTCTGAAATGAATAAAGGCTATCGATGTCATTTACAGGCAACTAGAAATCTGTTGGAATCGCGATGGATCATAGTTTAGAAACTTGAGACTATTGGTTTTTAGCGCATTTTCCATCTTGATGAAAATCGCTATTGCAACCGCTTTGTCCGTCCGTCCGTCCGTCCATCCGTCCGTTCGTCCGTCCGTCCGTCCGTTCCTCGAACTCCTCCCAAACTAGACGACCTAGCTTTCTAATTTTTTCGCTGTTACATAGCTGCCACTCCCAAAGGAAGACATAGCGATTAAATTGTTCCGCTATATAGATAGTTGACTAAAATGGGAAGAGATAGGCCACTTTTGATTAGTCGCCGCCTCCAGCTCCCGCCCCCAAACAAAAAAAATGCAACTTTTACAATTTTCATTGATTGTCATATTTCCTTAAACATTTAGAAACTCTCAACTCAAACTGTGCAACAGTTACTTTGCAGAATGCTGCCACCCCCACACGCTGCCCTCAAAGTAAGAGATAAATGGAAAACATGAACCCGAAGACATAGCGATCTAATTCTTTCGCTATATGGATAGCCGACTGAAAATGGGAAAGAATAGACTACTGCTGATTAGTCGCCGCTCCCAGCTCCCGCCCTCAAACAAAAAAATTAATTGATGAGTGAAAGAACTTTCATTCAAATCTATTTCATTGGCAAGTACCCTATTCTGATAACACAATATCACAATGAGTTTCGAGTGAAGAAAGTGGGCAAGGAATGGTGTTTCTCCTTCAACCAAATATCTGTACGTTCACAATATGACTCTTTGAGAAAATGCGCTACTGAGACTCACGCACGTGAAGGCATACTCACTTGTTTGATTATACTCTTCGATAAACCCTAACATGAAGTGAAGAGTGAGCTGAGTGTCGCACCCTCGCACCTCATCAAATAAGTCAATGAGATAGAAGATAAAAAAAAGACTGCCATGGTTCTTCATGACTAGAGAAAAATAGTAGGTATCGTAATTTATACCGGGTGTTTATAAACGTTTGTGATCGCATCGCCTTTGGAATCCGCTTTCGATCACTACAATTACGCCTGTTACTGCGTTTTTCGGCCCGACCCATGCCTGCCGCGATCACAGTTTCTTATAAACACCCCGTATGAAGTGATGAAGCGCCAAAGTTGGCTCAGAATCGCAAAAGAAAAATAACTTATGCCCCTTCAAGAACAAGGGATTCACTTGCTATTGATGTAGGTACTTTCATCAATGGGATGTTTTTTCACTCGTCGATTCAGGAAAGCTTGGAAAGTTAATTTTGTCATGAAATAATTTAATTGTTCTGATTGCTCATATCATTCTACAATTACACTTTGGCATCATGTGGCTTCTTCGCGTAACATTTCATAGCGAGTCTCGACACCGCCTGGAACATTCCGTGCGTGATGTCGGCACCCCGCTGCGGATTGATCGGAATCAGTTCAAATTGACCAATCACATTTGGCCTGGTGCCGAGACGTATCACGGAATGTTAAGATGCTTCCCGGGGTATCACCGCACAGTAGTAGATGCCCCAGTACCTACCAATAACGGATGCGTGAAAAAGTCCATCTGGCCCGATGCGGATTTGAATCCGGGACCTCCACTTTTGAAAGCGAAGCCAAACTCACCGCGCTACCGACCGAGTTGCAAGAACCATCGATTCACACAAACTGATTCCTGTTGCACAGACCGGTGACAACCACTGTCACCACTATACCAGCGCAAAACGACCTGTGACAGTATATGCAACGTCATTGACACTAAAATTGGCAGATGTATTTTTCTAATTTGCTGTTCTCACGCATGCGCATCTGACCAAACGAAATAGCCTATCCGAACACACGATCTTCCAACTGCTTTCAAAGATGGAGATGGAGAGATGGCCCGCTTCACCGGCCGGGTTATCTGACACTTTTTTTTTATTCGTTTATTTAACGTCGGCCTATTTCCGCAACGAGGCCTCACACCGACGCCGGTGAATGTTTTCCTCCACTATACCGGAAATTTTGCCGAACCCCTGTGTGTTCCAACACAGAGTAGGGATTTTTAACGACCACCAACATCGCATGGGGTCGGCACCATCGTTCGTATTTTACGTGCTATGCGACACACGGCGCGTCTTGCATTTAGCAAGCATTCCACCTAAACCAAGGAGCTTGTTTTCGAGGCCGAAAATCCGTCCCCGGCGGAGATCGAACCCGCGACCTCTGGAGTGGTAGTCGAACGCGCTAACTAACCACACCACAAGCTCCTCATCTGACACTTCTGTTGCGATTCTTTCATGGGAATAACGAATCGCTACGTCAACACCATCGAAAATCCCTGCCATTGAATAAGAATGAACAACACCATTACTGAACTTGCCTGGGTCACATACCCTGCGTACAACAAGCACTGACTGAGATCTGGGTCAGTTGAACTTGTGGATGGCAAACAAAACTTCCAGCTTCAAATATCACTCGGCAGGTCCGCAAGCGACCAAAGTAACTCGCTACAAAATGGGAACAGCAACTTTGTACAATCCGACCCTGCCTTTTCGTGCCTTACCTCTTTGAGTGAGTCTGCATGCCGTATGGACCCGGTGAAATTACACACCATCATCATCCCCGCGGAGCAGGTACGAGAGGCGCCTCCCGCTCACCGGAGAGTGCAATATGAACCGTCTCCCAGCGGCGCACCGCCCGCCGCCCCTGTCGTCGCAAAGGTTGCGTGGGGGGCACTATGGCATAGCGATCACCCTTCATCGCTAACGTCGTCGTCGTCGTCGTCGTCTCACCTGTCGGCCGCACGCACCTTCGACGCATCGTTTAGTAAACCAAACACGACGGCAAAGTGGGCAAAATACCCCGCGCGATATAAGTCAACATTCCGATCCAGTTATTTCATATATTGCGTGGATATGAGCCCATATAAAATTCAATTTCTGTTATGTCAATATTTCGCAACGAACGACGCGGAGCGCCTCCGCTCGCTCCTCTCTCGCTCTCCACACGTCCTCATCCTTATTCTTTGTTTTTTGCTCGACAGGCAGCTTTCAGTCGGGGCGACGCGCGTGTATCATATCCCGGGATCTTATGTTGGTCCGCAACATAATCTGGTTCTTCTTTGTGCATGTGCGCGCGTATGTGTGTGTAGACGTATAGCCAGGCTGGCAGAATAGCGCCCTTCGAAAATATTTTCTGTTACGAAATTTCAGTTTCTAATCGAAACTGCTTTGATAGGAGATAGTTGAGTAGCCATTTATCACCTGCAGTTACAGTAGGTACGATTGATGATCATTGGCAAGCAATAAACCATTAAAACCGCCTAGGTGCATCAAATTCAAGACAGATGAATGACTTCTGAAAATGTCGGCGAGACACTTAGAAAGACACGAGGTCCCGCGATCACAGAATGAGAAATTTCCGAAGAACTTTTATCTGTCTATACAAATTGTCTCTTTGTCTCTCGTGGTAAAACGCCCGACGCCAGCTCCCCTCTTATAAGAGAATCGCAATTTCAAGTTTGCCCGTGATCCCGGCGGTAGCTCGGTGGGCTCCGTCCCTGGCTTCAAACCCAGAGGTCCGGAGTTCAAATCCCGCCGGGAGAAGTGGCTTTTCTCTATGCGCTCTCTAGTACTTTGGCGTGTACCAACCGAGCGGTCACGTCAAGGGAAAAAGGGTGGATCAGAGGAACTCACTAAAGGACGCTAATAAGCTGGTACGTACTTGATGCATCTCTAGAAAAAGTTTGCCTGTGATCACATTGACACTCACCGTGAACTCTGAAAGACTCTGAAATCTTCCTCATGCGATATCGTCGAGGTGACAGTTGAACCATGTTGCGTGTCAGAGCTGAAGGCCCCAGTGTATTGGGTCGATTTTTGAAACCGGCAACAAACCTGTCTTGGAAATAATAGCACGAGGGGAGAGATACAAATCACAACAGTATACCGATCAACTGTGGTACCTATATCAAAAATATAAAAATATAAGTATGAGAAACATGTGACTTCCCTAGGATCGTGCAGAGTCCTTGAAGAGGGTCCATGGCCTCGAGACGACGTTGTTACCGGTATTTTACCTCCTTGATGGTGGTGCTCGTGGCTGTCACGTTGTCCTTGCTGTCACAGTGACAGGACGCGTGTTTTTAACCAAGAAAAGACAAATGGTGATGAACAAAAACACGGCTAGCGTACGGGAACAGGAAGCTAATAATTTAAGTACGACAGGCGGTGAAAAAGTTGAATTTGTGTATTTGGCACGATGCCGATGGTTGACACGGTGAGTTGTGCAACCGGAAAGAAAATACAGGGTGTTGGATAACTCTTATTCCAGGGACGTGCCAGGTGGTCGGTGGATTCAAGTGAAGCGGCGTCCCGAAGTCCGAGTCCTACTGCCAATCCACCAGTCTACTACATCAATAAGTACCTAAAGGACCGTTTATCAGCGTACGACGTGTCGCAGTACTGTTATGTCCATATACATTTAAACTACGCGCCTTATGCGCGGCGCATTGGAGATAAGACATATGTCAATGTGTGTGCTTCCGGGCCGTCTGTGTAATTTGTTATAATGTGCAAGTACGCCGCCGAGTAAACTACTAGAGACATGTACCTGTCTTTAACTTGACCTTCCACACGTTACAAGCACTTCGATACCCATGGGGGCTACCTCGTGCAGTGGGCACACCCCCCTACATACATAAGAGTGGCGACGAGAAGCGGATTGTGGAGGTTAGGTCGAAAAACGTGAAGAAATACAGCACCACCACGTGTACAAAATGACGTCGCCGGCAGAAAATCCGTCCCCATCCACCAGCATAAGTTTCCAGGCGCCTTTCAATATCGAACCTTTCGTCGAGGGCGGCGATTGGGATCGCTGGATTCGGCGATTTGAGGGCGCATTCCGAATTTTCAACGTCTCCGAGGACAACAAGGTATCGTACCTATTACATTGGATTGGAGCCACGGCCTTCGGTGTTGTCTGCGACAGAAGCACGCCGGATGATCCCTACACCAAAACTTACGAAGAATTGAAGGACATCCTGAGAGAATTCTACGCCCCTGCGCCGCTAGAAATTGCAGAAAATTACAGATTTCATCAACGGAAGCAGGAGTCTGGTGAGTCGTTACAGGACTTCATAGTGGCTTTGCAGAGGCTGTCAGTTAATTGCAAATTCGGCAATTATTTGACGACCGCCCTGCGAAATCAGTTCATCTTCGGGCTAAGGAATAGCCGAATACGCTGCAGACTCCTGGAGATGAGCAACGTGGACTTCGAAAAGGCTACAAAAACTGCCATCAGCCTGGAATTGTCTGAAAGAGATGCCCAGCAACTTAGTGGAGGCGAGCAATCTCATGCTACACCCAGTATAAATTTCACACATTACAAACAACGGGCCAGGCCGATGAAGAAACAGAACGCAGTAACAAGCAGACCAAAGCACCAAGCATCAACGAGTTCAAAATTGTCTCGTTTCAAAGTCGTTTCATGTTTCAGGTGTGGAGGGAGTCACCTTGCTTCAGCATGCACCCTGTCGGGGGATGTTCGATGTGACCACTGCGGCGGCCTGGGACACTTGCGGAGAGTTTGCTTTAAAAAGAAAAACGAAAATCGTGGCGGGGCCCACCAGGTGGAGGACATAATCGGCAGTGTCCACCAGGTAGAGCACAGAGAATTCCGCGATAAATATTCGATCGTTCTCCAAGTAAGTGGGCGTGGGGTCAGGTTCGAATTGGATAGTGGGAGCGCGGTGACGGTGATATCAAAACGGCTTTTTACAAATCTTTTTCCGTGCTCTGAAATCAAACCTTCGGAAATTTCTTTGACCTCTTTTTGTAGTACAGAGATAAGAATTCATGGATACGCTTCAGTGGATGTTATTTACAAGGGCTCAAGTTACAGATTAAATATGTACATTACAAATACGAATAAAATGCCATTATTGGGACGCGAATGGATAAGACAGTTACAATTGTTTAGTTCGTGTTCCCTTTGCTGAGTTGCATTTGCTGAATACAAATACAGATAAGGTTGAGGCACTATTGTCAAAATACAAAAGCATTACAGAGCCGGGCTTGAGTAAAATAAAAGGCATACAAGCAAGGATAAGGTTAAAGGAAGGTGCAATTCCGGTACATTTCAAGTCGAGATCGGTTCCATTTAGGCTTCAACCCCTGGTTGAGGAAGAAATACAGAGTCTTGTAGATCAGGGGGTGTTGATAAAAGTACATACAGCTGAGTGGGCTACGCCTGTGGTGCCTATTTTGAAACCGAATAATAAAGTACGACTGTGTGGCGATTTTAAAGTTACGATTAATAGACAGCTGATAATAGATGATCACCCTTTGCCCACGGTAGATGAATTATTCGCTACAATGGCGGGGGGTGTGAAGTTCTCAAAGATAGATTTACGACAGGCATATTTACAGATGGAAGTACGTCCAGAGGATAGACATTTGTTAACCTTGAATACGCACAAGGGACTTTTCGAAAGTACGCGTTTGATGTACGGTATCGCGTCGGCACCGGCCATTTTCCAAAGAGAAATCGAAAACATCCTAAAAGACATTCCGGGTACGGTAGTGTTTTTGGACGACATACGTATTACAGCAGCAGATAGTGTTACACACTTAGTACGTTTGGAACAGGTGTAGTACGTTTGGAACAGGTGTTTAGGCGGTTGCAGGAATTTAACATTAGAATAAATGTTGAAAAATGTGAATTTTTTAAAGATCAAATTCATTATTGCGGACATGTACTGGATTCAAAGGGTTTGCATAAGGCACGCGAAAAAACTGATGCTATTGATGGAATGCCGCGTCCGACTAATCAATCGGAATTGAGAGCGTACATTGGAATGATCAATTATTACGGGAGATTTATAAAGAATCTCAGTACAATTCTATATCCATTGAATAGATTGCTCTGTAAAAATGTGCCGTTTGCGTGGACAGAGCAGTGCGAGGATTCATTTCAATTAGCGAAAAAGGAATTCAAAAGCGATACGATTTTAGCTTATTACGATCCGAGACTTCCCTTGGTTGTAGCCTCGGATTCGAGTTCATATGGAGTCGGTGCGGTCCTTTCTCAGATACATCCGGATGGTAGAGAACGCGTAATTCAGTTTACATCGCAAACATTGTCAGAAACCCAGAGAAAGTACTCACAGATAGACCGCGAAGCTTACAGCAAAATTTTTGCAATAAAGAAATTTCACCAGTATTTGTACGGTAATCGATTTACGCTGATTACAGATAGCCAGCCGCTGGTACAAATTTTTTCTCCTACAAAACCACTGCCTACGTACTCAGCCATGCGAATGCAGCATTACGCTTCATTTCTGCAAAGTTTTACATACGACATCAAATACAAAAATACGAAATTGCATTGCAACGCGGACGGGTTGTCACGACTACCGATACCGAGTCTGGAAGGGGCTAAAGAGTGTGATGTTGTGGATGTATTTCAGGTGCAGACCATAGAAACATTACCGCTGCACGTGCGCGAAATTGCAAGGGAAACCGTGAAAGACCCTCAATTGTTGATAATATTGAGAAAACTGCAGCGGGGAGAAGAGCTAAACAGTCGAGAAAGTTTCAATGTAAATCAGCAGGAGTATAGCATCCAGCAGGACGTTTTATTGCGCGGACACAAGGTAGTCATTCCGGCTACGTTACGAGAAAGAGTTTTACGGGAGTTACACACAGCACATTTTGGAATTGTCAAAACGAAAGCCTTAGCTAGAGGATTTTGTTGGTGGCCCGGGATCGATTCCCAGATAGAGAAAATGGTGCAGGGCTGTGAACTGTGTGGTTCAGTGCGTAACAATCCACCTAAGGTCGAAACGCACATTTGGGAACCTACAAGCTTCCCTTTTGAGCGGGTTCATATGGATTTTGCAGGACCGTTTTTACAGAAATTTTTCTTGATTTTAGTGGATGCCTATTCAAAGTTTCCGGTGGTGAAAATTGTAGATAATATCACCTCGCGGACCACAATAAAGCACTGTAGGGAAATATTTGCAATGCTAGGATTGCCAAGGGTTTTGGTTACAGATAATGGCTCACAACTTTGTTCTAAGGAGTTTCAGGATTTTTTGAGAGCTAACGGCGTAATCCATAAACGAACTGCACCATTCAATCCATCTACAAATGGAGAGGCCAAAAGATTTGTACAAACACTAAAGAAAGCACTTACTAGTATGAAAAGTACCACTCAGACGCTAGAAGTAAATTTGCAAAGGTTGTTGATTACGTATAGAATAACACCACATGCGATCACAAACATAAGTCCATCAGAGCTTATTTTCGGCCGTAAAATTAGATCGAGACTAGATTTAATTCGACCGATAAAATCAGTTAGATGTGAGGACAGCAAGGAATCCGGGAACGTTCGGTTTTTGACAGTGGGAGACCGGGTGCAGTGTAGAGATTATCTAGGCAAGGGAAAGTGGAAGTTCGGCCGGATTATCGAAAGATTGGGTAGATTACATTATTTAGTTGGGTTGGACGATGGTAGACGATGGAGGAGACACGTGAACCAGATATTACATGTTCGATACGAGAGCAGAAATGTGTTAGATCAAATCCCATACTATCCAATCGAAACTGACCCTTTTAAAGCTCTTATTGTGAGTACGCCTGAGGGGTCTCAGCCACGATGTCGAAACACCCGTGAGACGATATCGCTGGGTGTCCCGGAGCCGCCGGGTGTCGCCGTCGGTCACCCCACCGGCATCAGCGCTGACTATGGGTCGACTCCTGAAGCACCTGTACAAGAGACGATTTCTGCACAACTACCATCTGGTGTGCAGCCTGTATTGTCTGAACCGTTGGAGCACGACGAAACACCGCTGGAAGTTCACAGTCGTCCTGTGCGACAAAGCCGTGGAGTGTTACCTTCGTATTTACAAGATTATTGTAAATAATCCAATCCATGTCTATCATACATTGTTTATTGTTGTGAACACTAAATTTCATGTTATGTTGTACTGTACTAGTTATAATGATGTTATTGTTGTATACACTCAATTTTGCATTATGTGATAATGATTATTTAGTTGTGTACACTCTTGTCTTCTTTACGGAGGGGAGTGTTATGTCCATATACATTTAAACTACGCGCCTTATGCGCGGCGCATTGGAGATAAGACATATGTCAATGTGTGTGCTTCCGGGCCGTCTGTGTAATTTGTTATGATGTGCAAGTACGCCGCCGAGTAAACTACTAGAGACATGTACCTGTCTTTAACTTAACCTTCCACACGTTACAAGCACTTCGATACCCATGGGGGCTACCTCGTGCAGTGGGCACACCCCCCTACATACATAAGAAGTACCCTAACGTGTGAGCTCAGCTATCAGTTACGACATAAAACGCGAAACTTCAAACACCGGGGGTACAAGACTTACTGCAGCAGAGTAGAGAAAAATAGCAAGAGAGGCTTACGGACGCTTGAGACGATGACAACCTCCTCCCACGTGGCTGGTCCGGATCACCGCTGTTGGACGCGAGGTTCGGGTCGAGGCCCTTCTTCGCAGATGGATGGGGCAGGTTCGACTTCCCACTTCGACTTCGACTTGTTGATTTAGCCTGGCCGGAGAGGATGTTGTGGGGCGATTGATGGTGCCGCGGGGGTTCTGCGCCAGCCCGGCTGTCGATGTTACCTCGTGGAATGAGGTACAGAATCCCAGGAACCAACAATTGGCCACTAAATCGATCGGCAAAAGATGGTGGGTGTCGACCGTAACCTCAATCCAGAGGTTAGCAACAGGTGACAGTATGATGTTACGTGGATCGTAGTTCTTGAGTCGAAGGTATATACTAAAAACCTAAAAGATCACCTTTCAGTAACTGTAACTAAGAGGAAGGCACCGCAGTGCGACATACCCTAGATGGTGAGGGTTTTTCCACGCAGCGAGTGGGCTTGCTTGCGGTTTTTCTCCGGGGTTCGCCGTTGGGACCGAGTCTGCTCTAAGACTTGGCGGTCGCTGCTGAGGGAGACAGAATCGAGCTGCCGATATTTATCTGCCAACCTCCTACGAGAAATCAACCCCTTCCGAAATTGCCACTGCACTGGTGTAAGAAAGTTAGAGAATGAAGATGGCTCTCTCTTATCAGAACCAAGATTTTTATTCAACAAAAACTGTCCCCTCCAAGAGATCGAAGGAGGGAGTCTGTCACGCGATGACGGATGTCATTGCCAGGTTTGTTTACCTTTTCAACGGATTTTGATCCTAGCTTCCGGAGAGAATTTTTGTGCGTAACAACGTCTTCACAGCTAATTGATGAGGCTCGTAGGACTTCCGGCTGCCGGCCTGGGGGCGACTTTTCACAAAGCAATGCGGCCGGATTGCGTCGCTGGGGATGAATGCCTCTTGTCGCATGTTCAGGGTTTTGCGGGCACCACTGTATCTAGATCGCCCCGTGGGGGCTGGTAGGTCGCTGCGGCATTGCATTACACTGCATTTGGAAACCTGCTCCCAGATCGCTTCCACTCCAAACAATTTTTGATTCATTCTTGATGCGGCCGTTCTGAAAGAGCTAATGGTACTGAAACCTCCCGGCTTTCCATACCTCATCAAGAATTAATTTAAAACATCGTCAGCTTTGGTAATACACCGGAAAACGGAAGTGAAAAAAGTGAGGAAAAAATAGGCAGATGTCTGTTACAAGAACACGAGAGATATTGGTATTTTCTCGCTCCAGATACTAGAAAAAAGGAGATTCAAGTCTATTTCGATGTTGAACACTTCCAGAGTACAGCTGTCGTACCTCCAGAACGCTCGCAAGTTCAGTTATTTGATCTGTTTTATAATTTTATTTATATCTATCCATGTCATGCAGACGTCAATGATTTTAGAATTCATAACTGAAATGGGGTGATCATATTGGGGGAAGCAAGGGGATGCATGTAGAGTGTGGGTCACTGTTGTTGATGCTTTGAGAGAGACGAAAGAGTTCAACAATTTCACCACAAGATCTCCAGATGACCAACGGGCGATTTACCATGAGAGCCAAGTTCTAGCGAGACAACAAAGCAATGACCTGTGGAACAGGTGACGTGGTTTTGAGAACTACGAGGTATGTTATCATACTTGATGGACATGGTCAGGTCATTCTTTCCCATGAATATTGATTATGTGTATTTCTGTGATTATTGATTGATTGTGTTATAGCTGATATTTTATTGCCATGTTTTATTTTGATACAGAAAGACATCCAGAGATGCAACTGTTCTCTCTTCTTCTTTCGACAGCAAGGCCAAGGGCACTTGTGCATGTCCAAATCGTCTATACTTCCTACAGATCCCTCATCAATTTAGGTCGTCGTGGAATTTACTAGCAAACTTATTCCCACTGCTTACTGCTCCACTCTGCGCCAAGTGATGTACTGACGGTTCTCACACATTGGTCTGCAGTCTTCTTTTCTCTTCTATTCCAGGTTCCTCAGAAATTTAGGTTCGTGGAATATAATCTGTTCTAGCAAGAGTGGAATTCTCTGTATCGTCTTTCTTGTATCCTCTCCGCATCAGTGACTTGCACACTGTATTTCAAATAGTGGGAGGTTGGTTAAATTGAATTGATATTTTATTCCTGCACATGAAATGATATATTTGTCTCTTAAATGTTCTCTGTTGACTTGTTGTTGAAGTCTCTGTGTTTCGTTTCCAAGCCTTCACTTATCTATGCTACCGTGGGGAACTTTGGCACAACAAGAGTCCTACCAATCACCGCTAGACGATCACAATCATGGCCAATCTAATTCTTCAAATTGAGGGGATTCATCTCATTCTTCATTGGGGAAGATTTATTTTTATATGTGGAGGGAAGGGGGCGGTTACAGTTGCACCGCTAGACCAGCATTGACAGGTGTTGAAAAAGTGAAGGAAATTGGAAATAAGAGACAGAGACTAAACCAACTGAATAATAATAGAAAAAAAGGAGATCGATGTGCTTTGAATTTTTCTTTTGCATGACTTCAACACCACGAGATTCAAGACTCTGGAAAGTTGTGGTTCCACCATAAGAGAATGGTCAACCAAAGAGGTAATCTCCAGTCGTCTGTGACCGATGGTTTGATCACAAAACACAACGTAGGGGTAATTTTGAAGTCACTGATGATGCTGATGATGATGATGATGATGATGATGATGATGGTGATGGTGATGGTACTGATGGTGATAGTGATGGTGAGTGAGGGCGTCATGAATCTTCCAGTTCCTCTGTGTTCCAACTGATGGTAGTCGATTCGAACGTAAGCAGGCCACGTCTGGTCGAGCGGCGGCACTGGAAACTACAAGCCGAATCAGAAAGAACACTCGACATAAAGGGCACATATTGAGATAAACATAGGAACAATATTGATACAAGCTGGGACGCAGCAAGTACTAAGATAACGGTGAACAAACAGCGTGTAAAAATCACTGCATGTTAGGGTTACGTACACTTGAACAAAATTCGGGTGACAGACTTCAAAGTGACCAGATAGCGAAGCACCCGGGACTTGGAAAGCGCAGTGATTGGGAAGCCCCGAAAGGCCACAAGGGGCAACCCACGGCGGCGGTGATCTGCTCACTCAGACATGGTTCTGGTTCAGTAGCTTCGACGGAAAAGGAAGACTCAACCGTCGCTGCCCGGATGTAATAGGCGCGCATCGCAAGATGGGATTGAAAAGACTTCCCTGAAAGGGAAGAGAAGATACTCAAGTATTATTATAGGCAAGGTAGGTATAGTAGGTCGTACGACGTATAGGAGTAGCCTTATTGTCTAGAGCACAACAGTCTCGACTATATAGTCTTATTGGAATGTAAAAGTTGTACATGAAATATTGATGAATAGTTCGTTGCGAACTGCGAATGTTCGATATCCCAGTTGGCATCCTGAATATTTAATTGGCGCCATACTCATATTGATATATCTACTTGTAAATTGTACAATATCGATTTTCTGCGGAGCTGCGCTGGCATAGAGTGAGTTGAGTTATAACGTAACAAGTTGTTGAAAGTGCCCCCTCGTACCTATACACACACACATTGGCAGATACAAATATGAAGACATGAAACGATATGGTATATGGCCGTGCGACACATATGTTGCGCCACCACACTCCGTCTTGCTGCTGCTACCACCGCTTCTACAACCGCACATGACAGATCTAAAGCAGCATCGACGTAGATAAATTCCGACAACCTGACTCTTATTCCAGTTATTTCCTCTCAATTCCATCCCAATGTTTTTTATTAAAGCGTGTAGCAGAGGTACGCTACCTATACAGCAGCTGAAATATTCAAGATACGTGTCGTGTCTTTGCCTCCTCTCTGCTTGTTCAATCTGGAACGCCAAAATTGCGTTTTGTCGACAACTGCGCGACGAGCTGGTGTAACAATAAAACATATATTTTTGTCGCGGCGTCGAGAAATCGCGCCAAAAGTTGAATTAGCTGGTCATTAAAGGGTGAAAAAGGTCTCGCGCGCGTATTGTTTTTGTGGGAATAATTTGTGTCTGACGGCTGGCAGGGGTTGCTGGGCCGAAATAAATAAGCATTTTTAACTCAGTTTTAATGAGTTCGTACACAAAGTGTTATAAGTTATTTACGCGGACCCTTTTTAAAATGATGTCGCTGTTAAGAGCCGCCGCCGCCGCCGCCACAGCTTCAAAATGGAACAACTGCTTCGGCATTCTCTCTTATACCTTCGCTTCGCCGCTAGGAAATTAGCGCTATCACATCCTACATTATTTAATTCCAACAAGGAGCTACGGAGGTGGTGGCGTTTCAGCAGTTGCAGTGTTATAACAAACTGCCCTGTTTAGTGGCACAGTAAGACTAGTTCGGTCTAATTAACCGCTTCAGGTTCCACTAAATCTACGTTTGGAGTAATTAAAAGTAGCAAGGTTTCCCCGCGGGCGGTCCTTGGGAATATAATAACAGGAATGAGTGTCGTACAAGCATTGAATTAAAGTTTGCACATTTCAAGATAAGTTAGGTGGGACAGATGTAGTTAAGGTAAGGTTAGGCGCCCTACGGCTACGTGTGAACTGTGAACCTCGCCGTGATCGCTTCCATTTTAGAAATGTAATGAATCCAACTTGACATAACCTGCTTGTTTTGAAAGCACTAATTAGGCGCGGGCAGCTAACTGTCAAAGATAGGCAACCAGTGTGTTTGGTGGACCAACAAATGAAATTTAGCATTGTGCAGCATAGCAAGCGAGTGCCTTTCTTGCGTTTTCTCACCAGAAGAGCGATGTCAGGACGAAAGGGCACTATTTTTGTATACTCTAGGTAGGGTTGCCAGATTTCATATATTTGGTATGAGAGTCGTATATTTCAACAAGATCTCATACCTCATACCACACATCAAATATATGAGCAAATCTCATATATTTTCAGTTATTACCTGTTTCAGACATAATTTCGTTAATTTTTATTTTATTTTTTTATTTTTGCGCTGCAATTCAAGCATAACAATTCTGAACTGGAATGTTATATTCTTTCTCAAGTTGAGAGGATTTTTTTCATCATGAGACACTAATGAACGGATGTCCAGGAGAAGGCATCAGCAAAAAAGCCACTGAAAATCGGCAGCTGCAGCTGCAAAATATTTTTGAATATGTCTGCACTTAGTTTTGTGCTTATTATTTTCTAAAAATTACATGGAAGGGTCGGAATTATTGCCCTGAATGAAGTTATTTTTCTTAACTTGATAAAAGAGTATTTCATCGTTAAATTCCTTCAGATTTCCAACCTACTTTTTCAAAGATGAGCGAACTGTTAACTGTTATTAAAAGAGGTAGGTAGTTAGTATAGAATAGATCTTCTCATATAGGCGGTTCCCTTTTGCTCGCAGCTCGTGCGCAGGTCTTCAAGTATACAAGCTCACTGGTTCAATTCGCTCTTCAACCGGGAGCGCTTTATCCATCGGGCTTATTGGGGTTGGGGTTGGCGATGGCGCCAATATAGGTGAACCTGCGAGGACCCCAGGTGAAATTAGGACTTTATTAAATTTCATCAGATTTTCAAATTGTTTATTTTTTATTTGTCTTTTTTACAGAATGTTTATTGTGATGTGGATCTGGATAATCATAATAAAAAATAGGACCTCATATATTTTTTGCTAATCTCATATATATTTCTCAAGTGTCTCATATATATGATTCAAAAAAATCTGGCAACCCTAACTCTAGGATCTTACGCAGATAATTCCGGAAAAAGAAAACGGGCCGAAAGCATCCTTTTTACGTGTTCCATTGAAAAAGACCACTGTGATGTCTACACTACCTCTAAATGTTACCCATGATTTTTGCAAAACCCAAGAAGGACCTAAGTGTTGAAATGTAAGCAACGTTAGCTCTTTCCTTGGAGTTTCACACGAGGTAGGTGAAAATTTTATAAAAATTTTTATGTGGGAGCTATGAGTGGCATCGAACATCAATGACATAATGCTCGGTTCATCATCTATCGAGTTTATTTTGTGAAACTATCTCAAGCTATTGTTTTTTCAGGCAAGTCAAGCAAACTACAAGCCAACTTGGAAGTTGTGGGCTTGAGTACCATACAGTTTTCCAAGGATCGAATGCCTGTATAGACACCCAACTTTACAGACTCACTTCGGACTCCGAGTCGGACTCCCACGATAGAGCCTCTGAACCAGAATTGTGCTATTTTATTCTAATACCTACCGCTCCACTGCAGCTCAGGTTATCTTTTTTCTTGGAGTTTAACATGGGGTGCGTGAACACTTTATCAACAAATATGTGTAAAAGCTATGGATGGAATCGAACACATAATTATGCTTGGTTTATCATCACAGGTCATTTTGTGAAATCATCTCAGGCCATCTTTTTTTCAGGGTAAATCAAGAAAACTTCAAGCTAACTTGGAGGTTGTAGGCACTGATTGTGGTCTTCCAAGAAATAAATTAATGACACCCAACATTTCCAGACTTATCTCAGACTCCTACGGCAAAACCTAAGGAACATCAAGTGTGCTAAAATTTCAAGATTAACCACAGATCTATCATAAGCTTTATTCACACTAGGAAACAAGTGAAGCCTTACGAAAATTAATCATGAGAGGATTACACAAAATGAACTGAGATGATGAACCGAGTGAGTGTTCGGTTCCACTCATAGCAGTCATATCTCTCACACTTGATAGTTCTATTTATCAATTTCCACCCACTTTATGTTAAACTCCAAGAGAAGAGCTAACTTGAGCTGCAGTGGGGCGGTGTTAGGATGAAATAGCACAATTGTAGTTCAGAGATTTTATAGTAAGGAGTCCGACTCGGAGTCCGAAGTGAGTCTGTAAAGTTGGGTGTCTATACAGGCATTCGATCCTTGGAAAACTGTATGGTACTCAAGCCCACAACTTCCAAGTTGGCTTGTAGTTTGCTTGACTTGCCTGAAAAAACAATAGCTTGAGATAGTTTCACAAAATAAACTCGATAGATGATGAACCGAGCATTATGTCATTGATGTTCGATGCCACTCATAGCTCCCACATAAAAATTTTTATAAAATTTTCACCTACCTCGAGTGAAACTCCAGGGAAAGAGCTAACGTTGCTTACATTTCAACACTCAGGTCCTTCTTGGGTTTTGCAAAAATCATGGGTAACATTTTGAGGTAGTGTAGACATCACAGTGGTCTTTTTCAATGGAATACGTAAAAAGGATGCTTTCGGCCCGTTTTCTTTTTTCGGAATAGGGTCCTTGCATGAATTTTATTTCAAGACGATTACCTCATGAAATTATTAAAAACGTTATCCACAATATTTTCCGCCCAAAAAAAATTTAAAAAAAATTTCCCTATCCTTTAAATGAAGATCAAAGTTTGAATTTTTCTTTTCGCGCCAAAAACGCGGTCGCTTCTACAATGACCTTGAATGCTCACGATGACGTCAACCCGAGAGTTCTATTTTTTGTTTGCAAGTTTTTTTTCTTTGCGAGGTTGCAGCCCTGCGCCCTGGAACCCCGCGAAATTTCAAATCGTCATTATTTTACCAAAGGAGACTATTTAACCTATTAACTTGCTATTAACCTAAATCAGTCCCGAAAAATTCAAAATCATTGTATTTTCATTCTATATTTTTATTACCACAGTACCTGATTAAATTATAACAAATTCAGTCCATTGACGAAACAATCAAATAAATAAATTATGTATCAACAGAATGTTGAACTTCCCTTTTGTCTTACGACCATTTTTCTTATCTTGCATGTGTGATTATCATTCCGCCTTCTGCATTACCAAAGAATACCAAACATAGCAATGACGGATCTTCTATTATACAATTTGTTTCACGGTTTTTGCGGATAAACCAAAAGAAATCTTCTTTTGCTCTCATGTAGAAGTAGAATCTTGCATATTTTTTTTAGTTCTGCTCTGACGTCACAGGTATACTTTCTGGTACGGACTCACTTCAAAAAATTGCAGGATGCTGGACCAAAACAATAATTATTTTATAGCAACGCGATCATCGGACACTTCAAACTGGTCATCTGGTCCATTCCTTTTTCATGTTAAGAAAGGATGTGCATCAGAACTGGGAATCGAAAATAGTAGTGACGTATTATAGGTGTGCTCTGCTTGGTATGTATGATGCCAGGGTATTTAGATTGCTGTTGCAGGTCTGGTATATCGTCAGCCTGGTATAACATCCGTTTTTATGAATGATGATTGATGACAAGATCGCTAGAACAAGCTGGTGTTTTCTTTCTTCTCATAATTTCATAAAAAAATTGGTTTGCTGAGCTCGAGGGTGAGCTCAATCAAAATTTCATTTGCCACTAGATGTATCTGTACGGTCCTTGATCCTATGGTATTAAACAAAGGCAATCTTCATTTAGCGCCCTGGCTGTTGATAAGTAGTGACCCCATTTTCCTCCACATATTTTCAGATCAATGCAGTCGTTCTAATGGACACATCAGAGATAGCTTTTGCAGCAGAAGGAGACGACTTCTCTTCAAAGTACCTGTGAAAAAAAATAGAAATATTTCATTATTGAGTTCTTACGTAAAACAAACAATTTCGCCATGAAGCTCATTTTTAGCCTTTGTCAAATTCAGTAGCAGTAGGAGTGAAACCAATTTCGCAAGTAGTAAAATGGATTTCAAATTTTTTTTTATCAACTTTGAAAAAGTACTTGATATCAGTTTCCGAAACAAAAATCTGCCCAGAAGGAGAGTGCAAAAAAACTGCAGATTCTTTCGGCATGTGATACAAGATCCTGATGAAATACTGACCCAAACATACTTTAAATTGCGATTTCCGGGCACCGCACAGACACCTCAAAGGTAACAGTGGCTCCAAAAATCTCTCTTCATTCCTGCATCCACGTTTGGCTGCACTTCCCTGCAGTAATGCAGATAAATCTTGCATTTTTCTGAGATAACCTGGACAAAACTTCGAAATCTTCTGGGGACATGGGGGCGAGCATGGTGTTGGGAGAGTACCATTGATTTCATGTGAAGATAGCACAGAGGAATTTCAGACACCACCAACCGCAGCCTTCCAGCATCCTCGTGGATGGCTACAAAAAAAATTGTTTCAGTTAAGTACACCAGAAAACACAGGATTATGCCATGACAAGTGCTATGTACCCGCCATATGGAAAACTAACTGCGTTATTTTATAAACTGCTAATTTACTTGTGGCCAACCCACAACAGAGGCAGACTTCAGATGTTTTCCATATTATCAATCTAAATATTAAGTGGGACCTTGAACTTCGCGTTTCCCCATTTCTTGTTCTCTGTGCAGTATAATGAGTAAATTGCTGAAAAAATTTGTACGAAAGAGGTCAGCCCCTAGTTTCCCTGCTGAGTTTCTTCACAGTTTCTCCAGGCTCTTTCAGTATTTTTTCATAGACCCTCCGAGTTCCAAGCAGTTCACCTGGCGAGTGCCAATAGAAGAGTTCTCCTTGAGATCCTTCAACTTGTACAGAAGGGGTCCCTAGCAATTTACCATTGGATTTTTTTTTTTTTTTTTTTGAATGTTTTACGACGCATCAACTACGAGGTTATTAGCGTCGACGGGACATTCAGTGGGTTTTTGGTACACGTTTTTAATTATACTTGAATTGCCTACTGTTAACTATGTGAGGCCTCAGTACTCTGATAGCACTCAACTCTGTAGTCAGAAATCCATTTTTTCTGTAACCGCTGTAGTCAGACAGGTGCAGATATGGCATAGTAAGGTCGGAACAATTTTTGGAACAATCGGACAACACAAAATATCCATGGACGAGGCGGGATTCGAACCCGCGCGGTAGATCACGACTGGCTTGGCGCGGCAACACCAAAACCACTCGGCCACCGCCGCTCCTACCATTGGATTTATCTCTCAAAGGAGTCATGTCTGGAATGCCACATGTGCCACAGTCATAGCCAGAGTAATATGGCTACAATCTATTTCCCCATCGTCTGCTTCTATTTATTACATGAAGCGGTTCAGGCTGAGTCATTAAGCTAGGTTCAATTCACAAGAAAGAGAAACGACCTTCACCTTTTTCGTTTTTCTTTGTGCATTCCAAGGCTTAATCGTGTTGGAAGCAAGGGTCCGTACTCCATAACTTTTCGCAGATTTCATTCCTGCAAAAGATCAGTAATGATTGTGCTATTATTTCAAACAATTCCTCGTCTTTACCTCCTTAAGCGTGGATGTTCCAACCGGCCAACCTATCAACGTTCAAACCAATCCAACGGCACGCCACAACATACATAAAATAATGACTCGATCACCTCACTTCAAGACTCCGGCAGATTGTCCAAGTGCATAGGAATGACGCTGTCTCACCTTGTTCTTGTTCAAAAAATCACTTAGTGAAAAATTATCTCCACAATCTATGTCTCCACAAACAACGAAGGACGGTTAGTATCTACTACCATTTACTACGTAGCGTCACTTGTCTGGCAAATATTCTTCCATTTCCGTCGCAATTGGGGGTCCCTGGCGGAGCGAAAGAAAGTTTTGTTCGTTGCCTCCATAGAATAGCTGTTCCTTCTGGGGAACTCTTCTCTTGTCCTCCATGTAGCCCTATAGCTAAACAAAACAGACCTATTTCAATTTTGGGATGTAGCGCCTGTGTCAGCCAACCTTTACCTGTTAATATTGCACTTATTTCCGTACTCAGGACACCAGAATACACCACTGGAATACACCCACTTTTACTGTTACATCTTAGAAAAAACTGACCTCACGGAAAGCCGCCGCGCCATAGTTAATGGAAGTATGAAAGCCGCGAAAATGCGCCGTCGCCTTTTCTCACGTGTCAGGGCGATCCCCAAGCTCGTGCTGCGCGCTTTTCAACTTGAACTGAGTTTCAACCTCACAGACGTCTGAGACGGTGACAGTTGGATTATGTCAAACATTTAAAATTCGTAGTCGCAATCTGTTAGTGTAAAATCAAGTAGCCCCGTCCACATACTTAAATAGCTATACCGCTCATGAACCTATTGCGCATTCTGCTGCGCCGCGTAATAAAAGGAGTTAGAGAATGACGCCATCTTGATGGTTAATTTCCAGTGTATCTCAAAATACCGAGCTATATAGCTACCACAAAATATCCTAAGGCCCGTGAAACTGATCAAACCTTCTGCAATTTTACAATAGCGATCCAGTTTTCTCAAGTACTATCACGTAAGTGTATTTAGTTTTCTTGAAATTACGAAATACTCACATCGAGTTGGATGGTTGGGAGTCACTGTACTCTGAGTAAACGAAACGTCAAGTGACAGCTTTTTGACAGTGTAAATAAACATCACGTAGTTAACCGAACTTTTGGATGCTGGAATGATCGCACACCTTTTCTTCACCTGTTGATTCTCACTTGATGTTATTAGTGTTGATTCCACGTACTTTGAGGGAGAAATAAAATAATGTCGTGCTTAGTCAAGTGGCCAACTAGCGAAGTGGTGCCAGTCCACCCCACCCAAAGTCCCTAAATAACCATCAAGATGGCGGCGCCCATAATTACAGGTGTCGGACGTCTCTCTTGCGCGGTATAGCTATTTAAGTATGTGGCCCCGTCCGGTGCATAATGACGTCATCCCGCAGGTGACAGATAGGTGCATGGAAGTTGCATACCTAACAGTTTTTGTGTTTTAAATTTACAAAATAAATTAAAATATCAAGAATTTCGAAAAACCGTTCAGTCTGTGGTGCTATTTGGCTAGCAAAGCATCATTGGAGACAATAAAAAAAAAATCGTGCAAGGACCCTCCCAGTGAACACGGCGAGGTTGTATGTAACTCTTATGGAGTTCACATGCGGCAAATATAAAGCCATTGCGATGTTCCCAGCGAGGTCTCTAAGTAATCCCTGCGACCGCGAAATGTCCGCCCCAAATGCAATGAAACGAACTTCTCATAGAAGTTACATTGTGGAGGTTACTGGGAGATCTTATTGATACTTCCTGGGGAAGTAACTTTCATTCGCCTATTAGAATCACGATGTGACTTCCCAAAGATTTCTAGTTTTTGACGGCCACAGTACCTCTCAGTAGTACTTTTCAGATACTTCGATATAAGACCTTATGAGGAGTAATGTAATAAAAATGTTTTTTATACAACACATTTTATAACAACACATGACACATTAGCTACAAGTCTATTCGATACATAATTAATTATTACATTTGACTCTGAGATACACGAGGAGATACAGAAATATAAAAATAGCTCAAATTAATTTGGCAGCTTCCCGCCGCTCCCGGCGTTGCATGGAATGGCATAGCCATTCTTTGACAAAGATCTCAAAATCTTTTTTGAAATTGAGTGTGTATCCCGAACTGCACCTGAACAAACAAAAAATAAATAAATAATACAACATAATGGATATTTACGATACTAGTAGTGACGTTAATATGGCCAATAGTGCTATTCCCGTTAGGAAATTGCATTAAGAAAGCTAATAAGGTGTATACTCACCACTCAGGGCTTCTAATGATTAGTAGGTACTGCTCGATTTCGATATATTCATAATATTTCACTGCCAATAACTGAACTGCGAACAACATCCGTCATCAACCAAAGCCAAAAACGGAAAGAATGCCGCGGCACTCGAAGTGGAAAAGCACCATCAACGGCCATGCTATTCCCTCACTACGGCTTTTAAGCATCCCCCGGGCTGTCACAGAAGTACATCGCCAAGACCTCACATTGTGGTAAAAAATTGGTATTGCTAAATGCGCGTGCAATTACGAATAACATCTAAATGAACTCCCATTTGGGAAATCCAAATAAACATCGTTTTGCGACGTTCATGGGTGCTTGGAATGTTGACAATAATTGGACATAGGCTCTTGGACCTCCCCAAGCAAGCTGTGGGAAGTCGCTTTGAGAAGTCACTAATTTAACCTTTTATGGACATCGTAAAAATTCTAGGTTTTCGGAGAGACCTCCTCAGGCAAGCTATGCGAAGTTATTTTGGGACTTCACAAATTTCACTTGAAATGGACATCACAAAACCTCTTAGAGAGGTCCGTGTTCACTGGGCTATTATCTGCGTAAGATCCTAGAGTATACAAAAATAGTGCCCTTTCGTCCTGAC
This sequence comes from Anaspis maculata, assembly GCA_949128115.1. Taxonomy (NCBI): domain Eukaryota; kingdom Metazoa; phylum Arthropoda; class Insecta; order Coleoptera; family Scraptiidae; genus Anaspis; species Anaspis maculata. The sequence goes on from OX421961.1 coordinate 27,070,742, forward strand.
ATCGCTCTTCTGGTGAGAAAACGCAAGAAAGGCACTCGCTTGCTATGCTGCACAATGCTAAATTCAATTTGTTGGTCCACCAAACACACTGGTTGCCTATCTTTGACAGTTAGCTGCCCGCGCCTAATGAAGATTGTGGTCGCTGAGCTCTCACTACTTTAAAGTTCAGTTAGGTTAGGTACTTTCTTGTTTACCGTGGGTTCCACAAAACAGATAATACGAGATTAGTTGATTTGCGATTTTTATTTGTCAATTTGTAGCTGATGACCAGTGATGTAAAATACCCGGGTTTTTATATTTAAGGGTAAATACCCAGGGTAAATACCGGGTATTTACCCAAAATCGGGTCTCTAATAGGGTATCTATTTCCATCAATTGTTATTAACAATTGGAGAAACAACAACAAACAATTATGATTTTTTGCTCTCAGCAGCAAAACAATAATAAGTGCTTTGGAGGTTATGCTTATAAAGCCTTGGAACTTAGAAAAAGAAATCATTTAACCTTCAACCGTCAACACTGTCAACCGAGCTGTCAACAGTGTCAACTTTTCTGTCAAACTGGGTAGGGTGGGTAAATATCGCTCGGGAAAATACCGAGTAAATACCCGATTTATATTTACCTACCTACCCGGTAAATACCCGACTCACATCACTGCTGATGACTGATCAACGGAAATGATGGTTAGTCTCTCAATAAGGGAAATATGATGAGTCTAGTTCAGATTTCAGGCATTTTTTGTCAGTTATCACCTACCTTTCAGCAGAAAAAAAGTTCAGGTAATCTGCAATCAGCCTTGATCGCTGTTAATCTTTTTTGTGGAACTGACGATGACGGTTAGAGTATCATCCTTGATGATATTATGTATATTGTGATGGTACGGACCTAACCTACGATTTTTTTTGGCCCATAATCGTCAGAACCCCCTCGCCGTGCCCACTTTCGATAAGGAGTGTTGTAACGACCCCAAAAAAAAAAGTTGGAGTCCAATGAAACAATCTTATTGCACGAATATACATATACAATCTTATACATATACGTTTACTCAAAGTAAAATAAGTGCAAAATGGTTCTTTGACGTAAGGGTCCCTAATGTACATGACTTTGTCATGTTCATACCGCTCACAAATACGTGGTAGATCAGTAAGTTAAGAGTGGGAAGCCACCCAAGCTCCCAGGGTAAAAGGCCTCCCCCAAAAAACTCCCGGTTCAGACGCACTAAAAATTTACATATTCCGAATAACTTTGAGCTTCAGAAACGCAGAGGAGGCTCAATCGTAAGTTTCTAGATTTAACCCACCTGTCTGGCTTTCTGTTTACCGCAGACACAACGCAACGTCCAAAGGGCCTAACGGCTCGAATATCTTTTATGTGAAAGATACCTAACAAAGGACGAGGCGGAAAGGTGACTCAACGGCAGAGCAGACACCAGCACATGCAGGCAGTTTCAGAGCGAACGCGTAAGCCCCATCAATCACATCATACATTTCACACGACAAAGCTCAATCGTAAGCACCAATCCCAACTCACTAAGTCTGACCCTTCACTCGCAGAGGTCACCACTCTGTTCTAAGAGATACCGAAACAAGAAAACTCGTTTCTATCGGGTCCTGGTCATCAAGGGGTCTCAACTCTACATCTTCGAGGTGGATCGAAACTCATCGTCGAAGGGTCGCAACTCAGCATCCTAGAGGCGGATAGAAACGCATCATCAACAGATCTTAACTCTGCTACCTGAAGAATGAATATGGATCTAAACTCAAGTCTACATCCTACAGCCTAGAGGTAGGCCGGAAGTCGTTAAAGCCTAGCAACTCATCAACCTCTAGGTGGGTCGAAACTCATAATGAATATGAAATAATGCTTGGATATGGAGCACGAACCTGTAGTATAGCTGGACAGATGATGACAGAAGGGGAAATGACGCCAGGCGGGCGCTGCCATGAGATTATGTGGTCACTAAGTTTTTTATTTTCAACGGTTGGCATCACCTGCCACGGCAACGGTCTGATTTCACGAGTTTACCTAGGTATATCCCGTTCACTTTTCACTGTCAGTAGAATGACTTTTTGGAGCAAAAATAAAGTGACAAGCTGGAGCGCTGGGGAGATACGGCTGACGGCCGCTGATAGTTTTGATCGGAAAGTTTGCAGGTGCCATCAGCCGTAGCCGTAGCCCCCCAGCTTGTAATTTTATTTTTTTATTCAAAAACTCATTCTGCTGAAAATAAAAAGTGAATGGGATATAGGTACAAGTCGCAGAAATCAAAACCAGAAATCAAGATATTATCCCAGATCAAGATGGCGCGGCACTGACAGCCAAGCATCAGCCAAGCACCGACTGTCACCGAGCGAAAATTCTTCCAGTGAACCTCAAACGTTATATGTAATAACGGTAAACTCTTGCAAATCTTCATAGATCGGTAACAAATTCAGCTTAAAATTATATTAATATACACTAAAATTATATATATTTATAAAATAAAATATATAGTCATAGTCATCAATACATAAAACTGCTCCGTTGAATACTGAAAGCCACTCTCGAGGCCGCTACCAAACGTTTTGGGACTTTTGGGTACCGGTGCATAACAAGATGGCGACTTCCAGAGGAGGGGTCATAAGTTGTTGGGGGAATCTGGGGGATTAGCAGTCCAGCTATACTACAGGTTCGTGATATAGGGCGATAGAAATTAGGTTATGTTGGCAAATGTTGTGGGGTTCAGTCTCATTTCCGGGTTTGGCATGCAATAGTTTTAAACCTTCTCCGTTTGTATGTTTTCGAACTGTATCGAAATGCGCCTAAACCCATATTTGTAAAATAGCGTGTTCTGGGCTTGAAGGTTTGCGGGGTCGAGGAGCAAACAGGAATTTTCATGTCTTTTGCCGGGGTCCGAGAGCTTGGCGCAAAAAATGTAGGGGGAACCGACATCCGCCTGCTGAACGAAAGAAGTGTTCTTGTGTATGTTCGAGGTACGGAGTACTTGATTTCACTCAAATGTCTGTACTAATTACGTTTCGTTTTAAACATTGTATTGGTTTTTGAATGTACCAAAAATATCATTTATTGCGCTTATCTGCCTTTTTGTCTGATACTTTCAACGCATTTCCTGGTAGGCTGTTTATAACTACACACGCTATTACTGTTTACCCTTCTGGCCTAGGACCAGAAAAGCAGTTCCTCTCAGCCCAGCTGGGAGAGGGCTATGCTGACGCTCAGGGCAACGCCGGCATGGAAAAAAGCCGTCGTTGGCGTCTTCTTCAGGGCTGTACTGGGAATGCGGACGGTAGAGGGAGTCAAACAAGACTTGCTTCGGCAGATTGGGGTATTCAAGTTGCCTAGGATAAAATCTAATGCTAGGACTGCAAGCTAGCTACAAATGATGACGGCAGAAGGCCCTTACAAACTATGTGATATGGAAATGAAACGTAAACAAAGTGTACGTCATCAAGGTTCTTTTTGAGATGAAAAATCTGCTCAGTGTGGCTTCTGTGTTCCTCCAGGATCGCCGGCGGCTGGGTCCCGTCCCTGTCATGGCTGAGCGGCATCCAGTTGGCCCAAAAATGATGTTCCAGCTCACTCTTGCCGTCGAGGCTGGTGAAGGCTGATGTTGCACCTGGTGACTTAATGCTGTGCAGCGGACACTGGAGTGAAGGAGGCAGGAGAGGACCCCCAATCGACGCCCTGGAACAACACAAAACACCGACAGATTATTGGACCTCGACCAAAATGTAAAATAGAAGTAACAACAAATTTACTTCGAGGTCAACGACCTATCACGCAAAACGCAATAAAAGGTTGCTACGGCTTGCTCAAGGTCCGGATGATGACCAAAAACAAAATTGAATGAGGCGCCAGCCAATTTTTAATTAAGATGAATTTATTTACAACAGAGTACGGGACTATGGTTAATAAGTAGTGGAGTGGCCGTGAGCAAAAATTAGCAAAAGTCACGGCAATCATAAGTCCAGACAGCCAGGAAAGTCCAGCCCGAGGTGGTTGTGTCCAGCGTAGCGTATGCGAAGGCTGTGTTAGATTTAATGCCGCGATACCCAGAAGGCTATAAGTTTTGAGGGCTCTCAAAAAATACAGGACCCCCCAAAGAATGCAACACGCGATCAACACGAAAAGAAATAATTCACTGACCTCGTACTTGAAGATCCGGGACAATGTTCTGTCTGTTCCAATTGGCCTTTTTACGTGGAAACAATATCGACAACAAGAAGATGGTAGAAGATCTTCGTCGCACAGGGGCGGTGGTGTGGTGCGATTTCTATTCAGATTTTGCACAGTAACCAGATGGAAAATATACGTGCGTGGGTTGAATAACGGATAGAATTAAAGAGTAAAGAAAAAAACCTAGAAGAAGGAAAATTGTTACAGTTCGTCTCAGATTGAATGGAAGATTACTTGCCAGTTTTGAACTGGTTTTTTTGTATGGATTTTGAAAGTATTTTGTTTCACTGCGACAGGTTATGAAAATCCAAATTAAGGTATTGTTTGCTTCACCAAACTGATGCGATAGACAAACAGAATTATTGTCGACGTCCGCTAAATCCCAATCAAGGTAAGTAGGTACAAACTTTTGCGAGGCGTTGACTTTAACCTTCAAGTGCCAAGAGATTTTATCAAGAACAATTTCTTACGGAGCAACAAGAAAAAAACTGATAAGCAACAAACATTGAATAAAACTATGTAACTGAAACCATAGGCGCCGAATTGAATTAATATTTTGATTGACAATTTTTGAAATGTAACAGAACTCGATCAGCTGTGAGCACACAGACGTAGATAAACTTCAGCGGCAGACACTGCCGAGATATAATGCTGAAGGCACAGCATATAAACAAAACCCAACCGGAGGCAGACGGCCGTCCGGATAGGGTCAACTCTTAACAACGGGGATTTTACGATTTTAGCAAAATAAGTACATTACAGAAATAACGAAAGAATAGGTGAGGCCGACTGTGACGCGCAAGGTACACTGGGGGTAATCACTCAGCTTTTGTACGGCGTTCTTGTGGAAAATGTGGGATCGCCTCTGCCGAAAGCCTGACCGCTGCACCTCTATGTCGGAAGCTGGTGGAGTCCACGGATGGTAGCGTACAATGGCGCATTGGACTAGCAGGCCTACCGAGGCTCAAAGCTCGAAGGGGCGCTACGCCCCAAGGGTGCACTGTGGTCGGCGCGAAACACGCGGCGGCAGCTGCGATATGCGGCCAGCAAGGCCTGAACATGGCGCACGGTGCGTGTGGCTGATCTCTCGAGCAAGACGGGGCTCTCAGAGCCAAAATAAAAAACGGCCGGCGTGCTCTCGGTGTCATGGCGTTTCCACCATTTTGTTCAACGAAACATGCGGTACGGATTTATCGTGGGCGGCTTGCACGGGTCGCAAATTCTGCTCCCATTGTAGCGGCCTGAAACACGGATTTTAACCGTGACTCCAGCATCACGCCACCTACTCTCTCACCTGGAATTGCTGGTAGGGGAACCGCGAGTCGCCGCAAATCTAGCTAGGCATGGCTGGCTGGAATATTTTACGACAACTGTCAGTTGATGACGTATGCCAGAGCTGCCACTACCAACAACCCAAAAGCCTGTTTGACGAACTCGGCGCAAGCAGGACCGGGCTGGCCTCGCTCAAATTTTGAGTCGTCACAACGCGCTGAAGAACTCTTTGTCTTGCCTCCGCGGCGTGCTCTGCATTTTACCTTGTTTAAATTTGAATTTAATTATTTACATTGGGCCTAACTTAGGGATTTGTTTGACGAATTCTTCCACTAAGTGCTTTTTCCGAAACCGTTACTCTCCTTTTTCTTTGACTGACAGTTCCACATGTATTGTTGTTGTGTTCTTAATTATTGCTTTTGTTCATTTTGTCCATTATGTGTCATTTTGGGCTATTCAGTCAGTCCTGCGCTGAGTGTTTTGTGAAAAGAACTATTGTGCACTTATTTTGCTTGAGTTATTGTAACTTTCTGTGTAATAAGCGTGTGTCAATTAACTCATTCTTCTTGCCCCTCGTATCATTCCACTCACGAGCTAAAGGGACCGAAGGGCTGAGACAATCACAGACAAACCAAATAAATGTAATGTCAAAGGGAGGGGGGCGTAATATAACAAAATTGGTAGTATAGACGTCCTTGATATCAACACTCAACAGCAAGGTGACAGTGGCACACAGCATTAACCTAGGCAACGGAGGTGGAGTCTCCCCACTTCTGTCGGAAGATTAAGAAGTCACAGCCCGGCGCCTGAAGCTCGCTAGATTTGAAATCGTTCGTGAGAGTAGCCACTTTTAAAGAAGATTTTGAGACACTCGGAATTTTTTTTTCTTCGAATTTCTACGAAAAGTAGTCTAGGTTTGATCAGTATGATTTTTTCAAATATTTTTCAATGGTGGTCACTACTACCTTATTGTGCAGATGAATCTTATTCGCGCATCTTGATCTGCAGCTTTCTCGAACTTTACAGAACCGCACTGCGTCGAATATACCTACCATGCAATATACTTCCGTGTTTATTCTCGAATGTATAGTGAAATCGCTCGAGAGTCTCGCAACTCGTAACAATATTATGTATTTATGATAAGTTTCTGAGCTCTAGAAGAGGATCAGTAAGAAGTTGGCGAGTTTCATTGCTAGTTTCTCAGGATTTGCAACAAGTGATGGAAACGTTTAGCTTATATTTGGCGTGAGGCTACGGGTGAACGATGCACGTGTTGCCCTATATCCATGACTTTTCTAGTATAGTAGATACCTACGTGAATTAGAAAAGTAAAACTTGATGGCCATAACATGTTTTTAATTATGCTGAAATCACCCTGTAGATCCATCCACTCGCGTTTGAAAGCTTTTCGTTTGATGTCAGCAGTTTTCTCCAGAGACCCGTCCAGTGGCGCCGAACTCATGAAAAGTTACTATGGCGAAGAAAATTTTAGACCCCCCCCCCTATTGCCACGCTACGGTCGGGCCGGTGGGCCCAAGAGCCCCTTATGCAGTTAGCGCCGAAGGCAAAAAAAAATCGGAATAATAATTATAATATTAACAATAATAAGCCAAAAAAGGGAAGCTGCTGACCAAATTGTCCATAGATTTCATTATATTTTCAAATTTAGAAATTTTCGAAATTCTTAAAAATACCCCTTCTAGGAGCAGTTGGAAGCGAAATAATTCATGTACAACCCACCTAGATGACATGGGCTAAATTTCAAGTTTAAGAACTGTGGCAGAAAATATTGCTGCGTAGTTTGTGGGAAGAAGTAGGTAAGACCCTCTTGTTAAATTGGGTCCCAGTTCTATCAAGAGTAATAAACTAATAAATAGGGTGTAGTGTACAGTGCAGCGCAATGTAGCTAGGCACAAGAATCGAAAGTTTTTTGTGAGATCATAAGATCGTGAGATTTTCCTAGTCCAGTTAGTTGCCTGTTGAAGTCCGTATGATCAAAACTCTTTTGCCTCTAGTCTAGAGTGCTGAGGAATTATTATTTTATACAGGGTGCTCAGGGGCGGCGGAAGAATATAATTATTGGGAGGCACAAGTAAGAAGAAAGAAGTGCGAGCGAAGCGAGAAGCGCCGCAGGCGAAATTTTTTCAGAAAAGAGGCGTGATCATCTTTTTCAACATGCAGAAAAATTCTTTATCGAGAAAATTGAAGGGGCCAGGCCCCCTCAAGACTAGGATTGGGGGAGGCCATGACCCCCCTTGCCCCCCCCCCCGGTTCCGCCGCCCCTGAGGGTGTTACACTTTTTTCGTCAATATTCTAGGAGATGGTAGAGCATCAAAAAATAAATTGACTTTCTGGAGAAAATTAATATCGGAAACGCATTATAACGGAGATAGAGGCTTTAAAAGTTGAGTTTTGGAAATGGTTTTTTGGTTATAACTCCAATTTCAAACACGGAATTTTGACTAAATTCACTACACAAAGTAATGCTGGAAACATGCAGAAAAATTCTTTATCGAGAAAATTGAAGGGGCCAGGCCCCCTCAAGACTAGGATTGGGGGAGGCCATGACCCCCCTTGCCCCCCCCCGGTTCCGCCGCCCCTGAGGGTGTTACACTTTTTTCGTCAATATTCTAGGAGATGGTAGAGCATCAAAAAATAAATTGACTTTCTGGAGAAAATTAATATCGGAAACGCATTATAACGGAGATAGAGGCTTTAAAAGTTGAGTTTTGGAAATGGTTTTTTGGTTATAACTCCAATTTCAAACACGGAATTTTGACTAAATTCACTACACAAAGTAATGCTGGAAACATGCAGCAAAAATTAAAACTAAACTCTAACTCCAACTAAGAAGTTTGGCACCAGATTGGTTGATTCGGAACAGCAAGTCAAAATTTACCAATCAGATGGCTGGATTCTTAGTTGGAGTTGGAGTTTAGTTTTAATTTTTGCTGCATGTTTCCAGCATAAGTTGATGCATATAGACAATACAAATAGAAAAGACCATAGTCGTCACGGATTTTTACGGTTGCGTAGGAACCAGGCGAGTTCATCATTCAAAAAAAGGTTGGCTGATTTTTGATGCCCCAATATCCGTGACGACGGTGGTGATAACATATGGTCTTCTCTATTTGTATTGTCTATACCTACATTCATTCGGATTCAGTGTACCTAATAATCCTAATATCTAATGATTTGTTGGGTAAATCTCTCTTCCTCTTCTTTTTCTCCCTCTTTCCTCTTTTCTTTTTTCGTTTCTTCTTTTCCTTTTTTTCCTCTTCAGACCCCCCCCCCCTCATTTTGAGGTATGGCGAGCGCCACAAAAAAAGGTCTATTCGGCGCCACTGGACCCGTCATCAATTTGCACGTAATTTTTTCCTTAATTTCCATTTGTAATGTTCCCTTAATTGATGTTCAACGATCTGGCATTGTCGTAAAAAAGAGCAAAAGTGCAGGTTGAGCAACAGTAATGAGAAACGCAAAAATGCCTACGAAGAACGCAATATCTAACAAGACGCAAAGAAATTTACTTCGCTATGGTGCGATGTTTGCGGAAGTTTTACCTGCGGATCAATATTACGCGCGTGACGGGAATATACCAACATTCGATACTAAACCAACGACCGGTTCACAAAAAAAAATAATTGTTGGGCCACACGATTACGGAAAATGAATTTCAAACAGAATTATTGCGCCGGCATGCTGTGCCGTTCCAACTCCCTTCCCACACAAAAAAATCATCGTCTTTTTCCGAGAGCTTTTTCCAATTTCCTACCACTAACCCGAACCAACTTTAATGCTCCCTGCACACATAAATTTGTTTTATTATTTCGTGTGTACTTCCGATTTCGCTGCGGTTCAGGTCGATGCGATTATCCCCAACGTAAAGCCTGGCAAATTATGAAATTATTATTCATTCTCATGTGAATTCACATCGGTATAATCAAGAAAATAAATACATACATGCATACATTGTGTACGAATACATGTACATGAACTCGGTACCTATGTGTGTGTGTATGTGAGTGTGTGGTAACTTTATTTATTCATGCTAATGTGGTTGCTTTATACACAACGTTGAGTTCAGGCCACCGTTATTATTACGATAAATATATTTAGTTAATATTACGTACGGCTACGACGCGCGAGGGGTCGCAAGCGCTGATGGTGGGTGTAATTAGTGCGTTTTTTGTTCTATTTTCTACTTGGTTTTAAACAGGTTTTCTAAAAAGAACACGGGCAGAGTTTATGGCACATCCAAAAAGCCGGCTATGTAGCTGCGCATCAATTTTTGGAATCGTATATAGTAGGTACCATGGCTAATCACATATTTACAGAAATCAGACGTCAGCACACTTTTCTGACTTCTCCGTTTCTAGCACTGTCGCTACTATTGAAGAACTACACAACCACCGAACAAGAGACCTTAGCGATGATTTATACTGAAGCCACCCGCTTATTGGCGGGCCGAAATAAGTCCGGAGGAAAATAAATCGAAGCCGTGAAATTGAGTTGTATGTAAATATTAAGAGTCAAGGCATCATTGAAAGATGTCGCTAGTTATTTAATTCATACGTGTAAACCAGGCGAAGTTCTACAACATGATCACTTGCTACACCTTGATATACCTTCCCTGCACAACGTCCGATAGTATGGTGAAAACGATGATATAAAAATGAAACACACCCGCCAATGAAGGTGTTTTGGTCCGCCGCCTTGCTGCATCGACTGATGTGTCACCTGATATCCCAGTGACGGCACCCCAGCGTGCTCTATCTAATGGAGGAGTATGGATGGAGACTGACCGTTGTACCTGGACCAATCCGCCTGGGCTGCCGTCTGCCCCCGACTTGTCACGTCTGTTGCCGAGTGCTTCTGCGGGTGTTAGAGAAGAGTTTTGATCCACTTCAAGGAAGCTGGGCTAAGACCCGTAGATGCTGCGTTACGACCCACCTAGAGGCCGTAGAGTCAAAGCCCTTCGATGATGAGTCTCAATCCACTTGGACGATGCTGAGTCGAAACTCCGGCTGATGCGCCTCAGCCTACCTGGAGAATGTTGAGTTGGAATCCTTCGGAGATGCATTTTGATCTCTTTGGGGAAGTTGAGTTGAGATCCTTCCAGGAAAAGTTTTAATCCGCTTAGAGGCTGACGAGTTGTGACTCTTTGAGTTGCAACCCACCTCTGGGATGTACTGTCAAAGCCCTTGGATGTTGTGTCTCGATCGGCCTCCGGGAGTCGAGTCAAAACCCTCCGACGACAAGTTCCAATCCTTCGTCAGGTAGTTGTGCCGAAGCCCCTTCGGTGCCGAGTTTCGATCCATCTCCAAGTCGTAGAGTTGAGATCCGTTGATGATGTGTTTCGATCCCCCTCCAGGATGCTGAGTCGCGATTCTTCGACAAAGAGTTTCAACCCACCTCGAGGATGTAGAGTTGGAACCCCTGAATGATCGAGGCCCGATCGAAGCCAGTTCTCTCGTTTCGATATCTCTTGTAGCGGAGTGATGACCTCGGCGAGCGGAGGGTTGGTCTTGGTGAGTTGGGATTAGTGCTTACGATTGAGCTTTGTCGCGGAGAATGTATCAGGGGACTTCGTTTCGTCCGAATCTGCCTGGACGTACTGGTGTCTGCGTTACTGCGTCTGCCATCGGTACAGCCATTATTAAGCCTCGTCCTTTGTTGGATACCTTCGAAGAAAGGTATTCGAGCCCTTGGGCCCTCTGGACTTTGCGTTGTGACTGCGGTACTCAAAACACCGGACCTAGTGGGTTAGATCTAAAAACTGGCGGGTGAGCCTCATCTGCGTCTCTGAAGCTCCTAGTTATCCGGAAAATCTGAATTTTGAGGGGTACGTGAAAAATCAAGTATTTGAAATAAAATAGAATCGCGTTTGTGTCGGGGTTCGGACCCTGCCGTAGAGTGTTGATCGGAATTAGTTAATAATGACCCCCCCCCCCTCCTCCTTGAAACTGATAGCTTTGTTTTGGCGCCACGACAGTTCTTGATATCTCTTACTTTGAAATCCATGAGAATAATAATTATGCCCTGTGGAGGAATGTTCCTTGAAGGAATACGCGGTTGGATATCGCGAAAATAATAATTTCTGTTGCAGCAATCGTCGGGAATTATAGATGACGTATAAGCTTGTTACTGGAAGAAAGACGTTCTTATTCAAAACTGATGATCTCTTTGTGAAATTAACTGTTATTAGGGCTCGACCAGGTAAAGTGTACACGGCGATTATTGAGTGTTAGGGTTAGGATTATTTCGACGCCTCTCCGCATCGGCTTTTCGGCGAACACCCTGTATAGTCAATTATCTACGTTTTGTTTCTTCTGACTGCGGCATTCTCTCAAACTGTTGAACAACAACGAATTATTAGCGCGTATACGGGGCGTGCTTAGAAAGTTTCCCACAATTAAGTTCGTACCTTGACTTGAGTAATTGTTTCGCGCACACATAGGTTCGAAAATTTTTGGAAGGATGAAATTCGTTTCAACATTTCCGGTTATTGGCACTCGCGACCGCGGGAATCTTTCTAAGCGTTGTAGGCGAGTCACGGTCAAAAGAGGAAATGGCAAGCCATATCCAGTCCATTCGAAACGGGCAAAGAAGACCATGGCCCAAAAATAAGCCTTTGAAAAGAATGCCACAATAAGGTAGGCTACGACACACACACCGGCTCACAAATCTTGAATTGCACACGTGGTCGAAGTCACTCTCCTCTTTTTCAGTGTCTAGAAGCCGGGCCTAACTCTAACATAACCTCTGAAACTAATATAAATGTTAGATCTGATTGAACCACAAAAAGAACTTTAAACCACGAAAATTGGTGAGAAATCAATGGCAGTCAAGGTGTAGAATCAGGTGTTCGTCGGAGGGTTGGGGTGTTGGGACTTTTGAAATAATTTGGGGAACGTATCTCTCCGGGAATAGCTTAGACATTTTAGATATTTCAGCCTGAAATGTGAAGGTAGGACTAGGTATAGGACCGAGCTATCATTAAAACATTTTGACTTGTATATGGAGGTCAATAGATTGATGGTATGTTAAAAATTTATACTGTGTCTTATTGTGTTCAAATTCGTAGTTAGACCTGTATCGACAATTTCGAGAGCTCTATCCTCGAACAACAAGAAGAGGGTCACAACGGGATGTCGGTCGTCCTGATGCTAGATGATTTATCGGCCAAACGGTTCCAAAAGCGGGAAACGTGATTTAATTCAAATAAGTTAAATTAAACTGAAGTATTGTTACGAGCGGCGATCCCGTACATATTGGTAAACACTAGATCTTTCTGGATTCTTTCATCCAATAGATCGCAGTGTAGAAGTCTAGAGCGATCTGGTGCATTCCAGAGCGTTTGTGCATGTGGAACTGAAGGGAGACTTCAATGCTCGATCGAGAGAGATCTGTCCATTTTGGCGGAGGCGCCGCTCCAGAACTTGGCAAAATTATACGGGTAACGTGTGTGATTATTCAGGAATGGTCTAGAAACCGCATATGCCGAGCCACTGTGGAATTTGCTGGAAGCAGACAGAAAGTTCGGGAACACTATTCGGAGGCCTTATATAAGGCATCAGCCGGCAGCTCGCGACAGTATTGAATTGGAATGCAGAGTGGTAAGGCGAGCGAAACAAGCGAAGTACCTGCGATATAATTCCAAGTAGATAATAATTGTTGGCGTATAGTTATTGTAGTACGCAGAAATAAACAGTGTGTGTTTTAAATCGATCTTCTCAATTATATTCGAACCCGTACGCGAAATATCGTAACAGTATAATGGGTTGTCTACCCATTCAGGGGTTCAAGAAGATAGCTGGGGTCTTTTCAATATGGTTGAGAAGTTTCGATGGTTCGAAGTTTTGAAACAAGATCGCTTTATTTGGGCATCAGTGAAAATACAAATCAAGGCTTTTAAAATAAAAATCAGCTCAAAATTGCGTAAACTGATAAGATAAGAACATTATGTGTTGGGTAGGTGCGCTCAAATGAACACATTAACATTAACATAACATGTCTGAGTGTGCTAGAGTTTAGCACTAGTAACATTCTGAAATTTGATGACAGCATACTAACTTCAACCGCGCACAAGATCCCAAGAGAACAATTGATTAACATGCATTATGCAAAGTCAACTACGAGTATGAGCAACATGTTCAGGTACAATATAATTCCGTACAACGTAATTATTAGAAACTATACACCACTAAGCGCAAAACAAAAATATAATATTGCTGAAATCCGTGCAACGTTAATGTCAGCCGTAATCACACTGTCCGTCAAGTAGATTTCTGGTTAGCCCACCCTCTAAACATCGGTCGCCCTCAAAGTAGCAAAGTTTGTTTTGCATTTGGCGAGATTGGAAAGTTGCCTGATGTGCTCCTTCCTTTCCGTCCCTAGCCAGCCTCCAACCCCAAGTTCTACTTCCGTCTTGTGTTGTACTACATACATTATACTCCTCCCCTCCCCAAGTCGTATTTGGCACAGGATGTTTATGCCGTTGTTACTATAAACAAGTCTTGCTGGAGGAAGGCGGATAATCAAAACTGGAATCTACCATGGCATACTGGCGCATATCGCCCCCCCTGATATATTTTGATAATTGGATGGCGCAGGAAAAATCGGTCCCTGGCCAGATGGACCGGATGATAAGAGAAGATCTCCGGAGGAGAAAATGGTCGTTACAGTCCAGCGGCTATTGCGGTATTTTCCTGCGACGGCGGCGACGACGACGACGACGCCGGAGTCCGTGAGTGTATCCGAGCAAGCAGGCGAGCAAGCTTTGATGTTTAGCAAACACACGTTTGTGCGTGCCTTGTTTACGCCCCCATGAGGCGAGAGTGTTCACGCACACTGAGCTAAATTCTCATTAGGGCTACGCAATCCTTTCCTGCATAAACACAACGGATCCATCCGGCGGAGCGCCGTTCCCGTGTCGTCCGAGGGCACTTTTTCGTTCAGATATAGTTCTTTAATTAACACCGTTTGCGGTGTTTTTCTTTGCCTACTCGGCACGTTTTCCAAGATGATGGACCAAACCAAGCAACCAAGCAGTGTTTCAGGATGAAAATGAAAACCGAAAGCCATTGTCTTCGCGGTGAATCAGAACTATCAAGGTTGCCTGAAGCCGGTTGCTTCAGGCGTCAGAGTTCAATTTTCAACTTGGTTTGGCTCATCATAGAAGTATTTGTTGCAACAATTATTCCCACAGTGACCTAACCAAGTTTAAAGTTGAAGCGGAAGTGAACAAGTGAGCTATAAAAATCCACGGTAGGACGGCGTGAAATTAAAGTTTACACTGTTACAATATTCGCTGGAGACTTTGACGACAGGATAAGCCAGATGCCTGCACAATTGGAGAACGAGCCACATATCGGGAGCTTGCTGGAATATTCCTGGAGCTAGTGGACTTTTCCAGAGCCCTCCAACCAGAAGCTGGAATGGAATAGTTGGCTTAGGAACCCTGGTAAACTTTCCGGAACGAGAACGAGAACCTCGACGAGAACGATAGTCTTTATGAATCGGTTATAGACATTTTGCTGGCTGATTAACGTGCTGAACCTCCGATATGGAAACAATCACCTACGGCAGAATCACTAGACTCAGCTACGAATTAGGATGCACGGAGCCGAGAAAGCCTGCAGAAATTCGAAATTGACGTCCTAACATCTCACCTCACCTAGCCCAATCCAACGACGCAACCAGTGAATCTGTTGACCGACATCACAAAAGATACTTCCATCAGTGGTAAAGCCCATCGCACTTTATTCGCGACAAAAATGGACGAGAAGAATCGATAAGTTACGATTTCGAGTCGAGGTTGAAAAAGGCGCCAGCAATTCAACTTTTTTATGTGATAATGGCGCTAAAGCTAACAAAACGATTTCAATGAAGTTCTCAATCTCCCACGTTTTGTTTACTTTCAAAGCCTCCAGTTCTTTGATAGCTGCTTTCCATTTTTCTTTGTCATCACCATTCACAGCTTCTTTATAAGTAGTGGGGACGATCTCTGTGAAGTGCAATTCTTCATTCAGCTCGTTAATTTCTTCAAGAAAGGCAGATGATCTTCGATTTTCTCTTAGCCCATACTTTCGACTTCTGCTTGCATCATTTTATCCAGTCACTCTCTTCTGTGCCACATATTGTGCTTATGAACATGATTTCTCTGTAGCCTGTTTCTTTGAAAATGATGTTGAACCTTTCTCCTCCAGTAGATGGCTCGCTCATTGGTCCACAAACGTCTCTTGAAATCAGTTAGACCGGCTGGGTTGTGCGTCTCTCGATTGCATTGGCGCGAATTTCAATTTGTGCTGCTTGGCGTACACGCAGCTGTCGCAAAAAAAAATCCAAACCGGAAGCCTTCACACCTTCCACCAGGTTCTTCGAGAACATCTCTTTCAGTGCTCCCACAGTGACGTGACCCAGTCTCTCATGCCACTTCCTCAAAGATGCAGTTGCAATGTTGGCTTCGGCAGTGATATTCTTTACTTCGGCACGTATTAGCAGTCGATACAAATTGTTCTTTTCGCGAACGGCGCGGGCAATGAGAGTGTCTCCTTCGTAGATTTCAGCTTTTGCATTGTCCTTCACAATTTTGCGTGATGATACCTTCAGATAACAAATTTCTTCGCAGTCCGGGCACATAGTAAACGTCATGCATTTCAGCAGGCTGCCATCTTCCATTCAGCCACGTCTGGATCTTGACAGTGCCAGTTCCCTCCACCTCAAGCTCTTCGTGATTTCCCAGCTGAACCGTCAAGACCTCAGCGGCATCATCCTCCAGTGCTGAGAAGAACTCCCTGTTGTTGCACATATGGTGTGTGGCTCCACTGTTCATTAACCATCTCCCTGATCGAGCATCGTCTTGCTCTCAACTTCGTTATTGAATGCTTGCGACTGAGGCTGGCTGCCGTGATTTCTTCTTGGAGCTCTACAGTCCCTTGACGTGTGCTCCCTTTCTGTTACAGTTGTAACATTTGCCCTGGAACTTTGATCTAGGCTTGAAATTCTTGTTCTTGTTGACTGTTCGAGAAGCCAAGAATGCAGTCTTCATCGTGGCTTGACTGTTGAGATTCATTTCTTCATCAATCAACCTCGACGTTGGATTTCTCAACGTCTGCTTGGCTTTCTCCATGGATAACCAGGCCTATGTGAAGGGTCAGTATTTCGATGTTAAGGTACTCAGGATCTTCGGGATAATTGCAGTATTGCTGATTTGGTCTCCAGATTCCTTAATCTGCCTAGCTAGAGACTCAACCCTGGCGATATGTTGGACCATGGCGTCTGTTGGCTCCATTCTATATTGATAAAATCTTTCATGGACTTGAAGCCACCCACATTTGGCGGGCCTAAAATAATCCGGAGGAAAATAATTCAAAGCCGTGAAATCGAGGTAGGAGAATGTGAATATTCAGAGTCAAGGCATCATTAAAAGATGTCGCTAGTTATTTAATTCATTCGTGTAAATCCCGCGAAGCTCTATAACATAATTTACTGGCCCCTCATCGATTGAATATCAGTTCCTGCACGGCGTCCGATGAAATGGTAAAAGAAGTGCGCATTAAGTAACGCACCCGCGCTTCAACAACCGGCTAGAGTGCTGGCGCACTCCTGCTCCTGCTGCCTCGGAGCCCCGTGGTCCGCGCTCGGCCACCCGCCACCCGCTGGCCAGCCACGTCGCCGACTCGCTGGCACCGTACACCGGTGCGCTCTGTTCTCAAATTACCTATCGGAATTTTTACACGGCTATACGCCGTTCGCGGTTGTTTTGGATGCGAAAAATTATTCCGAATTGCTGGGAATGGAGGATATCGCCGGAGATTGACCGTGGTACCTGGACCAATCCTCCTGGGCTGCCGTCCGCTCCCGACTTGTCGCGTCCGCTGCCGAGTGCTTCTGCGGGCCTGTTAGCGAAGAGTTTTAGTCCCCTTCGAGGAAGCTGAGTTAGAACCCGTTTATGTTGCGTCGCGACCCTCCTGGAGGCCGAAGCGTCGAAGCCCCAATGATGAGCCCCAGCCCACTTGGAAAATGACGAGTCGATTCCCCCCCGGCTGATGTGTCTCAAAGGCCCCCTGGAGAAGCCGAGTTGGAACCCTTCGGAGTCGTGTTTTGGTCCCCTTGGGGGCACGCTGAGTCGAGAACCCTCCAGGTTGAGTTTTGACCCTCCGAGAGACTGATGAGTTGCTTCCCCCGTTGAGTTGCAACCCGTCTCTAGGATGTCGTGTCAGAGCCCTTGGACGTTGAGTCTTGATCCGCCTCCAGGTGTCGAGTCAGAGCCCTCCGACGACGAGTTCCAGCCCTTTTGCCAGGTCGATGTGCCAAGGCCCTTCCGGTGTTGAATTTCGACCCTTCTCCAAGTCGCAGAGTTGGGACCCGTTGACGAAGTGTTTCGAACCCCCTCCAGGATGCTGAGTCGCGTTCCCTCGACGGTGAGTTCTAGCCCACCTCGAGGATGTCGAGTTAAAACCCCTAAATGATCCAGGCCCGATAGAAATGAGGTCTCTCGTTTCGGTATCTCGTGTGGCGGAGTGATGACCTCGGCGAGCGGGAGGTTAGTCTTGGTGAGTTGGGATAGTTGCTTACGGTTAGGCTTTGTCGGAAAAATGTATGATGGGGCTCACGCGTGCGTTCTGAATCTGCCTGCACGTGCTGTTGTCTGCGCTACTGTCTGCCGTCAGGTACAGCCACTGGCAAGCCTCGTCCTTTGATGGATACCTTCATAGAAAGGTATTCGCGCTCTTGGGCCCTCTGGACTTGGCTTTGTGACTGCGGTACTCAGAGCACCGGACCTAGTGGGTTAGATCTGGAAACTCGCGGGTGAGCTTCCTCTGCGTTTCTGAAGCTCCTAGTTATTCGGAAAATGTAAATTTTGAGAACTACGTGAAAAATCAAGTGATTGGAAAAATAGAATCGCGTTTGTATCGGAGTTCGGACCCTGCCGTAGAGTCGCAATTGTTGATCGGATTGATGGACACCCCCCCCCCCCCTTCCTTGCAACTAATGATTTTGTTTTAGCGCCACGACAGTCCGGATATTCCCATGTAGGGCTTGTCCCGGGAATGGAAACGTTCTTATTCGAAACTGATGAATTCAATCCGGTACCCAACGACGCCACCGTTCAGATAGGGACTTTGTAAAAATGAATTGTTATTAGGGCTCGATCAGGAATAGTGTAGACGGCGATTATTTCGCGTTAGGGCAAAGATTATTTCGACGCCTCTCCGCATCGGCTTTTCGGCGAACACCCTGTATAGTCTATTCTCTGCGTTTTGTTTTTCCTGACTGCGGCCTTCTCTCACAAATTGCTAAACAACAACGAACTAGCGCGTATACGGGGCGTGCTCAAAACGTTCTTCACAATAAATTAGTACCTTGACTTGAGTAATTGTTTCGCGTACACCATCGGTTCGAAAGTTTTTGGAAGGGCGAAATTTGGTTCAACATTTCCGGTTATAGGCACTTTCGATCACGGGAATCTTTCTGAGCGTTGGGGGCAATTCACGGCGAAAACAGGTTCAAAGCCCCCACAAAGGCCAGCCATATCCAATCTCTTCCAAACGGGCAAAAGAGAACCATAGCCTAAAAAGAGCGTTAGCCTTTGAAAAGAGGCTCCACAAAAAGGGGGCCACCGCACACACCGGCCAACAAATCTTAGATTGCATTCGTGTTCGAAGTCACTCTTCTCTTTTCAGTGTCTAGGAGCCGGGCCTAACCCTAACATAACCTCTAACACTAACATAAATGTTGGATCTGATTTGACCACAAAAAGAACTTTGAACCGCGAAAGCCAGTCAGAATTAAATGTCGGTCAAGGTGTAGAGTCAGGTGTTCGTCGGAGGGTTGAGGTGTTGGGACGTCTGAAATAATTAGGGGGAAGTTATCTCTTCGGGAATAGGTTAGATCTTTCAGATAATTTAGCCTGCGATGTGAAGGTAGGACTAGGTATAGGAGCGAGCCATTATTTAAACATTTTGAATTGTACATAGAAGTCAATAGATTGATGTTATGTTAAAATTTTATACTGTGTCTTATTGCGTTCAAACTTGTAGTCAGACCTGTCTCAACAATCTCGAGAACTCTATAATCGAACAACAAGAAAAGGGGCACAACGGGATGTCGTCCTGATACTAGATGATCATCGGCCAAGCGGTTCCAAAAGCGGGAAAAGTGATTTAATTCAAATAAGTTGAATTAAATGCCAGTATAATGGGTTGCCTACCCATTCAGGGGTACAAGACGATAGCTGGGGTCGTTTCAGACTAGAGGTTAATTAAGGAATTAACGAACGGAACACACGTGTACTTCAGCATATAAAAACAATTGAACAGTGACAGACCTTTTGTTACAACTTTACATTGCAGCGTTGACAGGTACTTGAAATTACTTAACAAACACAAAAGTAACTAAACAAGCTGTATTGTGTATGTTTGGTTACAGATGCACAGTCTTAGTTCTTGACAGATACCACTAGCAAATGAGGTCAGATAGCTAAGTTCAGATTGACAAATAGAAAGCTATTGTTCTGCAAGATGAGGTGTTCAAAATGCCGTTGATGTTGAAGTTGGCGGTTAAATTTTTCCCTTGTGGAAAGATCTACAGCAATTTACTTTTGTTCTCCTAGAGTGAGTCAAGGAACTCTCTTTAAAACTAGTGATACAGATATTTTGCCATTTCCAAGTATCCCGAAATATGTGACAATATCGACCAATTTTACAATGATGAAACTCATATTACACTACATCTAGCTGCTGATTTTTGAAATTTCCATAGGAAAGCGATTTGAATAACAATGGCGAATTAAATGAATTATGAATACCCACCGGAGAATGTTTGCCGAAATGCGCTCGGTGTAAATAAAGTTATTCCTACAATAAAAATCATTATTCATTTTTAGAATATATTTAGATATTTGGAACAAAAGCTGTATCCATATTCATATAAAAGTAAATTATTTAAATAACGAAGAGCTGGACTGATGCGAATTTAATTCTGTGGAATTCACGATTTATTTGATTTACTTCACAGACGTACAATAATATCAAAACTGGATTGCTGGTCATCACTGCGCCACTGAAAGCAGCACAAGAGAATCCCTACAGAATCTGACGTTTTGGTTTCGTTCGTCGGCAACTATCCAACGTTATGAAACCCTTCACAAACGCATTACTGCCTAGCTTGATTTCGCAATGACGATTGACGTTTGGTCAATTTCTCTTATAAAAAAGGTTTTGAGTACTGAAGCCTTTCAAACATAGGTTACACGCCTCGAAAACGGAGAAAAAGAATCAATAAATGCAGTGGAATAGAATCTCATGGAAAATCATAGTCAATGGAATATTAAAAGGGAGCGCTACCGACTTAATCAACATATAAGAACCGAGCCGGCAAGCTGATTACGATAATTTCGATAGCCCGCAACATTCATACGCAATTTGCGATCCCCACATTGATCTACACTGCATCCGCTGTCGTTCTAGAAAGAACAGTGTCGTTCTGGATAGGAATAGCTGTGTTCAACATGACTTGTGGCTTAAGGTGGCCGGAATATTGGTCAAATAACACAGTTCTCCTTCAGTTCCAATAACCTTATTCTTTGAAAGAAAATTACTATTCAGAACTCTTTTGAAAGTCACAAGAATGGTCTCAACTTCACGAGCTTAAATTTTGAATTTGTGGAAAATAATTTTCATTTTTTTTAATCTTTGATCTTCTTTTATTGGAAGAAGAAGAAGAAGAAGAAGAAGAAAAAGAAAAATTAGTGAACAGTACAGGCAAAGATGCGATTAGGTCCGACTCAGCGGTCCTTTCTTGTCGTCTTGTTTGAAATTGAAACCCAAAAATGTGAAACGAAGAGGTGAATTTGGAGTCAGATGTACTTCGTGGAACTCTGATGGGATGGACAAGGGCTTCTCAAGAAGCCTATTTTTGATAAGGCCTACACGTGGGATCAACCCACTCAGGTGCTTGCCGGTGAGAATGCCGACAAGACCGCCCAAGGTACTGAACAGAGCGGGGCAAAAGCAAAAAAAGTGAGACCGGGTAGGGAACACTCCTTCAAAATTGAGTGTGTCTACAGTCTTGCCGAAGGTAAATACTTATTTTCGTTCAATGCAAGATAAGTGACATTTACAGTTGAGCTTGTGAATGAACACTGTCGGTATTATCGAGGAATGAGAACTGCAACCACAATCATTGGGCACTCACACCGCTTTCATACTTCATTCGAGCCCCAACATTCAACGTACGCATTCCTGGTGAGGAGATTCCGTGATAATACCGAATATGTTGTTGAATAAATATGCCCGTCAAAACAGGACAGTAAAAGAAAACAAACCAGAGTCTGTAGCAGCGGCAAAAGAGATGGGAAACTAATGTTGCGATTCTTCAAAAAAACAACATTCCACGAACGCTCCCTTACACTGGGCAAACCAATAGCCGACAGAATTTCTTTCAAATAACAAAGTGTCTACAGAATGCCACCCTTCACAGAAGCGGACCATGAGTAGGAACAGCAAGGGATCACATTAAACATTATGAAAAAGAGATAACATCAATTCCTCCAAGTAAGAAAAGGTTAGTAAGTTCAACAAGGCAGATTTATACAAACTGGTGACCCACCCCCCCGAACAAAATGAAGCGTGCGAGTTCCTGTTCCTTCCCATCTTTCATGTAACACCCGACAATGAATGTGAATGAATCATAAGACGTGCTCTTTTCTACTTAGCGGCTGATTTTGGCGTAGCAGAGTTTCTTCTTATTGTCTTTTTGGTGGTTACATAACCTGTTCACGTGCACAATGAACCTAGAATACTTTTTGCTGGTCCAGAATTACAGCGTTGTATGCACCACTTGAACAGTTTTTGATTTTCAGCTGTCACAAGAATAAATGAAAATTATTTATCAGTTTATCACCTTTCACCAAAGGCTCTATTGTACGGTTTTCAACTTTGTCTTGCAGAGGAAGAATTGTTTCTCCTTGTAAAAGCAACAAACATGATATCGGAGCTGTATCGCATGCACAATATGACTTTTCGTGTGAAGGTGCGTCAATTACAGTGTTCAAAGTTGACATAAAATAACTTTCGGAACAAATCCTTCTAATCATCTTGTAAAAACAAAAGACATATCCAGTGTATGTTTTTCATCATTAAGAGACCTGTGACTGATACAATATTCAACAATTTCGATTCCAGATGTCTTCGAAAATAATTAAACCTGCAGTAAAAACTTTGATATTTTCCCTGATTTTTTTCCGAATCGAGATACCGAGTAATGCGATCCAATGGTACATCGATACTGCATTTTGGATTAGGGCAACGAATTCTTTCATGTGTGAACCTTATACCAATAAACATGATTTGACCCGCAACACTTGAAATTTTGTCAATAAGGAGGCGAATGGGGGCCCTTCAAACTTTAAAGATAAACGATAAAATATGATGTTCTGTTGAATAATCAGCCAAATCACATTCCGTAAGTCTAATTCCCTGGTAGAAGAGTGCCCATGGGCACATTTTGGAACATATATGTGCCCCATGGCATTGCTTACCATGGGGATGTGCCCAATGTAACCATGTGCACCATGAAGATGTGCTCAACGTTCCCATGTGCGTCATGAAGATGTGCTCAAAATACAGGGGGATCTGCCCAACCAACCATAGTCACATCCCCATGAATACATTGAGCACATGCCCATGGTGCACATGGATACGTTGAGCACATCCTCATAGTGCACATGAGTCATCATCACATCCACATCAAATAGCACCCCCAATGTACTAGGTACCTATATGTAATAGCCTACCTGGAGGCTGTGAACAATCTGTAACACCCTGTTACCTACAGGCTGTAAACAATCTGTAACACCCTGTACGTGAAAAGAGGCGGAAAATTATAGATAGGTCGAGAGATAGGTAATTAATATTTTGGAATCTTCATAAAATTGACAATAGAAAGTTTTTTTGGGACATTGCAAGGAGAAAGGCCCCAAGAAAAGGGTTGTAATGTCGCGGAACAGCCTGTGTATATGGAATTAATAATTGTTAATGAACAAGAACAGAAATCAAAATCAAAGTCCCGCGAAATGTATAAAATGCTCACTGCTTTATCAAACTAAAAGAAAAATCAATTCTTCCTCAGGAACACGCCATCAACATGCTTGATTTCTATACTAACTCCACAAGCAACACAAATAGGACTGCTCCCAACAAGAGAGACTGCAACACGATACAAATCAATTATTTGTAATCGTTTTCGAGCTTTTAAATAACAGCAACGAAATTTTTGTTCTTCCATACTTACGGATGGCTCCTGAGGTCGCCTGCCACACAAAACTCGTTGGCGCCAATTCAGGAATTGTCAAGTTGAATCTCAAGGACGTAAATTCAAAAGCCCCTTGCTTTATCACAAAATGCATAGTTTAGGCATTTTTTGGCGCTAATCCATCGGACTAATATGACTACTTGATGAAAACGAGAAGACGTCACTTTTCCATTATTAGTGGAATCCCGTCATGTATTAACGCTCAAACTTCACCTATGACATAGCACTTGGAAGCTACTCTGTACATCTTAGCAATCAGGAACTATAATTTCAAGAAACCCTATGATAAAATCGTTGGCGTATTTTACTTCTGAGGCGTCTACCTAACTGCATACGCTGGTTCTTTTGCTGGTTCTAGGCGCTTGGAGTTTTATTACAGCCCATTTCATTATTGTGCATCTTAAAGATACAATGCAAACTGAGTCTTTCTTACCAAGATGATTGTGTCCTTGCGTCGGTATGACGAATTGAAAACTTTCACATTGTCACGGCCCCAACCAGGAGCCGTATTCTCTAACTTGCTATGCACTCGAACCGACAGATATCGCTATCGGTAGCTAGGCAAGCGCCATTGTGATTGGCTTTTGCCTGACACTGATAGCGATATCTGTCGGTTCGAGTGCATAGCGAGTTAGAGAATACGCCTCCAGGCATTTTCATAAACCTCAAAAAAATATATAATCCTTTATTAATTGAGATAATATGGGTTCGATACACCAAAGCCAGTTCATAGATTGTGCGGTTGTGGTTAGCTACAAGAACGGACTGGGGACTGGTAGAAGGTAGGAACTTATATTTTGTCGGTGTAAATAATCCACTGATTGCCTCTATCTGTGCTGTTCCATGCCCACAGCAAACCTGTCAATTTATCATGCTAACTGCAGGATTAGTAATTATGGGCTTATCATATTCTAATACTGATTCTGTCAAAGCTTTGGTCAGTTTCAAAGCGTGTTCAGCTGAGCTCGTAGCATGAAACGATGTTGTTTTTTTTGTTTTGGCATATTCAGTGGCACTAGCTCCGTGCACACACTATTGCCACCATTAGGTACATCCCCATGCAGAATGCAGGGGGCCGGTAAATTGAGTGTCGAACAATTACACGGGGAGGCATTAGCGCACCCGCAGCATCAGTCCGATGCCGGAGGGCGTCCCTTTGACTCGCCGGAAGCCGTCCGGAGGCTTTCAGCGGCCTTCCGGATCTGCTGTCCGTCTCTCTCCGTCTGGAGATATCTGACTTCCGGGAAATCCGGAGAAATCCGTACTCGATTGTGGTGGTAAAGCGGTGTCGTCATTAGCCGCGGTGAGATAGCGAGCATAGCAGCAGCGTCCGATAACTACACCACAGTGCCATCGGGCGAGAGACTTGCTCTGTCCCATTGATTATTTTTATCTTTTAATTATCGGACCGTTTCGATTTTTATACGTTTGTCGATAAGACGACCTTTTTACTGCCCATACCCACCCACCCCCGGGTAAATATGCTGACGCGTCCGCACCTCCACCACCACAAAACACACCGAACCGCCACCACCTACCACGCCAGAACGCATTAGGTATACCCATCGCAGACAGTTATGAATGGCCACCTGGAGTCTGCACGACTTGCCAGATAACCCGGAATTACACCGACTCGCCGGCATCCATCAACTTTTATCGCTTTTTTGCAACAACGGGTCGCAAAAGGACGTTTCCCTGGTGCCGCTGCTGGTGCTACTGCTTTGGCTACAGCTTCTGGGGCAATTAACTTGATTATTTCTGGTACGCAGGTGCCAAATCGGCCGTTCCGGGTATGACCCTGTCACCGGAATAATCGCCGGATTGCCCCGAGTTCGGGGTGAAGACGGGCGAAGGGTGGGGGCGCGTATCAAAGACACCGCTTACCGTGAATAAGTAAATAGCAATTGTGTGTAGACAGCAGGTAACCGGCAACAGATGGGGCTCGGTAAATCTGCCTCGGCAACGCTGTGGCGCCGGTGCTGCTGCAGTCTGCAACCTGATATATTACTAATTTGCATACGTTTCTAATTAAATTGGGTCACCTGCAACGCTTCGAATCGGTCCTCCAGCTTTTGTCGAGCATTGATTTAGGTTGTCTGGTCGCGTTCCAACAACAATTAAAACCGAATTCAAACTTGATCGTGATGTGTCGCACTCTTGACGCAAAGCTCTGTTTTACACTAGAAAGACTGAGACCCCCCCTCTCTTGAAACTAATGATGTTGTTTCAGCGGGCAACTCCAGTTATTTAGATTTTCATGTTGGTTGGATTGTATCTTGGATCAAGTTCAAGAAAATTACCATCAATGACGAATGTTATGGAGAGGAGTTTCACCTAGAGGAACATCCGGTTGGTTATCGCGTAACTAATTAATTTGTTGCAGTATTCAGGTGAAGTTGATAAAGATTGTTAAATCGTGAAAGAGAAAATATATCAGAAGCTGTTCGTATAATTACCTGGACACTTGACGACGCGACTATTCAAGTAATTTGTACCTACCGAGCGTTCATAAATTAAATGGGTCAAGGGTAGCTGTGAGTTTGAAAACATCTGTCGGAACTAGCATCGTTCATTTGATGTCTGTAATTTTTTGGTTATCGTAATCTGTCAAACCAGCCGCAGTTTTCGTTTTTGGAACGTTTTAAATGTGGTTTTCACGGCAGGACACAAAACCTACATGATCGAAAAGTATTTTCGAACTTGAGGATCCTCGTGCACTTATGGCAGATCAGAAATCAATAATATGGGACGTAACTTGTTAAAGTTTGACAAATTTATTACAAAAGAATTACGCTAGTTTAGACAGACGTTTTTGAATTCACAGGCACCCTTGACCCATTTAATTTATGAACTCTCGGTATAATGAATCATTAGGGCTCAATAGTTGGTTAGCGAACTGATCTTTATTTATATGGAAAGATAATTGTTTTGAAGCCTTTTCGTGTTAGTTCGTCGGCGAGCATCTTTGTAGGTTTTTAGGAACAATGGGTTTACTTCACACCAAATAGTACGGGGTTCAATAGTAAGATCTTCACATGAGAATTTGGTACCTTGACTTGAGTAATCGTCCACGTATACCATTGGTTCCGAAGTTTTTGGAATTGTGAAATTGGGTTTTACATTTCTGACCGACATAGACATAGACCTTGACATAGACACCCGCCGCGTTCGTGATATTCTTCTAAGCTTCAAGGGCAATTCAAGGTGAAAAATATGTCCAGGTCTCCACAAAGGCAGAGGCCATATCCACTTCCTTCCGAAACGGGCAATAGATTACTATAGCCTAAAAAGGGCAACGCAAAAAGAAATAGTCCAGGATATAAGATGCGCAGCCTTTGAAAAAAGATTCATAATAGGAGAAGCCCCGCACGCACCAGCCCAAGAACTTCCGAGTGTAGGATTTGTAGGGAACAGAGGAAACAACAGAAAAGAGAAGAAAAAGTTCCCACCGCTCGCAAAATTCACTCACCCCTTTTTCGGTGTCTAGACGCTGAGCCTAACCCTAACATAACCTACATATAACACTTGCATGAATGTTGAATCTGATGAATCCACGATAAGAGTTTTGAACCACGCTACCCAGAAACAAAGTTCAAATGTTGGTCAAGGTGTAGAATCAGGTGTTCTTGCACCCATCACCAAGTGGCAGTGGGTGGGTTGAACCACCCTGAAATTTGTTGAACCGAAGTGTCGCGCACAATCTGTTCCCAGTCCAGACGACCGAAGGCATTGTCCGGCTCCCACAAAGTTTGTGCCGTTATCTGAGTACACCGTTTTTGGTCGACCGCGTCTCGCGACGAATCTCCGAAATGCTTGCAGGAAGCTCACGGTTGACAGTGATGTAGTCAGTTCCAAGTGCCCGGCACGAGAAACGGCGCACTTGAATAGACAAATTCATTAATTTTTGGCCCGTCTTCAAGAACACCGGCCCGGCAAAGTCAATGTTGACCACCTCAAACACGGAGGCATCGCGCACCCGATCCGCAGGCAATGGCAGACACTCAGTCTGTATGGGCTTAGCACTGTGTCTTCGACAAACGATGCACCTCGCGATTACCGCTCTGATGGCTCGTCGACCACCCAGTATCCAGTACCTCTCACGAAGCATATACTCAATAAACTTTGGGTGCCAACGTGACACATGTTCTCGCGAATGAGAAGTTCGACCACGGGATCTTTTTTCGGTAACACTACAAAACGGATTCAATGAAGTAGTTCTCTTATCGTTGATCTTAAAAGTCTCCTGTTGGATTGGTTTCAGCACAAATTCTTTAGCAGCGTCAATTTCTTCTGCACTTAGCGCTCCCTGGCGTCGACCAGTAGGATTTCGAGTATCATGTGCGAAGAGGAAAATCCATGCAATCATCCGCAAAACCCTGCTGAACTTCCGAGAAATATGTCAAGTGCAAATCGTGTGAAGGTGAAGTACCACTGAAGAAGCTTGAGATCAGTCGTTTTCATTTTTCTTGGCAATAACTCCCACATATGTGGAGGTTTGTTAGGCCAACCTGGACCCTCCCGCCAACGGGACTCCAATAGGTGTTTTGGTGAACAGCCTCTGGATAGAAAATCGGCCGGGTTTAAGCGACCAAGAATGTGGCGCCACGCATCTCTTGCCGTTAGAGACCGTATCTTCATAACAATGTTCCAGACAAAGACGCCCCATTGAATTTCACGTCCTATCCATGCCAATACGGTGCTGAAATCACTCCAGAAATAACGTTCGTATTTTATTTCGGCGAAAATATCTTCTATGGCATCATATAATCTAGCGCTGATCATAGCTGCAAGCAATTCTAATCTGGGAATAGTTAGCATTTCAAGCGAAGCCTCTCTTGCTTCACCTTGCTCTCACTCTATTCACTAACGGTAGCGATGATAAAGAATCAGTAGCCCTATCTTCGCAAGTGAAAGCATAAGGATCCAAGCAAAATGATAAACAGTGAAAGAGAATAGCTGTGGCACCTACGGCAAACGGGATCATCACCGTAAAGATTGCCCTGGTTGTTTACGTGTGAGTCAAAACACCACTTAGCAAGGCATTGTCCATCAAAGCGAAAACCATCAGGAAGGAACCCGATTGCATTCACTGGACGATACATACGACCTGGAAACGAGAATCATGAGATTATCGATTCAAGTGCCTCGGAACATATGACCAATCAACGGAAGGCGTACAGCAGCTTCGTAAAATTTAAACAGCCGTTGAAGACTAACCTGGGCAATTGAGGTCCTAGGAAAAGACGCAGTGAACATGGGACGTTAGCAGAAGAAGAATGGATACCCGGAATAATATGATGTTTTGATTATTCATGGAATGATGTGCAACTTATTTTTGATCGAAATTGTGGAAAAAAAGACATAAACTTTTAATAAAGAACAATGGGAGCGAATATGCATTATCTGATAAAGGTGATTGATCAGTTACAACTGTGGCATGGGACACTGGTACAACAGAACAAAAGACACCTGAAAAATGTGCTGAAAGGAACTCGAATAAACGTCGAAGTTGCCAAGGAGCTTTTCGACGTCTGTGCAATGTGCATATGAAAAAATGCATCGCATGAGTTTTGATCTTGCAGAAATCGTGCGTGGAAGGATTCACTCTGACGTATGCAGGCCTATGAAAGTATAATCTTGGGAAGAAAACGTTACTTCCCAATGTTCAAGGACGACACAAGCGGTTTCCGTACGGTCTATTTTCTACGTGACGAAAGTGAAGTAAATGGCAAATTCGAAGAATTATTCATCACGTTCGGATTTTCGCACGAACGTGGTTCGCTTCAAGGCATACCACCAATTGCGCGTGGGCCATTTTTTCTGGTTACTTCTGGTGGGATCTAAGGAGTTTGGTGTTGTCACCACCCGTTTCACGTGTGACGTGCAGGCTCGTGTTTTCCAGTTGAGTTTTTCGGCAATAAGCGCAAGCTATATGAATCGTTTCGAGCGGAAAACTCGTACTTTTCTGTAGCCAAATTCGTTCTGACAATGTTGCACGTGTAGAAAACAGCCGCCGGCCGCCTAGGCTCATCTTCTACAGAGGCCCATTTCCATCGCTATTTTCCACGTTCCGTCGCCGCTGGAGCTTCTACCGCCCGCCGCGCCGGCTGTCGCTATTTTCCACGTTGCATCGCCGCTGAAGTTTCCACCACCTGCCGGCTATCGCTATTTTTCACGTTCCACCGCTGCTGGAGTTTCCACCGCCCCACTGGCTATCGCTACTTTCCATGGTCACCGCTGAGTTCGACAAGTTCCCACCGCCCGCCGGCTATCGCTATTTTCCACGTTCTACCACTGCTGGAGTTTTCATCGTCCACCGCTCACCAGACTTTCCACGGTCACCGCTGAGTTCGACAGGTTTCCACGGCCACCGCCAATTTCCACGGCACGATGGTCATCGTCAAGTTTCCCCGCCATTTTCCGGCGCCGAAACCGGTAGCCTCCACATGGATTATCATCGCTTCCCACTGGACGCTAGCGTGATCATCCGCGGCTAGTTGCTGACGTTTTGGCCGGCCGTGAGTCGCTCCCTACACCGCCAGCCGTACTCGCTGCCGAACTTACGCCGCCACTTGCATCGTCCGCTACCGAATCATAGTTAAGTGGTTTTATTATGTATCTCAATGGACTAAACTTCCTGCCTCGGCGAGAATTCTAAGATCTGGTGAACGCTTGTGTCAATAGGAACAAGAATAGAAACCGCCACCAAAACATGTGAACGGACTGTCAATGCCATGACCTAGAAGGACCGGAGCTGACACGCGACTGGAATTTTTTGCAATGTGCCGGATAGCCGACTTAGATACTGTCATTGTTATTAATCCTCCATTTTGCCATGCGTTGTGTATGTACTGGTCCGTTTCTGTTGTCTGCCCCAGGTTCAAGGCGCCTCGATGGTTAAAGAGTTCCTCAGGCCAACATCACCAGGCGTCGGCCAAAGCTACGTCAGGCCTGGGCGCCCTGTTATATTGAATTACCGACAACTTTCCGATTGAGCTAGCAGAACTTTCGGGAATCACGGGCCAACGCCAAGAACATCCGTCGGAGGCCCGATGGCCTGGTGGAGGCGGCAGGCGTAGAGACGCCAGGACTTCGGTAACGCACGTTGGCCACTGGGAAGTCCTTTCCCATTTTTCTTCTACTTGCTAGAAAACTGGAAGTTATGTAGATCCGGCACGTTGCGTTATGAATTTATTGTTCATACTGCGGTGGCCCTATGCCCCGTTTTAACTTGGAAGAGTCTTCAACTCTTTTCAGTTCAGTTTGTAAGCAGCCCACTGCCAGTATTGTTTGTGTTTTGAAAAGGGAAGCTTCACTTTTCGTCTCATGTACCTGGCCTGCTGGGCGTTCATTGTAAATTGTGTTCCAAACTCATTATTTCCGTGTGTAAAATACACGACTTGTACAATGCACTTGTTTCGTTTGCGTGTTTCGTCCCACGGCCTGAGGAATGCGATCTTTTGCCCGGAGTGGATCCACTCCGGTCCGCATGGGTCAAAACGTTTGAATGTGATCCCGCAATAAATATTACAAGAAAGTGCAGACGCGTTTTACCGAAAGTATTAAGGAGCTCCATACAGACGGTGGAGAGGAACGCGACAAGAAACAGATGACGTCATTTGCATCCTGTTTGGGCATCAAACATGTAATGACCCCACCATATACCCCTGAGAACAACGGTGTGTTTGAACAAAAAAAAACAGGACCATTGTTGCTAAGGCGGCAAGAGCTATGCTACATTCAAAGGAACACTTACTCACCTTTTTATGGAGTGGAGCGATAAATACTACTTTTTATGTAATGACCAGAACAGGCCCAACAAAGGTTGCTGATGAGACGCCATATGAATTATGGTTCGATAAGAAACCGAGAGATATTCTCTAAGTAGGTATTTCAAAATTTCCGAAACTGAATGCTTTGTTTCACCATTTCGTTTTCTTCTATTACTTTCAAGTCCAACTTACAATCGATGCAATGTTGCGCTGTCAAACGTTCAAAAAATGTCAGACTTTTACGTTCATTGGCAGCCTCCCTCCGGCTTTAAACCTGAAATAGATCCAGGCGTTTCTTCCTTTGTTTCTTTTTTTCCTCTAGGCTTTACTTCTCCTGTCCTTCTAGGAGATCTGTTGCTGCATCATTAGCATCATGCTAGCTGACGTGTCTTCCTGTCTTCGACATATTTTTCGTCTCCGGCATTTACAAATCAGTTCTGGAATTTTCCAATCCATCAGTCTCTTATTGAGCAGCAGAAAAATCTTGCGTGCTGACCCTTTGATAATTTTTTCGTAAAAAAAAATCTCTGCGTCTGTGGTGTAATGGAAGAGTCAGGTCAGGGCAAGGCCGGGTAATACCTAGCTTGGTAGCTTTTCAGAGCTGGCAAGTCCCACAATTATTAAATTAGTCACGGGGTTAATCCATCACAATGTGTGTGTTAATTTCGAATTTCCTGCTCGCGTTCTAATTACTGTCCCGGAAAAATTGGCCTCGTTTGGAAATAAAGTTCCTTTGTGTGGCACACCTGCCACAATCCGACCCTGGCCCGACGAAACCTGAAGGAAAGGAACGGCGAGGCGGTATGCTGGGTATAATGCCCTTAATAAACCGCTCACCAGCCACTACTACCGATGCGTGGGCAAACACGCGCAAACCCCTATGCTGATATTTATAAAGACGATAATGCACGGGCGATTAATTTTGCAAATCGCAGATGCCGCAAGGGCGTACCTTACGTACCTTGAACCGTCTAAAAATCCACCGCAGCACTCGGCTTTTAGGCTCTCGCACACACACACGCGCGCGCACAGGATACTCGGAAAGTTTCAGCTTGCGGTTTTCCTCAAAATTGAGTGGAGTTTACAGATCGTTAAATGGAAAAGCATCTCGCTATGGCGGTGGCGGTGGCGGTGGTGAAACGCGAATATTTACTTGACTGGCCGGCGGCCTGAAAATTGGTCGGCAAAAAAATATTGTTTGCTTTCGTTTGATGATTTAAGCGCAGTTTACCGTCGGATGGAATTTTAACAGACAGAAATATTCCAGGAAGGAGCTTTATGCGCGGAGAATATCAACCGTTTGTTATTTTTCCCACGCGAAAAAACAATAGATACCTATCTACCTGTGTACGTAAAAAGTGCACAGCTCGCGGTCGTTTTGCGAAAGCTGAGAGCTCCCGGTTTGAATTTTCCAATCTTGAGCCCGATTTATAGTCGACGGAAGCGTGAACGGAGACGCAGGCGTGACGAAAACTGACCAATCGCTTTCAGTATTCACCTTCGCTCCTCGCTTTTGGTCGATAGCAATAGTGATTGGTTCACCCAGTTCCTCAGTTCGAGTTTAAATCCGCATTTAGGTGAACTTGGTTCAGGACTCGAACCCCGTTCATTTTTTCGAGCGTTTCTCAATCCCTCCTTAACTGTAGTTTTGTGAAATTCAGTTGATGGTGCGATTCTCTGGAAAATACTTCTTTGGTAGAAGCCTAAGGATGTCTTAGGAATAACTCAAAACAGCTGCCAATGTGAGAGTTGTTGGCAGACTGTTGCCAGTTTCCTGTTGTCATGTTTCATTTCAAAATCAAACGAATTCAAAAGGTACGTTAACTACTGTTGTATAGGTATTAGGTGATAGGTTCTGTTAAGCAGGACTACTGCAACACGACGCCATGGTGGGGCTCACTTGAAGGCGGGACACCGGAGCCAAATCCTTCCTCGGCAAGTTTCTGGGCAAATCTTCCAAGTATTTCGGCTTTCGAAAGCTTCCTATGCTACACATGCATAATTTTGATATCGTGGATTGAACCTGGGTTATCTGTGATTTTCATATTTACGCTTGAAGCGCACCGCTTTGTCGGGTCGAAAACACGCGGAGGAAAAATCAATAAGTGGATTTGGGAATTGAGCGTGCGGTATTCAAATTCACCACATGGTTAAAAGATGTCGCTAGCGATGTACTTTACACGTAGAAAGTTCAAGAAGCAGTAATATAATAATATATAATAATATAATGTTTATTGCTTTTTAAAACGTACAGTTTTTTAGCAAGGGTTCGGTATCAAAACATAAAAGTAATTCTTAAGTATTAAATAAATTTTGAACTAAATTAGTACAAATTAAATTAGTATGACTCAGTCAGTCAACCTGGCCGTGCCAAAAAAAGAAGCATAGAGGCAAACACTAAATTAGGGAAAGAAAAACAAAAATTAGATCACATGTAGGCATATAACGAAAGCAAGAAAAATAAAAGTGTTACTCCAGAGTCGGCTCATTCAATTGCTGGATAGACAGGGCACACCGTGTACCAAAATTCCGTTGTTTACTCGCTCATAATAAAAGATCTTAGCTTCAAACAGTTGGCAACATAATTGTAAATAAGTGAAATCTGACGATACTCCGAGCAAGAGAGGATGTCGTGAAGATCCCGGCCTTTCATCGTAAGGAGCACTCCTCTAAATTCTCTATATAAGGGACATTCAAAAAGGACATGAGATAAAGTCTCGCTCCTGCGGAGGTTGCAGATTGGGCATATTTCGTTCGTACTGATTTTATATGAAACACCGTTAACATACAATTGAATTTCAGTGTGGTACGTGAGTCGAAGCCGCGTGAAGAATCTTTTCAAGTGCAAAGGAATTTCAGTTTCACATAGGTTATAGTTCTCGTTAATATTGTTCAAGAATTTGTATTCTGTGTTATTTACTGACAAGAGAATACAGTTCCAGTCCAATTCTTTGATCC
Organism: Anaspis maculata; assembly: GCA_949128115.1. Lineage (NCBI taxonomy): Eukaryota > Metazoa > Arthropoda > Insecta > Coleoptera > Scraptiidae > Anaspis > Anaspis maculata. The sequence continues at coordinate 27,105,241 of OX421961.1, forward strand.
TTTTTTCTACCCTTTCCAAAATTTCTTGGGTTTCCAATTCATCTGGGGTTCTATTGAAGTCAACGTTCACATCTAGAGACGATAACAAATTGAAAAATTGTGTGACCCAATTATATTGCTCCTTCGTGCAGTGGTTTTGGTGTAAACAAATCAGTCTATTCAGAGCTCTACGTGGGTAACGGTCTAAAGACATGTTACTGATCTTTTGAAGATAACTTAGTACTTCTTTAATTATCAAAAGTTTTGTTGCGTGAATACCTAATTCTGTTCGAATGATGTAACCTGCAGTGTTCTGTTTAAGATGGAATACCCTCTTGAAAAAGTTCAGTTGCATTTTCTCAATCTCACTTATAAGTGCAAGCCCCCACGTTACGGCGCAGTATGTGAAAGATGGAACAACCACACTGCCATATAGTTTCTTTATACATTCCCAATCGGTAATCTTGTTCTTGTTGATAGTATTCCTCACTACACCTCCCGCAACGCTTGACCTGCTAGCCACAGATTTTGAGTGCTCTCTGTATGTGCCATTGTAAAAGAACGTCACGCCCAAATACTCATAACTTTTGACCACTTCTATCTCTTTGCCGTCAAAAAAGAATCTCTCAGGCCTTATGCCCGATCCCCTCCTGAATATCAGTACTTTAGATTTGTCCGAGTTTAGGTGAAGCCTCATTTCTTGACAGTATGTGGAGATAATGTTCATAGACCTCTGCAAGGAGGAAGGTGAGTCAGCAAGCAGCACGATATCGTCTGCGTATTGGAGCATAAGTATATCTCTTTTCGAGTCAAGTGACACTCCCCTCGCCCCCCTCTCCAAAAGATATTGCTAAAGTTTCGCGATGTACAATATAAACAGAGAAGGGCTCAGACAGTCGCCCTGCAGAACTCCCCTTGTAACTTCAATCCCCCCGGTGGTATGAAGGTCATCCTTGAAATTAATTATCGCATTGTCATATAGGCTTTTTATAGTTCTTATCAATTTACCACTAATCCCATGAGAGAACAATTCGGACCACAGTATGCGGTGGTTAACTGAGTCAAAGGCTTTTTTAAAGTCTATGAAAAACGCGTATATTTTCCGTCTCGGCAGCCTTAGGTTATTGTTTAATATCGCATTCAACACAAAGATATTATCTTGGCAAGATCGATTCTTCCGGAAACCGTTTTGACTATTTGGGAGTATATGTGAACTTTCGGAGTATATCATTATTCGGCTATTTATTATGAAAGTGAAAATTTTGGCAATGTTGTTAATAAGCGCGATGGGCCTGTAATTCTGCACTTGCTCAGGATCACCCTTTTTATATAAATGAAACATTTGAACGTTCCCCCAGTTCTTTGGTGTTTTTCCAGTTTGTAAAATACAGTTAAACCAAACTTTCAAGTAATCTATCCAGTCCGTAGGCAAAGCTTTGTAGACTTCGTTAGTTAAATGATCGCTCCCTGGCGATTTTCGGTTCTTTGCCTGTATAATTGCCCTGTACACCTCCTGAAAAGAAATATCCTTGTCGAGATAAGGGTGCCTACTGTCTGTAAAGTCCAGTCTGTCGTCTGCATTTGGATCTGGTTTGTAGAATTCTTTGTAAAACTGTTTAAAATTTTCTAGTGCTATCTTCCCATTTGCTCTGTCTTTGTGTGAGGTTTTTGAACTGTTGAATGCATGCCAAAACTGATTCTGATTATTGATATTACTAAATTTTTGTAAGATGCGTTGCTTCAACTCCTTTTTCTTCGATGATATAAGTGCCTTGTACTTATGTTTTTCTGAGAGATAACTGCTTCGAGACTCTGTATTGAAATTACTTTTTTTACAAACTTTAAGCAAACGAGATACGAGAAGTTTTTGCTGCTTACAATCTTTGTCAAACCAACTGTTCTTACGTAAATTCCTGCTGGAATCTATTTTTTTGAATCTGGAAAGTCCCAAGAAAACTAAGCATTCGTTTGCGGCTAAAAGAAAATTCTCATAAAGACTGTCTACATCATCATCCAAGATCCTAAGTCTGTGCGAACACGACATTATTCAAGAAGCAGTATAAAATGATTCAGCTATATTCTTCCGTTACTCTCTGCTCTCCACTGGCAAGACCGCCTAGAGTACGCGCGTTCTGCGCTTAGAGATGCTGCTATTCTCCGATGCGCTATTGCTGGGTCGGGCCCCCCGCACATGGTCGTCGCGTGCGGTATCCTCCACTCCGTCGGAATCCGATGTCTTATTCGTCCGGGCCCCGTGCTGATCGAATGGGAATTTCGCATAGTCTGCGTTCGAATCTAGATGCGCTCGACAATATTTTCGACGTCGGATTGCCAAGATGCTCATTGCCATCGCGTGGAAAGTTCAGCCCACCATTGAAACGCTTTCCAACCGTGTCGCGGTATTCTGAGTCTGCGAATTGCCCGGTCTACATCAAGCTTCGTCATATGCCTCGCGCGTCCTTAACAGTTAGATTTTGCACCAGTGCACACTCCACTTTTGCTCCTGGGTTAATTGCGTTGTACGTTGGGAGGTGGACTTCACCAGAGAGTTTTAAGGTATATAGAGCAAGAACCTATGGACTGTGGTACCATCGCCGAGAGACAGAAGGGCTTTCCAGGTGCGTCACTTGCTGACGAAGGTTATCGTGAAGCTTTGTCCAGGGTTTGGAAGACAGCTTATACACCCGCGGTCTGCGCAAAGGGGAGTCTACCTCGAGGACTCGCATTTTATCACCATGAGCTAAGTAGATGAGACTTGATCCCTTCGGGTGAGTTCTGTCCTCTGCACAGATGAGACTTGACCCCTGCAAGTGAGTTCTGTCATCTGCACAGATGAGACTTGACCCCTTCGGGTGAGTTCTGTCCTCTGTTGTGATGAGCCTTTACCCCTTCGGGTGAGTGCTGGACTCCTTTAGCTGTGCACCGTGCAGACCTTCAGATGAGATGTGAGAAATCGAGAGGTGGTCGCCTTGGAGTGCAGGACCAGTGGTTTGTGGGGTGGGTGGACAGCCTACGATTGAGATTTTGCGATATCTTAGAGAGCCACGATCGACACGAGGTTAGACTTCGACTTCTCACTAGGTAGTACCTGCGGTCCAGGGGTCGGAGTTGAGACTTCGACGGAGCTTTTGGATGACACTTCTGAAAACGCGCTGCTGAGTTTGAAGATCAAACCAGGGTTCGGGCCCTGTCGTAGAGTCATAATTGTTAAACCGGGGTGTTTATAAGAGTCTGTGATCGCGGCAAGCATAGGTCAGGCCGAAAAACGCAGTAACAGGCGCAATTGTAGTGATCGAAAGCGGATTCCAAAGGCGATGCGATCACAGACATTTATAAACACCCGGTAATAATCGGTTTAAGATAACGACCACCCCCTCCCCCCCTCCTTGAAACCAATGACTTTGTTTTAGCGTGCAACTGCGGTTATTCAGATTTCCATGTTGGTTGGGTTATTGAGTACAAGAGAATTATTATTAATGACGAATGTTATGGAGAGGAGTTCCACATAGAGGAACGTCCGGTTTGGTCATCGTGTTACTAATTAATTTGTTGCAGTATCCCACCAAAGTAATGGAGATTGTTTAATCGGGAAATAGAAAATCTATTAGAAGCTGTTTGTATAACTACCTGGACATTCGACGACGCGACGATTCACTAAATTTGTACCTATAATGAATTGTTACGGCTCAATAGTTTGTTAGCGATCTGATATTTATTCATAGGGAATAATAGTTGTTTAGAAGTCTCCTCGCGTTGGTTCATCGGTGAGCACCTTTGTAGGTTTTCAGCAACAATGGGTTCACTTCACACAAAACAGAACGTGGTTCAATCAAAGGGTCTTCACACGAGGGTTTGTACCTTGACTTGAGTAATTGTTCGCGTACACCATTGGTTCCGAAGTTTTTGGGAGGGTGAAATTGGGTTTTACATTTCCGGCTATAGACACTCACGGTCGCGATATCCTTCTAAGCTTCAATGGCAATTCAAGGTGAAAATAGGTCCAGTTCTCCACAAAGACACCGGCCATATCCAGTCCCTACCCAAATGGGCAAAAGATTACCATAGCCTAAAAAGAGCAATGCAAAAAGAATAGTCCAGATATAAGAGACGCAGCCTTTGGAAAGAGATTCATAAGAGGAGGAGCCTCGCACACAACGGCCCACGAGCTTAGATTGTAGGGAACAAGGGAAACAACAGAAAAGAGAGAAGAAAGTTCCCACCGCCCGCAAAAGTCACTCGCTCCTCTTTCGGTGTCTACACGCTAGGCCTAGCCCTAACATAACCTATAACACTAACTTAAATGTTGAATCTGATGAATCCACGATGAGAATTTCGAACCACGCTCCCCAACCAAAGTTTAAATGTTGGTCAAGGTGTAGAATCAGGTGTCCATCGGAGTATTGATGTGTGACGGCTTTGGAATAATTATAAGGGGGAATTCATCTTTTAGGGAACACTTGAAAAAATTCAGCTATCCTAGTTACCAGCGTTGCAGTAGAGTCAGGTATAGGAACGAGCCTTTATTTAAACACTTTGACATGTAAATAGAAGTGAATATAATAATTTTATGTTACAACTAATTTCTGTGTCTTACTGCGTTCAAACTAGAGGTTAATTCGATCTCAACACGCCCAGGATCTCTATCCTTGAACCACAAGAATGAAGCACAACAGGATGGTGTCCTGATACTAGACGATCACCGGCCAAGCTGTCCCAAGAGCGGGAAAAGTGATTTAATTAAAATAAGTTGAGTTAAATTGGAGAATGTTGGGTTGCCTATCCAATTAGGTGCATAAGCTAGAGAGTTAGGTGGAGTTTCACGCTGTTCCAATCCTGAGTATTATAAGAGAGGTCGTGACCTATTAAAAAAAACAAGGTGCAAGGTAACGGATTTTATTCACCCAAATAAGCTGTCGTGACAGTTTGACTCATCAACATCAACGATCTCTGTTGATTTTGATGAGTCTGAGCTCTGATGAGCTCTGAAAAACCTGTAACAAGAACAGGAAAGGTAGCGCCTGGAGAAAGAAAAAAAACAATGACGTTGTGGAACAACAACCGCGGTACTTTAACGCGGTTTAAATAATCTAGAAGAGAAAATGGTTGCGATGATAGAAGAAAGAATGGAACGATGGAATATCGTGCAATATTGCGATGTGTAGAAAAACGGGGATCTATGAAGCTCACAGAAAAAAATTGGTCTAAAAAACCAAGGGGGCACGCCAAACTTGCGGAAAAATATCGGAGCAAACCGACTTTTATTTGATCTTTGCTTTCATATTGAAAACGAAATGTATAGAAAGACAACACATCTATAGGAATATCTGATTACATCGATAAATGATCAGCAAATGTTCAAAGAAATGGGACAATATAATATGAAAATGATTAATAGTGTATGAGATGTTAATATATTTATAGGTACTGTACGATTCCTGCATTTACTAAATTACTTACGAGTATAATACTTATTAATAATTCAAACCTAATACGAAATTGAAGTTAAATGTCCAGCTCTATTCGCGATTCTCGCAACAAAATGGCTGCCAAAGGCAAACTGTAGTGACAGCTGACCTTCACATGAAAGTGACATATAACTCCACACTCTCCTTGTTTGAACTGTGACTTGCCTCGAGCTGCAGCAGTTTTCAAAATCTTCAAATTCTCGAAAAAATTGTGGCTACGTCACGTTGATGTATGTCAGTTTTAATAACAATGAGCCTTTGGCTTTGGCAGCCATTTGTGGCGGGAAAATTGCATGAATCGTGAATTGCAGATAAATGGTCTGCTCTAAATTAGTCTAAGTGTGAGGATCAAAATATACGTTCCGTTACCGGATGTACCGTATGATCAAAAACTTTTCTCCTCTAGGCAGGCTGTGGTCATTGGTAGGCAGACGAGGCTGGTTTTGGCCAGGCCACAGACTACCTAGAGGAGAAAAGTTTTTGATCATACGGTATAAGCAAATCGGGAAAAACAACTGTTACGAATTGCGCTGAAAACCTGAATAATTCAGAGAAAAACTTTCAAACACAATATTTATTATGAGTGCGTATCTATTACTAATTTACAGTTCAAATAAATTGTCGCAATTAGGGCTTAGGTATCGCTATTGTTGTCTTCGCTGTCGAATTCAACTCTACTCTACCTGTTCTGGTCAAGCCGCTCCTTGTACCTATCCCAGCTACTGCATTCCAAGATATACCAGATTTCTTCCGGAAATGCCTCGAAAGCTCTTATTGCTTTCATTATTATTCTAGACACATCCTAGCATCGCTTGCTATTCTGTTCGCGAATCACGAGAGCTCTGGAGAAGCCTATTGGCTTTGCGAATATTCCGACAAGCCATCGATGCCCGGCACCTCCGCCAATTATGCAGGTTTGTGTCTTATTCGCACGTCTTGATCTCCAGCAAGTTTCACAATGATCTTATAATGTATTATTGAGTCTAAATAATCAGAAGAATTGAACGACGTGAACAAATTATAGTGAGCAAGTTTTTCCGTCCTGTTTATCCTATCAAAACCACCTGTACCTACCTACACCTGATTTGAGTTCCTAAATAAAAATCACGGGACACGGAACTATCCAAGATCACCCTCGTAAAAATATTAATCCAGTGGAAATTTTACGTGTCCATTAGGGCGCTCTTAGATGATTGCGGAGCGTGAGAAATTAAAAATGGCGGATGCGCCCAGGTCAGCGAGGAGCAGACGACGCAATTTTTCTTTCGCCCGCCACCACCGCGATGAGCTCTATGCGGTTTGCAGAAACAAAAGATTCCGCCATCCCGACGACTTGATGTCTCTTCTGCGACAAATTTAATAATCGATTTGGATAAAACCCAGGTCGGCCGCGGAGCAGCTAGCAGAGAGGACACACACACACAGACATAAGTCAATGTTATTGTAAAAGCATAATTTGGGACGAGGATAATAACGTCGTTCTGTACGTCCAATAGTATATTATCTTGTTTGACATATTTTTGTCTCTGTAAACATCGTATGTTTTTTATCTCCGCTGAGCTTTCCGCTATTTGAACTTTCGCATCGTCATCTTTACGTTTGGAATTTATTTGTTCTGACATTTTAATTTCCGTAATATCTCCGGAATCCCATAGCTTTTTCCAGATAGACCCTTACAACTTTGTAAACAGTGAGTTGTTTGCCGGCTCTTGATTTTCACATTTCAAACGATATTGGTGTGGAATTTTCGCCAACAACCCGACAAAATACTTCATACCGATTTATTACTAAGTACCCACCGCACCACTTTTTATTACACTAAAAGGTGCTTAACGTATGGCATTCTCAGTTGAAACTCCCCCTCTCTTTAGCTTCTGCGCCTGGATGGATAGGCAACCCAACATACTCCAATTTAATTCAACTTATTTGAATTACATCACTTTTCCCGCTCTTGGGACTGCTTTGGCCGGTGATCGTCTAGTATCAGGACACCATCCTGTTGTGCATCCTTCTTGTGGTTCGATTATAGAGCTCTTGGGCGTGTTGAGATCGAATTAACCTCTAGTTTGAACGCAGTAAGACACAGAAATTAGTTGTAACATAAAATCGTTATATCGACTTCTATTTACATGTCAAAGTGTTTAAATAAAAGCTCGTTCCTATACCTGACCCTACCTCAACGCTGGCAACTAAGATAGCTGAGTTTTCTAAGTGTTCCCTAAGAGATGAGTCTCCTCTAATAATTATTTCAAAGCCGTCACACATCAATACTCCGATGAACACCTGATTCTACACCTTGACCAACATTTAAACTTTGGGGTGCGTGGTTTGAAATTCTTATCGTGGATCCATCAGATTCAACATTCAAGTTAGTGTTATAGGTTATGTTAGGGCTAGGCCCAGCGTCTAGACACCGAAAAAGGGGTGCGAGTGACTTTTGCGAGCGATGTGAACTCCCCCCTCTTTTTTCTGTTGTTCCCCTGTTCCCTACAATCTAAGTTCGTGGGCCGGTGTGTGCGGGGCTCCTCCTATATGAATATCTTTTCAAAGGCTGCGTCTCTTATTTTCTGGACTATTCTTTTTGCTGGCTTCTTTTGAGGCTATGGTAATCTTTTGCCCGTTTTGGAAAGGGATTGGATATGGCCGGTGCCTTTGTGGAGAACTGGACCTATTTTCACCTTGAATTGCCCTTGAAGCTTAGAAGGATCTCACGACTGCAGGTGTCTATAGCCGGAAATGTAAAACCCAATTTCACCCTTGCAAAAACTTCGGAACCAATGGTGTACGCGAACAATTACTCAAATCAAGGTACAAACTCTCGTGTGAGACCCTTTTCATTGAACTCCGTTCTGTTTTGTGTGGAGTGAAACCCATTGTTGCTAAAAACCTACAAGGTGCTCGCCGATGAACTAACGCAAAAAGGCTTCGAAACAACTATTTTTCCCTATAAATAAATATCAGATCGCTAACCAACTATTTAGCCGTAACAATTCATCTAAGGTACAAATTTATCGACTCGTCGCGTCGTCGAAGATTCCAGGTAATTATACTGCAGTTGCACGCTAAAACAAAGTCATATTAGTTTCACAGAGGGGGAGGGGTCGTTGTCCTAAACCGATTATTATTAACAATTGCGACTCTACAAAAGGGTCCGAACCCTGGTTTCAACAAACGCGATTCTAGTTCTTTCCAGTTCCTATCCGTTTCGCGATTCTCCAAACTCAGCAGCGCGTATTCAGAAGTGTCGCCCCAAAATGCTACGCCGAAGTTCCAATTCTAACCCCTGGACTGCAGGTACCACCCACTGAGAAGTTGAAGTCTACCCCGTGTCGATCGTGGCTTTCTAGGACATTGCAAATCTCAATCGTAGGTCGTCTACCCCATCCCACAAGATCGCTTCTTTTCCACCGCGAGGTACCGTTCGTCAATCACAAGCATTCACTCCTGAAACCTAGCTGAACCGAAGCAGGACAAGACGCACCCCGCGAGGAGGCCCAGACACAGCCAGTGAACTGTCAAGAACCACCCCCAATAAAGGCCATGACGCATCGCCTGTGAAGGCCAGGACACAACGCTGAAGGAGGCCCCGACGCGTCCAGTAGAAGGCTTAGACACAACCCCGAAAGGAGGCCCAGACGTAGCCAGTGAACTGTCAGGAACCAACTCCAACAAGGCCATGACGCATCGCTAGTGAAGGCCAGGACACAGTACTAAAAGAAGCCCCGACCCGTCCAGTAGAAGGCCTGGACACAAACTCGAAAGGAGGCCCTGGCACGCCACGGAGGAGTTTTTTGTCAGGGACAGATTACGAGTGCTCGATGCAGGTTCCTCTTCCAATAGGCAGCGTTCTGTGTGAAGGGTTCCAACCCCATGGAGGTAAAATTATACAATCTCTTCGAAGGCAAATGACGCACTCAGGTTTACCTCGGTTACTCGCGATACCCACACGGTCCATGGGCTCTTGCTTCAGCTTCAAAACTCCGTGGTAAAAGCCGCCTCCCAACGTACAACGCGATTTAATCCCGGAGGAGAAATGAGGTGCGCACCGGTGCAAAATCCAACAAGCTTGATACCAATTTTCACGCGAACGCGAGCAAATGTGCAATTCCGGTATTTAGAAATATGAGATGAACAATTGAACAATCAAGCACGAGTGGTGCGACGACTGCGACTCCCGATGATTAAGAGCTTGAGGTAGACCGGGCAAATCACATCCCCAATCTCTTCGATGGCGGGCTGGACTGTGCCACGGTGGCAGTGAAAAAATTGGTAATCGGACGTCGTAAAGATTGTCGAGTATGACGAGCGCCCTCAAAGCCGAACGCAGACTATGCAAAATCCGTATTTGAATCGGCACGGGCCCCGGTCGAGTGCTACGTTGAATTTTAGCGCCGATATGCGGGTCTGACCCGATAATGGCACATAGAGGGAAACCGCGGAGTTTCGAGGCGCGGCGGAGCACACGTACATCGGCTGGTCTTCGGTGTGGGAGTTGAGAGTGACCAAAGAATTATAGCTAAATTGTTTTATACCAGGTCTCGAACTTTCTATTTGTACATTACACGGCTAGCGACATCTTTTAACCATGTGGTGAACTTGCATCGTACGCTCAATTCCCAATACACTAATTGATTTTTCCTCCGCGTGTTTTCGACCCGTACAAACGGTGGGCTTCACAGTCTAAAACTGAAACACTGACAAAGGTTGAATTCACACGGAAAAATATTGCACATTTCGATCAATTCCTATCTCAGCGCAAATTATACTAGCTTACACCTGCGTCATCGATTTACTAGAGTAGGTATAAAGAAAAGCTACCTGCTCCGGCGGGATTTGAACTCCGGACCCCTGAGTTTGAAGCCAGAGAAAGAGCCCACCGAGCTACCGGCGGGATTATTTCTTTTTTGTTGAATACAATTAGTGTTTCGGACGAGACGAGAAAAATCTCGATCTCATCTCGATCTCGTCGAGATTTCGAGACGAGATCGAGATCGAGATCACTTGTAAACTTCAAGGTCGAGAATGAGATCTATCATGTCGAGATCTCGATCTCGGTCGAGATCTCGATGAACCCAAGAGCGCCATCTAAATAAACTGCGCACCAATTGAAGTGGACCATGTTACCGTCCCCAGAGTTTTAGTCTGGGGTTTTCCGGCGGAGCCGGCAGGGCAGGCCAGTTTGGTCTGGTATTGAGCCCTGGCCCATTGTCGGCTAGCTCATTGCCTTATCGGAGAGTCCGTGGTCATCCGACCTAGCTGTGCCATCAGAGAGGGTTTGGAAAAAGACACGTTCTTCCCTTTCTACCGTGTTTATTGAGGGAGGAAAACCCCGCAAATGCCCTTACAAATGGTGAATGGTGAGACGGTACTTCAAAACATAATCAAAGAGCCATTTGAAGAACGACCGTGAAACTACGTACACTAGAGAGTTCGGCTAGGCTGTGGAGATGTCTGTAGGCACTTTTCGGCACGGCCCGGAGCGCCACCTGGTACACGAAGAGGCCGAGAGCATGATGGAAGATCAGGTACCCAGGATACCTGAATCTACAGACATTTCCGAGCCTAGCTCGAACAGACATTATTTTAAATTACAAAATAAGACACATGGGTGGCTGAAGGCCAAAGTTGCCGGAAGGGCTGACGTCACGAGGCTCAACTCGTATCCTCCTGGGGGCAAATATACATAACGGACAGACGGTACTTAGCTGTGGTAGTTTTCGCCCCTGCTGGCAGCGAAGCACGGCGACAGCCCTGAAGACGACGGCCAGAGGCACATGGTGGTGTGTGTGCGCGTCGTGCCCCCAGGCACAGCGGCGAAACGGCGTGAGGAGGTGATGGTGGCGTATCGGCTGGCTGAAAGACGGCGTGCTGGCTACTGAGCTGTGGCGACAAGACACAGGATAGCAGCGTAACGGAGCACTACGGACATGGCATCCAGCCTGCGACGGACCTCCAGCGCGTTCGGCGGCGGCCTCCAGGGTGCAACCAAAGGTGAAAGACGGCGTGCTGGCTACTGAGCTGTGGCGACAAGACACAGGATGGCAGCGGTGACGGAGTACTACGTGAGATGGGCCCCAAGTGCACTAGGCGATGGACGAAAGTACGCAGCTCCCAAGACGAGATCTTCCCTGCGCCCCCCGGGAAAGGACCGTGGCGGTCATGGGGGTCGTGGCTTCGCCCCCAACGGGTTACTTAGCCTTGCATGGCCATTAATTACGACGTTGGCGTCACTAATTCACACAAAGACCAAGATGGCGGCCTCTCCGCCGGAAACGGAAACTCCAAGCCACGCGGTTTCATCCCGGTTGGCCGCCCTGACCCCGCGAGCCAATCACAGTGCTCGCTGGCCATGCACACTCACAGCCGGCGACCCAGTGGCGTAACCGCGCGTGGGGAAAAAAAAAGGGGACCGTAACAACCACCCAAAAATTTCAGTCGCATTCAAGGTGTCATAACTCTTGAATGAGTGAACTATTTTGAATAATTTTATATTTACTGATTAGATCACGTAGTAAACTACAACTTGTCATGGGCCATTTTTGGTGTAGGTGTTTCATATTAATCAGGTATACACGGCGCTCAATCAGGTACTTCAAAAATCAAAAAGTTTGAATAGCCCCCTATCCACAGAAAATGGTTTTTGTTTTTTTCCAAGTGTTTCAGGGAAGATTATGTTCCCATACCTCGAGACGGTTTTTGGAATTTTGGGTCTATCGCCTCCAATTACAGTCTGATCTCAAAAATGGAACCTTTTGGTTTCGCAGTGATAACTTTACTTATTATTGACCGATTTTGGAAAATAAGGGCTCTTGACGAAGCTGAAGGCTCAGGTTAGAAGAATCAAGAATTGGAATTAACTTTGGATATAAATTCTGGAAAAGGGACTGAATTAAAATTGACTCAAATGACAAGCTTCCTAGAAATCTAGTTCAAGGATAGCATTAAACAAAAATCTATTTGTCTTCAAACAAACCTTCTTGTTTTATCTTTTTTTTTGATAATCTTGTATTCGAGATTTTCGGAAAATCGAGACGAGATCGTTACTTTCGAGATTTTTCGAGATCGAGATCGATATCATCAAAATCTCGTCTCGACTCGTCTTTTCCGAAACACTAAATACAATATGGACACGGATGCGCAAACGCATTTGCTACATTAGCCTTTAGCTCACTGACAGGTTGACATCACATGCCTAACAGTGGAGTAACTATAAATTTGGCGACCACATATTGATTGTTTATATTGTTATCATTCGGATAATCCGAATGATAACAATATTATTACTATGCCCACCAGGCATAGTAATAATATTGTTTTTACTATACTTAAACACTTTACCTTTTTTACTATAAAAAAGGGCCCGCTTATTACACTGAAACGATCGATCTGGATGTTTTTTCTCACTGAAGTGCAACGCAGCAAGTGACTTTCGATTTAGACATAACGTCAATTATGCAACAGAAAACCTGCCGGTGCGGTCTAGCAACTGTCTAGCATCTACAAAGGAAGTCGAATACTGAATTCGGCGGGACAAAGGATGACAGCGATTCCAATGAGATTAGTATTTTTCGAGCGAATAACTTTTCATGACTGGTTACACTTGGTTATAGAATTTGACGATTGAGCGAGGTTATAAGCGGTAAAGGAAGTGTCACCATTTTGATATCATCACCGGTTATACCATGCGATCAACAAAATTTGGAATTGAGGTAGGCTGTGACCTGGTCAAATTTCAGGATGTCAAGCTGCTTTTGGTCAGAGCACAGCCTACCCCAATTCCGAATTTTGTTGATCGCATGGTACATTTCATAACCTGGTCATGGGGCTGGTTATTGTTATGGTGGGGGAACAAATTGTGGCGGCAACAGATTTGAATTTGAAAAAAGCAGCGGTCCCGAATCTCCAAACGTCAGATGTACTTAATCTAACCTCAAAAACTTGACTTGGCGACGAGGGAAGCAGGGAAGAAGAATCGAAGACGATGGACACCTCTGCGATGGACCCACAAGAACATCGGGTAATCGAGATGTCCGATGGTCGCCTATGGTTAGCCCCCATGATCTTCGATTAAAGTTTGGAACGGATTCTACAGGGTGTTTCCAAGCTGGTGTTACAAACCTCAAGCGGGGATTCCCCTTGCGTAAAAGTGCCATTTACGCCGTTTTTTCAATTGTAGCTTCATTACCGAGATATCACCCTTTAAGTTGGAGTTTTTAAATTGTTTTTTTTAGCCGTAACATAGATTTATTAGGGGTTTAAAATTAGGATACCAATATTTCAGATAAAAAAAAAAGTTTTCAAGAAATTAAGTTTTTATTCCTTTGCCGGTACCGCCGAAGTATGCAGAATTTTCTCCGTCAATTAAATTCACTGTTTTCCCGCCAAATGTTGATAGCCAAAGTTATAACCGCAACATTTTAGTGGGAAATGTCAGATGTCAAAAAAATGACAGTATCTGCCAATCTAATGTCAACCGCTGATAACCAACCGGTTACAAAAAGTTATTCGCTCAAAAAAGACTATGGAGAGTAACGTTGGTTATATTGGTCGCTACCAACGCGACAATTCACTTCACTCCTTAAAATATTTAGTAGGCTGTATAAGTGTATTATCACCAAGGTCATTAGTGAAAACACCCTTCGAGAATGACCAACCTTGAACATTCAAAAAGTTTTCATTTCTAGGTTTGATGTGTTATCGCTCACATCTCGATTTACACTCGGATCCCTTTGTGAAAATCCTTGATGTAGCGATAATACACCTCACCTGTCGGTGTATTACATACGACAATACAACCTTGACACCAACTCAAAACTGACTGTGACCACTGACCAGCCATTTGTGATGTCGACTGTAGGTTAAAAATACTTTGGCTTCTTGTCACTAGAGGCACGTGAAGCTTATCTGGCATTCCCTGTTGTATTTATTGTTTATTTCTTATTTGTTAACTTGTGGGACAGAGAAATAACACAACTGTACTTTGAGAGCGTTGCATAGTAAGTGCCTTTATTCATACATCTACTTCCGAGGGCTGCGTCCACTTGCGCGTGGAGACTGCGCGTACTGATATAATATTTATGTGCAACTGCACGTACACTAGTGTAAGCTTGGTTGCCTACATGGCTATGTTATTTAATATTTACGCAACATCTCCCATTCTTAATTTTAAGTACTTACATTTAAATCACCAACTTATCTAACTTACTAACTAACTTAAAATACTAAAGATCCATTCGGATTACTGGTTTCACAATTCGACCAGATCTGGATCTGCTACAATCGGTGTGGTGGTCTTTTTCTGGACTTTCATGAATAACAATATCTTCAGGATTGTCCCGACTAACAATAGCTTCCGGAATGTCACGAATAACAATATCTTCCGGAATGTCACGAATAACAACAAATGTGATGCATTATTGCAAACACAATCCAGAGGGCGCGGCATAGGCCTGGGACACGGACCTGTACTTAAACTGGACTTATAATACCGTATATTGCCATGACTCCAGTGGGAGGCCGACATGTTCGTTATTACTAGGGACTTCCATTTTGCACAATTGATACTGACCGTCCTGAAATATGGCTTTTCTCCGATGGCGGCATGACATGGTTGTGAAGTTCAGGTTAGGTGTCGAAATGACATTTTTTTATTGCTGCAGAGGCAGGACCGTTTCCTTACGTTCGCTTGCAGCACTCACCATTCACATAATAATCATAATATGTACATATGTTTCGGTAATTAGATAAAAAAGACGCTGTTCCGTGCCAAAAATCGTTAACTAAAGTGTGTTGAGCATAGAAATTCGATTATATTGCTGTTGGAAGTTTGGCTTCTTGCTTGCCTCTTCCAGTGGCTTGCAACCACCATTCGTTGCCGGTTTTTTGGTATTCTACCGAGTATTCTACAATGAAATAGTAGTATCAGGGTCCATAATTGATTGACTGGCACACTTACCTATACAAGAAACACTCTCAAGGCCCGAGTATAAACACACCAAATTCGAATTTGACACAAACTCAAAAACTGCGACGAACAACTTGTCAAAATGTTATTTTTCTGGTGAAACGCAGACAGATCGCGATTGCGACGATTCGGAGGCAACCTGTCGGAGCTGAAGTGACAAAATAGCGACCCTCAAACTGTCTCGAACTTTCAAAATTGTTTCAACTTGCGATGAGGTTTTCGAAACCTGATGGCTACTTTCGAGGTATAAAACATATTATTACCAACGGAATCTTTTATTTATGAAGAGTATCATATCGATGAATATCAATTGTACAAACATTCTTGATGCAACTTTCTTATTTTCCATAATATTTTTATTTTGAGAACTTTTGTTATAAATGAGTATGATAACGAACATGGTAGCGCCCCTATGGCATTACTGACTGTTCGGCCACATACCGCGATCAGCAGTCCATTTTAAATGACAAGGATGGAGGCAAATGCGACTGGAGTAACGCGGGAACGTCCGGCGGTTCGGGCGAAACTAAATCTGCCGGGAGCAACCTGTAATAAAGTTGAAATGCCAAAGAGCATACCTATTTACACAACAATCAGACTATTGTGAACTGAATTCCCATATTAATTCGATGCAAAACGTTAGGCAACAGCACAGAACCATAAATTTTTCACATCAATGCGGGGCTAATGTGTTTTAATCACACACCCAGGTACTATGTGCACTACCACACAGTGACACCAACTTCTAAATTATAAAAGTTTTGCCTCGGCGGCGCGGCGGTGCGGTGGCGGCGCTGGTCGTAATAAACCACAAAATAATAAATTTTCGCGCGCGAAGCACACGTTTCATTAAACTAGTGGAAACGGTTTGGGGTAGGTATGGCCGAAAAAAGTGAGCAAAGCTTGACAGGGCATATAATGGGACGGTTTCAGTTGAAATGCCACCACCGCGACATACACTTTTTCGCCGTAATAAATACACATGTCCGGAATTTTTCATCGGAACTTGCCCGTTAAAAACAACGCGAGGGGGTCACGGTGTGACATTGCAAATTGTCAGTTTCCTGTCGTTCCTGCTGGTGTTCTGAGCGACGACCGCGCCGTGGTGGGTAGGCACACACACTCGCTGCGATGATGGAAGGGTGCTTGTTTTTTAAAGGGCCGTGCGGTGTTTTCATACCTTTTAGTCGAGTAAATACATGTCGAGATGCCCTCGCGTAATGCTTTTAACCTAATATTTACGGAAACAATCGAGGAATTTGGAGCGGTGCACGTAGGCACCCAACGCGCAGGAGGCCGTATGATATGTTGCCTATCAAACGCTTGAAGTATACTCGAAGCGAATGAATTGGCATTTAGAAATTCAAAAATTGACGTCAAAGTTACGGAATACTGTGATTTCACGTGGTATATTCCTCCCCTTCGGCGTACAACACCAGTAAACATACATGAATCTCATAACACACTCAGTTAGTGATGACGCGGAAGGTTATTCTAGGTCAGGGCGTTGCCATGGCAATGCATGACAACAGCAACAAGTACCTCTCTACTCCAACAGTCTACTGTCCAATCTGACTGTCGAAATAAAATCAACTTTTCAAGCACAAGCCACTCGTTTTTAAAAGGATCCAACTGGGTATAAAGTAAAAGTATGCTCTATATAGGTATTGTTTCTATTCCAGGTCAAGAGAATCAGTGCTTTTTAGGAGTTGAGTAGCATAACCTTATTTTACTGTGTTACCTACGTCGTTTTCTGTCTTGGTCTACTTTTTGGTACTTTGACCGATTGGGTTAGTCCAATTCTGCACAGCCCTTTAATCTCCTAGTCCGTGGAAATTTCGTTATACTGCAGCAACAGTCCTGACAGAAAATCCTTCGCGGCGTCTTTTGATTGGCTGTAGATAATCCGTTTGGCTACCGCGACGACCGGCAAAAGTTGATGAAGGTGGGGGACGTTCAGACTTGACTACTTTTTAGCATCGATACTGTACGAGAGCTATCACCACCGTGTGGTTTTGTGTGTTCACGTCTGCCAGTTGGGGGGATTTCGTATTGTGTGGATTGAATCCGAACCCGAGCTTTTATTTGGACTAAGTTTGGCGACGTAGAACATTTATGGAAGTGAAAGTTCGAATAAGGCATTTTTGCCGTCTAAAGAAGCACTGCCACACAAAGGCCTACAAAAGAAACCGTCCACCATCTGCAGGTATTGCTGAAAAACGACTAGGGCCTTCCTTTTCTTTATCTTTTTGGATTTGATTCGACAATGAGTTGAACGAGTTTCCATAAGTTTCGCCCAAGTTTTCATCCAAGGATTCACCCACCTACTAAGGAGGTACCACTTTAACCGTTTTCTACCAAGTTCCTTCACCTACGTACCAAGAAAATTTCACCCAAATACCAAAGAAATTTCAATAGCGATTCTTCGAGTACAAGACGAGGTTCCGCATCTACTGGGAAGCATCCCATTTTCCGGCCGACTGAGCTGTATGTTGTATTGGGATCATGCTACTCGTACCGGCCTCCAGGCCCGGTACCAATCCCAGTCTCCAGCGGCCAGAGACAAAAGCAGCTTTTGTCCACGGCAGGGCAAAAGCTGTACCGTAGCAAATTTTTGTGCCCCTGCTTCATTGTGCGTGATTTGGAATTCTGTGAATATTTTATTTTTCAAAGGTCAAGAAAATTCGCGTTCGTCTCACTTTTTCTTACAAACAGTTGAATTGAATTGAATTGGAATGGTTTATTCTGCACGGCGTGTCCAGCCAATTACACAGAAAAATGAGTATAAACATAAAACAAGTTTTTACAACACATAAGAACAGTACTATAATAAATAGATCAACACATAGACAAGAAGGTTTTGACTGAATCTTCGAATGTAGATTTACCCCAGCCATGGACGTCTGGCTGGGCCGCAATCTCCCCGGTCATCATCTTGTTTATTATTCGACATCCTCTATATATTGGTGAGGCGTAGAGCACATTAGTTCTGGCGACTGGGACATGGAATGGAACCGCATGACGGGCCTCCAGACGGGGCACATGAAACATCAGACTCGCCAGGAGCGTTGGAGCATCGAGACGGTTGTTGCAGAGGTTGTAGACAAGCATGGCACTGGAGACATCCCGACGCTCCGCCAATGGACTGTAGCCAAACATTCCCAGTAGCTGGTCATGAGGAAAGCCTCTTTCTGGATATGCACCTGTGACGTGGTGGTGTAGAAATTTGAGGTATCGCCTTTGGACGGACTCCAGTTGACTGATATGTTTATTGTAATGGGGAGACCAAACAGTCGACCCGTACTCGAGTTTAGATCTGACCAAGGTCCGATACAAGGTGTTGAGTGCCGAGGTACCAGTGAACTCCCGGCAATTTCGATAGATGAATCCCACAGTTCTGGACGCAGAGGCGGCGATCGAATTGACATGTCCCACGAATGACAGAGTGGAGTCAAACCACACTCCCAGGTCCTTTATCTCAGTGCAACGCCGGAGATTATCGGCGTTCAATCTGTAGGTGTGATGTATGGGTCTCTTTGCTTTGCTGTATGTGATGCTGGAGCACTTGGAGATGTTAAGGTGGAGTTTGCTGTTCAGACACCATTCCATTACCCTGTCAAGGTCATCTTGGAAAAGTTTGCAATCGCGGGCGGAATCAATTCTGCGAAATATTTTTACATCATCGACGAACAGTGAAACCTCACTCTTCAAATTTCGAACTATGTCGTCAATGAAGAGAAGAAACAGCAATGGAGCCAAGTTGCTGCCCTGCGGCACCCCGCTAGTGGCCGTGTAAGAAGAGGACCTGTGATGCATGTATTCAACAAACTGAGATCTATCAGATAGGTAGCTTCTGACGAAGTCAATCAGACTCTCGTGGAAACCGAGGTCGGCCATTTTTGAAAGCAGCACGTTGTGGTCCACTCTATCAAAGGCCTTGGCGAAGTCAGTATAAACTGCATCCACCTGGCTGCCATTGTTCAAGGCTTGAAACAGTTGAAATTTTCAATTTATAAATTTTGTACATAAAGTGTGATTGGTATAAAAACCTGTCAACGTTTTTTTAATTAGTAGATAACAGACGCTTGACAGTAGGTACCTACTGCGCCGTTCCGATATCAAAGTTTGGTTTTGCATCAAGTTTCTTATTTTCACGGCGTAACCTACCTTGGGCGGATCGACATAAATCGGCTCGATTTTGTGTTTGTAAATATAGCTTTTCCTTAGAACATATTTTGCTCAATGTGGTAATAATAACGATTTGTAATTTCACTTTATTTCATTTTGTAAAGTAACGCGACGACTTTTGTCCCATTATTTAAATTATTTTGTCTGGTATTAGAGTTATTTTGAGGAAGCGGCCTACTATACTGTGGCGCCTCCAGACCATCAAACAAACCCCGGCCTTCTCCACTGATCAGCTAGCAGGCCGAGTCTCTGAAAGAGACAAACCGTATAGGTAAGTTGCACCGAAAAAGCACGAGGCCTTTCGGGCACGTGAAAACCTGGCAGTAACATCACCTGTTACTTGCCTGTAGACTATAAAACTTTAGGTTACCTATCAACGTCAACATAAACTGTCATTTCATTCAGTTCAGAGACCTTGAGGGGAAGTTTATTGTCATGCATTGCCATGGCAACGCCCTGACTAAAACTAGCCTACATCACGCTAACTGAGCGAAGTAAGAATGATACAAAGGCACTCAACAAAATTCAATAAGGCTCTGCTATTTGCTCACGCAATCCCGAAAGCATCAACATTGTACCAGTGAGCACTCTACTCAATAAAAATAAAGAAGACTCTCACCTTTTGCTACATATGAGGGCGTGTGGCATCCGTTGAATCACGAAAACTGCATGAAATAGGTACAGAGAATAATTGATCAAAAGACTCATAAGAAAATTGCCAGATAGCGATTATGGACAGACCATACCTTCATACCATTTAACCATACCTTCATCCGCGATGAGATAAAACAACATTATCTGACCAAAGCAGACTCTTACAGGGGAATGGTTCGTTGCCTCGTCTATCTTCCGCGTTCGTCCACTTTCTTCCTACTAATCACCCTTCCAAACATCCTAAATCGTTCCTCGTCCAGCTCTCATCGTCGTCATCGTGGATACCAAGATAGCCACCCTCTGCCATTCACTCCTCAATCCTAGGTCCACCTTAGGGCCGTTTCTCAACTCACCAGACCTCACTCACGTACATGCTGTTATCGCCACTCTTGAAAGCACACATTCAAGTAGCGCGGAAGGTGGTAAGAGTGGCCTCTCACGTCACTCCAAGCTGTCAGAGGCTGTCAAGTAAAGTCGTGTGTGTGTGTCATTCCTTCTCAAAAATCCTTGCATCCTTCCCTAGATTGCAGCGCTAACCAACTGTTGTGGGCCCCACGACCTGAGAAAGACGCTGAGCAGCCGAGGTTCGTCATTGGCTCACCATCAGCGGCGATGACAATGCCCAATGCACTTTACTTATCCAATCTTGAGACATACAAACAAAAGCACTACTCAGCAATAAAATTACCATCACCAACTCCATTTTTGCGTCTACCGTGTACCTAAACGAGTCCACCGTCAGTGCTTCCGTCAGATGAATCACATTCATACTGGCGCCCCTTGGGCGCAACGGAGAGACAAAGCCGCGGGAGTGCCTGAGCCTGAGTTGGCTTGAGCTAGATCTCTGGCGAAAGCAAGTCGACTACAAATATCTACCCATTTTCATTCTCAACACTCATCATTCGTTAAAGGGGAACTGTGGGTAAAATTTTGTGTCAATTTTAAAACTTATATAGCTGCAGGATGGCTTTAGGTGATTTTTAGTCAAAATCGCATCTAAAAATTCCAAGCCGTTACGAAGTTATCGTAAATTTTGTGGGCTGATTATGACGTCATACTGCGCACCGGAAAAGACAGGTCGGCAGGGCAAGGCACCACGCCAACAATTATTAGACCTTTATAAAATGAAACAAGTTTACCAAACGGTAGACGCAGGTCATTTGACTTTAATTTCAAAGTACGGTGAACCAAATTTAAGTAGATATTTTTAAAAACATAATCAAAGTGCGACTCTATCTGTCAATGAAATAAAGCGGCAACATGGCGAAATCGCGAAATGAAATTCGGCAGCTTGACAGAAGCTTGACAGTATAGGGAAGTCACAGTCTATCGTATAACCCTGAAAACTTCCGTCAGTGAAATCTGTTGGTGCATGAAAATAAGAGATCAGGTATACTTTTCGCTTCCACATAATAATGTAGTGAATAATTAAGTGTATTTCAGGGCTGCTGTCGCTGATGGGACTTTTTTCTAATCGGTGGTACAACCGACTACCGATTAGGGTTGGAATTTGAAAGAAGTGTATATCAGAATCCGTTCATATTTCTTTGAGTCAGCCACACCAGTGCATTTTTATTGAAAATGGTCCTGGTCGTTCCTGACATCATGTTTCTGACCCTATAGCATCATCATTTTGGCCTGGTATACCTGATCTCTTATTTTCATGCACCAACAGATTTCACTGACGGAAGTTTTCAGGGTTATACGATAGACTGGGTGCTTTCCACCTAGACGGTACAAATACCACTAGACGGCACATGTTCCATAGTGTGGCACAAAGTTTTAGGTGATCCAATGAACGGCGCAGAACCGAGTAGGAACACGTAAATGGAAAGCACCGTTTGGAACCCGCACATGCGTAAATGGCAGATGTACCGAACTTGGGGCTAGGTGGAAAGCACGCAATGTGACTTCCCTATACTGTCAAGCTTCTGTCAAGCTGCCGAATTTCATTTCGCGATTTCGCCATGTTGCCGCTTTATTTCATTGACAGGTTGAGTCGCACTTTAATTATGTTTTTAAAAATATCTACTGAAATTTGGTTCACTGTACTTTGAAATTAAAGTCAAATGACCTGCGTCTACCGTTTGGTAAACTTGTTTCATTTTATAAAGGTCCAGTAATTGTTGGCGTGGTGCCTTGCCCTGCCGACCTGTCCTTTCCGGTGCGCAGTATGACGTCATAATCAGCCCACAAAATTTACGATAACTTCGTAACGGCTTGGAATTTTTCGATGCGATTTTGACTAAAAATCAACTAAAGCCATCCCGCAGCTATATAAATTTTTAAACTGACACAAAATTTTACCCACAGTCCCCCTTTAAGCTTTCATTTTGAACACAGCAGGTGAGCGTAAGGTGATAGAATCCACCCTGTAAGAGCGCTGTCAGTGAAATTTTTGCTGATAGCTTCTTTTCAATTCTTTTGTGGTGTTCAAGGCCTGATCCGCAAGCAAAATTGCGGAAAAAGATTTCAAAAAACTCCAAAACTTTCAGTTTAGAGTTGAAAGATAAATTACTTATTTTCTCTTGCTAAAAAATCATAAAGCTGTACCCATTGTCGCACCAGATATACTGCGCATCTCCATAGCCAACTTTGTGCATGCTGCACAGTAATCTGGCTTAATAAATCATAACAAGACGTCTTGTCTTATTTGGCGTAACGAAGTCAGTGAAACCTCGAAGGAACCAAAATAATGAACTGGTCGAGTTTGAACTGCATCGTGACCTGACATATTATTTTCAAGAAAAGAAAAAGGCCTGGCCTTTTTCTCATCTGTGGTTTAGGGGTTTGCTCTTCATTGTTGTTTTACGCACAGCTGGAAATCGGAAAAAGTGAATGGGGACGCAAACATTTCTATATACTGTGAGATTCGACTTGGGATCAAAGCATCTGCACCTTGCCGGGGAAAACCAAAAAACCGTACCCTTTGGGTGATATTCGACAGCGTCCGGAAATAAATCGAAGGACACACGGTGGGTGGCTACGAGTTGTATTTTGAAGAAAAATAAATAAGTCACAATGAGGAGGAAGCCATAAAAACTGGGACGAAGTTCCGAGAAAGTTGGGGACCCGGGGGCGGCTTCGGGCCTTATAAAAAAAAAACGGATGAGTGAAAACTATCATGTGGACACACGAACGTGTTTAAATGACTATACAAAAGCATGGAATACAAAGGACGCCGCGGGTATGTGCCTTGTGCCGCAGTTGTTGGGCGTCCCAAAGGCATAAATGTAGTAAACCAAAACTGAAATTTTAAACTAATTAGTTAAATAATTGTTAGATTCAAGAGTGGGTGACGCTGAAGTGGTTCTTTCGTCATTTACGTCAATTTAAAACCAAGCACGGTGTCAATCGAGCTATGAAAAGTCGTGGCCGCGAAAATTTAGATAAGTCTTCAAAAGACGAATTGAAACATAGTCATTCCGTGAATTAGTAAAAAAGAATCACTACAGCTCAGCCGGAATTATGTTTCCGTCAAAACTGTCTCTAATTTAAACAAAGTAATATTTTAAGTTGAAAATGTGACTAGCACCGCCATCTACGCAAACCTCTAGAAACGAGAGATAAAGCAGTGGGGGTAAGAGCCCTGTGCACGCCAAACTAGAGATCGAAGAAGAGGGTCGATTGAGTAAAGACGACGTGTCTGATTGGCTGCAAAATTCCAGGGTGAGGGATGTGGGGGTGGTTTTCAAAAAAAATCTCGTGTGAAGATTGAAGGAGGAAGAAGTCTCTGGGGGTTTTGGTGACGAACGAGAAAGGTTGTCTGGAATTAAGAATTAAAACTTATCCGAGAAAATTGCTCTTTCAGAGTGTTGCTAAGTCAAGATTATTGATTGTCATTTTAGTCGCAAGTGATTAAAGTTCAAATTTCGTTTAAAATTCATTTGTGATTTGTGACCACCGGCTTTAAGTTGTAGTGAAATTTCACGTACAGGCGTTGTGTCGAAGCGTTTTTCCAAGTGAGAATAGTGATTTACCGTTGAGGCATCCACTGACCAGTGTTTGTCTAAATTGCCGTTTGGATTACCCTTTTCTGCAAATCAGAGGTTGGTGGTGCTATTAGCAATTTCTTTAGTATTAGTTGTTGAGTGCAGGTAGACTTCGAAATTGGTTGTTTAGAACCACAGCAAAATTTTAATTGTACATTAATCTATTATTGAGCTTCACAAGAGAGCCCGAATTATTCGGTTTCGAGAAAGTCTTCAAGTACTAAGCTCTAGTAAACAGGCTGACTTTAGGTTACCTAAGTAACACGACCTGGTATCGCAATCCACACTGGATCAAACTATTCGAACCCTAATATTGTCGTTTGACGAGAGATGGCCGAAACAACGTGGAAGCTATCGCGAAGTTAGAAATTAACCCTTTGATTTCTGCGCTCATCCCACACAACAGAAGAGCAACAATGGTCTATAATGGTTCAATCTGGTACCAGTTGAATGGGCAGTTGAATCAGATCCACCGTTATCAACTTTAATCTCCAAGGCCAAGCTGCAAAGTTCCGCGTCGAATCGAATCGCAGGGTTGTTTAAAGATTTCAAAACGCGGGGTCGCGGTCGGTAGCGAACTCTTCAAAGATGAACTTTAATGCGCGGTCCAACAAGAAGAAAGCGCACGTCCTAACAGTTTCCACCTTGTAATTGTCTATTTGAAAATCCCTCAAAGAAGCGAATCTTTTCTCTTAGAAAATTCCGCCAAAGGCGTTTTGGAATCACGTTCCCCCCTTTGTTCTACAGTTAGCTAGCAGTATTTCAGAGCTCGGCGACCAAGATGATATAATCCTTCACCAGGAGGTGACACCCTAAAATTGAGAAGGCCACAGTTCAGAGATTTAATAGGTAGTGAGATGTAGGAACCTTTTGTAAGATCAAATGTTAGTCAGTGACTCTGATGATACCGTGCGTAACAAAAAAATATAAACTAAGTAAATTAACTCGAGGCGGAGTTGCGATAACTCGTAAACCAAAAGACTCGCCGGAAAATCCTTTCACAAGCGGAAAGGATGACGATCACAAATTGAACTACCTGCACAACAACAGCAAATACACTCCTTGTTCTAATATCATAAATCGTATTGTGAATTATGTTTTGTTATTGTTTAAATCTGCGTTGAATTTGGCGCCAACTTATTGATTACCGTTTGATTATCGCTGTCTTAAGTGTCGATTAGCTAGCTATGGCTCGCGTCCCTTTTGTTTCCTCCACAATTTAGCTTCAGTTAGATGCGAGAAAATAGATTTGTTTAGAGATTGCTTTTCAGGAACACATCGTAATTCTCCCTTGGTAGAGGTAGCTAGGAATCCGGTAATTAGCACAGTCGGCAACCAGGGTCGTTCTCTGAAGGCTAATGAGTGATTAGCCATGGCTCTTGAAAGGGTTGCGAGTTAGTTTTGTTCACCTAGGTCTTTTCTTTTACAGGGTAGGAGTTGGGTGATCCTCTCGGAGGTAACCCCAATCAACTAAGTCATTAATTGTAAGATAATTAGCGGGAGTCCGGCATAGAAGTCGAAGAGACTTACCGACTCTAGAAATTAGTTGAGACAGTTTTGACAATTAAATTTAAGGATTCGATGTTTGTTGGAAATTCCCCGTGTGTTCAATAAAAGTTAAGAATGTGGTCTGAAAGAATTGCGTTTGTTATCACTCTACTCATTGTTTATAGCCCAAATCGCTTGCCTTAACGAATCTGAGAAAAGGGTTACTTTCTCCTCGATAAATAAACATAAAAAAGAAACACAACGTAAAATGGGTCTGATCTAGATTACCTTCTAAGGAGTGAAGTGTAAGCAAAAGTACAAAATTGGTACAGTAAGTATAAAATTTCACCTAATTTATTCGGTGGGTTCAACGGGTTATCTGCGACATAAAGGGGAAGGGTTGTACAGTTATAAAATGGCTACCGTAAGACCAGGATTAAGGGAGTAGAAAGAATTTGAGAGATAGATGATGGGTAGAGGCGTGATAGCAAGCGGGAAAAAAATTGAAAACTAGATGAACTTAAAATTGAAATTTGGAAAGTTCAATAAGATAGTCCCAGGGGAGGCTAAGAAGAAACTAGGTCAGAATAACAGGTAGAAATAGGCCCGAAGCACAACGCCGTCCAAGAGCATTTAGTAGGTACCTGCCTACACACGCGCCGGCTTTGAATATGGGCCAACCTAGTGAGTGCCAATGATGACTAGTCGGGATTTGTTTACAATAAGAACGAGGTGCTGAAACGGAAAGGATGCGTCAGGGGCGGCTTTTCGATTTTAAGAGGGACCTTTGAAACTTGAATTGCTACTATAGGATTAGGTAATGGGGGCGAGATTCCATTAAAAGTAAAATTTGAGAGGAGGAACTGATATGGAATTTCTTTGTGACTTAAAGGGGTTTGAGCGAATTAAATGTTAGGTAGTACGACACGGCGGGTAGGTCATGCGCTACGCTATGCGGTATTTGTTGTTAATAGGACGTGTGCGGTCCGGAGTCACGGATTGGAGCCGAGGTGGCACACATAAGATATGTGGCCAGGTGGATCCAGAGATATGCAGTGGCATATTTTGGGTGAGAAAAATTCTAGGTTGTGCAACGCCTGGACGAGACCGTGGAGACGGTCCTATATTGTTGTTAATTTACTAGTAGTAGTGCTACGTAGTGAGTAGTGGAACGATATAAACCCTAATAGCTTTCTCTGATGATCGGAGGGACCGATTAAAACTAAGTGGTGGTTGAGTTCACTTGTAGTGATCTGTGAATAATTAGATATTGTAATTATCGGTTCGAATTGGTCTTGATCAGCGTCGAGTTCAAAATGATGTGATGAATATGCGGAAATTCTCCATGTGAGCGGAAGCGGATTCCACTGAGGTTTAAATTAAGTTGAACTTCTAGTAAATTTACAGCTTTAGGCTACCGTCGTTGCAGCGGCCGTACGATGGATGCCAGCGGTCAGCAACTGAGAATGATAATTATAAGAGTCTTGAGTAATACAGCTGTAAATTAGGGCCAATGCAAGCAAGCTCGACTTAAGTGTGCAAAGGCCGAGCATGTCCAGAATATTTCAATTGGCGAAATACTAAAATTCGGTTTTGCTGGTACTAGGGACTTTCGTACGGTTGGATATGGCTGGACGAAAAGGAATCAAGAAGACCGCCGTGGTACCTGAGGGTAGGAGTCGGTCTAGGTCCCGTCTGAGCTCGGGGCGCGAGCCGGATCGCGAACCGGAGGAGCGTCTGATTCCTGAGTGGTTTTTCCACTATAACCAGGAGCAAGAGAGAAGACAGGAGGAGAGAGAAAGAAGAAATGAGGAACGTGAAGAAAGGATGGCGTCTTTATTTCGTGGAGCCGTGGACTCTATGAAGGAGGTCGTCAGCGCTGCGGTTAGGCCTGTCGAGGCTGTTCCACAGGCGGAGAATCTTGTAATCGGAGTGGTGCCGGCGGAATTGCCGAGCCTTCCATCGGTCTCCACTACGGGGGCGACCGTCGAGGATAGTGGGACGTCGGACTCGGGACCTGGCGATCTGGGTAGTCAACTACGAGCCTTGGTCAACCAGGCCGCACCAATGCCGCAGCGACCGTCATTTGAGAATACGGAAAACCATCAGAATCCCATGATTTTTCTTGAACAGTTCGAGCGGTATGCGGGTCACTCTCAGGTAAGTGAGAGTAGGAAATTGGCGATGGTGATCGACTGCCTGAAAGGAAGAGCCAAGCGGTGGGCAGGAAGTCGGCGGAAGGAGTGGCAAACGTACCAGGAGTTCCGACAGCGCTTCCTGCGTTACTTCTGGTCGGAGCGTCAACAGAAGGATGTGAGACGGCAAATCGAGGATGGTCGGTTCGATGCTGATCGGAAGAACTCATCCTTGGTCGACCATTTTAACTACCATGCGGAGAGGGCGCGGATGCTCACGGAGCCGCCAACGGAGGAGAGGTTGGTAAGATCGATAATGCGTCATTATCCTAGCAATATACAGCACCTGTGGAAAACGAACCACTGTCGGGGGATCTCGGACACGCTAGATTTTCTTGAAGAAATGGAAGACGACGAGCAAAATCAGCGCTATAAGGATAGCGGTTTCGGTAGAGTGGAGCGGGAAAATCAGGGAGATCGCCGACCCTACTTTCGGAAAGCGGAAAACAACAAGCCGAAAGCTATCGAGCCACCTCCGGTGGTACCGCGCATTACTTATCCGGTGTCACCAGCTCATGAGACGAGGCCGGAAGTGGCGCCGCGAGCGGACTACCGTGGGCCACAACAGCAGCGACCATGGCAGAGACCGTGGCAGCGAAATAATCAAGATAATCGACCACCATGGAACCAATGGAAGAAGCCAGCTGGAAACCAACCCCAACGCACAGCACCGGCTTCGGGAAACGGGCCGAGGGTGGAGGAGAAACGGTCCTAACTTCCACTCTTCCTGCAAACAGGCCGACGTCGACGAGGAAGTGTATCTCCGCCACTTTAATTTCGACGGGAGAGAAGAGTGCGGATAAGAGGAAGGGTGAACGGAGTTCGGAAAATCAGCCAAAGAGGGTACGCACGACGCCCACGCGAACGACATCGATCACCACCATAGCGCCGAAGATAAGTGGATGCGATCCGCTAGCGGTGGCTAACTCAGCGGGAATCGAGACGAAGGGCTCCAGGTGTGCGATTGATTCTACCAGCACTCGACTCGAGTACGATACAGAGATAACTGACGACGGCCGAAGTTTGAAAATCCTGTCACTCCATCGTGGACTGCAGGATGCCGTGGATGAAGAGGTAGTCAAGCCCTACCGGGTAACACCTGAGATCACCTGCCTGGTAGAAGGAATTCTGGCAAGAGCGCTAATTGATACCGGTAGCGAAGTAAGCTGCATTTCTGAGGAGCTGTGGCAGGCTATCCTGATGACGGAACGACGGCCGCCTACTTTGCCCGTGACGGCAATTCAGCTTCGAGGAGCAGTAGGTCAGAAAAGTTGCCGAATAGCCCTGCAGACGGACCTGTGCCTTGTAATTAAAGAGAAGGAGTATCGGGTGGCCAGCCTTGTGGTAAAGAACCTAATTAAGCCCATGATTTTGGGTGCAGATTGGCTGGTGCAGTCCGGTGCCGTCGTTGATTTTAGAAAACACCTGGTGCGACTGCAAGTTGATGGAGAAGGGACTGCAATTCCGTTCCAAGGAAGTGCCCATGTTTATGACGAGAGAACTACGGGGGAGACTGAACCTGTAAAGGTGTGTCATATCGGAGTGACACCCAACCAAGAGAAAGCCACAACTGGAGATGGTGTGCGCCAAGAGCTTCGAGATAAAGTAGATAAACTTAGGTGCCATCCGAATCAAAAGGCTGACTTGATGAGAGTGCTTATAACGTACGAGGACATCTTTAGAGAAGAGCCAGGTGTAACCCATCTCTACGAACACCGGATTGAGCTTTACGACACGACGCCGTTTATTCAGCGACCGTATCCGGTGCCCTTTGCGCTGCGACCTGCCGTCGAAGAAACAATTGGCGAGATGCTAAGATTGGGGGTAATTCGGAGAGAATCTTCGGCCTTCGCCAGTCCTATGACGGTGACTAAGAAGAAAGATGGCACGGTGCGTATCTGCCTAGATGCCAGGGCAATAGGGTACTTGCCTAGTTTTTTTTTATTGGCTTAATCGATAGCATGGTTAAAAATAATGTACCCGTATTTTTTCTTTTTCCTAAATTCCCAAAATTGTGGCCGCAATGCGTGTTTTAAAAATATATTTGTGACGTCACAAATATATTAGATATAGAACATAGAAGGACTCTTTTTCCTCGTTGGGTTGGCAATGATATAACGTCGCCAAGGTGCCGTTTTCAAACAACAAGATCTGAGTCTGACTGACAACGTCAAACCGCCGACCGTAATTTCTTCCTGTGCCCTTTTTTTGCCTTTGAATGCTTTGATCGAGGCTTTGATCTACGCGGTAAGTACCTACTCGTTTTGTTCATTTCTTGTTTAATCTAACTAGTCTCTTTCTTTAGTCTTCTGTGCTGTCCACCTAAAAGCCTTTCGCATGTTTGTCACCCGTGCTCTGACCTGGCTGACCCTCGGCTTCATTTCGGACATCAGTGTTCCTGCTCCCCACATTTTATTTGGAGATCCATCGCGTCCTCCCCACATGGATCTCTTGTAGCTCTAAAGTATTACCTATCCGGAATTGTATGCCAATGATGAACCTATAAAAGCTCACTGTTCATTTTCAGCCTCTTATTTCTGTGCTATTGGTGATCCTCCAGATTTTCCCCTGGAAATAAATTATCTCGACTGAGACAGTGTTATAAGAGGTTTCTGGAGTCAGTTTCTTCGAAACCTTGTTCGACTTTATTGTCTAAATGCTCATGGTAAGAGAATTCGATAGGAAACCGGTTTTGCGATAGCATGTTCAAAGTGACAGTGTCACAGTGACATCCCTGACATTCTTGATTATTCCATTGTCACACAGTCAGACCAACCCCACTCAAAATCCCTGTCCTGGCGCGAAGCTTTTAGGAGGATTTTTCAAATTCGTTTTTTTCTGTAGAAAACGACGGGATTTTTGTGAAATTCTCAGTAGAGTCCCCTTATCACTTATACTAGCAATCAAAAGTATTTCCAGCTGAATCTATTCCATTGGCAAGTACCCCATTAATGAAAGAATGGTGGCGGATACCGAAGCGCCGCCAGCACCAGAGGAATTGCTGCGATATTTTCGAAATGTCCGCGTGATGTCCACCATCGATCTCCGAGCCTCCTATTGGCAGATTCCACTTCACCCGGAAAGTCGAAAATACACTGCTTTCCTCTACAATGGCCGATCCTACACATACGCTAGGTTACCGTTTGGACTGAAGACATCGACTGGAAGCTTTAGTCGGGCGATGGATATCGTACTGGGACCGGAAGTCCGAGAATTTGCGGTCAATTATATTGACGATTTGCTCGTTGCGTCAGGTACGTGGGAGGAGCACCGAGAGCACCTGGGAAGAGTGTTTGCAAGATTAAAGAATGCCGGGATGACCGTGAATCTGGCAAAATCGTCGTTTGTACAGACGGAGGTGAAGTTTCTCGGACATATCCTGACGACTGAGGGTATAAAGGCCGACCCGGAGAAGGTGATGGCCATTCGTAAGTTTCCGACTCCGCAGAAACCAAAAGATATACGAGCTTTTCTTGGGCTATGTAATTATTATAAGAAGTTTTCAAAGCACTATAGCGACGCAACTATACACCTGACACGTCTTCTTAGAAAGAATACTAAATGGCAGTGGGGGCCACAAGAACAGATTGCTTTCGACACCGTCAAGGACCTCTTTTTGAATACCGTGGTGCTTCAACATCCACAAGGAGATAGGATATTTTACGTGCAGACTGATAGCTCCGGATACGGACTGGGAGCAGAACTTTATCAGATCCAAGACGATGGTGAGCGGGGAGTCATCGCATTCTCTAGTAGGTCACTAAGAGGGGCGGAGCTCAACTACACGACGACGGAAAAGGAACTTTTGGGGGTTATCGTCGCATTGGGCAAATTTCGTATGTATATTCAGGGTAGTAAGATCATCGTGCGTACTGACCATCAAGCATTAAAATTCCTAGGGAGATGTCGCTTGTTGAATGAGAGATTGACGCGATGGACTTTGTTTCTAAATCAATTTGATTACAGTATAGAGCACGTGAGAGGCCGTGACAATGTAGTACCAGATATTTTATCACGATTTCCAATAGACGGGGATGGTACTAACGAGTATCCGCGGGAGCAGCCAACAATTGCCCTGTTTGAAGTAGAAGAATCTCCAGAAATTGTCGCTATGCTACAAGATCTCCGGCAGCTCCAACAGGACGACGACTTTCTTGGGGCACTCTGGCAGTATAAGCGTACGCCAAGGGGGCCCTATTCTCGATCCATTCTCCGGGTGAGTAGTCGCTACTACGTCCATTCTAATGTTTTGGTTTACAGAGCCAACGATGATGAGCAAGCACGCCTCGCCATTCCTGAGGGGTGTGTCGATCGACTAGTCCGGTACCATCATCAGTTGTTGGGCCATTTCGGCGCGACTAAAGTCCACCAGGCTATGAAGAGAGTGTACTACTGGCCTGATATGTCCCGTCGCATTCGAGCGATTATAAGGATGTGTGACCTTTGCCAGAAGACCAAACATTCCAACCGCCCGATTCAGGGGCCGATGACGCCGATTATAGCTGAGAACATAGGCGATCTCGTCTGTGTCGACTTCTACGGGCCACTACCAGCTAGCCGGGGCGCTAGCTACATCTTTGTTGCTGTCGACGCGTTCTCCAAGTTCCTGAGACTATACCCACTGCGGAGAGCCACTGCGAGAGCTGCCAGCAACAAGCTGATCAACGACTACGCCAACTTCATTCGGCTTCGGAGGGTGCTTAGCGACCATGGCTCCCAGTTCACTTCCCGGAGCTGGCAGACGCAACTTCGGGACGCCGGCATCCAGCCGTGCCATAGCTCCGTTCGTCATCCGCAGTCAAATCCATCGGAACGAGTCATGCGCGAGCTAAGTCGTATTTTCCGTGTCTACTGCCGAGATAAGCATGCCAGGTGGGCAAGCCACCTACCGAGGATTGAAGAGTGCCTGAACCACATTCCGCACACTAGTACCGGGTACGCACCTTACCATGTTCTGTACGGGAGGGAGCCTCCAATGCCTTTGGATGCTCTCACAAGGGAGCTGCTGCCGAGGAGAGAAATCGAGACCGTCAACGTCATCCACCAGAACGTGCTGAAGAACCTCAAGCATCATGCCGAGATAAGGTGTAAGCAGCAGAAGTGCGTCACGACCAAGCTCAATGTGGGAGACTGGGTCCTGCTCAAGGCCAATCCACTGTCTGAAACTTCCACGGGAACTTACGCGAAGTTCCTACCATTGTATGCGGGCCCATATGTGGTGATTGAAACGCCGCATCCCAACACCTACGCTATCGCTGATGTCCACACCGGAGCGAGAAGAGGCGTGTATAATATGACGAACCTCAAGCTTTACTATCGGTCAGCTGGAGACGATGTTCCAGCCGAGTCCCAGTACGAGCACCACCTTCGGAGATCTCAACGTCCAGCGCCACCAACACCTGCAACCTAACATCTCATGCCGGCCAAAGGGGCGCGGGTTGGCTTTCCTTCACCCATGCTGGATGGCAGAAAACCCAAGGGGGCGACTGTGAGATTCGACTTGGGATCAAAGCATCTGCACCTTGCCGGGGAAAACCAAAAAACCGTACCCTTTGGGTGATATTCGACAGCGTCCGGAAATAAATCGAAGGACACACGGTGGGTGGCTACGAGTTGTATTTTGAAGAAAAATAAATAAGTCACAATGAGGAGGAAGCCATAAAAACTGGGACGAAGTTCCGAGAAAGTTGGGGACCCGGGGGCGGCTTCGGGCCTTATAAAAAAAAAACGGATGAGTGAAAACTATCATGTGGACACACGAACGTGTTTAAATGACTATACAAAAGCATGGAATACAAAGGACGCCGCGGGTATGTGCCTTGTGCCGCAGTTGTTGGGCGTCCCAAAGGCATAAATGTAGTAAACCAAAACTGAAATTTTAAACTAATTAGTTAAATAATTGTTAGATTCAAGAGTGGGTGACGCTGAAGTGGTTCTTTCGTCATTTACGTCAATTTAAAACCAAGCACGGTGTCAATCGAGCTATGAAAAGTCGTGGCCGCGAAAATTTAGATAAGTCTTCAAAAGACGAATTGAAACATAGTCATTCCGTGAATTAGTAAAAAAGAATCACTACAGCTCAGCCGGAATTATGTTTCCGTCAAAACTGTCTCTAATTTAAACAAAATAATATTTTAAGTTGAAAATGTGACTAGCACCGCCATCTACGCAAACCTCTAGAAACGAGAGATAAAGCAGTGGGGGTAAGAGCCCTGTGCACGCCAAACTAGAGATCGAAGAAGAGGGTCGATTGAGTAAAGACGACGTGTCTGATTGGCTGCAAAATTCCAGGGTGAGGGATGTGGGGGTGGTTTTCAAAAAAAATCTCGTGTGAAGATTGAAGGAGGAAGAAGTCTCTGGGGGTTTTGGTGACGAACGAGAAAGGTTGTCTGGAATTAAGAATTAAAACTTATCCGAGAAAATTGCTCTTTCAGAGTGTTGCTAAGTCAAGATTATTGATTGTCATTTTAGTCGCAAGTGATTAAAGTTCAAATTTCGTTTAAAATTCATTTGTGATTTGTGACCACCGGCTTTAAGTTGTAGTGAAATTTCACGTACAGGCGTTGTGTCGAAGCGTTTTTCCAAGTGAGAATAGTGATTTACCGTTGAGGCATCCACTGACCAGTGTTTGTCTAAATTGCCGTTTGGATTACCCTTTTCTGCAAATCAGAGGTTGGTGGTGCTATTAGCAATTTCTTTAGTATTAGTTGTTGAGTGCAGGTAGACTTCGAAATTGGTTGTTTAGAACCACAGCAAAATTTTAATTGTACATTAATCTATTATTGAGCTTCACAAGAGAGCCCGAATTATTCGGTTTCGAGAAAGTCTTCAAGTACTAAGCTCTAGTAAACAGGCTGACTTTAGGTTACCTAAGTAACACGACCTGGTATCGCAATCCACACTGGATCAAACTATTCGAACCCTAATATTGTCGTTTGACGAGAGATGGCCGAAACAACGTGGAAGCTATCGCGAAGTTAGAAATTAACCCTTTGATTTCTGCGCTCATCCCACACAACAGAAGAGCAACAATGGTCTATAATGGTTCAATCTGGTACCAGTTGAATGGGCAGTTGAATCAGATCCACCGTTATCAACTTTAATCTCCAAGGCCAAGCTGCAAAGTTCCGCGTCGAATCGAATCGCAGGGTTGTTTAAAGATTTCAAAACGCGGGGTCGCGGTCGGTAGCGAACTCTTCAAAGATGAACTTTAATGCGCGGTCCAACAAGAAGAAAGCGCACGTCCTAACAGTTTCCACCTTGTAATTGTCTATTTGAAAATCCCTCAAAGAAGCGAATCTTTTCTCTTAGAAAATTCCGCCAAAGGCGTTTTGGAATCACGTTCCCCCCTTTGTTCTACAGTTAGCTAGCAGTATTTCAGAGCTCGGCGACCAAGATGATATAATCCTTCACCAGGAGGTGACACCCTAAAATTGAGAAGGCCACAGTTCAGAGATTTAATAGGTAGTGAGATGTAGGAACCTTTTGTAAGATCAAATGTTAGTCAGTGACTCTGATGATACCGTGCGTAACAAAAAAATATAAACTAAGTAAATTAACTCGAGGCGGAGTTGCGATAACTCGTAAACCAAAAGACTCGCCGGAAAATCCTTTCACAAGCGGAAAGGATGACGATCACAAATTGAACTACCTGCACAACAACAGCAAATACACTCCTTGTTCTAATATCATAAATCGTATTGTGAATTATGTTTTGTTATTGTTTAAATCTGCGTTGAATTTGGCGCCAACTTATTGATTACCGTTTGATTATCGCTGTCTTAAGTGTCGATTAGCTAGCTATGGCTCGCGTCCCTTTTGTTTCCTCCACAATTTAGCTTCAGTTAGATGCGAGAAAATAGATTTGTTTAGAGATTGCTTTTCAGGAACACATCGTAATTCTCCCTTGGTAGAGGTAGCTAGGAATCCGGTAATTAGCACAGTCGGCAACCAGGGTCGTTCTCTGAAGGCTAATGAGTGATTAGCCATGGCTCTTGAAAGGGTTGCGAGTTAGTTTTGTTCACCTAGGTCTTTTCTTTTACAGGGTAGGAGTTGGGTGATCCTCTCGGAGGTAACCCCAATCAACTAAGTCATTAATTGTAAGATAATTAGCGGGAGTCCGGCATAGAAGTCGAAGAGACTTACCGACTCTAGAAATTAGTTGAGACAGTTTTGACAATTAAATTTAAGGATTCGATGTTTGTTGGAAATTCCCCGTGTGTTCAATAAAAGTTAAGAATGTGGTCTGAAAGAATTGCGTTTGTTATCACTCTACTCATTGTTTATAGCCCAAATCGCTTGCCTTAACGAATCTGAGAAAAGGGTTACTTTCTCCTCGATAAATAAACATAAAAAAGAAACACAACGTAAAATGGGTCTGATCTAGATTACCTTCTAAGGAGTGAAGTGTAAGCAAAAGTACAAAATTGGTACAGTAAGTATAAAATTTCACCTAATTTATTCGGTGGGTTCAACGGGTTATCTGCGACATAAAGGGGAAGGGTTGTACAGTTATAAAATGGCTACCGTAAGACCAGGATTAAGGGAGTAGAAAGAATTTGAGAGATAGATGATGGGTAGAGGCGTGATAGCAAGCGGGAAAAAAATTGAAAACTAGATGAACTTAAAATTGAAATTTGGAAAGTTCAATAAGATAGTCCCAGGGGAGGCTAAGAAGAAACTAGGTCAGAATAACAGGTAGAAATAGGCCCGAAGCACAACGCCGTCCAAGAGCATTTAGTAGGTACCTGCCTACACACGCGCCGGCTTTGAATATGGGCCAACCTAGTGAGTGCCAATGATGACTAGTCGGGATTTGTTTACAATAAGAACGAGGTGCTGAAACGGAAAGGATGCGTCAGGGGCGGCTTTTCGATTTTAAGAGGGACCTTTGAAACTTGAATTGCTACTATAGGATTAGGTAATGGGGGCGAGATTCCATTAAAAGTAAAATTTGAGAGGAGGAACTGATATGGAATTTCTTTGTGACTTAAAGGGGTTTGAGCGAATTAAATGTTAGGTAGTACGACACGGCGGGTAGGTCATGCGCTACGCTATGCGGTATTTGTTGTTAATAGGACGTGTGCGGTCCGGAGTCACGGATTGGAGCCGAGGTGGCACACATAAGATATGTGGCCAGGTGGATCCAGAGATATGCAGTGGCATATTTTGGGTGAGAAAAATTCTAGGTTGTGCAACGCCTGGACGAGACCGTGGAGACGGTCCTATATTGTTGTTAATTTACTAGTAGTAGTGCTACGTAGTGAGTAGTGGAACGATATAAACCCTAATAGCTTTCTCTGATGATCGGAGGGACCGATTAAAACTAAGTGGTGGTTGAGTTCACTTGTAGTGATCTGTGAATAATTAGATATTGTAATTATCGGTTCGAATTGGTCTTGATCAGCGTCGAGTTCAAAATGATGTGATGAATATGCGGAAATTCTCCATGTGAGCGGAAGCGGATTCCACTGAGGTTTAAATTAAGTTGAACTTCTAGTAAATTTACAGCTTTAGGCTACCGTCGTTGCAGCGGCCGTACGATGGATGCCAGCGGTCAGCAACTGAGAATGATAATTATAAGAGTCTTGAGTAATACAGCTGTAAATTAGGGCCAATGCAAGCAAGCTCGACTTAAGTGTGCAAAGGCCGAGCATGTCCAGAATATTTCAATTGGCGAAATACTAAAATTCGGTTTTGCTGGTACTAGGGACTTTCGTACGGTTGGATATGGCTGGACGAAAAGGAATCAAGAAGACCGCCGTGGTACCTGAGGGTAGGAGTCGGTCTAGGTCCCGTCTGAGCTCGGGGCGCGAGCCGGATCGCGAACCGGAGGAGCGTCTGATTCCTGAGTGGTTTTTCCACTATAACCAGGAGCAAGAGAGAAGACAGGAGGAGAGAGAAAGAAGAAATGAGGAACGTGAAGAAAGGATGGCGTCTTTATTTCGTGGAGCCGTGGACTCTATGAAGGAGGTCGTCAGCGCTGCGGTTAGGCCTGTCGAGGCTGTTCCACAGGCGGAGAATCTTGTAATCGGAGTGGTGCCGGCGGAATTGCCGAGCCTTCCATCGGTCTCCACTACGGGGGCGACCGTCGAGGATAGTGGGACGTCGGACTCGGGACCTGGCGATCTGGGTAGTCAACTACGAGCCTTGGTCAACCAGGCCGCACCAATGCCGCAGCGACCGTCATTTGAGAATACGGAAAACCATCAGAATCCCATGATTTTTCTTGAACAGTTCGAGCGGTATGCGGGTCACTCTCAGGTAAGTGAGAGTAGGAAATTGGCGATGGTGATCGACTGCCTGAAAGGAAGAGCCAAGCGGTGGGCAGGAAGTCGGCGGAAGGAGTGGCAAACGTACCAGGAGTTCCGACAGCGCTTCCTGCGTTACTTCTGGTCGGAGCGTCAACAGAAGGATGTGAGACGGCAAATCGAGGATGGTCGGTTCGATGCTGATCGGAAGAACTCATCCTTGGTCGACCATTTTAACTACCATGCGGAGAGGGCGCGGATGCTCACGGAGCCGCCAACGGAGGAGAGGTTGGTAAGATCGATAATGCGTCATTATCCTAGCAATATACAGCACCTGTGGAAAACGAACCACTGTCGGGGGATCTCGGACACGCTAGATTTTCTTGAAGAAATGGAAGACGACGAGCAAAATCAGCGCTATAAGGATAGCGGTTTCGGTAGAGTGGAGCGGGAAAATCAGGGAGATCGCCGACCCTACTTTCGGAAAGCGGAAAACAACAAGCCGAAAGCTATCGAGCCACCTCCGGTGGTACCGCGCATTACTTATCCGGTGTCACCAGCTCATGAGACGAGGCCGGAAGTGGCGCCGCGAGCGGACTACCGTGGGCCACAACAGCAGCGACCATGGCAGAGACCGTGGCAGCGAAATAATCAAGATAATCGACCACCATGGAACCAATGGAAGAAGCCAGCTGGAAACCAACCCCAACGCACAGCACCGGCTTCGGGAAACGGGCCGAGGGTGGAGGAGAAACGGTCCTAACTTCCACTCTTCCTGCAAACAGGCCGACGTCGACGAGGAAGTGTATCTCCGCCACTTTAATTTCGACGGGAGAGAAGAGTGCGGATAAGAGGAAGGGTGAACGGAGTTCGGAAAATCAGCCAAAGAGGGTACGCACGACGCCCACGCGAACGACATCGATCACCACCATAGCGCCGAAGATAAGTGGATGCGATCCGCTAGCGGTGGCTAACTCAGCGGGAATCGAGACGAAGGGCTCCAGGTGTGCGATTGATTCTACCAGCACTCGACTCGAGTACGATACAGAGATAACTGACGACGGCCGAAGTTTGAAAATCCTGTCACTCCATCGTGGACTGCAGGATGCCGTGGATGAAGAGGTAGTCAAGCCCTACCGGGTAACACCTGAGATCACCTGCCTGGTAGAAGGAATTCTGGCAAGAGCGCTAATTGATACCGGTAGCGAAGTAAGCTGCATTTCTGAGGAGCTGTGGCAGGCTATCCTGATGACGGAACGACGGCCGCCTACTTTGCCCGTGACGGCAATTCAGCTTCGAGGAGCAGTAGGTCAGAAAAGTTGCCGAATAGCCCTGCAGACGGACCTGTGCCTTGTAATTAAAGAGAAGGAGTATCGGGTGGCCAGCCTTGTGGTAAAGAACCTAATTAAGCCCATGATTTTGGGTGCAGATTGGCTGGTGCAGTCCGGTGCCGTCGTTGATTTTAGAAAACACCTGGTGCGACTGCAAGTTGATGGAGAAGGGACTGCAATTCCGTTCCAAGGAAGTGCCCATGTTTATGACGAGAGAACTACGGGGGAGACTGAACCTGTAAAGGTGTGTCATATCGGAGTGACACCCAACCAAGAGAAAGCCACAACTGGAGATGGTGTGCGCCAAGAGCTTCGAGATAAAGTAGATAAACTTAGGTGCCATCCGAATCAAAAGGCTGACTTGATGAGAGTGCTTATAACGTACGAGGACATCTTTAGAGAAGAGCCAGGTGTAACCCATCTCTACGAACACCGGATTGAGCTTTACGACACGACGCCGTTTATTCAGCGACCGTATCCGGTGCCCTTTGCGCTGCGACCTGCCGTCGAAGAAACAATTGGCGAGATGCTAAGATTGGGGGTAATTCGGAGAGAATCTTCGGCCTTCGCCAGTCCTATGACGGTGACTAAGAAGAAAGATGGCACGGTGCGTATCTGCCTAGATGCCAGGGCAATAGGGTACTTGCCTAGTTTTTTTTTATTGGCTTAATCGATAGCATGGTTAAAAATAATGTACCCGTATTTTTTCTTTTTCCTAAATTCCCAAAATTGTGGCCGCAATGCGTGTTTTAAAAATATATTTGTGACGTCACAAATATATTAGATATAGAACATAGAAGGACTCTTTTTCCTCGTTGGGTTGGCAATGATATAACGTCGCCAAGGTGCCGTTTTCAAACAACAAGATCTGAGTCTGACTGACAACGTCAAACCGCCGACCGTAATTTCTTCCTGTGCCCTTTTTTTGCCTTTGAATGCTTTGATCGAGGCTTTGATCTACGCGGTAAGTACCTACTCGTTTTGTTCATTTCTTGTTTAATCTAACTAGTCTCTTTCTTTAGTCTTCTGTGCTGTCCACCTAAAAGCCTTTCGCATGTTTGTCACCCGTGCTCTGACCTGGCTGACCCTCGGCTTCATTTCGGACATCAGTGTTCCTGCTCCCCACATTTTATTTGGAGATCCATCGCGTCCTCCCCACATGGATCTCTTGTAGCTCTAAAGTATTACCTATCCGGAATTGTATGCCAATGATGAACCTATAAAAGCTCACTGTTCATTTTCAGCCTCTTATTTCTGTGCTATTGGTGATCCTCCAGATTTTCCCCTGGAAATAAATTATCTCGACTGAGACAGTGTTATAAGAGGTTTCTGGAGTCAGTTTCTTCGAAACCTTGTTCGACTTTATTGTCTAAATGCTCATGGTAAGAGAATTCGATAGGAAACCGGTTTTGCGATAGCATGTTCAAAGTGACAGTGTCACAGTGACATCCCTGACATTCTTGATTATTCCATTGTCACACAGTCAGACCAACCCCACTCAAAATCCCTGTCCTGGCGCGAAGCTTTTAGGAGGATTTTTCAAATTCGTTTTTTTCTGTAGAAAACGACGGGATTTTTGTGAAATTCTCAGTAGAGTCCCCTTATCACTTATACTAGCAATCAAAAGTATTTCCAGCTGAATCTATTCCATTGGCAAGTACCCCATTAATGAAAGAATGGTGGCGGATACCGAAGCGCCGCCAGCACCAGAGGAATTGCTGCGATATTTTCGAAATGTCCGCGTGATGTCCACCATCGATCTCCGAGCCTCCTATTGGCAGATTCCACTTCACCCGGAAAGTCGAAAATACACTGCTTTCCTCTACAATGGCCGATCCTACACATACGCTAGGTTACCGTTTGGACTGAAGACATCGACTGGAAGCTTTAGTCGGGCGATGGATATCGTACTGGGACCGGAAGTCCGAGAATTTGCGGTCAATTATATTGACGATTTGCTCGTTGCGTCAGGTACGTGGGAGGAGCACCGAGAGCACCTGGGAAGAGTGTTTGCAAGATTAAAGAATGCCGGGATGACCGTGAATCTGGCAAAATCGTCGTTTGTACAGACGGAGGTGAAGTTTCTCGGACATATCCTGACGACTGAGGGTATAAAGGCCGACCCGGAGAAGGTGATGGCCATTCGTAAGTTTCCGACTCCGCAGAAACCAAAAGATATACGAGCTTTTCTTGGGCTATGTAATTATTATAAGAAGTTTTCAAAGCACTATAGCGACGCAACTATACACCTGACACGTCTTCTTAGAAAGAATACTAAATGGCAGTGGGGGCCACAAGAACAGATTGCTTTCGACACCGTCAAGGACCTCTTTTTGAATACCGTGGTGCTTCAACATCCACAAGGAGATAGGATATTTTACGTGCAGACTGATAGCTCCGGATACGGACTGGGAGCAGAACTTTATCAGATCCAAGACGATGGTGAGCGGGGAGTCATCGCATTCTCTAGTAGGTCACTAAGAGGGGCGGAGCTCAACTACACGACGACGGAAAAGGAACTTTTGGGGGTTATCGTCGCATTGGGCAAATTTCGTATGTATATTCAGGGTAGTAAGATCATCGTGCGTACTGACCATCAAGCATTAAAATTCCTAGGGAGATGTCGCTTGTTGAATGAGAGATTGACGCGATGGACTTTGTTTCTAAATCAATTTGATTACAGTATAGAGCACGTGAGAGGCCGTGACAATGTAGTACCAGATATTTTATCACGATTTCCAATAGACGGGGATGGTACTAACGAGTATCCGCGGGAGCAGCCAACAATTGCCCTGTTTGAAGTAGAAGAATCTCCAGAAATTGTCGCTATGCTACAAGATCTCCGGCAGCTCCAACAGGACGACGACTTTCTTGGGGCACTCTGGCAGTATAAGCGTACGCCAAGGGGGCCCTATTCTCGATCCATTCTCCGGGTGAGTAGTCGCTACTACGTCCATTCTAATGTTTTGGTTTACAGAGCCAACGATGATGAGCAAGCACGCCTCGCCATTCCTGAGGGGTGTGTCGATCGACTAGTCCGGTACCATCATCAGTTGTTGGGCCATTTCGGCGCGA
This sequence comes from Anaspis maculata, assembly GCA_949128115.1. Taxonomy (NCBI): domain Eukaryota; kingdom Metazoa; phylum Arthropoda; class Insecta; order Coleoptera; family Scraptiidae; genus Anaspis; species Anaspis maculata. Next base: position 27,147,822 of record OX421961.1, read on the forward strand.
CTAAAGTCCACCAGGCTATGAAGAGAGTGTACTACTGGCCTGATATGTCCCGTCGCATTCGAGCGATTATAAGGATGTGTGACCTTTGCCAGAAGACCAAACATTCCAACCGCCCGATTCAGGGGCCGATGACGCCGATTATAGCTGAGAACATAGGCGATCTCGTCTGTGTCGACTTCTACGGGCCACTACCAGCTAGCCGGGGCGCTAGCTACATCTTTGTTGCTGTCGACGCGTTCTCCAAGTTCCTGAGACTATACCCACTGCGGAGAGCCACTGCGAGAGCTGCCAGCAACAAGCTGATCAACGACTACGCCAACTTCATTCGGCTTCGGAGGGTGCTTAGCGACCATGGCTCCCAGTTCACTTCCCGGAGCTGGCAGACGCAACTTCGGGACGCCGGCATCCAGCCGTGCCATAGCTCCGTTCGTCATCCGCAGTCAAATCCATCGGAACGAGTCATGCGCGAGCTAAGTCGTATTTTCCGTGTCTACTGCCGAGATAAGCATGCCAGGTGGGCAAGCCACCTACCGAGGATTGAAGAGTGCCTGAACCACATTCCGCACACTAGTACCGGGTACGCACCTTACCATGTTCTGTACGGGAGGGAGCCTCCAATGCCTTTGGATGCTCTCACAAGGGAGCTGCTGCCGAGGAGAGAAATCGAGACCGTCAACGTCATCCACCAGAACGTGCTGAAGAACCTCAAGCATCATGCCGAGATAAGGTGTAAGCAGCAGAAGTGCGTCACGACCAAGCTCAATGTGGGAGACTGGGTCCTGCTCAAGGCCAATCCACTGTCTGAAACTTCCACGGGAACTTACGCGAAGTTCCTACCATTGTATGCGGGCCCATATGTGGTGATTGAAACGCCGCATCCCAACACCTACGCTATCGCTGATGTCCACACCGGAGCGAGAAGAGGCGTGTATAATATGACGAACCTCAAGCTTTACTATCGGTCAGCTGGAGACGATGTTCCAGCCGAGTCCCAGTACGAGCACCACCTTCGGAGATCTCAACGTCCAGCGCCACCAACACCTGCAACCTAACATCTCATGCCGGCCAAAGGGGCGCGGGTTGGCTTTCCTTCACCCATGCTGGATGGCAGAAAACCCAAGGGGGCGACTGTGAGATTCGACTTGGGATCAAAGCATCTGCACCTTGCCGGGGAAAACCAAAAAACCGTACCCTTTGGGTGATATTCGACAGCGTCCGGAAATAAATCGAAGGACACACGGTGGGTGGCTACGAGTTGTATTTTGAAGAAAAATAAATAAGTCACAATGAGGAGGAAGCCATAAAAACTGGGACGAAGTTCCGAGAAAGTTGGGGACCCGGGGGCGGCTTCGGGCCTTATAAAAAAAAAACGGATGAGTGAAAACTATCATGTGGACACACGAACGTGTTTAAATGACTATACAAAAGCATGGAATACAAAGGACGCCGCGGGTATGTGCCTTGTGCCGCAGTTGTTGGGCGTCCCAAAGGCATAAATGTAGTAAACCAAAACTGAAATTTTAAACTAATTAGTTAAATAATTGTTAGATTCAAGAGTGGGTGACGCTGAAGTGGTTCTTTCGTCATTTACGTCAATTTAAAACCAAGCACGGTGTCAATCGAGCTATGAAAAGTCGTGGCCGCGAAAATTTAGATAAGTCTTCAAAAGACGAATTGAAACATAGTCATTCCGTGAATTAGTAAAAAAGAATCACTACAGCTCAGCCGGAATTATGTTTCCGTCAAAACTGTCTCTAATTTAAACAAAATAATATTTTAAGTTGAAAATGTGACTAGCACCGCCATCTACGCAAACCTCTAGAAACGAGAGATAAAGCAGTGGGGGTAAGAGCCCTGTGCACGCCAAACTAGAGATCGAAGAAGAGGGTCGATTGAGTAAAGACGACGTGTCTGATTGGCTGCAAAATTCCAGGGTGAGGGATGTGGGGGTGGTTTTCAAAAAAAATCTCGTGTGAAGATTGAAGGAGGAAGAAGTCTCTGGGGGTTTTGGTGACGAACGAGAAAGGTTGTCTGGAATTAAGAATTAAAACTTATCCGAGAAAATTGCTCTTTCAGAGTGTTGCTAAGTCAAGATTATTGATTGTCATTTTAGTCGCAAGTGATTAAAGTTCAAATTTCGTTTAAAATTCATTTGTGATTTGTGACCACCGGCTTTAAGTTGTAGTGAAATTTCACGTACAGGCGTTGTGTCGAAGCGTTTTTCCAAGTGAGAATAGTGATTTACCGTTGAGGCATCCACTGACCAGTGTTTGTCTAAATTGCCGTTTGGATTACCCTTTTCTGCAAATCAGAGGTTGGTGGTGCTATTAGCAATTTCTTTAGTATTAGTTGTTGAGTGCAGGTAGACTTCGAAATTGGTTGTTTAGAACCACAGCAAAATTTTAATTGTACATTAATCTATTATTGAGCTTCACAAGAGAGCCCGAATTATTCGGTTTCGAGAAAGTCTTCAAGTACTAAGCTCTAGTAAACAGGCTGACTTTAGGTTACCTAAGTAACACGACCTGGTATCGCAATCCACACTGGATCAAACTATTCGAACCCTAATATTGTCGTTTGACGAGAGATGGCCGAAACAACGTGGAAGCTATCGCGAAGTTAGAAATTAACCCTTTGATTTCTGCGCTCATCCCACACAACAGAAGAGCAACAATGGTCTATAATGGTTCAATCTGGTACCAGTTGAATGGGCAGTTGAATCAGATCCACCGTTATCAACTTTAATCTCCAAGGCCAAGCTGCAAAGTTCCGCGTCGAATCGAATCGCAGGGTTGTTTAAAGATTTCAAAACGCGGGGTCGCGGTCGGTAGCGAACTCTTCAAAGATGAACTTTAATGCGCGGTCCAACAAGAAGAAAGCGCACGTCCTAACAGTTTCCACCTTGTAATTGTCTATTTGAAAATCCCTCAAAGAAGCGAATCTTTTCTCTTAGAAAATTCCGCCAAAGGCGTTTTGGAATCACGTTCCCCCCTTTGTTCTACAGTTAGCTAGCAGTATTTCAGAGCTCGGCGACCAAGATGATATAATCCTTCACCAGGAGGTGACACCCTAAAATTGAGAAGGCCACAGTTCAGAGATTTAATAGGTAGTGAGATGTAGGAACCTTTTGTAAGATCAAATGTTAGTCAGTGACTCTGATGATACCGTGCGTAACAAAAAAATATAAACTAAGTAAATTAACTCGAGGCGGAGTTGCGATAACTCGTAAACCAAAAGACTCGCCGGAAAATCCTTTCACAAGCGGAAAGGATGACGATCACAAATTGAACTACCTGCACAACAACAGCAAATACACTCCTTGTTCTAATATCATAAATCGTATTGTGAATTATGTTTTGTTATTGTTTAAATCTGCGTTGAATTTGGCGCCAACTTATTGATTACCGTTTGATTATCGCTGTCTTAAGTGTCGATTAGCTAGCTATGGCTCGCGTCCCTTTTGTTTCCTCCACAATTTAGCTTCAGTTAGATGCGAGAAAATAGATTTGTTTAGAGATTGCTTTTCAGGAACACATCGTAATTCTCCCTTGGTAGAGGTAGCTAGGAATCCGGTAATTAGCACAGTCGGCAACCAGGGTCGTTCTCTGAAGGCTAATGAGTGATTAGCCATGGCTCTTGAAAGGGTTGCGAGTTAGTTTTGTTCACCTAGGTCTTTTCTTTTACAGGGTAGGAGTTGGGTGATCCTCTCGGAGGTAACCCCAATCAACTAAGTCATTAATTGTAAGATAATTACCGGGAGTCCGGCATAGAAGTCGAAGAGACTTACCGACTCTAGAAATTAGTTGAGACAGTTTTGACAATTAAATTTAAGGATTCGATGTTTGTTGGAAATTCCCCGTGTGTTCAATAAAAGTTAAGAATGTGGTCTGAAAGAATTGCGTTTGTTATCACTCTACTCATTGTTTATAGCCCAAATCGCTTGCCTTAACGAATCTGAGAAAAGGGTTACTTTCTCCTCGATAAATAAACATAAAAAAGAAACACAACGTAAAATGGGTCTGATCTAGATTACCTTCTAAGGAGTGAAGTGTAAGCAAAAGTACAAAATTGGTACAGTAAGTATAAAATTTCACCTAATTTATTCGGTGGGTTCAACGGGTTATCTGCGACATAAAGGGGAAGGGTTGTACAGTTATAATACCAAGTTAATTAATTATTATAGAATTATATAGGTACAAATGACACTCGACACCTTATCCTCGCATCGCAGATAAAAATGGTTTTGCTCACATTGTTATGATTAATCGATTATACTTGGACCTGAGGGCACAGCCTCAGTCCCTTAATGAACAAACTGCATCAATCACCAGCAATAGGTACTGATGAGTGATGTCGATGACTATCGACCACGACAATGATCGTAACCGAATCACATGAATAATTAATCAAATGTCCCGTGTTCCAGTATAGCAAGACTTTTTATCGAATCGTCCAAATCAGGTCGGTGGCGTCTCCTGCCATTTCCGGTAGGTGTTGGCAAGTCTTTATCCAGCATTTCGTCATTTTTATGGAAAATGCACTGCATTGCTGATTTGGACGATTCGCTTACATTCTAGGCTGCACGTGCTTCCTGTTATATTCAATAGATGAACTTACCTAGGACCTTTATGTCACTATTTTGACAATATCGTGATCAAATAAATTCTTAATTGAGGCAGGTTGTGCAAAAACAAGCGTACGTCGAGAAACTACTGAATTCGGCGAAGTCGCTAAAATTTCGTACTAAAAATAGTATAGACCGCATCGAGGAATGATATTGGTCAAAAGCTCGAGTTCGTTTCAAATTTGTCTTTTGAAGTTCTTGACTAAAGGATATCTAGACACAAGTCTGACGGCCAACTCTGCTACTAATACAATGATTTTCAGTTCCGAACCCGTAACTGCGATGGCCCAAGGCTCAAGAAGATGTTATTGATCAACAACGCACACCCGGTGTAGGAATCGGCTATGCCAAACACGGAAGAAAGGCCGGGGTGATGCTACCAAATTAGCAACAGCTTCGGTTAACCTAATTGTGCACGATTTACTGCTTATGGTAATTAACATCCACCTCTTCCTTTGCCTACATACCTACCTACCTATATCTCTAGTAGGAAGAGAGAAGGCCTCCCCCCCATTCCGCCCCCGCTGTAACAATTAAAGGAGAGCTGAGTGCGCTGGCTGCTACGCTACGTTTGCCAACTTGCAAGATTTATCTGTACCTAGCAAGCATAAGCGCACCCCGCTTCGGCTGACAAAGCGCGGCACCGAGGGAAGAGCGCGCGGAAAGCTAATATTGCGTCAAGATTTTGATGAGAGCACCGCGCCGTAATTGTTGATGTGTTTGTGCATAAATAAACAAAATTGTGCGAAATTAGCCATTACACGGACGTTAATTAAAGTAACGGCGTTAGTGTTAACACGCCATCAGAAGTGGGATATAGTTTTAACTTGAGCAAACTCACTTGCGGCGCCTCCGACGGGCAGAATCGTCTACACCCCAGCATGCGCCACGACCACACTCGTCATAAAAGAGGTCTCTCGCATTATGGCTAGCGAGAAACTAGAAACGATGTAAAGCCGGAGACGAAAGGGAAACTGCAAACCCACCGCCTTTCATATAGATTAGTGAATGGTGAAACTTGGTACATTCCCTAATTCGCGCGGCGTACAAACTAAATTACCCCGTCCCCGTCGTCCGCAAGAACAATGAGAAAGCTCTTCGGCGGTTTCTAGATTCGTGCTTGAAAACCAACACCGACTCGTACGCGTACGATTCTGATCTGTAGGTAGTGAATATGAACGGGCAGCTTCCAACAAAATTTACTTTTCAATTTTGAAGAAGCGTTTCAGAATTCTAGTTCACAAACCTCTTACCTGCATAGAGTCATACTGGTGTGCATAAAATGAAGTAGATGCTATTACTACGATTTTGTAGCCGTTGTTAAGCAGATTTTTATCATTAACTCCATTATTAACTCCTTCAGCATCATAGTAGTAGCACCTACTTCGTTTCATGCATACCACCCATGGATCTGTATCTAAGCTGGACTGATATTAGCGTATATCATCATCGCCTCAAATACTGGTCCAAAGAATCCGTCACGGTACTGGTATCTACCGAACACTGGTCAATCAACGCATCAACAAGCACTAGTCAAGTCAGATATCAATTCGCACTTGATCCTGGTTCAAGTACAGAAAATATTTAATTGTTAAAATCGTTATTCGCCTGCTTACAAAGGCTGTTGCAAACGAGAATGCCTTGTTGTTTCCTTGTTGAAAAGCTTTTTGACGAACTGTCACTCACTCAGTTTAAAAAGCAGCCGCGATCGGAAACCTTCGAATCAGTGGTTCTCAAACTTCTCACAATACATTTTTCGGGGCCAAACAAACCCGATTTTACGTTTCGAAGAAACACATTGTGATTATACGCACACCTTACCTACGCTTTGCTTGTGATCGTCAAAACCCTTCGTTGAGAGCTGGTCCCGTGAGAGGAGGAGTTGGAGTTCAATGAAACACGCTCATTACACACAGAGTTATATTCAATCAAATAAAATATTGGAAATGGTTCTTTTTGATGGGTCTTCTCTCAACACACAAACAACACAATAACTATGACTGACAGAATGGACGATATAACACAGAAGACGATGAAAACACGACAACAAGAAAAAATCATTAAAATCAAAATAAGAAAAAACAGTGTAAAAATAATTGGAACAACGCAGTAATGAACAACAAAACAACTGAAAACAAGATAAAACAATAAAAAAAACATCTCAAACTGTCTGATACTTTCGTTATTAATGGCGAATCGAAGTTATTAAGCTCACACAGACATTCAAAATGCAAAACTGAAAAACCATTAGTAGAGAGGACATGAATAAAGCAATGCAACATAAATAGAAAATTAGGATAGTTATGTTGTACACCTCGTGTGCACGAGGATCCTGCGAGGGGAACTAACCTAAAGAGCTGACATGTTCCTTGCTACGCGCGTCATGAGCGACAGATTTGGCACCCAACTGACATATCCGCCATAGCAAGCCCGGTCCTATCCCCACAGGTGACATAAAATAATCTAATAGCAAACAAAGCAAAATAAGACCTTGACATGACTTTTTAGGAAGAAATACCGTACAACCCGCTTAGACTACACTTCTCTCCTTCAACAATCCTGGGTTGCGTTCGAGAACGACACTTTTCAGTAATTCTTACATTTTGAAGTGAGCCATCGATCAAGTAAGGCGTTGTAACCATCACTTCCCGAACCATCACTTTTTTGCTGTACTGGAAATGTCAATGTCAATCTCACTTCAAAAAACAACTTCCCATAGCGCTCCCCTTCTTGAACAATCTTGGTCATATTACCATTTTTGTAATGATACGCACCTTGCACCTGCGCTTAGCCTGTAATCAATCAAATTCTCCACTTGTACCGCTCTAGTTTAAAGTGAAACATCCCAAGGGGAAAGAAGTTGGAGTCAAGTGAAACACGTTCATTGCACACAAATGTTTCGTTTAATCAAATGAAAAATGTACAAAATCGTTCTCCTCAATGTTTTTGTTTCCATCAGAACACCAAACTTAATGACTACGACTGGTAGAATGAACGAAATGACATCAGAAATTTATTGCGGCGATGTAATAAATGCATCGAAACTGGCGAACTATTTGTAACTTAACCGTAACTGTGCCTTTCAGCAGTCGTTGAAATCTTGCTTTTAAGAGGCCAAAAGCATTTCTCTATACTCTCTTACTGTATCTCCAACATCAATTTTATGAAAGGGGATGAGTTAAATGAATTTTGAAAAATAAACAAAATCATTTAATACCACACCTAGTAAAAATTACGAATTGATCAATCATCGCCAATTCTATTAAGTTAAGCCTGTTTATTCATTACATAATTTCCAGACGTGCTGATACCAGCTAGCGTTAGGAATTGATCAAGTTTACATTCGGTTTCTGAAAGAAAAGTACACCCTAATTTCAATCGCATTTCAATCGGTGAAGATATAATTGAAGAAAAAAAATTCGTAAGATACCTCGGCGTGTTGATAGATCAAAACATGAAGTGGACCCATCCGTCACTAGATTTGACCCGAAGACAACTGTGGAAGAAGTCACCGCATTCTTGAAGCCGAAGCTGAAGGAGGTTGAATGTGAAAGACTCACATCTAAGTTTCCAGATAAATATGCATCCTTCAAAGTATCGTTTGATTTAACCAAACTCGAAAAAGTGATGAAAAACGAATTCTGGCCAGAGGGCATATGTGTGTCACGTTTTTTCTACAGGAGACCCCCCAGAGAAGCGAAAAATTGATACACATGAATGTGCAATCGTTACGTAACAAAATCAGCAATTTAGAAAGCCATCTGCAAGAAGAACATCCAACGTTTCTGTGTGTTAACGAACACTGGGCCAGTGAGATAGAAATGGACTATATAAACATTGCGGGATACACCAGGGCTGCGAGCTTTTCGCGTCAGCTGCGTTCCGGAGGGGGGTCAGCAATATTTGTTAGAAATGCATGTGCTGATAAATGTAAAGAAATCAAGTTTTTGAAGGATGTAGCAGCGGAGGAATACTTTGAGTGTTGTGCAATTGAGTACAACAAAAAAACATGCATAATTTCTATTATCCATTCCAAGCTTGAAAAAACCACAGTTGCCTATGATATCTTTTCTTCAAGTTGGACAATCTGATACGTTGATGGATTGGAAAAGTCAGGATGATTTAATCAAATTTGTCAAAGTGATGTTTGCTCTGCTGGATTGCCGTTTTAATTCAATTGTTAGGTCAGATTTTGACACTGACACAATATTTTCATCAGTTTTCGTCTTGAAAACGCCGTTAGGCACGTTATTTCAATAGTGAAAGTATTGAGAAGTGCAACAGTAAGAATATACAGTTCAAAAAGTGATCGAGGGGAACCCAGTTCTACCGCCGTAGTGTGATTTAGTCGCAAAGTGATCCTGTGACCTGAGCTCGTCGCGCCCTGTGAGAACCTAGGTACGTTAATTCACCCTCTCTTCCAGGATCATGAACTGTGATCCTGGCCGAAAGAAAGCGGCTGAGATCAGTGGGCAAACCTGTGTCCCGCCGGCGACGCAGTCCCCAGAATGACAATTTGACAACACAGCGTAGTTCAGGTGAAGGTTTCATGTCAAACGGACACAAATTTGAACGTAACCTCCCTTGTATCAAGATGACATTAAACATCAAAAATCAGGGACACCAACAGAACTCGAATTTTTCATGGCCAGCTGTGTTTTTTTTAAGGTTGGAATGGATTATATTTACAGATCTCCGGGAGGCGATATTCAATTGTTTTTAGATGCCTTGAGTAAGGTGCTTGGAAAGCTGTGCGACAGATTGGAGAATTTTATATTGAGCGGTGATTTCAACATAGATTCGCTGGGAAATTCGTCTCAGTTGGGTCTCTTGAATGATATTATTTGTTCTCATAATCTTATCTTCTTGGTAAAAACAGCCACAAGAATAACGAAAACAAGCAGCACTTGCATTGACTATTTGATAACAAATTTAATTGAAGAAAATATTGAGTATGAGAATGTTGATATGGGTTTTTCAGATCACAACGCGTTGAAAATGAGCTGGTTTCCGGATAGGTTTGAGCATGATCGAACCGACAAACAATTGTTGTATACGTATAGACGCAACTTTTCCCAACTGGCAATGACCGAGTTCAGGAGAGTGTTTCAGAGTTATGAAATTGACCAGGAGATTTACCGGGATCCAAACGTAACGACAGACGACGCGTTTAGTCATTTTTGGAAGCACTTCCAGTTCTGTTTTGAAGTCGCTTTTCCGAAGAAAAGAGCGCTTGTAAAAAAATCGAGCCGGGACAGGTTTAAATTTCACTACCCTCCTGAATTATTCGTTGATATTCAAAACTTGAAACACCTTAATTTTCTGAGGAAATTCATAGGCTCAGACCAAGTCGACAAAAGATACAAAGAACAGAAAAGGTTGACAGATGGGAAGATAAAATCATTGCAACAGCGTCATTTTTCGAATGTGTTGAACGGCTCTGACAACAAAACCAAAACGTTATGGCGACTGGTCAGTGAAGGCTGTAATAACAAAAATAAAGCCGGTAGGGCAACTATTTCTCTTGAAGTGGACGGTGAAGAGGTGAGTGATTGCCAAGCTGTTTCGGATCAGTTTGTTAGCTATTTCTCCACGGTTGCGCAGACCAAGTTAGACGCCCATTTTGGAAAAGTTTTATCAGAAACATGCACAACGTCGCGCGGAAGTACAAAATACTCATCGATGTACGCAAACCCGGTAACCGAACGTGAGGTAGGGTCCATTATAGCTTCTCTTAAGAATAAAAGATCGACAGGAATTGATGAGGTGCCCGCATTTCTCTTGAAAAGTTGCAAAGACATTTTGACGGAAGTATTGACTGAGCTTATTAACAAGTCTATAACGCGTGGTGAGTTCCCTACATTGTTGAAGCTTGCCGCTGTTCTCCCGGTGCACAAAAAGGGAGATCCTACTCATGTGCAAAATTATAGGCCGATAGCTCTTCTGAGTGTCTTCGCTAAGATCTTTGAGAAGGCTATGTCGACGCGAATCGTAAGCTATTTGCAGCAACATCAACTCATTGCGGAGTCTCAGCATGGCTTTAGGAGCGGATATTCCACCGGTACTGCTACGTGTGACTTAGTCCAAGCGATTTACGATTTGATGGATCAATCAGATAGTTGTAGGAATTTTCTTCGATCTTTCTGTAGCGTTCGATACAGTCAGTCCTCAGTTCGTTTGTGATAAATTGAATAGCTTGGGTATCCGGGGACAGGTGAATCGGTGGATGGGTTCCTATCTGAGCGATCGGAGGATAGTGGTAAATGTTGGGAATGCTGTCTCGGAAGAGAGGCCAGTCATCGTGGGGACTCCTCAAGGTGGGATTGCGGGCCCTACATTTTTTTTGATTTATGTGAATGATTTGCCGGATTATATGGGCGATGTCAAGGTGTGCATGTATGCCGATGATACATCGATCTTGGTTTCTGATAGTAACATTGACTCGCTAAACGTGGAGATATCTTCGGCTTTAGAAAATTTTGCGGAATGGTGTAGGAAAAATAACCTAATAATAAACCTTAACAAAACCGAAATTGTACAGTTTAGAAACAAGTCAAGACCTCGAGTTGATTTGCGCGCAGGTATCGGTGGCGTTGACCTATTGCCGGTACATTCTGTAAAGTTTTTGGGAACTGTGATGGATCAGCATCTGGACTGGGGTGAGCATGTTGATGGGGAAAAATCAAATCTTAAGCGCAACCGAGACTTTCACGATCACTTCACCAGAGGCGGGCGAGATGTACGCGCAAAGCATCATATGCACTCTTTTTACGAGAGATCGCCGCAGCACATGGGCATTCATTTGTTCAATTTGCTTCCGGAATCTGTCAAGAATTGCTGCACAGAATATGAATTCAAACGAAAAATTAAACAATTCCTACCGAGAGGATGTTACAACCTTCAAGAGTTTTTTGATATGGGCATGTGAGAGGTGCATGTAAGCATCTTGTGTTGACATATTTTGTTTGTTTTGTTTTTCATGTAGTGTTTACTTTTATAAGTCTCCTTTACTTTTATATAGATACATATTTACACGATAACAAATTATTATTTGACGTATTTCAGACAATGTACATTGTATCAAAAAATGAATAGACTGATTTGATTTGATTTGATCATATAGATTTTGTATCGAAGAAACTAAGATTTGTTTTACACAAACTGAGAGGACTGCGTGGATTCCTGAATGTGCAACTGTTGAAGATGGTGTATACGGCCCTGTTTGAGTCACATCTGAGATATGGTATATTGGGATGGGGAGGGATTTATTCCAGCAATTTGCAACCCATCTCAATTTTGCAAAGGAGAGCGCTAAAGTTGATATTGAGCAAAGAAAGAACGTACTCAACGGATGATCTGTACCAGAAAGCAGAGATTATGGATGTTCGTCAGCTGTTTTACGTGTCATCAATACTGGCAACATTCTCCAGGAAGAAAACTTGGCCCCGAGTAAATCACGACCAAGGTACAAGAAGCGTTGGCTACTTAACTGTCCCCTTTAGGAGTACTTCCACAGAGCAGCGGTGCTTCACCTATTTGGGACCGAAATGGTTCAATGCTTTGCCTTCTTCCACAAGAAATATGACCTCTACAGGCAACTTCAAGAGGGAAATTACACGAGTTGTTATGCAGGCGAAGAGATGTGATTTTGAATTTTGAGCCATTTTGATATCTTCTTTTTTGGCATGTTCACCTTTGAGCCTTTTTTTGTGTTTTTAATCTGTTTTTAGCTCTTTTTGCCATTGTTGAAATCTTTCAACTGTTATTTCTAAAATTTTATGATTTACAACATGTATGTATTTATATTCTTTAATTTTTTATATTTTGTATCCTCACAGACAGCACTTGTGCTTTGTGTTGTAACAGTTTTTCACAATGTTTTCTCATAAGTCACATGTAAATATCCGGGTACTTTTGTGAATAAACGTATTATCATCATTAATTACGTGCAAAAACTTTGCGACTAATTACCCAACCCTTTCAATTAAATTCCGTTTCGCACTTTTCCTAATTTTCAGACCTATTGGTGAACCCGTTTCCTAACGCACTTGAGTTTGACTCCCGGCATAATTGATTGATTACTTCGTCGAATTTTAATTTCAGGGCAGGAGGACCTCGGTCGATAGCCTTTTGAACAACATAACACTTCAATAAATATCATTTATTATTATTATTATTAATTTCAACCCTTCCATCCTTCTTGCCCATTTTCCATTTTCCCGAAAAGAAATCTTTATTTAGTTGTACTTAGAGAGAGATAGTCATTCACTAATTGTCCTGTTGTATTGTCTTAGTATTTCGAAATTATAGCCATTGTTTTGATTATCGATCAATTATTTACATAAAAATTGAGTGTTCACTATCCATAAATTTTATAATATTCGGCTGGTGCTGTAGTTTGGAACTTACAGACTTATCCAGCAGTTCTATTTTACGCTGGGTTAAATAACCTCACGCTAATCTGCAATCAGGTGTACAATTTATCGCGGTGAGCCTCTAATTAGGCAGCCTGCAAGAATGATGCTATGTTCCTTTCTGTCTCTGTCTTGAAGTGTTTTCGAAACGACACTGAATTTTCTGGGTATTGTAGAAAGAGGTTCTCTTTATTCGTTTTTGGAACGCTCGCTTATTTTTAGTACTCACAAACTCATTGTCGTGTGAAAAGGGTTGAATATTTTATTCTATGGGGATGGTAACGCGTGATCCAGATTCAGCCCAGAAGTGATTCAAATATATGTCGAGAGCGCTGGATTTTCAGCAGAACTGACCTATGGAATCAACCTGCCGGAGACGAGATATTTCTAAAGAATTACTAAGGCTTTCACAATTTTTCACCATAGCTGAACACAAGGTACCTATTTAAAAGCTCACGGCAGTTTCCAGAGAATTTAATCGGTTTGGCGCTTCCTATGGCTGTTCGAAATATCAAGAACAGAACCTACTATCGTTTATAAGCAAAACAATTACTTCAATCCCATTTAAAACAATTAGCATTTGATTACAGTGGAAATCAGACTTGCCTTAATATCTTTTTTCTCGTAACTTTTCAATTTTATGTTGATTTTAGACTGTGTCTTGATGGCAAACTGTTTTTTTTGCGACAATCAGTAATGTATTCTTTTAATAAAGTACATTTTATTATTGATTTCTTCAACTTTATACTGCAAAAATCAACATCATATCTAACAATAACAAATTCATATTCAACATATTGATAATGGACTATTATCTTCGATAGATTTAATTTTTTTTCTGCCATGTTCCATAATTCTCCAGGATCAATTTCTCCAATGCGAAATTTCCTAATGTTAGCAAAAAATGCGACGCCGTAATTGGTCTTCATTTGCAGCTTCCCATCCCTTGTCGTATACTATCCTGCTCAATACTTACCAAAAATCTTATATTGGTCGAGCTTGCGGTACACTGGGAGGCAGGAGCTCAGATAAATTGTTCCTGTTGTTGTCCAGAGAATGATCGAACATGGCAAAAGAAAACTGAGAGCCATCAAAGATAATGGCCCATCATCAATATGTTGAATATAAATTTGGTATTGTTATAGAATCAGATGATGTTAGTTTCTGCAATATCAAGTTACAAAATTAAAACTATCTGAAAAAGTCATTAGCTTCTGAAAAATTTCCCAAAACTTTCGGACCATACGTTATTAACGATGTTTTAGTACTCTCGTCACTTTCTTTTTGAGGAATATTAATTTTCTCTTTTTCCACATCTAGCGTTGTCGACTGCTACGACGCGAATCTTCACCCCCGTACCTATTCTCGGACCGATTCTTTCTTGCTCCATCGCCTTCTCACGTCTCTACCCCTCTGGCCTACAAAACCGATGCGCCGGCATGCGGTGTCACCCCGAGACCAGCCAACCTAAACCAGATATTCTTCGCATTCCTTAACCAAGACTAATTTGTTCCAAATCATAATTTTCCCTTTTTTTAAGCTACCCATTACAGTACGTACTTAGTTTCTCGCCTAGTTTTGAAAAGAGCATATGTTAGCGCGGTACACATAAAGACGGCAGCCTTCCGATGAAGGCTGCATTAAAACAATAACTCTTGGATTAGGAAAGCAGCAAGCGACAGTCAGAAATAAAGTTCACAACAACAATCAAAAACTTTAATGCAAAACAAAGAAAAAAAACACAAACAGACAGAATTACAAAACAATAAAAAAAAACAATGTGAATTAAATGAAATGAAAAATCCGAGTGGTTCTGATCGGGGGCAGATTCGCTGGCGCCGAGTGGCGTCCTGAAAACGAGACGAACTGCACTGAAGGTATACACCCCGGCAAACGGGAATAAACGGTAAATGGTAAAAACAATGGAAAATATGGAACTTACGGGATCTTATTCGGTGGCGGCGTCGTCCTGGCGGAGTCCGAAGGCGGCGTCGTGGTGGATGGCCGTTCTGGTGGTGGATTTCCTGGTGAAATGCACGAGTGCCCGTGTTCGTCACCAAAATGGCGGACGAACGACTCGATCCCGTCCGAAACTGGAGCTTTGTGTGCGGCTGGCTGATCCAAGCCGCTCCCCGGTGAAAGCGGTGAAAACTGCCGCTTTCTGGACTTGGAGATGCTGCAGAGCTCCTCCAGGAGTCACTATCGGACGCGATGGGCCTTGGATGGGCTTCTGGTCGAGTACGAATGTACGCCGATGGCACGACAAGATGGCCGCGAGAACGATGACCAAAAAAAGACGGCGTGGCTTCCCGCTCGACGTACGGAGATCAACGCCGCTTCGAACGAAGCGGCAAAGGCACGAGCGGAAAGAAAGCCGAAGAATGCCGAAGACGGCCGAAGAAAGTGCTGGAGCTCGTTTACGCTTGCGCCTGACAGCCAAGTGCCAGGCACACCGAACAGGGGGTGAGGGGTGAGGACTTGGACGACACAGGGATATTTTGGGTTGCATACCCTCAGTGCACACGAATGCAGTTTTCAATGAACGGGGCCGAGACATACTCCCCACCAAAATACCACTCGGGGTATTTTCAAAGTTCAAAAATTAATGAAATCAAACATGATACAAAAAGAAAGAGCATAGTGAAAACAATGACGGAAGTGAAAACACAGAATGCTCACTGTCCTGAAGGGAGGGGACAAAGTTTGACCATTGGGCGTCGCAGAACGTCGCGTTGAGTACGGACATCTGCGACACGACAAATGCCATCTTTGCCGGGGAAGAGTTTTGAAATTCTGCCTAACCTCCACTTCAGAGGGGGAGCGTTTTCGTCCTTGATGAGGACTAAAGACCCCACATCTGCGGATTCAAGGTGACGTGACTTGTGCCACTTGCCGCGTTGGTACAGCGTGTGTAGATATTCGTCGCGCCAACGCGCCCAGAAACGCTGTTGCATGGATTGGACCAACTGCCATCGCGACAACCTGCTGATCTTGAGGTGGGACAAATCTGGGTCAGGTGGGGCCGTTAACGGCTCGAGCGTCAAAAAATGACCAGGCGTCAATGGGCACAGATCATTTGGATCCGAGCTCAGCTCCGAAAGTGGCCGTGAGTTGAGCAACGCTTCAACTTGGGTGACCAACGTGGTCAGCTCTTCAAAGGTGAGTATTTGATCACCTATCACGCGAGATAGATGAGTTTTGACAGCTTTTATGCCGCTTTCCCACAGCCCGCCAAAGTGGGGACTGGAGGGAGGAATGAAGCGCCAAGTGATGGCTTCGGATTCCGCGGCGAGTTGCATTGACATCGTCAATTGCCTATGAGCTCCGACAAAGTTTGTGCCATTGTCGCTATAGATGGTAGAGCAACGACCGCGCCGGGCAATGAATCTGCGCAAGGCAGCGAGGAAAGCATCTGTTGAGAGATCGGAGGCAACCTCGACGTGCAATGCCTTGGTGGCGAAGCACACGAAAAGACAGATGTACGCCTTCGTAGTTCTGACACCGCGAGCGCGTGACATGAGGATTGGAAAAGGGCCACCATAGTCGAGCCCGACGCAGCTAAAAGGTTTTAGCTGAGAAATTCGCGCCGAGGGGAGGTCGCCCATGGTGGGAGAAAAAGTTTGCGGCTTAGTCCGGAAGCACCGGTAACACGATGCAAGATAGTGCCGTACCGCGCGTCGCGTGGACAATATCCAAAAATTTTGCTGCAGGAGATAGCAGGTATTGTTGAGTCCCGGGTGGCAATGTCGGGAATGAACTTGTCGAATGACGAGTCCTGTCAAGACGTGACGAGATGGAAGAAGAGCAGGGTGTCTGGTTGCAAATGGCAACTCATGACAATGCTTCAAACGTCCGCCGACGCGGAGAACATCGTCACGATCGAGAAAGGGTGAAAGTTTTCGAAAGGGTCTTGAACAGGGTTTGCCGTTGCGTAACGACGCGATTTCGACGGCAAATACCTTCTGCTGTACATGTTTGACAATGTACAACAAGGCAAAATGGAGTTCTGTATCCGAGAGAGGTCCTGTAAACTTCTCATCGGACTTGCATTTGCAGAACCGATAGAAATAGGCGACAGCGCCCTGAATCTTCCGTAAGGAGGATATGCGCAAAAAGAGGTCGTCGATGTCAATCGGCGGCGGCTGCGGCACACGCACGACCAAAGCGAGCTTTCGCTCTTCAGACGCAATGTCTGGGGAGGACACGGAGAATTTGTCATCCGGCCATGTGTCATCCGCTGATGACAGAAAAGGTGGGCCAGACCACCAGAGGGAGCACGAAAGCATGTCTTCGGGAAACAATCCGCGCGAAGCTGGGTCGGCGGGATTGTCCGATGTTGAGACATGTCTCCAACACTGAGGCGGGACACGCTGTTGAATATGCTCAACACGGTGAGCAACAAATGTTTTCCAGCGGTGCGAAGAGGAACGCAGCCAGCTGAGAACAACCGTAGAATCGGTCCACGCAAATATGGCATCGAACTGTACGGTTCCTGCGAGCGCTGCAACGGTGAAGGCAACGAGATTGGAAAGTAGGACCGCTGCACACAATTCGAGACGGGGTACGGTCAGCAATTTGACTGGAGCCACCTTTGATTTGGCGGTTAGGAGACGAATGGTGGGAACACCATTTCGAAGGTAACGAACGTACAACACGCTCGCGTACCCAGATTCAGATGCGTCGCAAAAGGCGTGCAACTGGCACCTGTTGCAGGCGACGGAAAAGTATGCCGTGGAATTTGCAACCGCGAAAGTTGCGATAGCTCGGATTGAAAACGCAACCACTGCTGACATACGATGTCTGGAGGGGTGTCGTCCCAATCAAGGCCAAGTTTCCATAACCGTTGGATTAAATGTTTGGCGAAAAATGCAACAGGGCACAGAAAGCCGAGCGGATCGTAAATCCGAGCCACCTCCGACAAGATGGACCGTTTTGTGCACGGTAGTTCGTTTGGATGAACCGTGAATGAAAAGGTGTCTGTTGCCGCTTGCCACTGGAGGCCAAGAATTTTTACAGTATTGTCAGCAACGTCACTGAAAGTGGACGGCTGAGTTCGAACGTGATCAAGTGGTATGTCTTGCAGCACATCAGGGTGATTGCTTGCCCACTTGCGCAATTCAAAGCAACCCGATTGGAGCAGGTTGATTAGCTGCGTTTGTAATTCCCGTGCTGATTCCACGGAGTTCGCACCGCAAAGTAGATCGTCTACATACAAATTACGGCGAATTGCCTGCGAAGCCAATGGAAACTTCGAGGCGCTTTGTTCTGCCAAGTGAAGCAACGTGCGAACCGCTAGAAACGGTGCCGAAGAAACACCGTATGTAATGGTGTTCAATTGGTACGTTTCAATGGGTCGATCAGGGGAGAAACGAAAGCGAATGAGTTGATACTTGCGATGTTCGGGCGAGATAAGTATCTGCCGATACATCTGACGGATGTCACAAGTAAAAACGATCGGCTCACACCGAAACTGCAGTAGCAAAGCTGCTATGTCCTGTTGTAACTTAGGACCGACGAGAAGCGTCTCGTTGAGAGATAAATGATTCGGCGCTTGCGCCGAAGCATCAAAAACGACGCGAATTTTCGGCTTGTCGTCTTCGATCTTGACGATCGGATGATGAGGGATGTAATACGCCTCAGAATCTGGAGGTTCTGCGTCCAGCAAGGTCATGTGACCTAGGTCGAGGTGGTCGCGCATGAATGCTATGTACAGATCACGGAGTGTGTCCTGACGGACCAGGCGACGTTCGATAGCTAACCAACGGCGGTCAGCCATAGACCTGCAATGTTCAAAGGTGGGGGACTCCCTTTTGAAGGGAAGCGAAACCCCAAAACGACCTGACGGACAACGGTAGACAGAGTCCCGGAAACAAATTTCTGCACGTTCATCATCTGGGGACAAACGTGTTTTGGACGATGGTGACGAGATTTCCTCTACTTCCCAAAATTTGTGCAGAGACTCGTCGATTCCAGTTGGAGTGCAGACCAAAAAGGAATGCAGAGGTTTTGACGGGGTTTGAAAGGGACCGAGAAGAGCCCAGCCAAAAATGGTGTTTATGGCAACAGGCTGTGACGGACCTGACGAGACGATTCCCTCTTTCACGACTGACGGATAAACGTCGGCGCCCAACAACACTTGAATGGGGCCTGGCTTGAACCATGTGGGATCCGCCAGATTCGATAAGTTCAAGTGGAATTGATCCGGGTTCAAAGCGGTGTCTGGCAGGTTACCACAAATCCTGCGCAGGACAATTAACTCCAATTCAGGGATTGGGAGAGACTCATCATCAGCCTTGACCTGGCAAGTGACTGTGCCACACGTCGAATTGGCGGGGGTGAGACCCAAGCCAAAAACGGGCACATTGTGATTTGATGGGGATAGACCCAATTTGCGCACGCAGGAGTCCAAAATAAACGATGCCTGACTGGCAGGGTCTATGAGCGCACGGAGGCTTTGGTAGCCTCCCCACCGGTCACGAACGTGAACGATTGCCGTGGCCAACAAAACATGAGCTGCCTTGAGGCTTGAGGCGAGATTCGTCACCGAATTCGCGACATTTTCTGGAAGACCAGGGGAAACGATTTGCGGTAATTCAACTGGATTCGATAAAGAACTGGGTGACTCATGACCTGCAGTTCTATGTGGCTTGGGGAAGTGCAGCAAGGTGTGATGCCTTGCGTGGCACTGCCGACACGAATACGACGATGGACATTTTGGAGCGCCGTGATTGGTGCTCAAGCAGTTGAGACAGAGCCTTTTCTGTTTGACCGCCAAATATCTGTCATTTGGGGACATTGACAGAAAAGTCTTGCACGCGGTGACTCTATGACTTCTCGCCCCACAATGAGAACATGCTGACTCATGCGACGTCGCTGGGGCAGATGAAGTCTGAGACACCAACGTATGTGAGGCCCACGACTTGCGGCTGACCTCGGGCTTCACGGTAACGGTGTTTGCCCGTGTGGAGCGGGAGTTCGATTGCGTTTTAGAATTTAAGGCAGTTGCCTCGAAAGCCTTGCATTGGTCGAGCACGAAAGACTTGACGTCTTCGTATTTGGGGAAGGGGGTGCCAGCTGACTGCACCTCGAAACGTTTTCGCGTCGACTCATCGAGTTTCTGGAGCAGCATGCTCGACAGGGTGAAATCCCACAGGTCGATATGCGGATACTGCTCGAGCGCCACTAAATTTTCGTTGAACGTGTTCACAAGATGGCGAAGCGCTTGCGCGGAGTCAGATGTGACGGAGGAGGCGTTCATCATCGACTGCCAGTAAAAAGTGACTAGCACGCGGTCGTTCTGGTATCTCTCAACCAACGAGTCGAACGCAATTATGTAATTATCTCCCGTCAATGGCAGGTGTTTAACCATTGAGAGAGGTTCACCAGATAAAGACGAGATCAGATACTGAAACCGTTCAATATCTGAGAGAGACTGGTTTCTGTGTATTAACGCCGTGAATAGATCATAGTATGGTGGCCATGATTTTAACTTTCCGTCGAACAACGGCAACGCGATTTTTGGCAATCGGACATTGCTCCGGCCTGTCTCGAACCAAGTTTGCGAGGCTTGGCGAGAGAGCGAGGAAGTCGGCTCTGAATTCGCAAACGAGGCTTTTACCGCAGCAAGTTTGCCATACAAGCTGTCTGCCCGGAGTGTACGTTCAAGAAATGTAGCCTTCTGCTCCTCGGAGGCACTGGGGAGAGGGGCAGTGTTGACCGTGCTCTTGAAACCGTTGTAAATTTCCGCCGCAATGTCAAACGTGGCTAAAAATGCCGGTTGGAGGCTTGGCTCGGTGGTAGCTGTGACGCCTTGTTCCAGAAGGGGCTCAAGGCGCGCAATAGCTATCGCGATGGACGATAAAGTTGCGTCCATTGTGTACGACACAAAGAAAAATGAAAAACAACGCAACTGACCCTTAGGTTGGCGTACCTGAATGGCGAACCCAACCCAGGTGAAAAAGTGCGAATGAGACGGGCGAAAAACGAATTGATCAACACGCTGGACCAACGCACAAGTGTCACGTGGGTTTGACCCGTGACTTTAAAGTTTCAATAGTGAGGTGAATTAAACTCCTGACTGTACCATGCTTAGCCTGTATCCGGCTACGAAGGACCAATTTATATGTTAGCGCGGTACACATAAAGACGGCAGCCTTCCGATGAAGGCTGCATTAAAACAATAACTCTTGGATTAGGAAAGCAGCAAGCGACAGTCAGAAATAAAGTTCACAACAACAATCAAAAACTTTAATGCAAAACAAAGAAAAAAAACACAAACAGACAGAATTACAAAACAATAAAAAAAAAACAATGTGAATTAAATGAAATGAAAAATCCGAGTGGTTCTGATCGGGGGCAGATTCGCTGGCGCCGAGTGGCGTCCTGAAAACGAGACGAACTGCACTGAAGGTATACACCCCGGCAAACGGGAATAAACGGTAAATGGTAAAAACAATGGAAAATATGGAACTTACGGGATCTTATTCGGTGGCGGCGTCGTCCTGGCGGAGTCCGAAGGCGGCGTCGTGGTGGATGGCCGTTCTGGTGGTGGATTTCCTGGTGAAATGCACGAGTGCCCGTGTTCGTCACCAAAATGGCGGACGAACGACTCGATCCCGTCCGAAACTGGAGCTTTGTGTGCGGCTGGCTGATCCAAGCCGCTCCCCACTGAAAGCGGTGAAAACTGCCGCTTTCTGGACTTGGAGATGCTGCAGAGCTCCTCCAGGAGTCACTATCGGACGCGATGGGCCTTGGATGGGCTTCTGGTCGAGTACGAATGTACGCCGATGGCACGACAAGATGGCCGCGAGAACGATGACCAAAAAAAAGACGGCGTGGCTTCCCGCTCGACGTACGGAGATCAACGCCGCTTCGAACGAAGCGGCAAAGGCACGAGCGGAAAGAAAGCCGAAGAATGCCGAAGACGGCCGAAGAAAGTGCTGGAGCTCGTTTACGCTTGCGCCTGACAGCCAAGTGCCAGGCACACCGAACAAGGGGTGAGGAGTGAGGACTTGGACGACACAGGGATATTTTGGGTTGCATACCCTCAGTGCACACGAATGCAGTTTTCAATGAACGGGGCCGAGACAGCATAGGTAGGTTAGTTAGCACGGGTAAACAAAGTGTGAATACTCGGATTGCTGGATGCGTTGACTGAATTAGAATCTATGATCAGATCAACTTAGAATTGAGTTTGAGATCTGAGTTTGAGTCGCAAACACTTTGACTTTAGACCGATGTCAAATAATTATCGTGTCAGGCCAAGTATGTGTAGCCTACTGCGCCAACTTATCAGGCTTACAATTCTGGAATGATCATCAAGCTTGATGATGATTTACCTTAATCATTAAGCTCTCTAGTGTGTCCAGGGTATTATGTAGTGTGTCCAGGGTATTATGTCAGTACACAAACCAGCGACGCAGTCCCCAGAATGACAGAAGGTTTACTGTCATTGGAATACAAATTCTAACGCAAGTTTTAACATGAACTTTCTTGTATCAACTATCAAGATGACACTATACTTTTTTGTTTTTTTCTCCCTATCGGCATTTTTTATGCCATAGAAGTTGCTGCATTTTTATTCAAGTGAAAAATCCGTTTATACAGCACAACACCTAGACCTAGTATGGCCGGCTCGGGACTCGAACCCGGGAGCTCCGCTTGCCGAGCGAACACGGAGACGGAGACGTGTTTGAAAACGCCACTACCCCTACGATTCCTCACGCTGGCTGCCCCGATAAAATTTAATGCTGTTTGAATTCCGATCCGAAAGAACTTTGGTGCATTGTTTGTTATTACCCACTCCATTTAATGCGGGCATAAATTTGAATTATTGCTCTCCAAGATTTACAATTTACCGCGCGAGTATAACGTTGCAGTGCGCTTTCACACATTTCCAAACAACAACGCGTGGGCATTCCCGATTTCCAATTGATTCAATTTATTGTGGATGGTGCAAAAAATTCCGCACACATGAAACGTTACCTACTTCAAACACAAAGAGGGGCAGAGGTGTATTTGGGAAACGTTTTTTTGTCGCGCTGCCACCATCAACAACGTCCGACCCTTTTTGCCCATAAAGACTTGTTACAAATACATAAACAATCCCAGAGTCCCGCACACCCTCTCCAGAATCGCCCCGTGTTATATAAAAATCGTCCGCGGCCCATAAAACCGAATGGTTTTTCGATTACGGAAAATGATTTAGTTGCATTCACCTAACTTGATGGTCGTCGTAACTTATTGTCCGTTAAATTTGCCAGTAAAAAACCACCGACAACACATTGCGGGCGAGAATTACCAACATGTCCTATACTGACTTTTGCCGTAAAAATTTATGTTGAACAAGAACAAGTAATAGTGAATATGTTGAAAAAGACCCAGCAATGGTAAATTTTCTTCAATGATTTCGTGTTTGCGGCACATAGATGGAATTTCTTGCAGAAGAGTAGGTAATTCAAGAAATTTTAGGTAGGTACTAAATAATTTTTCAATTGAGATCCACTGTAAAAACTGTTCTTCTGAAGCTTTGTGTATATCCACCCACACAAATACGAATTCTTCTTTCTATTATCTCAACTTGTTTGATCGATCCTCTATCGTCATTTCAACTTCTTCTAACAAGGCTCTTGCCATGACTTGGTCAAGTCTGTCCAAAAGGACCCCGCACGTTTTCTATGAAAAAGTGGTTTCGGTGAATTTGGCTAAATTTTTTATATGTTGTAGACCTTGATTCAAGAAATATATTCCTCAAAAATTGGACCCCTCCTATGAACAGTTTTTCCCCTACACCCCTAATAAGGCCAAAATCAGGAATAGCCTCAAATTTTTTGAAATTCATGAAACGGGTTCAAATGAAACTCATGATCATGGGAAAAATATTTAAAATAATCGAAGTTATGAATTGGGGTAGTTATCAAAGGGGTTGGGGGTCAAAATTGAGAAAATAAATTAAAATTCCGATTTTTTTTATTCTTATAAAATCTGAACAGAATAATAACCGATAAATAATTTTGGAAAATATAAATCAATTAATTGGGAGTTATTCTAAAGGGGGCTGGGGTTCAAAATCAAGGGAACGGAGTAACATTCCGAAATTTGCGTTCCCATTGTTGGGAAAATAATTCAAAAAAATCTAAACCAATGAGTTCTGGTGTTATTGAGGAAGTAGAGGGTCGAAATCAAAACAACAATGAAATTCTGGACCTTACAGTTGATCTAGAAATTGATCTGGGTGAATGACAAAATGATAATAAAACCAATCTGCATTAGGATCGAGTTCTTCATTTCTCGACCATCCCTTTTCCCACCCACCATAATTTCTGCCGACAGCCATGTCCTAGTCCAAATAAGAATTTGTCTTGAGCATTTTAAAATTCATGAAACTGGCTCAAATTAAGTTGAAGAATAAAAAAATATAAGTTGTGAGTTGGAGTAATTATCGAGGGGGCGAGGGTCGGAATCCAGTGAAGGAATTAGCATTCCAGGAAAAGGGTAATGGAGAAGCTCGTGGAGAAGTAATTTAAAAGAATCTGAATCAATAAATTAAGATGGTTACCTACTGAGGGGACAGTGGTCAAAATCTAGAAAAAGGAAGAAATTCCGAAACTTTAAATTCATATATAGGGTCTTTCAATAAGAATCATAGAACTTCAAATTGGAATTAAACAAATTATGTCGGGGTTAACGATATCTAATTGACTCTATGTGAAAGAACAGTTTTTAACATTATGTGTGGAGAATAACATCTAGTAAATGGCCTCCTCGACTTTGTCTAACGGCGTGCAGACGGGAAGTTCAATTTGTAATAACTTTTCGGCAGATATCGGGCTATATTTCAGTAATAACACGCACAATATTGTCCCCCAGGGCTTTAATGGTTCTAGGCTTGTTCTTGTATGGTTGTGGCTTGTTCTACCAGGGACTTCATACACCCCCACAGAAAAAAGTCCAGGGACGTAATATCGCAAGATCTCGCTGGCCAATTGAAATCGCCGTTTCGCGAAATTGTTCCTCCTTGGAAGTTTTCGGCCAACAAGTCCCAAGGTTTCTCCTGCTGTGTGGCACGTAGCCCCATCTTGTTGGAAGAGGATGATTTTGTAAGATATAACGGGTGTTTTTTTAAATCTGGCGTCGAAGTGTGCTCTGCTCTGGCCAAATGCAGACGAATTTGGCTAGAGCACAGCACACTTTGATGCCAGATTCAAAAAAACACCCCTTACTGAGTATTTGGCAAAAAATGACAGTAAAATCTTATCAATGTTCTTTCACTCTTATTGAAAGACCCTTTAGAACTGAAAATTCAGATTTGAAAAATTGAGCCCAACTTCTAATATCAATCTATTTTTGGAATCCCATTGAATCAATCAGGATTTATGTTTATTTGAAAAAAGATAGTCTAGTCAATTTTTTTTGACACAAGCTATCAGAACCGTGGAGAGCTTCTCGACGAGAACTGTAAATAATAATGCTGTTGCAAGTCTCGATTCCACCCCCCCCCCTCTCCTCATTGTGGTGGTGGGTAGGTATCATAATGGTTGTACCCAGGTACCTGGGTAAGGGGTGAGGATGATCGAGGAACGATGAACTCAGTCCTCATTCACATTGGTT
Organism: Anaspis maculata; assembly: GCA_949128115.1. Classification (NCBI taxonomy): domain Eukaryota; kingdom Metazoa; phylum Arthropoda; class Insecta; order Coleoptera; family Scraptiidae; genus Anaspis; species Anaspis maculata. The sequence continues at coordinate 27,173,469 of OX421961.1, forward strand.
GTATTATCATTTTGTCATTCGTCCAGATCTTCCTAGATGAACTGGAAGTTCCAGAGCTCCACTGTTTTCTCAACTTAGACCCTCTACCCCCTCAATAACACCCGATATCATTGGTTTAGATTTTATTGAGTAATTTCCCCATTGCTCGTAAAATCATATCTGATGGGAACCGCAAATTCCGGAATTTCACTGCGTTTTCTTAATTTCGACCCCCAGCTCCCTTTAGAATAACCCCCAATTAATTAATTTAGATTTTCCAAAATTATTTCTTGACTATTATTTTGTTCAGATTTTATAAGATGAAAAAATTTAGAAATTTTTATTAATTTTTTCAATTTCGACCCCCAACCTCCTTGATAACTACCCCAACTCACAACTCGGATTTTTTTGATTATTTTTCCCATGATCATAAGTTTGATTTGAACCAGTTTCATGAATTTCAAAAAATTTGAGACTATTCCTAATTTTGGTCTTATTAGGGGTGTAGGGGTAAAACTGTTCATAGGAGGGGTCCAATTTTTCAGGAATATATTTCTTGAATCAAGATCCACAACATATAAAAAATTTAGCCAAATTCACCGAAACCACTTTTTCATAGAAAACGTGCGGGGTCCTTTAGTAGCGCTGGTAGAAATTGCGTTACTCATCTATTGACGTAGGTATTTGTCGTAACGATCAGTTCTAGTAAATATCTGTCCCGCTGTTATTCTTCTTCTCTACTGAATTTGGAAATGACCGCCTCTGAAACTCTATTCACCCGTTCGACCGGATTTGCTTGAGGGGTGTATATGGGGCGATGTCAGTCTTTTAAATCCCATATTCTTCAATCTTCTTCAGAAATTTCTTGTCGAATTGTCGATGGATGAAGGGTGACGAGTGACTATGTTCATGCTGCTAGCATTTGCCTAGTTGACCTGTTTCACAGTTATCAATTGTGTAAAGGTGCCCACATCACTTCCCAGACAGCACATAAACATTTTCAAAATGTTTGTGAAATATTAAAAGCCAAATATTATAATATTTATAAAATATTGGAGTTCATTCAGTGAATATTGTATAAATATTTATTGAATGTTTTGATGTCCCGCCTTTTAATATTTGTACAATATTTGCCAAAAATATTTTGAAAACATTCAGAACCGGGTATTTTTAGAAATAAAAAAAAAGTTTGTTTTTCTTCTTATCGGCCTTTTTTGGCCATAGGAGTTCGCCTTTATTTCATATACAATTGATTCAGCTGGAAAATTGCCTTTCAAAGACGACACAACGCCCAGGCTACAGCAGGAATCGAACCCGCAATCTCCGCACCACAGGCAGATACTGACCACCTGTGCTACGGGGCCGTTGAGAAGAACAGTGGTTCTGGGTAAACTACTATGTGAACACGCAGATGTCCGCTATATGAATTTTGCTAACTATATATCTGAAAGATTCAGCGGCTCATCCACTTTTAGGGATACTTGGCTACCGCCTCGTCCCTAAACACGCGGATTTATCCGCGTACTTGCTACATAAATTACCAATTGGTGTCGAAATAAATTATAGTGACATATTTGTACGAAACAAATAAAGCAACGGATGTATTTCACGACATTATGAATCATTTCAACCGTAACATGGAAAAAACTTATTGTAGGCCGTTAAAAAGGCACTTTCAGGACCGCAAACCGAGTTTTGCTAATTTAAGGCAAACTACAACACTTGAAGTAAGAGGGATGTGAAACGCTATCTCTTCAACACAACACAACTATATATTTCAAAGCTCCGTGCAAATGACCAAAACAAAAACCGGAAGCCACATTGCCTAGACTACTGTAAATATTAGAGAAATTGAGTTCACTAAATATTTTGATAATATTTATTGCTAAATATTCAATAAATGGTCAAAATATTTGCTGAATGTTGGTACAATATTTCACCTTAATATTTCTGTAATATTTGTGACGAATATTTTGTAAACATTTATAGAATGTTGTAAATATTCATCAACTACTACCAAATATTTTCAAAACATTTCGTGCTGTCTGGGTAATTGCAGTAATTGCAGTTGTAAATTAGAATGGAAAAACTCGGTACTGAGCCTCAGAGTGAGGCAAAGCCTTTCAGAAAACGCATTTAGAGCACGATAATGCGGCCGCCTCCTCAGTCCTCACCATTAGCCGTCAGATCGAGTTTTTATTGCAGTAATTTCAAACAGATTACTCCGGCCGGATGCTGCGCCTGCACATCGCCCTCAAATTGCCTCACTCGCTCACTCGTTGCGGCAAACGCAGAGGAGCTTTTTCCAATGTAATTACACGAGAATTTTTGTAAAGTACTTTGCATGTAGGACAGTTTTGCCCCACTTTTTTAATCGATTCCGTACGCATCGCTGCTGCTGCAGGCCATCGCCACTAGATAAAATGTGTAGGTATGCACGTGTGTGTGATAGGTATACCTACATGTGGCGGGATTAGCTGAAAGCTCCTGGATTCCTGTCATTATCCACTATCATTCTTGCGCATGGTTCGGCAAATTGCATCGGTAACCGCCGACAATACATCAGCAGTATGACCGATTGTGCTTGAAGCCATTATGCTGGATGAAGTGCCATGCACGCAATGTTGGTCGCAGCGCCATTGGTTGCGGGTTCGTCTAGTGGAGCACTGGAGCACTGATGCTCACTCCTCAGGCCGTGATGATGATGTCCGGTCGGAAGGCCGACGGGTCGTTTAGATCTTGAAACTTCTGATATAGTGATGTGCATCTGCTGTCGGGTGGATATCGATTCGGAGCCGTTTAAACTTTCAATAAGTTCACCAGAGCTATCCGGGAAGCCTCGTGTTCTCTAAACAGCGCTTGATAAAGCCATGCAGTTATGACGGTCTGCTATTGTTATTCGATCACTTTAGAAACTCAAATTTACCGCCACCGCGGAGTGCATTTCTCGTTTGTTGGTCTTATACTATTGATAGATCAGAATTGCCGCACGGAATAACGCTTAAGAGCCCTGTAACAGCTTCTGAAATCCCACTCGCAAAGTCATACACGGTCGTATTCTCAACTATCGTATCCTCGATCGTATCTTTTCCGTTGAATTGCTGTATTTTACAAAAATTTTTGCTGTTATGGGCAGGAAGCTGGTGCCTCAAAACTTACGTCATAAGGTACATGATTTTAACCCTGTGGATCTAATGTGCGTGATAAGGTTGTTAAAAATTTCTTTGTCTCACATGTCAGACCCGGGCTTTAGGCTGGTATAGGCTTGTCAATTTTCGAAAAATGTCAAAAATTTATGTCATAAGGTACATGAATGAAACCAACGGGCTTTTGTGTGGGAACATCCCCTTAATCGAAAATCGGTTCATAAGACAAAATGTTCGGGGGCTCTCGATCCATAGGACAAGTTTGAAATTTTCAAAAAAGGCCAAAATTCACCTCCTCCTGGAGACTTCTCCTCTGGCATGATTTTAGGAATGGAAAACGATTCTTACATGACTTTTTACGCAGGCTTCGAATCTGTCCACAAATTTTTTCAATGTTACATCGCTTCATCGCAACAAATCGAACACCCTGTATTTTAACATGGAAATCGATTCCGTTTTTCATCTTGATTACAAATACATGTACATCACACTTGGTGGATTAGTCAACAAAACGCTTGTGAAAAAATTGATAAATTTTGGTCCTTTTTGGAAAGTTTCAAACTTGTCTTATGGACCGAAAGCCCCCAAAAATTTTGTCTTACAATCAGATTTTTGATCAAATGGATGGTTCCACACAAAATCCAGTTGGTTTCATTCATGTACCTTAAGACGTAAGTTTTTGGCCATTTTTTCGAAAATTGACAAGTTTATACCAACCCATACCAAGACAAATCAATTTTCAACAACCTTATTAACGCACAATAGACCTACAGGGTTAAAATCATGTACCTTATGACGTAAGTTTTGAGGCACCAGCTCCCTGTCCATTACTAGGCCATGGTAAACAAAACTATAATAATATCCCAAAAATGTAGGCACCTGTCCTGTCACACAAAATTTAGAATCTGTCAAGTCGGCAGTCTAACGACCCACTGTACGCGGAAGGGGCGGACGGGTTTCAAATTCAAATCTTTATTCATTTCTATTTACAACGCAGTTGCATGAAATATGTCGTGAGAAAAAAGTATTTACATCTATATCTATACCTTTTACAACCTTATTTCATCCTTATGAAAATAGATTTCATTCTCATGACAACAGATTTCGTCCTTATGAAAACAGAATTCATCCCCATGAAAACAGAATTCATCCTCATGAAAACAGATTTCATCATAGTGGAAAAACAATTTCAACCTCATGAAAACAGAGCTTAACCTAACGAAAACAGATTTCAAATGGAATTCATTGTAATGCAAGTTAGATTAATTGAAGCGGCTTAATTTTCAAGCAGTCCCATGGGCTGTTCAAGGCCATCATTGTTGCAGTCAAGGAACTCATGGTAGAACAAATTGACGATTCTCCATGCAATAATACTTGTCTAGTGTTACCATGGATGTAGGAATGGCTGGATAAAGCACAAAGCCAAAAACAATTGAATTTTTGGTACCCGATTTTGAGCTGAGGGGCGGGGCTTAAAGCGGAAGCCAGGCCTCCAAGGTGAACTTGATTTTTGAAATATAATCAACACGCTGTTCGAAACCGTCAACTGGATGTCACAGAAATCGCGTCAGTGCAAATAAAAGGAATTAAGTGCATCAAAATCTGTAATTCTGAGTAAGTAATGTCTGATCTATCATAGCAGCAACGAGAATAATGTTTTTTTCTACCAGTTCCAGTACGATTCGTTTGTAATCCGATTCATTTTGCAGAGTTATCCACGATGGTATCCTGTAAATTGTGTGGGCTGTCGCGGACCACAACCTCAAGCTCAAAGGGGCATTGCGCTCCATCGGTAAGTCAAGTTTGATGAATTGCTGGCCGTAATATTCATGTTCATTCATTTTCTCCCGGAAAAAAGCCTCATTTCACCACGCACATAACCTCACTTCTGTCGTTTGACAAGAGCTTCAGTGGCGTTACATCCATCAGGCATCTTAGCAAAAAGGGCTGAAACGTCCAACAAACTGCAATTTTTATTAAACCTACCCCCGGTTGCAACAAAAGAATTTAATCATGAAATAGCTAATTGAGGATTTTCTTTGGTCTGCCAGTTGACTGACCACAGGCAATGCATATAATCTGTTGAGAAATGAACATTTTCCCATATTTTTTTGTAAAACTGCATTTTTCATCAGGTACTATGCTAAAATTCAGCAAAAAAAAAGCTCAATTCACTATTTCATGATCAAATTTTTGGTGCAAACGGGAGCTACATGATTATTTTTTAATGAAGTTCTGATCTCTTGCAGAAAAGAGTAGAAACTCCGGCAACTCCCAAGTCAACACTTCAAATAAAATTAGAAGTTTGAATGATGGAGATGAAGATGCTCGGGGATATACGTTGAATGGATTGGTTTTAGATGAAGAATTCCGTTTTTCGGCTTCGTTTTCGGACATATTTCCAAGCTAATAATACTTGCCTGGAAAGAAAATTTGCCTGACTGATACAAAACTTCACCAAGTGCAATGTGGAATGGCAAAAACTCTCGAAAAAAACTAGTTAGGATACTGCGTTTTGGCTGCTATCTACTGCCGTTCTCGAATGGAGGAAGACTGGGGTAGACGGTAGACTTGGCTCACTGTGCTGTCATCGAAGCTGCCATGCTGCCGAAACATCTTGTCCTGTTGGAAGTTTTATAATGCAACAAAAGCTTATGCTTGCACAAACGCTTCACCTTTCCTAGTAACTGTGTTGGAATTTGTTGCAAAAACAGTTGTAAGAATAAGTACCTTAGGTACAACAATGCTATAACCTACCTAACTTTTAAAAACTTTGGCCAAGTTCAGGTGCGTTCAGTCAGCTTATTTAGCCGTAAGTTTTGATTTTAGTCGCAAGCGCAGCGACGCCTATTGGCTCTTATGAACCAGCCTCCTCAGAACAGCCAATAAGGGATGCAGCGCTTACGACTAAAATTAAAACTTGCGACTAAAGGTGCGTTCAGTTAGCTTATTTAGCCGCAAGTTTTAATTTTAGTCGCAAGCGTAGCGACGCCCATTGGCACTGACGAACCAGCCTCCTCAGAACAGCCAATAAGGGATGCAGCGCTTACGACTAAAATTGAAACTTGCGGCTAAATAAGCTGACTGAACGCACCTTTCTTTCAAAATGTTTTCCACTCAGTTCACCAGTTTGAATGTTAACACTTAAAGTTCCTATTGAATTGGTACCAGTGCAGTGTCGACAAAAAAGGAGAACACAGTCATTCAGTACTCAACCGGTTTTTTAACAATTTGGCCGAAATGACCTCCAATTTGGACATATCGGTTGCAACTAACAGCCAAGATATGGACATATCCTAATTGAGGAGCATTTAGAGTCCAAATTGTTGCAAAAACTGTAAAATAATGAATGACAGTGGTCTTTTTTTTTTGTTTCACTGGTATTACAATAATTATGTATGTTAAAGTTATGTCCTGAGTTATCAATATACCCAGTACTCAATACTTAATATTGTCAATACTCGGTAGTCATATCTTGCAAGTATCAAAATTTATAAGGTTCTATCCATTATTAGTGTTGCCCTACCACACAATTTGTTCGCTCTCTACCTACTGCAAGATAGTCTTTCATGTTCTTCCTACATCACATGAGTACATACTGTGCCAATTTTTTCAAACCTATACTGAAGAATGCACTTTTTTCTAATAGTTCAGCATAAATTTATCAGAATTCCATGGAGGATCTTTTTCCAATGACCTAAGAAATGACCCAGAGACCTCGTGATTTTCTGTTTTTTTCATGAAAAATCGACACTATTTTATTTAAATAGCTGCTAAAACCGAACCGCTGAACCTATGGCTATGAATCTTGGTAGACAATCTGAAGAATGATCAAGGGTCATAATCGCGGTGTTCAATTACTTGCAATGACTCGATGGCTAGCAGTAGATCCTCTAGTTCTGAGGAATCCGATAAAATCCGTGCATCATCTTTCTTTCAGCAAAAATGGTATGATGGTTCATCCAAGGTGATCTTTCACATGATAGAGTAATGGCATGATACTAGCCCAATGACCATCAGTCATTTTTTCGGTCATCAGCTTGATATTCACAAAACAAGATGGCGGCTCCCCTCCAAAAAATTTGACTGTCTTATTTAGGAAAATAGTAGGCCTAGAAAATAACTGCAGCTGCTATCCATTTATGACGTCTTTTGTAAGGCAAATACCAAATTTCATTCCGATATCTTCAAAAATAAGCGATATAATGAAGATAATAGTTTTTTTGACAGATCTCAGTTTTTTTAGAATATCTCGAAAACGGTAATTATTGTTTCAAAATGTTTCGGTGTACCTCAACAACCATCAAATTGCGCATCATATGACATGCCCTGCAATACTCTACCTTTGTCTGTTCAAAAGATGCAATTTTTTTAAATTGTTTTTCTTCTTCACCCTGTATACAGGATCTGAACTAAAATTTTGCTTGCGGCGATGGACAAAATTGTTCAGACAGGTTCTAAGGACACGTGTGCGAAAGGGCATTGCATTACTCAAAAATGCAGTGAACAGGACTTTTTCCGAACGTGCCGACTCCACTACCTATGTACTTGATATTTGGAATAAATTGCCTGTTTTATCAATCCAATTTTGTCAAACACCCAGTTTTCAGATGCAGATATTCTTTCAAACCTCACACTACACTTGTATGAGTAAACACAATTTCATCATTTCGGAAAATTTTGATTTTGAGTTTTGAGTAGTTTGAAGTGGAGGCCAGTCACTTTTGCAGGTCAAATAGATCAGTTCTTGTAGGTTAGCCCATATCAGACTCCTATAATTTTCTACGAGCAGCTTCAAGCCACAATCACAAGATGCTCCACTCCAGGTCTTTTCAACGGCTGCTTCCAACGACATTGCTAAACTAGTCCAGGGTGGTTCTTCAATAATTAGAGGGGATCAGTTTCGGATTTTCACCTCCTTGGTGTATGAATAAAATGTCACATTTATAAGCACCAAGTTCCCAAAGCGTTGCTACCGGCGCCGGGCGCACAAAATTCTTGCAGCCTTGCCCAGCCGGATAATTATGTAAGCTTTCTTGCTGATCTGCTATAATATTGGCTGACCTGCATTTTCGTGAGACCCAACTGAACAACGCGATTTAGTCACTACCTCCGCCGCATCTTCCTTTATTATCTTCAAATTTTCTCGGTGTACGTGGTGGCATTGGCGATTTGCGTTTGTGACAGCTGAAATGCCAAACCCTTGAAAAAAATAATTGTGCGCCACTGTTACCCGACTAAATCAAGTTCACTTTGGAGGCCTTTTCTGACATTTCCGGTTTGGGAACCGTATTTTTGACGTAATGCTCCATCCAGCCATTCCTACATCCATGAGTGTTACTCACCTGATTGGTAACACTTGAAATTTTGAGCTCTCCTATATCAAGGGAAGAAGGATTCTCCTTGGAAAAGAAAGACGATTTACTGAGACGGTGCCTTCAGAGTAATCACAAGACGCAAAAGAGACCATAAACATTATCAAGATGCTTAAATATAATACAGGATGAGTCAATACTGAGAATCCATGATATACAGGATGCAAAGGAAGGAGTGTCAGAAGTATTAATTTTTGAAGCCGTCAACTTTTTTGGATTATTGGAATTTTTCTAAGATACCCATCCTCATCCTCATCCCCTTAACTCATTCTGTATTATATTTGGGCATCTTGTTATGTTTATAATCTCTTTTTCGTCTTGTGATAACTCTGAAGGCACCGTCTCAGATACAATCAGGTTTGAACTAGTTGTGTCAAAAAGATCAGATTTGGATTTAGAAGGTGGGATTCAGTGAGAAACGATACCAAGCACGTCAATATAGATCCTTACTTAGCAAAAAATAGAAATCGTGGGAACAACCCTAAATAGTCCCCCCAAGGCTCCCCGGATGAAAATGGGGGGGTGAATAAACACCGCAAAAATCTCGAGATGAATCACAAAATTGAAAAAAAAAAAGGATTCGGCTTCTCTCATGAAAAACAAGTGAATCGCTCAGAGGGCCCCAGAACCCCTCCCCCCTTAGCCCCCCCTGGTTGAAATTCCAGAATGCCTCCCACCCTCAAAAATTTTCGTTTTCATCGTAGAACACGAAAATAACTTGAACCTAGCTTTTACTTGAAATGCACGATTCATCAGCTAATCCGCCGGACTAAAGTAGGTACCGTCGTTGAAGGAACGTTCGTAGCGTTTGCCGATGGAAGAGGAAGAGGGCGCTAGACGCGGCGGCAGCCGGGAGGAAGATGGGCAGCCGTTGGGACAACAACAAGTGAATTGTGCTGTGCTTGAGTGCTTAGTTTTTCGACAGGTTCAGGTAGTTATTTTGGCTTCCACCCGCTCACCAAATTATGCATGGTATTTTGATACACATTTTGTCCGCACAATAATTATTGTACCTAGCGCGAAGTGCTTGTCCTTTGTTTTCAACGCGCTTACGTAACTCGCAGTTTTCTCCCTTCTGTAGTCCAGGTGCTTTGCACTGCTTTGAATCCTGTGTAATTCATCTACCCCAAAATAATCTCAATTTTGATGGCGAAGGCCGTGAATCTAGTTGATGTGCACTCCGCGCTCTCATGACGTTGCCTCTGAGTTACACTGTTGTATACGCGTGTTTCGCGGTTTCATATTTCATACGCTGCTACAAGACTACTTTTCCGTGGACCAGCGGTGACGTATCACAAAAACGTTGCCTCGTGTGTTGACGGAATCATATCACCACAAAAGTGATGTCATTTTCAGTCAATTTTCTGACAGCAGAAAATCCAAAACTGTGCAAATGACGCATACAGCAGTGTGATCCTGGACCAGCGAAGAATATTCAAGGTTCATTGTGCACGTATACAAGTTATGTAACAAACAAAAAGACAACAAGAAAAACTCTGCTACGCCAAATCGGCCGCTAAGTAGAGAACAGTGCTTTTTATCATTCACTCACATGTCATTGTCGGGTTATACAGTAACTATGTTCATTAAAAAATTCAATAATGGGAGGCCGTGGACCGATGATAACCTGGCCGTTTTCGGATCGAATGGCCTGGGTCACAGCCTCCCTTTATTGAAGTTTTTAATGAACATACGGTACATGAAAGTATGAGAAGGAAAAGGGACTCGCATGCTTAATAGTGTCCATGGGTGGAGGGCGTCCACCTGTTTGTATGAATCTGCCTTGTTGAATTTACTGATCTTTTCTTACTTGGGGGAAAAATTATGTTACCTCTTTTCATAATTTTTAACGTGATCCCTTGCGTTTCTACTTATGGTGCAGTTCTGTAAAGGGTGGCATTCTGTAGACATTCTGTTATTTGAAAGGAACCCTCTCGGCTTTTGGTTTGCCTAGTGTACAGGAGCGTTTGTAGAGGTTTTTTTTTTTTTTTTTTTTTGAAGAATCGCAACATTAGTTCCAATCCTCTTTTCCCGCTGTTATAGACTCGGGTGAGTCTTGTATTACTGCCTTGTTTTGACGGGCATATTTATTTTTAAACATATTCGATAGTATCACGGGACTCGAATGGAGTATGAAAGCGGTGTAAGTGTCCAATGATTGTGATTGCACATCTTATTTCTCGATAATACCGACAATGTTCGTTCACAAGCTCAACTGTGAATGTCACTTACCTTGCATTTAACGAAAATAAGTGTTTACATTCAGGAACAAATGTGGACGCACTCAATTTTGAAGAAGTGTTTCCTACCCGGTCTCACTTCTTTTGCTTCAACCCCGCTATGTTCAGTACCTTAGGCGGTCTTGTTGGAACTCTCACCGGCAACACATCATTATCATTTTTCCAAAACACAGAGTGATAAATGGGTTCAATTCAAATGTGTACTTTCTAAGAATGAAGTGTAAGAAAAAAAAGTACAAATTATTATAGGTAGTGTGAGTATGAACTTTCTTCAAGATAATTGGGTGGATTTCCTCAGGGGTATCAACAGTACGAAAGAGAAGGCTCGTTAGAATATGTGCTAAGGACTGTTGAGCAATCTTTACTCATAGGCCGGTAGATGACGCCATGCTACAAGCAACTTTTGAAATCATCTTTGCAGCTGATCGTTTTCTAATATAAATAGTGAAGTAGGTACTGAAATGACTTTGTTCTAGAATTAGTTTGCCCTTTATTTCTAAAAAATTCTTGGGATATGAAGACGAAGTTTTCTCCTCACCATGTGGGTCACAACAAGCGAATGGCGTGTCAAAACCATCATCAATGTCATAAATGTCAGTGGTGAGAGCCCTTATACATTTTCACGCAACGCAACTAAGAAGTAGATTGTACATGGCACCGAGTTTCATGATAGATTTGCCGAGATACTTGCAAACTCACTTACGCAGGTATAAAGGCATTATCATTACCGCATGGTCAGTGGCGTACATAGCGTATTTAGCACCTGGGGCGGACTATAGGCGATTTACATTTAAAAAACCTGCCACAACGCCACCTGGTGTAGAGCTCGGTACTTGATCTTGGAGAAATTTTTGAGAGGAACACATACTCCGACGTGTAGTAGCCTAGGTGAGCACTAGTGGATACCTGCAATACCCACATTACATGACATGGAAATTTGACAAGTAGAAATAATTTGAAAAAGGTTTTGCATTTGTCTCTTATTTCATGTTATGGTAAGCGTATTTAGCATCAGGCTTGTGGTAGACCTAGCTCGAGAGGTGCGCAGCTGAAAGACTACGCCCCCAGCAATGCACTACATTGCGGTAAAAAAAAAGACAACGTTTACGTCCCGAACACAAAGGTAGCTACGGCGAGCTTATTACAATGAAAAATGCGGATCTCCAGCTGAAGTCCAAGCAGAAAATCTTGAGAAAAAAGCGAGGAAAAAAGGTAGGTGGTTGTTGACTCTGCACGGCCAGCCCGAGGTGATTTTTTCTTGACTGGCAGGCTGGCTTGTTGCAAGGCTGGTCGACGGGCTTGTGTGTTTCCCTCCGTGCGAATGTGACAGTCTGTTGCTCTTCCTTGGGCGGAAGCTATGGATGATTTAGAGGAAGGTCTGCGACGACGCTGGTCATCAACATGGGGCCCAATAAAAGGCCTACGGGGTCTCAAGGGTTCACAGGAACAGAAGTGTGCTTGTAGTGGACTGCACAAGACAGCAAAGTGACAGTTTTGACGTGCCACCAATTGACGTAACAGCCGACGTTGCTTGCGGCAACTTAAGTGCGATTTATAACTCGATTTAGTCGCAATTTTAATCGCAATTTTAACGAAGTTCAAAGATACGATTTCCTTTATACCTTTTATAACCCGATTTTAATCGCAAGACGCAATCGTAACGATTTTGAGGATTTTAAGAAGTTGGCCAACATCCAACTCTTGCGATCCGATCCTTACAATCGACCAATAAAAATCAAGATAATACCAAGATTAGCGAAAATGAACACAGTAGTCTTCTTGATTAGCAACGTTAGGTTAGGGGATTTTCTGGGGACTTTGTGCAGAGGTTCAGTGCCGCAGCTAGGAGGAGGTCAGCCGGGTACCCGCACCCACCTGTACACCATATTTGACCGCAACGGCGCTTTTTCAACGTTTACAATTCACACGAACTTAAATTGATTATGCTGATTTTCCCGAAAAATGTTCGTTTGCGGTGCCTTCTTGGTCTGTAGGTGTACCTGCTTGTCCAAATGGGCTAGTTAAGCCACTGCACCACACCCAGGTTTTCTCCCTCCATCACGCCTTACTTCCGACCGATGCGATCGTTACGATCGAGTTACAAATTGACAAGAGGAATATGCTTACAATCGATCCGACTAAAATTGCGATTAAAATTGCGACTAAAATGAAAATCGAGTTATAAATCGCACTTCACACCTCTTCTTACAATTAATTCCCTAAAACTTCCTCTACGAAACGACCATTTTCCCCAATAAGGTCAATTGCCTATACTGTAACACCCCCTCTCCCAAACCTACCTAGAGAATAAGCTGCAGACTGTAGTGACACCCTCTCTGTGCCGAATTAGACAATTTTGCTCCCTGAGATTTCTAGCATCGAAAAATCGCGCCCCAGCTGATTGATGACATGGTATTCTTAGACATAGAAAAACAGAAAACACTACAAATAGTCACTTATGCGAGAAAACAGCGCCGCAGCCGGAATTTTTCTCGGAAAACGGATTTTCACTAGCTTGTTTTGCACTTTCCAAAGCCTTGAGAGTTCTGTAGACTCTTTTTGCACCGCGAATAATCCGACACTGACTAACTTTTGGTACCCGGTACCCGGATCGCACTCCTCGCCCCCTCTTGGTATGGTTATATCATTGGTTGCATAATAGGGGCAAATCGTCTATCTCTTTTCATTTGGAAACGTGCATCTTGCCAATGTCTGCAGGGGTATCAAAGTGCCGGTCGCGTAATCAAGCAACAGCAGCATTAACGACAGTGAGGTTTCATAATGCCGTCGGAATTATATAAAGGACGTAAAGAAGTGGTACAAATGTGATGTTGGTTGTCCAACCTTTTATTCATTACCGGGCAGTCCGTTTCAATACCAACTACTAACTAGGGTTACCTACCGGCAACACCAGATTCAGGATATTATTCTCTTTGTTCCTTCCTTCGCCCCTGTATTCCAGTTTAATTACTACACAGTTTACTATAGCCTTACACTAACAACCATTGGAAAATTACACCGGCACGACAATACAACGCGTAATGAGAGAGTATTTAACCAAAATAAAATAATCCCCATTACCGGGCGAACAATCGCATTGTATTGCCGTTGCCACTGCCTATATACTGTGCCACGGCCACACAAAATGTAGTTATCTACCTACTTTACCAAGAGTCCCCATTATCAAAATACAATATTTCCTCTTCACCATTTCACCCCGGGACATTTTCGGGTTAGGCACAATTTACTGGGGAACGAGCATCTGAAACAAAAGCTGCCATCAACCAAAGAGCTGTTACAACATCCCCTCTGTCGTAATAAAATCCGGGATATATACCTCCAAACCACAATAATAATGCTTAATGCGGCATTACAATAAATCCCGACAATAATTTTCCAAATAAACCATTAAAACTTTGAGTCTCTTAATGCTGTTTATCATCCTCTTCTCGGTTTGAGCGGGCCTCAGAGTTTTGCACCGCAATTATTGCAGCCCCACGATAAAAATCAATTTATATTCCCGAAAATGTCTCGATGGCGACCGCCGCCCCCGCAATTTTCTCTATGTGTGTGTGGTGGCTGCGAGGCCGCTCTGCTTATTTGTTACAATGAGCTGCCGCCACCGTCGGTAATATGAACCGGCATTAATCTGATCAAATTAAATTATTTCCGATTGCGTGCACGCACAGGGGTTAATTAATCACTGAAAACTTTCCTAATACGCCCCCTGTAGAGCGAACGAAACTTGATACGGTAGGGACGTAGGTACGTAAGCAGGGGGTGAGCACAGCTTACACCACTAATGGTTTTTACATAAATTAGAAGGTGTCCAAAAAGTTCTGATACATGTGCACTGATTTAAATGTCAAAAAATACCTGCTGAATTTTCAAACAGTGGAACAGAAAGCTTTCTTTCTGACTTGGGCAAAACCTTCCTGCGGTACCCTACCACCCGTTGCTGTCCGACCTGAAGTTATGATAGGATCGCTCCAATTCCCATATTACTGGCATCAAGTATATCCAAGATAAGTGGTTGCTCTAAGTGCATAACTTAACAAAGTTTTTGACCTTATGCTGTTGTGTTGGTTCCCAGGTCGTGCGGCCACTTCCTGACACTATCCAACTCTTCAGAACTGGTTCCGATTTCTTCCGTCGACACCAGGCGCGTCCCAAAAACTTGACTAGCTTCTGAACAGCACGCATTTTCTCGGGATAAGCTCGAGATGGGCTCCTTAAAAAGGTCTATAAGTACTCCTCAAGGGTTGCCTAGGGGTTCCTTGACTGTTCGACTGATGACTATTGCGTCGTCGCAGGACCATCAAGCGCTCGACAGTATAACCCGTGCAGTATAAAGCTCAAAAAGCATTCAGTGGATTGATACAATCCATTTCCGTGGAAATTGCGGTTTTCTCTTCGCCCTTGGGGTCCCATTCTACTTTCCAATAGCTACTCTTGGCTACATTCTCACAGTGTAAGATGATACCCGCTCAAACTTGCCCAGCGCCTTGCCTTGTCAGTTGTCCTGACTGTCTTTTTTGGGCTATAGACTTATATAAGCATTTTGGCTTCATCCATGTCGATCTTCGACATGAGTATTCCAGTAGCAGCTGTATCAAGTTCAGCAATGCCAGCAACATATCTTTCAGGCTGGCCGTTCAACTTTCTCCACGCGATTTTCTTGGACTCTCCAGCTCGCAAGCCGGTCTTCAACTACCAGTAAACTAAGTTTTTGAGGAGTTGCTCTCAGCGCTACCTCTTCGTTTTCAATTTTCAACGTCCGCTGTCAGACATCCAAAACAAATCCGTGTAGGTACTTGTGCAGAAGGTCATTGATGTCCAATCTCAGTATGCAGTCGTCTACTATGTCAGCAACAAGAACAGTTTCTCTGAGCAGAAACCGTCCGTAGGCTTAGGTACTTCAAGATCTCTGTGCAGGCAAAGTTGCTTCTGAGACACTGAGCACTAACCAGTGTTTGCACCGTAGCGATAGCTGGATCGCATCAATCTTGATGAAACTCTCTTCTGGTCTTCTGTTACCACGAGATCAAATTTTTAAGCCGCATTTTGTCGCATTGGGGCGTGAGTCCTGACCCAGTTGAAGCTGTAGCGATTCGTCAGTTCCTTGTTCAGAAAACCCTCGAGCAACTTTGAGAATTTCTGGGACCTTGCAATTATCATCGCCGATTTTTTTTTAAGTTGGGTCAGGAGGAAGTTGACTCATGCCGCTCGCATATTTTTTTTTATAGTATAGCAGATGGGTCAGCCGTCCGGCACGCTTCGTGCGTTCGCGAAAGGACCGATCATACTGATTATTGTAGTGTGAAAATAATTGCACCAGATGAGTTAGAAACGTCAGAAAAACAAAAGTCAACAAAAATTTTTTACGCGAGATTCCGCTTCGTTCAGAAATGCTTCTGTAGATAAATCTGGTAAGGTTTCTTCAATACCTATTTTGTACGTTCTAAATCTTCATCATAGTCCCTATTGCAGATGTCGCCTGAACCTTCGGCAGATTGGGCAGTCTCAGGTGCCGTTTGAATTGTTGACGGCCAAATTCATCGTCAACTACTAGCTACCCTCCGATCATTTGAAGATGTCCTTACAATCACTTCTTGTAAGATTGATGATAATTACCTAGCCATGAATTCTTTGTGGTAGATTCTTATGGTGAGAACCAATTTTTGGCGAATCCAATCCTTGATGAGTCAGTCAATCTGAGGCCAATCTACTGTTCTACTATTTCGAACTTGCTGGTGGTACCTCGACTCAATCCTATTTCAAAGTTATTACTCATTCGTCTCTTTGGTTATAGGCTCTGGCTGAGAGATCAATATTACCTATACTCACCCTGTGATCATCATGCGGTGTAGTGATAGACTCTGTTTCATGCTGACCATCTTCGACAGTGTCTATTCCGTCCTCTGCATAAACCAGCCCACATAGGAGCGTGACCCAAAAATTTGGTCGCACGGACAATAATTCGTCGCGCGGACAAATTTTTTTTGCTGTTGCCTGAACTTTAATAGCCCTCATCATGTTTTCTTGTTGCTTTTAGAGCTCCAGTGAGTCTTCTCATGCTTTCTTGTATAATTTAGAGCCCCAATGGGCACCATTTGTATGTATCGTTTTGTGTATTTCGGAGATCTAGTGAGCCCCCTTCTCTTTTTTGTTTGGAGCTGTAAGATGCCTCATACATTTTTCCTCGCTTTCAGAATTTCAGTAAGCCACATTTGAATTTTTTAATGCTCTTGGGAGCTCTACTAGGCCCTTTTGTTTCGAAAATGTCGTTTGAAACCCTGCTGATCTCCCTTGCCGAATCCAAGTGATTCCCATTTTGCGTTTCTGTGGTGTTCGAAGCCCTATTGGATTCTTTTCTTTCTTCATTGTCATCTGTAGCCCTGCTAAACCCCCGTTGAGTCCGCTTGTGTCTGAATCTGTCGTTTGGGGCTTTAAAAAGACTGTTCTTAGGCTTTCAGAATTTCAGTAAGCCCCCTCTAGCCTTCTTATGGTATTCAGAGCCCATTGTACACCCTTGTATCTTCTTAAGTTGCTAGTATCCCTATTGAATTCTCTGCCTCCTTCAATGTCGTTCAAAGCTCTATGGAGTCCCCTTGCATTTGTTTATGGTTTTCGGCGATTCATTGAGCAACCCTGTCGGCCCTCTTATGACCTAATCTGTGCTTGGAGATCTATTAGGCTCCTTTATGTTTATTGGCTTTCAGGATTCCACTAGTCCCCATTTTGCCTCCTCATGTTATCAAGAGTCCCATTGGCCCCCTTTCTATTGATGCCTTATTGCGTTGTTAGAAGCCATACTGGGCCCTTTTGTTTCGTTATTGTTATTTGAAGCCCTGCAAAGCCCCTTTCCATTTTTTGGTGGCTTCCAGAACTGTAGTGAGCAAACTTGTGGTGCCTTCATATGTTACTCGGAGCACTAGCAGGCTTCCATATGTTCTCATCTGTCGTTTGGAACCCTGATAAGCTCCCTCATGATTTTTTCATGGCTTTTAGGATTGAAGTAGGCCTTATTTTGCCCTTATCTTGTGTTATCCAGAGCCTTATTGCCCTCCTTGTGCCTTATTGCTTTGGTTAAAGGAAGCCCTGATGGCCCCCTTGCTTCGTAAATGTTTGTTGTAGCCCTGCTGAACCCCTTTGCGTTGTTTCGGGGCTTTCAGAGCTTTAGTAAGCTATCATTTGCCTTCACGTGTTAGTCCGAGCCCTATAGGGCCTCCTTTCTGTCTTCATTTCTCGATTGGAGCTCTGATAAGCTCCCTTATGGTTTCAAACGCTTTCAGGATTTCAATAGGCCCCATTTCATCTTCTTGTGTTATCCAGAGCCACACTATGGTCCCTTGTGCTTTACTGCGTTGTCAAAGCCTTGCTGGGCCCCCTTGTTTTGTAAATGTTTTTTAAAGCCATACTGATCCAGCCTTTTGAATTTTTCTGTGGCTCCTAGATCTTCAGTAAGCAACCCTGTGAGTGATTTATTGAGCGTCCTTGTTCCTTCATGTGGTATTTCGAGCCCTATCGGGCTCCCTTGTGTCCTCATCTGTCGTTTATTAGAGATCTGATGAGCTCCCATGCTCTGTTATGGCTTTCAGAATTCCACTAGGCCCCATTTTGCCTTTATGTGTTATTTTGAGCCTCATTGGCGGCCCCCTTGTGCCTTATTCGGTTGTTAGAGGCCGTGCCCTTTTATTTTGTAAATATCGTTTTGAAGCTCTGTTGAGCCCCCTTGCATTTTTCGACTCTTGTGTCCTGTTCATCTGTGTTCTTCTGTTTCATATCTCTAGTAAGCAACCACGTTGGCAATGTGTAATAAGCAACCTTGTGACTTCATGTGATATTCGGAGCCCCATCGGGCCCCTTCATGTCCTCATCTGTCGTTTGGAGCTCTGATAAACTTCCCTATGCTTTTTTATGATTTTCAGAGCTTCAGTAGGTCCCATTTTGCCTTCTTGTTTCATATAGAGCTCTTTTGCCCCCATTGTGTCTAATTATGTTGTTAGAAATCTTTTCTCCAACCTCCACATCCTGGGGATTTTGCTTGTTGCCTTATTATCCCAGATCTCATTTTGCTTGACTCAAACAGCTCCCATACTTAAGGATCTCGCCTCCTGTGTTTTCATAACACCAATATTGAGAGCACTAACCTCGGCATTAACTTTCACTCACCTCACTAGCATTTTCCTGTATTTTACAATAAACATTATAGTCTGTTTCGTTTATTGTTTTATTACAAATCATTTTTGGGAGCTCCAAATGTGTCAAGTGTTCTCACACTACCCACTTTCTATTATTGTAATAGATACCTACTCAGAAATACAAAATGGGGGTTGAAAATTCACATGAATCACGATGGAAGGGATTCTATCGAAGAATTTTGAAACGGCAGTAACCCTATGTCAAAATCATTATTTTTTCTGACGTTTGTTGGTTACCTGGTCGTTGTCGTATCCATGGAGGTTAGAAGTAACCTCCATGGGTCGAACGGCTAATCCGTCTGCTGTTTATTAATATGCGTCCCGCTCATCACGTAATCGAAAAAAAAGTCACTTAATACGAACAGCAGGGGGCCTGTGAGAGAAAAGTGTCTCTTCTTTCTCACAGAGTGGCATGTTGGAATGAACTCGGCTGAAACGTTATATCTTCAAACTAATAGTTTGGGATCGCCATGAATGTTGACGTATACCAGCTCGATAAAGAAGGCAGCCACTTGGTAATAGCACTGTTAGCATTCGTCAGTCGTACTCTACGAGGGTGGAAACTTTTACACACCATTACTGAGCAGGAGTTGCTTGGTGTAACTTTTGGATAGAAGAAATTGCGGCAGTACCTTTTCGGTTAACCGAATCTTATTTTGGCAGACCATGGACTTTCAAGTTTCTGCTACAATGCCATATTCTTTTAAAACGTTTGATCCGCTGCGCCTTGCATCTCGATGGATTTCAGTACGAAATCAAACATGTGGAAGAGACTGAAAACGTCGCTGCAGATATGTTGTCTCGCAACGCTATAAGTTCAGATTTTGATAACTTTTGACCAGGAATCCAATAGTTGCCAACTCGTTGAAAGTCTCATTGTGTGCCTGGTTCCTCTGGACAATCTCAAGGAGATTGAGAACTTGTGAAACTTGTCGTTTTCAAAACAGACTCATCTTTTCTTCTCAGCTCTACGTGATTTTTTGAGCAGTTCCTCAACGATTTTGACTCGCAACCGGCTGTCCTTAGTTTCAGGTTGCAATCTTATCCTATCAACAACTTATTTTATTACCTTTGAGCGAAAAATTATGGAGAGCCGCTACGTGTGACATTTCTCACAGTGATAAGATAATAATGTTGACAAAATATTCGCTTGCTGCGATTAGTGCGATTCACATGGTGAGTTGAGAAGCCTGCGGCTTTATCCTAAGGGAGTTTCTTTTAATAAAGGGCAAACCGACACGCAGAGCAAAGTTCTTCCAGTACTTCACTATTTATATTGAAACACGATCCGCTACAAAACTGATATTAGAAGTTGCTTGTGTCATACGATCGAGTGCTGAGCAAGCGTATTGTCTTGAAATTCCTGCGAGGGCCTTACTGCTTTATGTTTCATGATATTAGATTTTTACACAGTTTTTGTGTGCTTGTTTTATTGAACTCAAATTTTCCCTCGCATTTTCCTTTCCTAACTTGCGTTCCACTTCTGAAGAAGAACGGTCTCAGCAAAGGGTCTAGCAAGCACAAGCAAAATGCAGGAAAAACGCGTATCATGAGCTCTAGTCAGTAAAATTAGGTTACAAGCCACATGAATAGACTGATATTATTGACCTCAATCCTTTATCTGATAATTACCAATATAATGGATGTCTAGCGAAGTAAATACCTAATCAAGCCCATGAAAGAGCTACACTTATTGACAAAGTCACACACAATTATCATCCACTATGATACAGCTGATGTGCTTTGTTTGATTGGGTAATTGTGACATTTTGCATTTGATTGGTTGAACACTCGATGCGATGAATAATAGCGTACCTAATAGGTCCCTTCATTTTTTAAGCAAGTTATGAAATCCGATACCTTTACATACGAGTATCCACCTAATCCGGTTGCATAACATGTGTACCCGGACCGGGACGAGCGTTCACTCAAGGGAAGTAATTCAGTTAGCATGGGCTATTATAGGTTGTATTACACCCATGAGCATTGAGTGGCTATTACATCGAGATCCATTAGCCAATGACCGATGTGAATTAGCCAATGGCAATTCCTAATGACTTCTCAATTACCAAGTGCGTTTGTGGGTTCAGGAACTTTCTTTCAAAAAAGAGCTGCAGTGTATATATAGATTCCTATCCAAACTGCTAAAAGCTAGTGCCGAATCGACAGCTGGGCAAACACAAGGGTAAAAGACCAAATTCGGCCGCAACGCATTTGCCGCCTGATTGGGGTTTATGGCATTATAAAATAGGCGCCTTCCATCCGAAACCCCTGGCGCTGCCGTGTCGTGCATTATTTCTGGGCGACGACCTCCGACATTTATTAGTACAGATTGCCGTATGGCCCCCTAATAGAAATTTTTCCGATAATTCGTTTCGGCACAGCGAGAAGCTGCTCCTGGTGCTGGCTGCGCCGGGCTCTCTGATGCCCGGTCGGCCTCGGAGCAGCGGGAGGAGCAGTTCCCGTAACTTGTAATTTCCTGAGAGACCCCATGATTGCCCGTTTGATAGACCCATCAAGGATCGATACCGGTGACATCTGTTATCACGCGGACACGGCCGATGCAACAATGCCCCCCTGCCGCTCGTCGTCGTCCGGACCACGGCCAATAATTGGCGCCCCATTGTGGAAGGGCGGCCGGCCGACAATAACTCTCTGTTTATCCTGTCATTATTGTGTGTGGTATGCGGGACTGCGGGGGCAGAAGGCGAGGCCTTCATTGGCAAAGCCAGAGTCGGACGGAGATGAATTTTCAATTTTAGCATGCAGGACGAATACCTGCGCACGGATCACGCGTCATAGCTACCTACCCATGGCTGGTGAGGTGACAGGTATTTATTTATTTATCGACTGCTCTTCCTACACTGCCTCGGTACTTTGCGTCACATGCTAATTAATAAGGGGTTGTTTGTCTGAACATCACGTTTGATGTATGATGAAGTATCGATCTGAGGACGAAATTGGCAAGCTGACACCTCAATTTGCGCACACCTTTTTTTGGTTACAACACCTTTAGCATCGTAAGCTCCGAGGATTTAGCAAGATACATGTTAGTCAGTGCAGGTCAAAAAGGTCTGTCGGTGGATATTATGACGTAGGTAAAGAGTATGAAGCTCTGACTTCATTTTTCGTGTAGACTACCGGCAAAAAGTTGAAGCTTCTTGATACGTGACTGGTAGCGCTCGCAGTGGCCACGAGCAAAGTTGATTCCTGTGACGTTTTTACACAAATGAAAATAGGCGAAATCTTGTTTTGTATGATTATTTTATTGTAAGCGTATTGAAAAACCGCGAATCCCGGAAAATATTAAAATCCAACCAAAGGGAAGAGTTTTGTGAACGTCGAAAATGAGCTTTTGGAGTCCTCGAGTCCCTTCCAGGTGTGGGAACTACACTTGAAAACCAGATATTCATACGTTATCTGTGAAAACATTCCAACACTTGAAACGGATAAGTTGGATCTGAAAAAACTTCTTTCTTCGTCATGCATGGGTAAAGCCATTCTAGCTATTTAGGACACAAAAGGATTTCTAGACTCGAAGGTCCAGTCATATTTGGTTGACATAATCTCTGGGCACCTCAGAGCATATTTTAAGAAATTCTAAGTACGCGACCAAAAGTCATGAAGAGGTCTATTTTGTACAGTTTTTAATATCAAATTTTATACAAAATCTTGGTCAAGAAAAATGTCACTCCTCATGATTGAAAACATAGACAGTTTCAAGCCAAAGTTTTATTTCATTTGTAACAACTTGCTGAATGGATGGAATTGAGCCGCTGCTGTTAGCTGGTAGTATGTAGTCTATGTAACAGCTGTTGTTGCAACAAGAAAAAAGCCAAGAAAAGGAAGGCAGCAAGGGGGATAAAGAAAAGAACATGGATGCAATACCTGCATTTTTCCTTAAGAATATAAGAGAAATCAATAAAATACAAACCGGGCGAGGCACCAGGGGCTAGGAAACCAAATCTGGCCTTGAGAAAGAGCACTATCGAGTTTGGGCATCGAGAAAAAAGATATTTTGATTTAGAAACTTCAAATAGACGCATCAAACATTTCGATTATGACAGTTCAACTGATAAAAAACCGCATACCTATGATTGTTGAAAACCATATTGAAAGCGGATGTCTAATAATGTCAGCTTCTGAAATGTCAGCCTCTATAACATATTTTGGATTTATCGTGGGCGACCTAGTTGACACAGATGACGATTTTTGGCAACTATACTTGACTTTGTATGAGATTATTCATGTAGTGACAAAACGCGTAACAGATGTTACAGAACTGAAGTACTCAACTCACCAAATCAAAGTTCACCATGAACTTTATATTTCTTTGATTGGAGACCTAAAACCAAAGCATCATTTGCTTATTCACTATCCAGAATGCATTAAGAAAACCGGTCCTTTGTGTTTTTATCCTCAATCAGACATAAATTTTTCCACAAGATAGCTAAAACCAATGCCCACATTGTGACTTCACGTAGGAACATTACATACACTTTAGCCCTAATAGTCCGGGTACTAAGGGAAAAAACTCTGCACTTGGTGATAAAGTTTTGACACTTGGCACATATGCTCTTTGAATTATTCTCAACAAACCAGGATGTGGGGCAGACTTGACAGGTAGCGTATACAGGATGAAAAATAAAGTTTAAAAATTTAAAAATTCTATCTGAAGAACCAAAAGCGCTGAAGTCTTGTAAATCACCATATATATGCGTAATTTGATGTTTATGAAGCTGCCCGGAACAGTTTTGAAATATCTTGTTTCCTCCCTGAGATATTTTGAAAAACGTGAAAATGCTCGAAAAAATGACTTTTTGCCCATAAATCAGCAAATTTTCAAGATTTTAAGGTGCAACTTGGTATTTCTACCATCTGTGACGTTGGAAATGGAATAAGATCAAGAGCCAATTGCTACGCCTCCTATTTTTAGAAATGCGGTAGTCAACTTTTTGTTATCTTCACGGCGGCCATTTGGAATTTTCTTGTAATTAAATATTGCAAAACGTAGTCGGCAGTTGTAAAGAAGACTACATTGGACCATTACCTACAGGAAAAGACATTCTGCAAGAGAAAGTAGTGATTTTTACGTAAATTAAAATCAGAGTTAAAATCTGTAAATCTATAGTTTTCCTTGGTTTTACACATTTTCAGTAAGGATGACGGGTGACGTGGTACTTGCAGAAGTGAAATACAACCATCAATTCAAACCTTTACCTTTTCCGAGATCTTGTGCCAAAATTCACCATCATCAGTTGAAACATTTCTTGTGAGCGACGTCTGATAAAATCTTACACTTTTTTAACAAAAATAAAAATCTCATAGTCCTCTTCACTCCATTGAGAAAAGTTCCTGTTTCAGACCGTCTTTTCCTGTATATAATGGTCCAATGTAGTCTCCTTCATAATTGACGACCACGTTTTGAAATATTCAATCACAGGAAAATTTAAAATGGCCGCCGTGAAGGCAACAAAAAGTTGACTATCGTATTTCTTAAAATAGGAGGCGTAGAAATTGGCTCCTGATCTTATTCGATTTCTAACGTCACACAATGTAGAAATACCAAGTTTTACCTCAAAATCTTTGAAATTTGCTGATTTATGGGCAAAAAGCCGTTTTTTTTCGAGCATTTCTACGTTTTTCAAAATATCTCAGAGAAGAAACAAGGTATTTTAAAACTATTTGGGGAAGCTTCATCAACATTGAATTACACCTAGATATGGTGATTTGCAAGACGCCAGCGTTTTTGGTTCTTCAGATACAATTTTTTAATTTTTCAACTTCATTTTTCACCCTGTTTACGCCACTTGTAACTGTTATCACAAATGCAAAAATGTTGGGAGGTAACGTTTATTAACTATATTATATTATTGAACTAAATTTCCTCCAATAACACATAAGAAGTGGCATCAAGTAATGTGTGCTAGAACATAGGCTTCCGTGGATTCATTGTTGAGGGATGAAAAGTTGAAAATCAAAATAAGAAGGTCAGACAAGATACACTGTCTTTATTATGTAAGTTACTTCTACTTATTGATGAACTATAGAAGATTTTAAGTGGCAACTAATGATATTGATATCATATCACGTATATTGAACGTGAAATTTCCATGAATTGATATTTAATACATCAAGATTGGATCAGAGGATTCCATGTGTTGAGGACTAAGCTTTCCCGTTATTGATGACTTCATCATACTTTTACAACCTGCAAAATCAAAAAGAGTTTATAGATAACACAGAGGATTTAAATTGTATTCTAGACTGGGCTGAGCTACATACAACATCATATCTTTCATTCGTACATCACCTTTCTCTCAGTGTGGTCTCACTTTCTTAGTTTTCGCCCCGTGCTGGTCAGTACGGTGGGCGGTTCTGTCGGCATTCTCACTGGCAGACACCTGAGTGGGTTGATCTCACGTGTGGACTTCACCGAATATAGGCTTCTTGAGAGTTCCTTGCCGATCCCATCTGAATTTCATGGAAGTACCTCTAACTCCAAATTTGGCCAACAAATTTGTTTGTTATTCACTCATTCAAATACTTTATCCTTTTGAAATGTACAGCATTTGAACGGGGGTTTTTCAGATGAGGTCTTTTACCCTAGGAGCTTAGGTGGCTTCCCAGTTTTTCCTATTCGGGTTGTATCACTCCTGAACAAAAGCGGGTACAGCCAAAAGTTCTGACGATGACAGGCCAAATAAAATTGTAGTAAGTGAGGTGCGTGTCATTACATTACTAATTAATGGCTACATAGTAGATACCAGAAGGCAGATCGTCTATCTCCTTCAATTGAAAACGCGTATTGCTGCTAGGAAAGCTACAAAAGAATAATGCAGCATAGTTTATGCAACTACTCGTATTTAACCCAGCTCGTTATACGACACTTCTCGAAACCTCCATTGCATGTTTTTTTTTTTGACTTGGCGGCACTCGAGCGTTATTTCCTGAAAAGGGGCTCTGGAATGATGAGAGGCTGGGTGCACGTTTGTGTGCCTGCGAAAGTAATGAAAATGCGATTCAGATATCACACAAAGTGTGCGACATGTACAAAATGAAAATTTCGTCGCTCATTGCTTACTCTCCACTCGTTTGATATCATAAACACCCCGCGTGTGACAGCAGAAACGCACTCCCTCTCTTTCTCTCTCTCCGTGCTCTGGTGTGTATGTGTGTGTATTCCATTATGCGAGATATGAAAAATATAAATTAAATTACCTGACCCGTCACATAATAAATCTCCTTGGGTGAAATAATGAGTTGCTCGAGCCAAAGGAAGTTATTTATTCTGGCCCCGTGATATGCTTGATTCACACCAGCACCAACTGGATATGCAATTAAACCATTAGCGTCAGTTTAATAGCACCGTCAAAATGTTGTATAGCTAGTCCTGGAGTAGTGGCTGTGCGAACTAAACTAAACATAAAAGCTTCAAAACTATTTTGCAGCGGGACACACATTTTTGATGACGTGAATGGCTTTGGCGGACAGAGCTGTGCTGATGGCAAACCGGCGTTGCTTGATTAATTCAGGTGCACAACAGCACTGTTCCAGGCTTTGTATTTCTCTGTGTATTGTAGATACAGGACTGCTCAGCAATGCTCCTGTTTCATTTTTTATCTGAAACGTTCGAGTGTCGTTTATGCAAATGCAAGAGCCGCCTGAATTAATCCATAGCTATGTATGCTTAGCGCTAGCGCTCAGTTGATATACACAGGACTTTAAAAGTCAAAAAGAACCATTCCGTACGAACTAGAAAATAATGATCCACACCAGCCTCGTTACTCTTTGTGAAGGCGGGTAGGTGGGTACACGCCTTTTGCAACCAATAATAATAAGACTTGAACCAGATGCCTCTCGTCTTTTTAATATTACTTGCAAATACTTCAGCTTTGAAAAATAATTGAAACACGGGCTGGCGCGCGTGACATCTAACTTGCTTTCGAGAAGCATAGTAACAAAATCGCAATGCAGATTTAGTGGTTGCTTACCTTAGATATCCACATACACGCCACTTTTCGTCGTCCTTTCTCCATGCCTGGGTATATGGGTTATATGGACGGGCGGAATGCGTCCTTTATGTGTCCTTACGGCGCCGTTTCATCATATGAAAAAATGCCAGAGTCGCATCGCTCCGTCAAATTACTCCGATATAGAAGCGGCAGTCTCCGGCGGTGGTGCGGCCGCCTAAAACCAAGGCACGTGCGCCGTAACGTAAGTCTTCAAAATTCGTAAATCACGGTACCTACTCCCTCTCTCATCCGCCCTACATGTTTTACAAGAGCTCGCGCCGACAGACGAATAGAAAAAAATTGGAATAGAGAACCAGAGGGAGAAGTGACAAGGTGCCTGCCTGCCGCGATATCAAAGGTAAGCTCCGGATGGTGTGCCCTTGACTGTTTGTTGTCAGCTTGTATGGTTGCTTTGGTTTCTCAAACGTTGTTTGACAACCATGGCTCCTGGCAGAAGAACGGCAGCAGCGGTTGATAGGGCCGGAAAAGTTGAGAGACGAACGCCGCCAACACTCCAAGACGTGAGAGAAGCTGGAGAGCACTAAGAGTCCACGGCAGGAGAAGTGGACAAAAGAGTGAACGTATGACCCGATCGAGCTTGACACCGCGGAGCCAATCACCTCGCCAAGTAAAAGATGTACAGAGGGAGTCGCACGACGATACTGGGCTCAGAGCTCAGAAGAGGCGGAGGAACCTCGTCAATGGGGAACTATAGTGGCAAACGCCTGAAGTAGTGGCGCTCGTGTTCCATGCACTTCAGCTATCATTAGTGTCATTTTCAGCGTACATAACCTCACCTTTGCTATTGTCATTTCATTTTCATTTGTCAGCTCAGCACTCGGCAAATAACCAGCGGTTTCTGTCATTTCGTGAGTTGAAAAGCAGTGAAAAGCAGGAAAAACAACTAGCGAAAAATCGCGGTAAAAGAAAAATGGTCGTGACGTGTTGTGTACCAGGCTGCAACGGTTCCAAAGGACATCATTTCCCAAAAAATACCCACACCAGGCATTTGTGGGCTACAGTAATTGCGAATCCCCGTTTGAAAGTAACAAATCGAACTGTTGTTTGCTACAAACATTTCAAACCATGCGACTATTTTGCAGTTAGCAAACACACAGGTAAGGGAGTGTAAAATTTTCCATTGATATGTTTACAATATTATCCACTTACAGGGATGAAGCATGTCAGAAGGATCTTGAAGGCCAGTGCTGTTCCTACGCTTTTTGTTTGTGCCGATAACGAAAAAATTGAAACAAAAATCCCACCCAAAATCAAGCAGCGACTAGCTTGCAGGAAGAATTTGTGCGAAAGCGTTTTTAATGATCTCGAAGAAGATGAAAATGTAAATGGGAGTCAGGATGCAGTTATCGATCACATTGGCGCAGAAGAAATCGTGCAGGGAGCAACAATGGAGACCGAAGATTTTAAAAATGAAGACCTGGAATTGAGCACTATAGGAATTCAGTGTGGAATGAAACCTCCAGTAATGAGTGTGGCAAGATTTATGAATGATAGTACAGCAATTCATTACTATACTGGGTTGGAAAGTTATGCAAAGTTTAAGTTTGTGTTATCTACACTTGGGCCCCAATGTCATCATTTACGATACCGATTCTACCAAGAAAAGTCAATGGACATTGAAGATCAGTTTTTTTTGACGTTAATGAAGTTACGAAGAAATACACCTCAATATGAACTCAGCTTGTTATTTGATATAAGCCCCATGTCTGCATCAAACATTTTTGTGACATTTATAAATTTTATGGCACGGCAGTGGGGTGAACTAGACCTTTGGCCAAGCAAACAGCTGGTGAATTATTTTATGCCACATGCATTCAAGGAGTCTTTTGGTCGAACAAGGATAATCATCGATGCCACTGAGATCCCAATAGATAAACCAACAGATTTGACCACTCAACAAGCCACATTTTCAACTTATAAAAATAGAAATACCCTGAAAGTGGTGGTTGGCAGTACTCCTGGTGGCTTCATATCATATGTTTCCAACGCTTTTGGTGGTGCTACCAGTGATAGACAAATTGTAGAACGAAGTAGATTAGCAGAAAAAATGGATCCACAGGATTCATTGTTAGCTGATAGAGGATTTAATGTGCAGGATTTACTTGCTCATAAGGATATAACAGTCAACATTCCTGACTTTTTGAAAGGAAGATCACAGCTGCCTCATCTTGTACTTTTGAAAGATAGAAACATTGCTAGTAAAAGAATTCACATCGAAAGAATAATTGGCATGACTAAAACATACAAAATGTTATGCCAGCCACTTGATAAAAATTTTATAGTTCTTGGTGGTCAAATTTTTTATATTTGCTGCATGTTATGCAATTTTAGAAGAAATGTGGTTGCCACACAAAGACGCAATAAATAATGGGACGAAGTTGAGTTCCCATCAATTTTCATTGCTTTAAATAAAAGGATTTGCACAATTTTTTTTTTAACTATAATATATTTTGTATATTTGAGTGATCCTACACAAGCCCTGTAATAATTTATTTAAATAATTTTGTCTTTCAACGCTTAATATAGTTTGCATAGGTGATTTTAAACATAAACATTAATGATTCATAAATGTGTAACAAATTATATAAATAAATATGTAATACTTTATATAAATGAATCTGCAACAATTTATGTAAATATTTAACACATGAACATAAATTTTTCTTTGAACGCTCAATATAGTTTGCATAAGTGATTTGAACAATAAACATTAATTTATAATATTAATAAATGTGTAACAATTTATATAAATATGTAATACTTTATAAAGATGAGTTTTTCTTTGAACACTTACTCAAGTGATTTTCAGAACAAAGTGGAATAATTTTTATAGAAAAATTTTTCTTTCAATGCTGAATTGAAATAAGCGTCATAGAATGCCAGTAACTTCAACTGCATAATATTTATAAATTCCTGATCACGTTCAATTTTAATCACTTTTATGTCAGTAAAAGTATATATAACAAAATCACAATATTTCCTATTAGTGGCCCATAACTGCCCCATGATTTGATGGTAATAGGAATGGTTTTTCTTCAATTGAACTTCAGAGTTTGTTTCAATTAGATACGGCACTGTAGCAGGTGTAATGTCCAAGTACCTACTTGCATAAGGGCATTTTACCTCCACCACACCATCATCATCAACTAGTGCATCTGGACTAGCAGCCAGGTATGGAAAGTGTTTAATGACAAAAAGTCCACAATCCGTTGTTGTTTTTCCACTTTGTTTTTCATATAGACGCAGGGCTTTTTTTCGTATTTTTGGCCATGACGGGTCGCCTTGCTGGAAAATCGTTTTTTGTTGAGTATAGAGGTGCACAATTTTTTTTTATTGCAACGTGAGGTTGCCCCACAAATAGCTTTAAAACTTGTCGACGTAATTCGAAAAGATCGTTCATAATGCCACTGATCGCTGCCACTCTGGTTTCGGGTACTCTGTTCAATTTCTTGAATTTTTTTGTCTGAGATTTCATACAACCCTAAATTTTGCAATATAGACTTTACATATTGCATCAGGCCCAAATAGCTATGGTCATTCTCTAATGCATAAGGGTTTGCTGGAGCAAAAACTTGCATTATCGGCATGTCGCCATCACATCTGTTGATGCATGTATTTTGAAAATAATCTCTGTACCACTCCTTCGAGTGTCCAGCAATAGGCACCCTAGGATCGAAATCCAGTGATGTTTTGCTACATCCAGCCTTCATATTCACAGCTTTCACAGGACTACTGTTATGTTTTTTCTTTGGAACATGGAACGATTGAAGAGTGGACGTGCAAGTCGTGGAGAGATTTGCTGAACCAACTTCGCAAAAATGGTTGATGGCCAACAACACGCCGATAATATGCTTGCAGTGGGCAGATGGACCTTCTCCTGCTGTGCATTCACACTGGCACTGTTTAATGTTGGTCTCGTTATCAATGTAGACATCGATGTTATATTGCACATTTTTTCTCATTGCTGCTCGACAGGCACTTGTGAAAAAAACTCCACCTGAAGTACAGGAATACCGGAGATATTGGACAAATCCATTGCAATACAGTGCATTGCCTTTTTCAGTCACATGTTGATTGAACCGGTTAAGGTAACACTCAATATCATCCATCAACAATTGTATTGGCAGCAATATACCACCATGCACATCCTTGAAGGTAGCGGGAGATGGTAATTGTATCTTGTCAGAGGCCGCAATTTTTTTTTGGACATCGAGGGCCGCAAAGTTTTCATTTCGGTCGTAATCAATTAATCTGAAAATTTATTCATGGTTATTTGCTGGAATTGGAACACAACTTCGCAATCATACCTTTGCACCAGCTCTTTTTTTTTTCCTCTCAGTGGGGCTCCTCTCCTTTTCAACTCTTCTTTGATCGTTACCAATTTCCACTTTCCGTACATCATTTCCTTGCATCCACTAGGTCAACGGGCGCGATTCATTTGTATTTATTTGAGGTTATGTACGATAACTGTCAATATGGGTGCATGGAACACGTCGCCCTCTACAATACGCTTTGCCTATAGTTCCCCATTGTGTCATTGCACAGCCCTCACTCATGATGCGTGGATATCACAAGTCCGACGGCACGATATGAGGAAGCTTCGATGCGAGCGATTCACCACGAAGAATTAAAAAGCAAATATGGAAATATTCGACGCCATTTCCTGCCTCATGATATTGAGTTCCGAATGGAAGAGGAAATTCGATCACGGACTCAAATCGGGCGCGAGAAAGCTCGAGACGATCTTACCGCCATGCAGACCCTGATGCAGCGGCACGGTAGATGCAACGGGCGAACCGAGCTGGCCCGAATTTACCGGAATCTTTGTCCAGAATATAAAGGATATTGTCACGATATCTCACGTACGAGTTCGAATATAATTGAGACGGTCGTTTTAAAACATACATTGTTTATTTCTGCGTACTACAACAATAAATGCCAACAATTATACTTGGAATTATATCGCAGGTACTTCGCTTGTTTCGCACTTGTTACCACTTCGCATTCCACTTTAATATTGCCGCGAGCTGCCGGTGATATAAGGCCTCCGAACAGCGTTCCCGAACTTTCTGTCTACTTCCAGAAATTTCCATAGCGGACCGGTATATGCGGTTTCTAGACCATTCCTGAATAATCACACACACCTTCCGCGTGCTTTCCATGTGTTCTGGAATCTGCACCTCCGCCAAAGTGGACAGATGTGCTTTGATCGAACGTTGAAGTCTCCATGCATTTCAATGCCTCCTCGCACACTCTAGAAATGTCCAGAGCTCCACGCTTGTACACTGCGGCCGTGGATGGAAGAGTCCAGAAAGATCGCGTGTTTACCAATATGCACGGGAAAGCCGCTTGTAACAATATGTACGATGGCGAGACTTCGACACCATGGAAGAAATTGTCCAATTGACGCAGAAGTTCGAGCAGTTACAAGCAGAGACTCTGTGTTCACACGGAAATGTCACCTAGTAATCAAGCAAGAAATAAATGAGGCCCCTCCAGCGGCAAACTGTGCGCTGGACGCGTCATATGAAGACAACCGACCGATGATAACTGTCAACGTTTTTGGCAGAGAATGGCGTGCCTTGGCGGACACCGGGACATGCTGGTCACGGTCACACGTCGGAAACAAACTCGCAGCAGAGCTGCGAAAGGAGAAATTCATGCCTATGTAGACCGGAGCAGTCCGACCGGCCAACGGAAAGTGCATCGAGACGAAGGGAAACCTTACGTTCCCAATGGCCACGGAAGATGGCAGCGTGTGGACGATCCGAGATCCGAGATCTTATAGGTCGCAGTGCAGAAAGGATCCTCCGAGACCAAACGACCACCTCTAATCTACAATCTACAAAAGAGGGGATGACTCCCCTTCTAGCCCAAAGGCTATAATTGACCAGCAACAGCGGAGAAATAGTTTCACCATCAGTCGAGCCACGACAAACCTCCAAGATGGACCCAACTGCCCGACGCAAGAATATCCAAAAAATCGTGACCCCCAAACGCCGCCCAGGAGCGGTGGTAATCGGGCTATAATCGGGCTCCCACCCGAGAAGGGGACCGCGGCGAAGCAACGTGCATGGTAGTGTAGTGGGCGCCTTAAATTATAAAAAGAAAAGGAAAATTATAATTTGAGACAAATTAGTCTTGGTTTAGGAATGCGAAGAATATCGATTTTTGCCGTCTGGTTTCGGGGTGACACCGTATGCCGGCGCATCGGTTTTGTGTGTCAGGTTTTTGGACACTTGAGACGGAGGGTGGGAAATAAGGATTGATCCGAAAGTAGCGACGGGGGTATGGGATTCGGGTCGCAGTAGTCAACAACGGCAGATGTGCGTAAAAAGAAGATTTTTTTATCGAGAAGAATAAATTAAGAAGAGTGCTAAAAACACTGTTAATAATTGTAGTGCATCAGTGACGAGAAAAGGAAAACATCAAGGCAAGTCTGATTTCCATCGTAATCAAATGATAGTTGTTTAAATGAGGTTTGAGTAATTGTTTTGTTTCTTAAATGATAGTAGGTTTTGTCCTTGATACTTCGAATAGCCATAGTAACCGTCAAGCCGATTCCATACGTTGGTTGCTTTGAGCTTTTAAATGCGGCCCCTTGTTTTCAGCTAACTACCTTCAAGACGCCAGAAAATGGTGAAAGCTTCAGTATAACCCTTTGGGAAGATCTCGTTTCCTGCAGGTTGATTCCTAGGTCAGTTCTGCTGAAAATCCAGCGCTCTCGACATATATTTGAACCAAATCTGGACGACAATCTTTCACGCGTTAGTTTACTCCATAGAATGAAATATTCAACTTTTTTCGCACGACAAGTATTTTTTGCGGCATGAGGTCAAGTTTCTCAAAGAGAACCCCGAGAAATGCCAAGAAAATTCAGTATCGTTCCGAAAACACTTCAAGATAAGAAAGGAACATAACATTATTTTGCAGGCTATTTAATTAGAGGCTCATTGCAATAAGTTGTACTCCTGCTTGTAGATTTGCGTAAAGGTATTGAACCTAGCGTGAAACAGAGCTGCTGGACAAGTCTGTAAGTCCCAAACAACTGCACCAGCCGGATATAAAATTTATGGAATGTCAACACTCAACTTTTATGTAAATTGTGTGATCGATAATTGAAATAATGGCTATAAAAATTTGAAATACCAAGACAAAACTCAGTGAACAACAATCTCTCTCTGAGTACAATTGAATAATCGAGATTTTTATTCGTATATGAAAGATAGTCAAGGTAGAAGAAGGAAATAAAATTTGACAAGGTCTTGAATTAATTGAGCGGGGAATTGAAACTCAGGTGCGTTAGGAAACGGGTTCAGCAAAAGTTTTGCAAATTAGGAAGAATGAGAATGGAATTAAATTGAACGGGTAGAGCTAATTGGTCGTAGGATTCCGCACGTAATTAGGATGTACTTTTTCTTCAGAAACCGAATGTGAACTGAATTAACTAATTCCTAACGCTAGCTGATGTCAGCACCTCTGGAAATTGTGTAATGAACAATTAAAATGAACTTAATTAAATTGACGATGATTAATCAACTTGTAATAAAAGTGAGGTGTGGTTGAATGACTTTGTTTATTTTTCAACATTTGTTCAAATCATCCTCTCTCAAAGAACGTGAGGTAACTATAGTTTGCTTGAGATATTAGCACGACGTGAAGTTGAGGTAGGTGGAAATCTAATTTATATGACTTAGGTAGAGGTAATAAAAATCTACGGCACAACAAAACATGACGCAGGATCACTAGACGTATCACAGCTGATTAATTTAATTCAGGGGAAGGAGGTATCCCACAGTAGATACTTTGCTCCGCTCTTTTCACCTTCTTTCATCATTTATCAATTTTCTCTGTATTGTGCCTAGTTTATTTTTACGCTTTGTCTTGTAGTTCGGCACAGCCACCCTGCTTACATTTTGCTTGTTTAATTTTTATTCTTTCTTGTTGGAAGCACCTGCTGTCGTTTTGTTGTCTTCTAGGTTCGGCCATCGGAGCCCTTCGTGACGGACATCGCTCGCTCGGCGTCCACACCGTGCCAGCTATCAAGCCCCAAGTCAACTGTGGACTGGCGCCCCGCCACCATCTCAAGTTCGCAATACAAAGCTGCCGGAGCTTGGGATTCACTCCAGACATCGAGCCGTCACGATCCGGGTGTCCGATGGTCCGAGCCGGCCTGGAGACAGCAGAGCGTACCAGCAGGGCTTCTTCACCTTCTTCAGTGGACTCGGTTGAGTGCTTCTTTTTCTTTCTATCACTTTCATTCTAGCTGTTAGGGCCTCCTGCCAATTTTATATATTTTTGTGATGAGCCTTCAGCTCGGCTATTATTGCCGTTGGTATTTCATATCTTTCTTTGTCTTTTGGTTCCGTAAACCTGATTACTCGTCGAATCTGTGTTTCACTGCCCAGCCGAATCCGTTCCAGTTACACACAATTTCAGTTTACGACCCAGCTCTACTAGAGAGCTAACCGGCACTCATGTTTCACGGTTTGTGCCTAGAAAAGGTCATTAGCGGCCTTCTCTCGGCGTTCTCTGGGCCATGCCCCAGAGAAATCCGCTCCAACTCCATCTGCAGGAGTGGAAAAGGTAACAAAGGGTATCGTTCACCTTACACTGTTGCGGGGTGGAGCGAACACGAAGAGTACCCTAGACTGTTCGGGGTCAGAACCTGTCGGTGCTTCAAACCAAACGAGTAGTTGCGCATTGCACTGAGATTGATAATAATTGACCGATAGTCGTGTTTCTGGGGTAGATCCCGACAGGGTGGATAGGTGTGGTCACATTTCTCTCTAGCAGTATTGTGATAGTATTGAAAATAAAATGAAACCACCAGACACATGGGATAAGAATATTGAAAGACAGCTACAAGCAAGAGGACATACCTTGAATAGTGCGAGGATCTTGACAATGGACAGAAGAGGATGGAGGCAGTTTGTTTGTGAACACAGAAATAATGACATTGATTGATTTTGGAAATGTGAACATTGTTGTTATTATTCAAGAATAATTTTTATTTTATATTTTGCATCCTTACACCCAATGGGTAAAAAGGAGTATTTTGATAATATACATATATTAATTTATTGTATTATGACACGTTCTACGCCTTGAAAGTATCAATGTACTTCTTGTACGAAACAAATTTTTTTTTTTTCGAGCGCCATCAGCTTGAAATATATATTGGTCAAAAAATAGACAACGATTTTATAAAGTAGTGTATAGACAGAAGAACATGGATATTTATTAAATAAAATATTGATTGATTGATTGATTGTAATATGTATGTGACTGTACTTGTAATTTTTGTCTTTGATTATTGTTGTAAAACCCGAATCTTGTTTAATTCCTTGCGGTAGAGCAAGTGACGCCCGAGCAACCCAACAGCAAGACACGTATCAGTTCATGTGGGGAGAGTAAGAACTCGCGAGCTTATCCGAGTAGAAAGCTCGTAACAAAGCTGACGTACCAAAGCTGGTGCCGAAAGAACAGGGCGTTACAAAACTGGAGCCCGAACAGGAACCAGTTTGAAGGTTAGCCAGCAATCTCTTTTTCCCGTTATAAATTATTTCAATGCAGACATTACATTAAATCACATTGCGAACCAGAAATTTGTGTAATAAAAGCACAAAGCCTAGAAGAAATAATCTTTAAAATTGAGAAGAAGAATAAAAATTGGAATGTCATACCTAGATGCAATGAGAATAATCAACGAACTGAAGCTTGTCATGCAGAACAGAGTACCTATAGAACTTGTGGTTTTGCGAAAAGGTGGACATCTGAAATCTATATGTTTGAAAAGAAACACTGCAGACCAAAGACAAGTAAAACGCGATATTGATGACAGCGAGGAAGGAGAAACATTGGAAATTATCAAGATAGTCACCGTAAATCCAGTTAGTACAAAAAAAATATTCCTACATCTCAAACTGAATAATTTCAAATGCGAAATGGAATTGGACACCAGGAGCCGCTATGACTTCAATATCACAGAGAAAATTCGTCCAACTTTATCCGAGTGCAAAGATACACCTCACTGACGTAAAATTGAGTATTCAGTAGAGATTTCACACCCCGTGGGTGCAGCTGACGTCAACATTAAAACAAATCCAAAACCTCATGGAAAAATCTACATTCTTCGCATAGAAGTCGACACCATTTTTAGAAGGGAATGGCTCTTTTTTCTACACCTGAATTAGAAAGACGATTGGGAGAAATTCTAGACTACAATGTCAAGCTCAACGACACCCCAAAAAAAAAATGAGGGCGTTTTCGCCTACAAAATTGGGCAAAGACCAGAGTAAAAGTACAATAAACTGCGCACCAATTGAAATGGGCCACCCAAAAATTTCAGTCGAATTCAAAATGTCGTAGCTTCAAAGGAGGTTGACTAATTCCAAAACTTGTTCACTCCTTGGATAGCTCATTTATTGTGCTATAAGATACTACATTCCATTTTTGGTACAATATTTTGTTATCATTTATACAAGGTGTTACATTGAGGTACTGCAAAATTGTAAAAGCTTGGATCCCTCCCAATCGACGAAAAAAAATTTCAAATTTTTTCTAACCTGTTTTGGGGAACTGGTATATCTGTGTCTCAGAACAGTTTTTCAAGTTTACCCCTATCTTCTCTAATTACCGAGAAAACGGGAAAAAGTAGTGTTTCAGGCTTTCGGTGTTAACTTTTCTCACTCAATGTTGATCGATATCCAACCTATGGGGTTTATGTTGAAGCCAAAACTTCAAGTCAGGACGATACAGGATGAAAATTTGTTCAAAATCAAAACTTAAAATAGGGGGCTCTACCAAAAGTTACCCAAAAATTGCCAGGATTCTGAAATCTTTTTGTGGGAACCAGCAATTAAGTTGACAGCTGTTTTTGAGAGAGCAACTCATTGTGACCAGTTTGCAACGGTTTTCAGTTCATTTGGCTAAAAAACTTTTGAAAATCGCCCCTATTCTCCTGAAAAGTTATCCTCACTTGGTTACATAAAAATCCAATAATGAATACCAACAGGGCATTCAAACTGTCACGTGCTGTTACTAATGGATTTTTTCGTAACCTAAGTGACGATAACTTTTCTAGTGAATGGGTGCGATTTTCTTCATTCAAACATGCAGGAGGACTATTGACTCTGACGCCAAAAGTTTTTAGCCAAATGAACTGAAAACCATTGCAAATTGGTCACAATGAGTTGCTCGCTCAAAAACAGCTGTCAACTTAATTGCTGGTTCCCACAAACAGATTTCAGAATACTGGCCATTTTTGGGTAACTTTTGGTAGAGCCTCCTATTCTAAGTTTTGATCTTGAACAAATTTTCATCCTGTATCGTCTTGACTTGAAGTTATGGCTTCAACAAAAGCCCCATGGGTTGGAGATCGATCAACATTGAGAAAAGTTATCACCGAAAGCCTGAAAGACTACTTTTTCGCGTTTTCTCTGTAATTAGAGGAGATGGAGGTAAACTTGAGGAACTGTTCCAAGACACAGGTATACCAGTTCCCCAAAACAAGTTAGAAAGAAATTAAAATTTTTTTTCGTCGATTGGGAGGGATTCAAACTTCTACAATTTTGCAGTACCTCAATGTAACACCCTGTATAAATGATAACAAAATATTACACCAAAAATGGAATGTAGCATCTTATAGCACAATAAATGAGCTATCCAAGGAATAAAAAAGTTTTGAAATTAGTCAAACTCCTCTGCAGCTACGACATTTTGAATTAGGCTGAAATTTTTGGGTGGCCCATTCCAATTGGTGCGCAGTTTATATACAATTGAGCGATTTTAAAACAAGACCAATATTTACTCGTCCCAGACAAATTCCATAGGCATCAAGATCGCAAGCTGAAGATGGAATTCAGCGCTTAGAGAGCTTGGGAGTTATCGAACAAATTCAAGCGAACTCAACATGGGGAGCCCCTGTAGTCCATATTGTAGAAAGAGATGGCAGCATACGCTTGTGTGCAGATTACAAAACTACCCTTTGATAGATTCATCCAAGATAACAATTATCCACATCCAAGGATCAAAGATATGGTTATTAAGATGCCTGGCGCTCACTATTTTCAAACGGCTGATTTGAAATTTTTTGCAACGTTCTTTTTCTTCCCACAAATCTTGAATGTTGTAGAGGGTTTGATAGAAACGCTGCCATCTCAGACTCACTGGAGTTGCAAACCATATTTTATTGTAGGTACACATTGTTGACGCATCGATGTCGACCAATCAAGTTGAGGCGTCGACGCACTGTTACACTCTCCAATCTCTACATCGTTATACCGTTCCAACTTGAAATCCAAAAATCCAACAGCCTCCAGACACGTCTCTTTTACTCTTTTGCTCTTTTACCCTCGTTTCCCCCATGCATGAAATGGAACTGAAAACCCTGTAAATGCTGCGAAACTCCAATGATTTGCGTTTCAAAGGTCACTTTCATGACGCGATTGAAAGCACACAAAAAACGCAGAAAAGATTGTTTAATCGTTAACTGTGGAAAAGCCTCGTTTTTCAGTAATCGACAAAAGGGCATCATTCCATCAGTGAGCCGATCTAATTTGGAAACACCCGCCGCAGGTGAACGCAGGGTTTTGATCTCACAAAGCGAAATGAACGGGGCGAATTGGTGTTTGAAAAGAACCAAAGGTCTTTAGATAGTCCGTGCCTGCGTTTTAGACGACTGCGATGTTTTCGTTCTGGCCTGGCGGCGTATAAATTATTTTTTCTAGAGGAAAATCTACGGAACTATACGTACCTATCTGATACAAATTCAAACTTATGTGCTGAGCTGGTTCTCTGTCGCTGTCTCCTAGGCTAGCTAAATTTAGCAACGCCGAGGATTTTATCTGATTTAAGGATGTGTCGGCAAGGACGCGCCGCATCCTGCAAAGGGCGTCCTGCCAGCCCGCACTGTGTTGGCTTACGGCAACACCCTTTGATCTAATGGCTCGATATCGATGACGAAAGTCATAAACAAGCCCGAAATGTGGTGCCGCCGGTCGGATATACCCACCAAATCTCACATTTTGAGAGGCTCTTAGGGCACACGATAGTACACAGAAACACTTAAATCATGCGACGGATCGATTCCTCCGCCCCAACTCGGGTTGTACAACACTAATAAAATAAATCGCGCGGTCGCTCTCTGCTCTCTCAATATAAACGGGACGTTATGTTCGATTTTTGAATTCCGCAAAGGGTGAAAGCTGGCCGGAGTTTTTCGACAATGTTCAAACGCGTGTGCTGGGGGGTGACGTACGCGGCAAGGACGAGGACGTATAAAAGCAGACGCAGCAACATCCAGCATCGTCAGGTCTGGTAATGTTTTTATCATGTAGGTGCCTCTCCCAACGCACCGGGTATAAACCGTGAGAGAGCAACACACGAATTCGCTTATGATTCCGTACCATTACCCGATTCGCGCCTTACTTAGAGACAAATTGGGCCTTGTGGCGACGAGGGAAGATGGCGCAGATACTGAGGATATGAAAAATATGAAAACAGAGTCTTGGGGTTGGCGCGTAAATTCATTGCGAGGTAAAATTGGACGGCGAAATTGGGCTAGCTTTCCTTCTCTGCTCTGCGAGTCCAAGTAGTTGTGTGAAATGAAAAGGACGTGGATGCGGAATGACAAAACGCGTTGCATTGTTAGAATGCAAGATATACGAGGACGGAATACACACATTGGGTGGGCTGGACTTGAGACGACCATGAGCTTAACGACCTTTTTGCGGGCTGCCAAATCTTCCCGTAGAAAGCTTTCAGCAGAACACAAAAGGCATCATAACCAATGAAGCTAAGGTAAACCCTGGTCATGAGAGTGAAGAGGTTCTAATTTTTTTGCAGATAGTCCGACGTCTGAGTCCCGATATTCAACACCAAAAGGATGACTGCGGAAGCGAGATGACAGGAAGCATAGATGAGAAGCGCTTTGAAGCAAGAAGCAAGAGAAGATAATTGAGGCCTTGAATCAGGTGCAAAAGAAGAGCTGCGCTTCTCTTCAAAACACTTAATGCTTTCATTTCATTCCTTATTGTGAAGTTAAAAGTTTATGCCACCAGAACCTTGATACCATGGTGGTCGTTAGGTACCCAGGAGTATACAGGGTGATTTTTTGAAAAGTTTCCACCTCCAATATTTTCCCGCACAAATTTTTTTTGCAAAAAAGCCAAAACAGGTCGATTTTCTTTTCGAGGGGGACATCTAACCAGCGTATTTTCAATCTTACTGTTTCATCCCCCTAGGCAGGGTGACTACCCCTTCCAAAATCTTAAATGGGACTAGGGGTCAAGATACACATTGTTTTGAAGGTCATTCAATTCTCTTTATACTGGTGCATCTAAAATGAAAATCTAACCATCCGTTCTCAAACTATGAATTTTTTAAGCCAGGAACCTTCGCTGAATAAATTTTTGTTTTTATTATGCATTGGCGTATCAAGAACCGCCAACACACGTCTATTTCAATCAAGTATTAGGGGAAGGGGCATTTTTTGACAGATCGTTGAGATACGTACCTCTCACCCACTCCTTCGCCCCCATCAACAACCCCTTGGAAATCTGAAATGGGATATGAGCCATCTTGTGATACCTCATTTGAAAGGGGTATCAATAATTCGCCAGTGCATTCGATTCTAATGAAGTCGTCAACAGGTGCCTAAAACTCAACGATCATTTTGGAAAAATTATTCAGAAAGCATTTTTATTCAAATAATTTCTTTTATTCTGAAAATGCAAACGTTTCAACAGACAGAAGCAAGTGGAACTGAAAGAAGTCAGTAGTTACAATCACAAAAGATAAGATAATTTTTTTACTTCAGTTCTTCCCAGTTTTTCAGGTACATTATTTTGTTTTCTACAATACACTAAGTGTACCGTATTCGACGTCGGTTGAATTGTTACATGTAAAAAATGGCTTACGCTGTTGCCGAGAGGGTTGAAGTAATTTTGATTTATGGTGCAATGAACTGTTACCGAGCCACGGCCAGAGTTTTCAGTGAAAGACATCCAGATAGACAAATGAGCCATATGTACGTCAGAAAGCTTTTACGAAAATTCCAGGAAACGGGGTCGGTGAAGAATGTGAATAGAAGAGGTAACGTGGTGGTAGATGAAATGGCTCAGATTGAAGTACTAGGTCATCTGGCTTTGGATCCAACTAACTCTTTGCGTCGGATTTCTGCAACTACAGGACTTTCGTACTCATCCGTGCGCAAAGTGACAAAACTTCATAAATTCCGTCCATACAAAATGAAAATGCTGCAGGAGCTTGTTGAAGAAGATCCTGATCGGAGACTAGAGTTTTGCGAGACCATGACAGAAACGATCACTGCAAACCCAAATCTGGTCAAGAACATATGCTTCAGTGATGAATGCAGTTTCTATTTAAACGGCTGTGTAAATAAACAAAATGTGCGTTATTGGAGTGATGAAAATCCACGCATTTTCAGAGAGGGACATACGCAAGCTCCTCAAAAATTGAATGTTTGGGCAGGAATACTTGGAGATGCGGTAGTCGGTCCCCTATTCATTGAACAAACATTGAATGGTGATGTGTATTTGGACTTGCTGGAGAATACCATCGATCCTTTAATAACCGATGAAGTTGAAAATCAACGTGATCAAGGTGGAAATCCGATCCTGGATGAAAATGGGCTATTCTTTCAGCAAGATGGAGCCCCGCCTCATTACGCTGTCAATGTGCGAAACTGGCTCGACCAGAGATTTCCGAATCATTGGATTGGCAGGCGTGGAGCGATAGAATGGCCACCTCGATCACCAGATTTGACAAGTCCCGACTTCTTCCTCTGGGGTCATCTTAAATCTGTTGTCTTCAAAACTCAGCCAGTGGATTTGGTAGATTTACGACAGCGGATAGTTGACGAATGCAGAAGGATTCCTAGAGAAACGTTCTTTAGAGTGAGACAGGAATTCGAAAATCGTCTCTACTACTGCATGGAGAATAACGGTGGTCACTTTGAGCATCTTTTGTGATTGTGACTACTGACTTCTTTCAGTTCCACTTGCTTCTGTCTGTTGAAACGTTTGCATTTTCAGAATAAAAGAAATTATTTGAATAAAAATGCTTTCTGAATAATTTTTCCAAAATGATCGTTGAGTTTTAGGCACCTGTTGACGAGTTTATTAGAATCGAATGCACTGGCGAATTATTGATGAACCTTTCAAATGAGGTATCACAAGATGGCTCATATCCCATTTCAGATTTCCAAGGGGTTGTTGATGGGGGC
The DNA here is from genome assembly GCA_949128115.1 of Anaspis maculata. NCBI lineage: Eukaryota > Metazoa > Arthropoda > Insecta > Coleoptera > Scraptiidae > Anaspis > Anaspis maculata. The sequence goes on from OX421961.1 coordinate 27,216,698, forward strand.
GAAGGAGTGGGTGAGAGGTACGTATCTCAACGATCTGTCAAAAAATGCCCCTTCCCCTAATACTTGATTGAAATAGACGTGTGTTGGCGGTTCTTGATACGCCAATGCATAACAAAAACAAAAATTTATTCAGCGAAGGTTCCTGGCTTAAAAAATTCATAGTTTGAGAACGGATGGTTAGATTTTCATTTTAGATGCACCAGTATAAAGAGAATTGAATGACCTTCAAAACAATGTGTATCTTGACCCCTAGTCCCATTTAAGATTTTGGAAGGGGTAGTCACCCTGCCTAGGTATAGGGGGATGAAACAGTAAGATTGAAAATACGCTGGTTAGATGTCCCCCTCGAAAAGAAAATCGACCTGTTTTGGCTTTTTTACAAAAAAAATTTGTGCGGGAAAATATTGGAGGTGGAAACTTTTCAAAAAATCACCCTGTATATACCCAGAGTGACGATTACCAGGGGCAGAAATAGGCCCTCTCAGGGTATATCACCCTGACAACAACTTGTAGATTAGAGGTGGTCGTTTGATCTCGGAGGATCCTTTCTGCACTGCGTGACAACAACTTGAAAATCGTTCAGCATATTTGGCAGCCTGCGAAGATTTCGTGTGAGCTGCAAATAGGTCGAGAAATAGGTAACTTGAGACGTTCAACATATCTTGCGCTTCATCATCCAATCATTCAAAACTGCCCAGATATAAAATTTATTTCTTATTCACGAAAGCCTATTTGGTATTGGTATATTTCTATTTTGTAATAGTCCAAGAAATGTCACTTAGGGAACAAGATAGAGAAATCATTATGTGTTTATCGGAAACAGCGTTTCTTATGAAATTCATCAAAGGGTGTCGGACATCCAACTGATGAACTTGATATTCCACCGTGACACAACAACAACAACAACAACAACAACAACAACAACAACAACAACAACAACAACAACAACAACAAGAACAAATTCATTTTGCGATTTCTCAAGAAGTTCATTGCAAAATATTGTGAGGTTACCTACTTATTAACAATAGATCAACTGTATCGTTTCTCAACCAGTGATTTCGAAAGCCACCAAGTAGTACAGAAGAGGTCAAACGCTTCACTTCAAGTTCCCTGATCACACGACCAACAATGCAATGTGGTGGGCTCAAATGACTACGAGTCCCAAGTTTATCATCTCCGGTTATGTTGATAAGGCCATATTCGTCAGCAGTAGGCTTAGCAGGTGTAGAAGTTATTGCTTTCGACATAATCTTAGCCATCTTGTGGGTAAACACTCTTCCAAGGTAGATAGACGTTTTTTCTTTAAACTGAATTGCACAAGATCATCGCCTCATCGGACAGGTATCAATATGCTTTCCTTTTCCTTGGTGCATCAGAGGGTGCTTCTACAACTTTATCTGTTCAGATTCTCTTTTCCTACGCCTACCGGATCTAGCTCTTTGTTTTCTTCTCAAGGCAGTTTGCAGCATATTGTTTTTCTGTTCGGAATAGAATTGGCAATCAATGGAACGCTTGGCAGCTTAATGCGACAACTTTTTTTCCGAAGCAATTTCATTTCTCCTGTGGAAAAAGCGAAACGTAATATTTGTTTTCCAGTCGGAAGTTGTTCAGAAAAAATTTTTTTTTGCGGAATAACCAAAATAACGTGTTTGTTTCACGAACAAGTTGACAATCCTGTATTCATCAGTGCGTGGATTATTCCGATAGCTCTCCTCGTCAAGATTGTCTGAATTACCAAACACGTAGGGCGCATTTTTCAAGGAGATTTGATTCTATATGGAAACACAGGCGGGTAATAGGTTGTAGGTAGGTAGGAAATCCTTCATAAATTCTTTTTTCCAACAAGTAATTTCCAGTACCAGAAAGACCTCTGATTATCTCTTTGTAATAAGATTTATGTTTGCCCAATTCACATATTTTCATAATAAAGGCTTGTGCCTTGACCTTGATTGCTGTCCAGTGAATCACAGAGATTCCCATAATATTATACAATCATATATCTGTCGCGGGCGCCTCTCCCGGTTCGAAATTTCAACCAGTGATCAACGTCTTGCCTGATATGGTACCAACAGATCAACGAATTTCTACAGGGGTAGCTGATGTTTTTTTCATTGCTGCTTTTCCCTATCCGTAACAATTCGTTCACCATCGATTTCGAGACATGACATCCGGATGGTATCTACGAAAGAATTCATTGCGTATCCTTATAATTTTGGCGTGGTGCATCATGTGGGAAAACGACACAACTAACCCGTTCACAGAAAATGATTGACCCTTAAAGTTGAGAATGGCATCCCAAAAACAGGACAATATCTTCAGGAAATGTGGGACACATTCTTTTTAATTGATCATGATCACTTCAAAAAAACAGAACAGAAGTTGGGTATTGCGTAATCAAGAATATTTCGAAGATCCACCTCGATACTGAGCCTTGTCTGAACTTATCGGCGGATCGTTTCACTGCTGGTTACTCTACAATCGCAGAAGAAGAACAAATCAACAATATCAACACTCCCTACACTGACAAGCGTAAGAACGAACTGGATGCATTTCGTGATCGTGACGTTGTGGCAAGCTGACTAAATGCCAGTCTCTCTTTGAGGTCAGGAGGGAAAGTCCATGAGACCGTTGAGTACCTGGTCAGATCAATCCAGAAGGCAGTATGGTCGCAACTCCAACAACAACAACATGGTTTGAAAAACCTGGGTACTATCCTGATCACATTCAGAGGAAGATCTAAAAAAAAAACGAGAACCAACAGCGCTGACAAACCACACATTTGTCCATAAGATGAAAAAAACTCCAATTGAGCCACCGCCCAGGTGACAAGAATGTTGAATGATAACAAAAAGCAAGGCAGAAGTAGGTTTTTAGAATCTCTCCCACCCACAGCGACAGCAAATCATTCTTCATGGAAAGTTGCAAAAAAGATCAAACACGCTCAAAATATACAGCCACCTAAAAGAACTCAGGATGATAGCTGGGCCAGAACTGACGGGAGCCAAGCTAAATCCTATCAGAGAAAGAATTCATACATCACGGCCTTGATGGTCCCTTTTCAAATGGACCCTCCGATCAAGCCGCTGAAATTCTACAAATTGAGTCCATTATCAAAGGCCTTAATCCAAGAAAAGCACCAAGGTATGATTGAATTACGCGGAAGATCCTAAAAGAGCTACCACAAGAGGGTCTGGAGTTCATCACCACCATCTTCAAAGCCATCCTGGATTCCATTCTGAGATTGCACTACTTTCCTCCTTCTCATTCACAAACCTGCCAAGGATGTAGCTTCCTACCGTCTTATCAGTCTGGTTCAGTGCTGTCGAAGGTGTTCGAAAAAATTCTGCTGACCAAAATCCAGCTACTTTTGGAATAAGAGAAGCTAATCCCAAACCATCATCAGTTTGGCTTCAGAGCCTGCCCCTTCACAGTTGAGCAGGTCCATAGGGTTGGAAAAAGAAGAAGAGAAGTCTGGAAAAAAGTGTATTGTTCAGCCGCCTTTATCGACATTTCAAAAAATTCTAATAAGGTGTGGCACATGGGCGTCCTCCACAAAATCAAAGCCAAGTTACCTCATCACTACTATCAGATCGTAAATACTTATCTGACAAACAGATATTTTCTGGTGAAGGTTGGCAAAGCATACTCATCGCTGATGCCCATGAAATCAAGTGTGCCATAGGGCAGCGTCTTGTGACCTCTCATATACCTAATATACGGGGTGTTCCAGCGACCTTACATAAAATTAAAATCTCGGAAGGTGATTCCTCTCAAAAAAAAGTCGAAAAGTCGAGAGTAGGTGTAACGGCACCGGCACAGAGAGGTTTCTTCAGAGTGCAAATAAAACACGTGTGAGATTTAGAACAAATTAACCATCATCAGTAGAGTTGGGTGTTGGGGTATCTTAACTACCAGAAGAAAATTATTCGACACGTTCCTGGTTTTTGACCTTTTACTCGTGAACGGTGAATCCTACGGAAAAAATGCAAGAAATCTGAAAGTTTAGGCCTGAGCGAGTTTATCCGAATGTGTAAACAAAAACACGAACGGATTGCAGGATTTTTTCCTTTTGACAGATCAACCCAGCCCAACCCCCTCTAATTTCGCCGCCACTGGCCAGATTTGTTCAAAATTTTGCATGTACATTTGCACTGTTGAGGAATCTTCCTACACCAAATTTGAAGTTGCTTCTCTTGACGGTACTTGAGCAAATAATTGAAAACTCTGTTTCACTTTGTACATTTGAGGGAGCCCTTAGGAAGCAATTTGGGAAAAAATGGTGCTCTTACTTTTCGAGATTTTTTTCAAAAAAAATCACCTTCCGAAATGTCATGCAAGGTCACTAAACACCCTGTAGGTATACTGCTGATCTGCCAAGTAATACCACCCGACCACCAACGTCGAAATTGCCACTTTTGCTGATGACATGGCCGTAATGGCTTCACACCAGGATTCACTTCTCGCCTCAAGATATCTGCAAAGGCAGATGAGCAAAATTAGAACGATGCGCGATGGTTGAAAGTTTAGAGAGTGAAGTACTAACACCCTGGATGGAATTTCTAATTTTGACAAGCAAAGCAAAACTCTGATGATATCGTCGCGAGATAGAAGTTTATCTTCACGCTGTCTGGAGATGCTTACCTGCTTCCGATCTCGTGAGATCAAAACAGGTATGTGCTTCGGCAATACGTCCTCGTCTGACATCACTTCTTTGTACATCTCATGCCATTGGGAGGAGCCATCGAGGGCTTTTTGTTGCTGAATAACTAAGGTAAGGTTTTCTGTGAGACAGTTGTTTTAGACTCTGTGCAAGAGGTGCTGTTGTAGAACTCCGCCGAAAGTAGGCGATTATCACTGATGACCACCACCCAGTTTGTTCCTAGACCTGTAGGTACGTAACCGTGGTTTCATCGCTTTCATTTGAAGCCTATCTGTGTTGCCGAAGATGGAGAGGATGACAGCGAACAGGGAGTACCTAGGTGCTGGAGGTGGATAGCGGGTATCTTAAAGTCTTCAAAGAAAGAGCCGTCTGAGTCGGTGAATAGCTTGAGAAAGGCCTGGGGGCCAAGACTTAATTTTTCTCAAAGCGTAAATTTATAGTGCAAGAGACCGAAGAGATGTCGAAGAGACATCTGTACACTTAGTAGGGTGCACTTTTCCGTGTCTTATACGAAGAGAAATGAACTATCCTACCATTCCAGGTATTTCAAGTCAAGTCCTACTCAAGATTCAGAAACTTTCGACAAGCTGGTGAACGAGGTAGTATTTAAGAGGCTAACCCCCCAGTGCAACCGCCGTTTGGACTTGTAAATGCTTGAGTAACCGCTTTCTATGCTAACATAGTTGAAATCAGGGATTTAGAGAATGACTTCATACTTCATGGTATAGGTGCTTCGTCCCGCAGCTCTCTTTCATTCTTACATCACCTAAAAACCGCACGAAAGAGGCTCCTGAGTATTAGACAAAGTCTGTTATTTTGACTCTATCATCTTTTGACTCTATCAAAATTGCCTCAATCTCGGCGTCGATCTTGACCCGTCCGCATCATTGGTGAGCGTCTTGACTGTCTAGGACCAGGAGTGTGTTACTCGAGGTGTTACTCAAACATGCGGCAAAGGCGTACAAAAATCTGCTTTTATCCAGGGCTCTATCACGACTAGTACGACTACAACCGTGACCAGGGGGGGACTGGCCAAGGCCACTAGGCCGCAATCCCGGCCTAGATTTTTGGCGAAGGGCCCCCAAATTTTCGGTCAATTAGGGGCCCCCGCAGACCAAAAGTAATTGGGTTGAAAAATACAAAAAAAAATACACGAAAACAGAATGGGCTCCGAGGCCCCCTTCCTGTTATTTTTTCTTTAACAAAGGTGTAGTTCAGAAGTAAGAATTTACAGTTTTGTGACAATGAATATGGTTACAGTAGGTAGTTGCGCTTTTAAGCTGCTGATTTCCTAGAAGATGTATTAAATGTTTTCTTTATCAGGCCACACGTCGCGAGCCGCCTGCACGTGTCACATAAAACGCTAATTTAAGGTCCCAAGAATTATTTTTATTTTTATTTATTCCCGGTTTCCTTTCGTTTCGTCTCGCATCTCATAACAACCGGCACCCACGCCACCACTTTCTGTTTTCCTGTTTTCACACCACCGACTCTCGCACTAGGGCACTAGTCGCACTCGAAGTCAAAAATAAAATCATGTCACAATACTCGCAATCACGGACCTACAAAAGTGGTTCGTCAAAAAGGAAACTGAAAAAATCTGAGGAAGAATTCGTGAGAAAGTTGCCGAAAATGACTGAGTTTTTCAAAAACTTGAGACGATTCATCGCCGTTGTCTTCAACCAGTGCAACTATGACAACTGCAACTTCACCAACAGTTGATAATGCAGCTGCAACTGCATCAAGCAGTAGTAGTTCACTCAGTACTTCACTCGTGAAAGTGAAGAGAAAGTACAATTGGACGTAGCTTCAGGTAAGTGCCTAAACTTTTTTCTAAATTATGTCGATTATGTTTGGTTGAAAAGATGGTTATGAATGTTGGAAAGTCAGAAAGCAATTTCGTACAATGCTAAACATATAAAACAAATAATCACAATTATTGAACAATATTAGGTATCTCCTTCAATAACAAGGTACTAAGCAAGCACTACTTCAAGATTTGATTGAGATTGAATCCTATCTTAAACCTCAGCAGCTTTTGCTATTGCATCTTATTGTAATCAAAAGCCTACCAGTGTAGTCATTAAAATAATCTTTCTGAAATTAACGTCTCATGAGTCATGATCACTTCATCAGATAGGTGATAAGTAATAGGTATCATACGATTTTTCATGTTTCTTTTTTTCAACATTTTGGAACATCCCATAGGTAGGAACAATGCAAAATGAATAAATGTCTTTGTTTGGTTTTCAGAAGACAACGAGGGAGACGAGAACAGTTCAGAATCAGAAAAAAGTCTCACCCTCACCTTTAATGTTGAAAAAGAAGGATTTCATGAATTGGAAGAAAATCTCGACTTTGAAGTTGCAGAAGAAGGATTGCGTGAATTAGAGAAAAGCGAAAAAAGATAAGATGTTCCAGGAGGAGAAGAAGATGATGGCGCAACAGATAAAGAAAAGGAAGATGAAGATGAAGATGAAGCTGACGACTCGGGCGACGAAAATGAAAATGAAAGAGAGGAAAGAGACAGTGGAACGGATGAAGATATAAGTGATTTCTCTCCGGTGACTAACGACCTTCGGCACTTCATACCTCCTCAAGAAAATGATCCACTAAATGAGAGAAAATCATTTTGGAAACTTCATCCAATTCAACCTACCGATTTTAAAGGTGGAAACAAGCTCTTCGACATCAAGAAAATGTACTACAGAACGCTCTCAACGGTCAAAAAATTCAGAGGAAGTGGCTTTCGTATTCAGAGGACTTGGAGAAAATTTTTTGCGCCAATTATTATGGTGTTCGGAAATGCATCATCAGAATCTATGTTTTGGTGGTCCAATCAATTTGAAACATATTTACAAAAATGTGGAAAGGCATGAAAACTCGAAAAGTCACCAATTGGCAACATCAGCTGCTCTGCTCCATCAAGAAGATCGCAGTATTGAAGATCTGATCAATCAGGAACTTGTTGATAAGCGTAACAAGGAAATCGAAATGCGTAGAAATGTAATATCCAGGCTCATCGACATCACTTTGTTCATAGCTAGGCAGGGATTGCCTTTCAGAGGTAGCAAACTGGAGAGCGCTTACTCGTTGGAAACCAAAGGAAATCACGGAAATTTCTTAGAAGTTGCATTATTGATGGCCGAGTATGACACAGTATTGAAAGATCATGTAAAAAAAATGCATTTCAATTAGCAAAGAACGAAAACAAAAATCAAAAAAGAAAGGGCGCGGGTCTTTGGTAACTTTTCTATCGAAAACATTTATTAACAAGCTAATTACTACCATTGGGTCTTACGTTCAAAAGCAAATTTTTGATGATTTGAAACAATGTAAAAATTTCAGTATCATGGTTGATAGTACTCAGGATATTTCTGTGATGGATCAGTTAGCCGTGTGCGTATGTGAAAGATGACACTGTTTACGAAAGACTTCTAAATTTGATCGTTGTTCACGATTCCACTGGCCAGGCTTTATTTGACCTTTTGAAAGCCGAATTCGAAAACTGTGGACTGTCCTCACTTGACATAGAGGCTTGTTCTTTTGATAGCGCCAGCAATATGAGTGGCAGCTACAAAGGTTTGCAGGCAAGATTGAAAGAAATAAATCCATCATTGATTTATACCCATTGCATGGGTCACGTCTTAAATGTAGTTATGTCGGACTGCACCACTGTCAACATTCTTTCACAGAATTTATTTGCACTTGTGCAAGAATCTGCTGTTTTTTTTTATCAAAATCTCATAAAAGAATGGATTTGTGGAAAGATCACACCGGTAAAAGACATTCACATCATGACAAACTGTATGTACTTCAAAAAATAGGTGCAACTCGTTGGTGGAGCAAGCATAAAGCCCTGAAAGCAATTGTCGATGTGAATGAGAATAGGCCAGAACTATCAAAATTCGTTACATTTTTATCATTTCTGTCAGCTGTGGCGGAAGGTGATTTTGATTGCAGTACAAAATTCACAGCTCGAACATTGATTCAACAATGGTGTTAATTTGAAAATCTGTTTACAGCGATTGTTATTTTAGATCTGTTCGACATAACGTCACCTGTATCAATTTTTCTGCAAACAAAAGAGCTAGACTTTCTTGAAGCTTGGAATGTCGTTGAATCAATGATAAAACAAATTGACAGCAAAAGGACTGCGATCAGTTCATAATATTGCACAAAAAGACAAAAAAAATTGCGAAAATGATAAACGAAGCATTTGATGAAAATGAACACATTGAAATCGAGGAAGACTTTCCACAAAAACGAATCTCTAGAAAAAATAAATTTTTTGATGAGAAACTTCCCGACTAAGCTTCAGAATTGAGCCCTTCTCAGTACCACCGAAAGATTTTTTTTTAAATAATTGACAGTGCTTCAACCAGTTTGAGAGAAAGATTTGTTCCCAACCAGGACTTGTTGAATGATATTTCTTGGCTAACTAAATATGATACAGTTGAAAAAATAGCTGTGGATGAGTTTCCTTCTGACGCGTTGAACACTCTTTCGAAGTTTGCTGGTGTTGAAAAAAAAGAATTGATCAGCGAGTTGAAGCTATTTGTTTCACTTTATGATGCTCTAAGTCATTGTCATCAAAGCACTCGAACTCAAAGACGTACAAACTGTTTGCACTGTGCTTTTGAAGTCCTGTTCGAGCTCTCAGCTCAATCAGGACTTTTCAACAATTTGTATTTGGCTTTTAAATACGTCCTTACTTCACCCTGCACGCAAGTAACTTGCGAAAGGGTTTTTTCCAAATTAAAATTGATTAACTCGACTGCGGTCACAGCTTGGTCAAGACCATTTGGCTCCACTGGTAGTTTTATCAGTGGAAAGAGATTTGTCGGACGATATCAACAAAAGTGCAATTATTGATTTGGTGGCGCATACTTCGGACGCGATGGAACGCTTACTTTTACATCAGTTGTTTTTTATGTATTGAATTATGTTTTCTGAGGGCTACATTTTAAGTAACTTAACTACATATGTACTGACCACTGATCAGTCATTATTCTTTATTTTGTAGAACTTGTTCGTTATTAACTTTATTTGTTAGTTGTTATTCGTCTTTGTTCTTATGAGGAGAAATTATAAAATTGAATGCTTTTGTTTGTGTTTCATGGTAGATTTACCATCTTCAAATGTTTATTGTTTCTTACGTGTACAAATTAACTTAGTAGGATTAGGTAAGTAGCTAGAGCTAGTAGTAAGTAGCAAGAGCAAGTAGATACAATTATCCAATTAAAAATTATAGAACTGAGTACCTAATCTAGCTTTTTTCCCTCGATTGGTAGTTACAAATACTTTTACCAATAATTATGATCCCAATTTAAAATTCAAAAAAAAAGTTCAAGCATGTGACCTTCGTCCACGTCACAGGGGGGCCCCCAAATCACACCAGCGGCCTAAGTTTTAGAGCCCCAGTCCGCCCCTGACCGTAACTGCCTGGGTGGCTGCTACTTTGAGTATGACATCACAATACTCACAATAATTGTATTAGCTGTCCACTCGTGATCACATCTCAGATCCCCAACAAACCGGAGCGGAACTTTGCGGTCATTGAGAAGGAATGTCTCGCGGTTATTTGGGCGATGCAGCCGCTGAGTCATTACCTGGAAGGAGTTTTCTCCACGGTGTAGTGATGATTGAACATAAGAGTTCCTCCAGGTCGTCAATCATTACGCGTGCAAGCTGATCAGGCAAAATATTTTCGATGGCGCTTTGATTTTTAGTATCAGGATTGCTTTTGCATGCAAGTTTCAACAGGTTGATATTCCTCAGATATGGAAATATAGGTAGCAATGAAAGCGGGTTATAACGTCGTCAAACGTTGGAAATATCGTGTTCCTCCATATTTTTAGTTGAGAATTTCTTAAAACTACTGAAAGACCTACCGAAACATTTTTGGTCGATATTGCCGATAGTGCTTTCAGGACGTTTGCCACTGCTGGATCCAAAGCCAGGCACGTTGGGCTTTGAACTTTGAAGTGACCTTGTCACAAATTAAAAATCTCAAGCTCAAGACCTCAGTTGAGTGGAAACTTTCATACCTTATTATCGTCACGACATTGGGATCGGGGTTTTGGATGGCAACAACCAAGCAGTAGCATGCAGAAGATGATGCCTTCTCAGCGAAGTGGTCAGGTTGGTGTACTTCGCTTGAGTTTTTTGAGTTTCTACTTCTTCTACTTAAGTTGCGGTTCATAATTGCATCCGATTCTGATGTCATGAGCCGGATTACGCGTTTTGAACAGGAATAGGAATAGCTCCCGCCAAACGACTGAACACGATCCATTTCTCTATGATCCATATTTGATCTCCCATTCATTCTGACTGCTGACACTGCAATTTATGACATTCAAGCGGACCATAGGTTGGATCTCTCGCACTTTACCCTTCTGTGCTGGTTTAGGAAAACTTGCCATTCATTTCTGCCGAGGTTAATGATTTATTTCTCGGCGCGCTCTAGACGTGTATTTAGACGGGTTTAAAATTTATCACCTTTTGTGGTGTTTTGGCGAAGGCCTGTTCATGTTTTTTTAGCAATGTTTCTTGATTAGTCGCGTACGTGATTATATTGAGTGTTACGCCACTGCCTTCGCCCCCTTCCTTATCTAGACCGCGAAAACCTGCTCGTTTTACATGGCATATTATGTCCCCGTTATGGCGTTATATGCCGTCTCCTCTGGGGGAAAATAACCCCCTCGCTTTTGTAAAAGAAACCGCACGCAATTTCTCCTGATATGTGGCGCACACAAACTTGTTTACATTTACTCCCACTATGCGTTAATTTCGCGACAAGAATTCCGGATTACGACGCTGAAGCAACCCCAGAAAGGCGTCGAGACGTAGCAAATTTCCCCGTTCGACGACGACGCCGGAATATAGCGCCATGAATAGGAAGAAGGGGAACCGAGCTGGTGTTTCGATTTCATTCACGCTCCTTCGATGCTTTCTGTACTCTCCTGTGTGATTCGTATGTCCCGAAATTATTCGCAAATGACTCGAATGCGAGGTAAATAGGATCGGAGCCTTTCAAAACTCGGAGAGCAGAAGAGATTGCATGTGGTGATTCCACGAGCCGTCACTGAGTTTCCTTGGTGTGGTGGTGAGCGCAAAATGGGGGGAAAAGGAATACGTCTTTTGTGTTTTATCATCGGCTTCATCACCGGCGATAAAACTATGTAAATTAATCGCTCTTTTATTGTTTCCTGTCGGATCACAGCTCGGCAATCCACTCTCTCGCCCCCGCGACAAACGCATAAATAAGAGCCACGCGGGGTTAACATAGTGCTCCCCCCGGTAAATGGGTGCCATTTAAATCGCCACTTTGCGATGAAATCAACGACCCAGCAGAGGCCGAAAGAGGATGCTCCGGAAATTGCTGAAAAACGAGGGACAAATTACCGTGTGTCACTGCCTAACGCCAACACCAAGGGGGGCACACAAAGCGTCTCGTGCTGCACCACAAAGATTGACCAAGGCGGGAGGGAAATTGAAAACTCACACAATTTGCGGGTTTTTGTTGAGCGCTTGAGCGCATCGTTCACGCCGTGCCGCCGGGGTCGTAAAGTGGGTAGTTTTAATTTCATTGGTTAAAGTGGTCGCCAAGGCTCTTTTCCAGTCTTTCCTGATTGGAAATCCCGAACTAATATTATGTTACGTTAGCCAACATGTCTGGTTTCAACGTATAGGTTTAGGTATTATAACGTATCAGATTCTAGGAACGAAGCGAGGCTTTTCTCTGACATGGCATTCCGTTCTTGTACTTTGTTTTGTATGAGTTTTTTTTTGTGTCTAAGGACGTATCAACTGCTGAGAGTTATTAGCGTCCTCAATGTGTTAGTATCGACTGACTTGATTGCTAGTTACTTTGCATATTTCTCTGAGCAAAGTTGGACAGTCATACTGTGATGGCGATTTGTATTTTTGGTAAAAAAATTTGTCGAAGAAGTCAGCTTTTTGGAGAAAATCCAGGGATCCTCAATGTGGATTATTAGCAGCTGGAACATTTGGGAAGCTTGGATTAGATTTTGTCCAATAGTTGGATATCTCTGAGAAAAGAGAGATCATTTGAGAATAATGTAGGGTCGATAAGGGTCCTTGTTGAGTCTGTAATTTGATGTGACATTCTGGCAAGATGAAAATGTGGGCAGATGTTCAAGATGTGGTGTAAATTTAATTTGGTAGGATTGTTGCATGTTGGACAGTTTGGGGGATCTTGACGAGAAAGGAGGTAGGAGTCGGTAAGTCTTGTGTATCCCAATCTGATGCGATTCAATTTCACTTGTTCACTTCTTCGGTCAGGATTGGGAAGAGTACCACATACTGGAGGTTTGATGAGTTCGAGGTGGAAGCCATTCAGATTCCAGTTTCTCTGCCAGAGATGGACAATTTTCGACTTTATGTGGGCTTTTATGTCGCTTGGAAGATGGAGTTTTATTTGTTCAGAATTTGAACGAGCTACTTTCTTGGCCTCCTGGTCTGCTTCCTCATTCTCTGGAATTCCAACATGAGAAGGAGTGAAGAGGAAGACGATTTTGTTAGATATACTGGAAAGTTTGTCTTTTATCATTTGTACCAGCAGATTTCTTGGATAAAGTGGTGTCAAAGATTGGAGGGAGCTGAGGAAGTCTGAACAGATGATGAATTTGTCATTTGGGAAGCGTTCTGTGTATGAGATGGCTCGAAAAATGGCGTATAGCTCAGCTGAGAAGACGCTGCAGAGTCCCGGCAGCCCAAAGGAGAGTTTTTCAGATGACGCAATCACAGCAGAGGCCACGCTTTGATCTTTGATCCATCAGTGTATATGATTTTATGGGCTGGGAGTTGGGAGACTGTTTTTTGGAATTCCAGTTTGATTTCATGGTGATTGTAGTCTATTTTGTTATATTGAGCCAATTTGTAGTTTATTTCCACCGTCTGTAGTTTCCGAGGACGTATTTGGGACTGAAACCATGATAAGTTTTTGAAATTTCAAAATTAATTTCAGTTTGAATACGATGTATTCTTTCGTGTATAGGAGGAATGATGTTTCGATTTGAATTGAGAAGTGTTCTGAATCTGCTAGAAAAAACCAATGGGAAGTTGGAGCTTTTTGGATTTGAAGCCAAATTGGTAAAGTAGTTCAAAGTTAATTGTTTAGTTCGAAGCTCTAGAGGACATTCACTCGCCCATGTAAGAAGATTCTCTACAGGGGTGGTGCAAAATGCTCCCACTGCTATCCTTACAGCAGTAGATTGCACGGATTTCACTGTTTTGAGATAGGGTTTTCTGGCGGTAGAATATGCCACAATGCCATAATCAAGCCTGGATCTGATTAAACTTTGGTATATTGACATCAACGTTTTAGAGTCTGCCCCCCAGTCAAAACTGGCTAAGACTTTCATCAAGTTTAACCCTTCGCCGCATTTTTTCTTGACCTGATCGATGTGATTTTTCCAGTTTAGTTTACGATCAAAAATGACACCCAAAAACCTTATTGAATTGACAAATGACAAATTTTAGGCTTTTTCCGTAAAGTCGCAACAGAGGAGAGAGAAACAACTTGCTTCGCCCAAAACTTACACAGCTGGTTTTTTCGGTGGAAAAAACCAATCCAAACTCTTTACTCCATTGTTCGAGCCTGTGCAGTGCATTTTGTAAAGATTTCTGGATCCATTTCGGGTCTTTTCCCTTGAGGTAAATCACTGGATCATCGGCGAATAAACCACATTTGATCGGAAATTTCAATCTCTTGATGCATTCGTTGATTGCGATCAGAAACAGGGTGACGCTAAACACCGAACTCTGGAGGGATTCCGTTTTCTAGTTTCCAATTTCGTGATATGATGTTATTGATTTTCACTTTGAATTTACGGTTGCGCATGAAATTTTGTACAAATGCCAAAATGTTCCCTGCGGAACCCCATTTTTTTAGTTGAAGCAATATAGAATGGGTCTACGTCATATCGTAGGCTTTCTGTATGTCGAAGAAAATTGCAGTAAGGTTTTGTTTGAGAGCAAATGCTTCGTGAATTTCAGACTCAAGTTGTATGATGTTGTCGTTTGTAGAGCGGTGTATCCTAAAACCATTTTGAGCATTATGGAGGAAATTTTGTTTTTCGAGATACCAGACCAAACGATTGTTCACGATTTTCTCCAAAATTTTACACATTGTGCACGTTAGAGAAATTTGGCGGTAAGAGTTTTTATCCTCTTTGGGTTTGTTGAGTTTCAGCAAAGGGATAACAATGAATTCAGACCATGCCGAGGGAAATTTCTGTGTTTTCCACATTTGGTTGTAGATTTCTAGAAGAACATTATGTCCATTCGCAGAAAGATGTTTCAAAAAGCATCAGGGCCAGGGTAGAAATCGCTGGCTGATTTTGAAGCTTCTTGGAGCTCTTGAAGAGTCAGAGGCATGTTTACAGGGTGATCATGATTGGTATGATGGTTAAATACCTTTTGATGTTCTTCTTCAATCTTGCGTCTCAGGAAGTCGTCTTTATATTTAGTTCGAGTTGCTTGAGTTGGTGAAAAAGTGATTACCTAGGATTTCGATTATTTCATTGTCAGAGCTTATGACTTGATTATTTTCTTTCAAGAGTTTGATTTCAAAAGGAGAACACCCTGTGGCTTTAATTTTTCTTACTTTGTTCCAGACTTCTTTGGTGCGGGTAGAGGGACGCAGAGAAGAAACGTAGTTTTGCCATGATTCCTTCCTAATTTTTTTAATAACAAAGCGAGCCCGTGAGTAAGTTTTCCTGAGAATCTGTTCTTTTTAATCTGTTGAAAGCGCGTTTACTTTCTTTAATTGCTATTTTACAGTTTCGTTCCACCAAGGAACTGGAGTGTGTTTATTTGAGTTTGAGGATTTTCCTATGTGAGCATGTGCTGAATTTAGAATGATGTTTGTGAACTGTGAGATGAATTTGTCGATACTATCATCCGTCTTGAAGGACCTGAGCTTGTCATCGATCTCGTCCGCAAAAGGATTTCACTGAGCATTTTTGAGGTTCCATTTAGTGCGATTAGAGGTGGGAGTTTTAGTTTTGATCAAGTCACCTTCAAGTTTTATGGGAAAATGATCACTACCGTATAAATGATCGCATGTTTCCCAGAACAGACGAGGGGCCAAAGCAGGTGAACATAAAGTCAAGTCCAATACACTGACTGTTCCGTTCAATGAGTTGAACCGAGTGGGAGCGCCAGTGTTCAGAAATGCCAGGTTTGAAATGTCGAGGAATTGTTCAAAGAGCTTGCCTTTGTTATCGGTATGACTTGAACCGAAAATATCATTATGTGCGTTAAAATCACCTAGAATAATGCAGGGCGGAGAAGATCTCCGGGCTCAGGAACATTGAGGGTTTTATTTGGAGCAATGTAGATATTACAAATTGAAATTTTGATTTTCAGCTGGATGGTGAAAGCTACAGCTTCAATATTGGTGGTTAGATCTATTTTGCTGGAGGAGTAGTCTTTACTCGCAAAAGAAATAACTCCCCCGCTTGCTCTTTCACGATCAACTCGGTGTTTGGAGACACAATTATATCCCTTAAAAGTCGGGTCTTTTTTTGATGAGTTTCTTGAAGAGATATGACATTTCACTTCACTCACCAGTAGTTTGAGTTTTTTTCTAATTGGGTGAAGTACCCATTCATGTTCCACTGCAGGAGAGAAGTGTCCATTTTATAAATTGTATAATTTGTAGTTTGGGTACGCTATTGGCTTAAAGGGGAAAAAGTATATAATAATTAATATTCTTGTTGTGATTCAACTGAGAACAGTGATTCTTGTGAGGAACAGCTAGTCATACCATTATGTTCATCTGGTTCTGTGCCT
The DNA here is from genome assembly GCA_949128115.1 of Anaspis maculata. Lineage (NCBI taxonomy): Eukaryota > Metazoa > Arthropoda > Insecta > Coleoptera > Scraptiidae > Anaspis > Anaspis maculata. The sequence continues at coordinate 27,233,181 of OX421961.1, forward strand.
AATTGACGCAATAATTTGTGTATTCGAGTACAACGGCTTTCCATTGTGCGATTAGAGAGGGTTAAGTGGATTTCTTTTATCATTTCGATGAGAGATTCAGAGGGTATTTTTAGAGGGTCGTTTGAACCATGGCTTTCTTCAAGGAATTTCACGGTCTTCGTCTTCGTCTTCGTAAGATAGAACGTAGTTAGATGGATTTTCCTCGATCAACTTTTTTGCTGGTGAAATTATGTCAGTTACTAGTTCAGGAATACTGTTTAGCGAGCTTGATTTTTTAATTTTTTTGGGAGGATTGTTTTTACCTACTATTGATTTGCCTTTTGGTTGATTGGGCGTTTTTGTTTTTGGTTCGACGAATACGAATTCATCCTGGTAATATCTGAAAACCCTGATTATAATCAGGGTTTCCAGATATGGTGGGTGAAGTTTCAGGGGAGTTTGCGTAATCGGTAGAAGTGGTATTTGTTACGGATGCTGGTTATGGCTGATACTTTGTGAATTTTCAGTGTTGTCATTCTTATTGTCAATAAGGGAGAGATGATGTTAAGTTTCAGTCTGAGTAGCATTGTTATTTGGACATTGGTCAGCTTTGTGTCCTTGTTCCTTACAAAAGAAACAAATTAGCTCGCCTGTACCGATGCAAATGCGGTATTCGGTATCTTCCAGACGAATAAGGAATGGAGGGAGGATAATGTCTTCGTTTGGCTGTACAAAAACTTGGCGCGTGGAACTCAAAATATGTGCATATTCTTCGCCTTCAATACCTGCTCAAGAAAAGGTTACATTTGAAACAATTTCACACCCTAAATCTTTGAGCGATTCTTCCAAAATTACGTGGGGTATGGAAGGACAGACATTCGAGAGTACCAGTCTTCGTGCCGGCGTGATCAATCGACGTAACAAAACCTTGTTGCCATCAATGGTGATTGAATTGTGTTTTGAGACTATTTTGTCTACTATTTGGATAGACGACAAGTAAATGCAAACTCGGTTTCTGGACATCCTCGAGGCAAAAGTTATGTTTTTAGGACCAACTATTTTTCCAATTGGTATGACATATTCCCCTAACTTCAAATTGTCTACCACGTTTAAGATAATGGCTAACTCTTTTTTAGGGTAGACGACAGATTTTGCGACATTCGCGAATTGAGTAGGTGTTTTGTTTACATTTGGTTGTTAATTTTGGGATAAATTGAAAGTAGCCCCTGTAGTCAAAAGCTAGGTTCTTGGTTAAGAGGTTAATGGGCGAATTAGAAACAATTATTCAACATTTTAGGCAGAATGTTTGTATACAAAATGTATCCATACCCACAGTGCTATCGCACTGCAGGTAAAAACTACCGAAAACTTCTTGTTTGTTGGCGATAAGATTATTTGTCGAAACTAATATTTTGAATGCGAAATTATATGGATATAAAGAGGACTCAGCCTGATATTCTTGTGATCCTGCGGGTGGGGACGGTTGGCGTCAAGCGAGTCACTCTTAGGGCATCCGTTTTCACAAAAATCACGGGAATTCGACAAACGCCACAGTCACTGTAACGCGCTTTTCCAGAGAGCTACGGAACACGTGGGTCACTGTTCGACGGCACCTTATCACCTCGTATGAGTATTGAATTATTATGGATTACCTGAAGGGTCTAGGGTGCTTATGTTCAAATAGAATCGCTTAGTCATGATTTGCACGGTTGTGGTCGTTAACCTCCGGACTAGGTGATGAACTTTGTTACAAATAATTCTGGCACGGAGAAATGTTGAGAAGCTGTGAGTTTGCCCTTGGGGGAACTTGCGATGGGCGGGATTGTTTTCTGGTCTGAGCGATGCAAACACAGTTACCCTTGTGTAGCAAGAAACGGCACAATGCGAACCAAATTCGAGCTTATTTCTAAACAAAAGTTCCGCGGCCTCGCCGAGCCGAGCCGCTCTCGAGAGCGCGAGAGAAACCGCAACGAATCCCAAACATTTCCGAACTGCAGTGTATCTTATCTTACTTTTAACTACCCCACCTACTACTTGCGAAAACAGTTTGAATCATTTTATTTTATATACTACCTAAGCTGCTCTTCAACAACAAACTTTCCGGCAGGTTGAGAAGAAGAGGGAAGGTGGGTGATGTATAGGGCTGGCGCGGAATCGTCGTCGTCGTCGTCAGTCTCTCTTGATTTCCCATCTCATATCTAAACATTGTTTGGGCTGGCGGGCGTGTGCGGGCTTTGCTGCTCTCTCCTGTTAAATGTCCGGGTTAAGTCGAGAGACATGAAGTTGGACGGGTTTGGATATCCCCCGAAGACCCCGTGTCGATGGAAAGTTTGGGGCGCGCGGGAACGAAACGTCACTTCACGCTACCCCCGGCCACTCTCCACTGCCATATGACGACGTTCTTCTGCGAGTTTTCACTTTGATGGCGACGTTGCTGCGACGTTCGAAATTGTTACACTGTTGAACTGAACACAATCGATAAAAGGACGGGATGGAAACGTGTGTGCGGATGGGATGAGAACGCGGGATGATGTTGCTTCCCGAAAAACTCCCTCATCTGTCGTCATCTCTCGCCAAATCGAGTTTCATCTTTGTTCTGGGCATGTGTGTGCGTGTGTGTAGTGGCAGGTCTCGCTCGCAATTGGGACCACATACGCCTTCCGCGCGTATTATACCGGCTGTGCGGTGCTTTCTGTATGGCAGTACGTCGCCTCCCGAGGGTCCCTTTCACTTATCTTCTTACCGAAACCGCCGGAATTGCCTCCTTTGCCGCTGGAAACAGACCACGCAATTATTAGCATTCCGTGTGCTTGATGTCAGGAAGAAACATAATTAACGATCGCGAAACAAGAAGTTTACGTGGAAATGTAGGTCTACGCATAGGCTGGAATACACCTACGTTCAGTGTAGCCTGGGTGGAATAGGAATGGGTGCACACCCCTTTCGCTTTTCCATTCAAGTAATCCGCAACGCTCGACTTATTTGCTCAGAAAGTTTGTTATCTCACGTACGTACGACGTAACGCAGCTTGAAACGTGGAAATTTCGATTTCAACTCAAAAATTGGCCTTGAATTACAGCTAAGAGTTCACGAAAAACTCAACAATAGGTTTATCATTTTCGTCTTCCGAGGATGGTGGTCGAAGTCCAAGAGCGTACACTTGCAGCGACAAGGATCTTAGGTGAAACTATCGAATCGAAGTGCTCTAGGTAAGATGTGGAAGTATTCTTACTTGTTCGAGCCCAAGAAATTCTTTGATTTACAAAGGACACGTTGCAAGAAGACTACTCAATCAACCGAGACTACTCCACTGAACCAAATAGAACATCAGAGATAGCGACATCTGAACCAATAGAGTTTGATCGGTAGCGTATTACGGGTTGAAATCGTAATTGAAAGTGATTGGTTCCGAGGTGGAGATGGTTGGGATTGGGAGAATTCAAAATACAGAATTAACTACACAAAAATCAGGTTTATGATCCGGAAGAGAAGGTTCAAGAATATTCACAGTTCAACTTGACATGGCGTGTTAACAAAAATAAAGGGGCGTTGCGGAGAGGACGCCAATAGAAAGGGTGAGCAATACCGCGAGAGTTGGCTTACAAACTATAACGTAGGTACCTACCTTTTCGATGACGCTGCGAGAACTCGAAGGGCCCAACGAAGCTCCAGCGACGACACTGAAACAGAGTATCTACACGAAAAACAACATACTGCCGTCCTACCCCAAGGAAAATTGGTGTAGAAAACCGGTATAGCTACCCCCCTAATAACGTTTCTTACTTCACGCAGAGACAATAATAATACATATAACAACAACACGCTAAATGTCAAATAGGTAACTTATTCTAAAACAGTAAAATGAAAGATAAGAGGCATCACTTGGTTTGCCCATCAACAAGTCTTGAACGCATGAGCTTCGGGACAACCGCAACGATTAGCAGGATCTTGATAATCTGGACCAACTGACAACGTTGGTGAAGACGCCGATTGGACGGTAAGGTACCTTTGAACATTCCAGAAGCTCACCCTACGCTCTGGCATCTGGACAGACGAGAACGATAGGACCGAGATGGTCACTTCAACGAAGTTGGCGATTACTGACAGTTGCTGTCAACCAAAGGCGATGCAGCGTTCTAGGAGTGGCGTTCAGCGCCGCTTTCCTTAATTTTGGTTCTTGAGGCACATCACATGACTGGTGGTACTGCTTGCCATCAACAGGAACCGTAGAGGAACACTAAATCGCTACTAACAGTTGTTGTGAAACAAAAGCAGCGTTCTAGGAGTGGCGTTTAGCGCCGCTTTCGTTGATTTTGGTCCGCGAGACACATTACATGACTGGTGGTACTGCTTGCCAACCACAGGAACAGCAGAGGAACACTGAATCGCTACTCGGCCGATGGTGATTGGATCTTGCTTTGCAGAATCAGTCGGAACCTCTGAAAATAACAACCAACAATCTTTTGTTTTTTGGTTCCCCTGGTTTCATTATTCTGTATCGCCAAGTCGATTTTTGAAACTGCTTGGCGTGGCAATACAGGCAAACTACGTTGATAATGGCGTTGCTGCTGCCACTTATGTTGAGATAAACCGATTTCGTGAAGAAATGGAAAAGGTCTCAATCAGAAGAGATCACTTTGACAGTTTTCTCGGCATGCAAATCTACGTCAAAAACTATGGTATTTTTATCGGACAATAAGAACCCATTGTACCTGCAAGAATTTTTTCAACCCGCTTAAAGATCGCAGATTCCACTCCAGTTGCCACATCAGTGAGGTTATTGTTTGCCATGTCGCTCCTCCACACCACAAGCTCCAGGTAGCCGCAGGAAAAAAGGCGGTGCTTTTTACCGGGTTCAAACAACTGAAGCCCGTGGCTTTCATAATTCGCGGTGTCGAAGTAACGCCGACGCCGTCTGTGGAATACCTTGGTGTGACGATAGATAACAGACTCACTTTCACAAAACACGTGTAGGTTAGCATGGTCAAAGCTGGAAAAAACAACTGAAGCATTGGTCTCGCTGATGCCTTCAACCGGCGTTCCTGAAGCGGGCAAAAGGAAGCTGTTAGCCTCAGTGGTTACATCTGCGGTGCTGTACGGGGCCCCAGTATGGAAATATGGCAATCCGTGAAATATCGATGATACAAAAAGAAACTCATCTCTATGCGAAGAGCTTTGGTGGTTCGAATCGCGACAGCTTACCGCACCACCTCAACAGAGGCCGTAAGAGTGATTACAACCACGATGCCTATCGAACTCCTAATGAATGAGAGGAAGGACATATTCTTGAAAAAGAAGGATGCGGTAAGAAAGCGTGAGGACACAATGGATGCCTGGCAAGACAGTCAGGGCCGAATGCTCGCAGAGGAGATGGACAATGGACACATCAGCTAATCCCAGACGTTTACTGTTGTATAAACAAGAAGCACGGGAGCTCAATTACTATCTATCACAGTTCCTCACTGGTCACGGCTGCTTCAATGCGTATTTGTTTCCAACGAAGAAAAGACCATATTATGGGTCGCGTTCTTCGAATGCCACCGTTGACAGAAACAGCGACAAGAAGCAGAATCGGCAACCCGCAAAGTGATAACAGTGAAAAAGGTGATGGAGGTAATTTTGGAAAGCCCAGAAGGATAGTCCATTGTCCCGAACTGGTGCAACGAAGTCTAGAGAACAAAGAATGGGGAAGATGACGATGGAAAGTAATGGTGGAATAATGATAAACGACTTTATTGGCGAAGTTTAGCAATGCTATTAAAGCAAGTAGACACGAAGGAAACATAGACCAGCCGCCCCCCGGAGATATGTGAAAACGGCTACAGGAAGCGGGTCAACTACTAGGTCTGAGGAGGGGTTTTAGTGAGTAGGGCGCGTCGCGAGTCCCACACTCCCCCGGTGTCATTTCAGTCAGGGCGTGCGTGAGAAACATCACCCTCTCCCAAAAAAGGGACTTCATGAGAGCCTCCCAGCACGCGCTTGATTCGAACAGTCCGTGCAATGCGTTCTATCATTGCGGATTCACATCGGCCTTGCTCTGTTATATCTTGATTGATGAATATAAACTCATTGATATTCCAAGGTGACTGACTGGATCTATCAGGGAGTCAAGCGGTGACTCTCCATCACCTGCCATGTCGCAATTACTATGCTCTGAATTTCTACCGCAAATTCTCTTACCTCACCGTTGCTCGTCGCGTCAGCCTCGAACCACTCTTTGTGCTGGAATGCCATTCCGTCACGTCTGAGTTTGCATTAAACAGCTCTGTATCATGCCATAAGATCTAGTGCGGTTAGCTGTAAGCTCCCTAGAACCTGCAACGCAAGTGTGGGCATTGTACAACAGTCGTGTGTTCAGTTTAGTTCTAACTTTTTGGGCAAATCAAGGTTGTTGAAATTCTATAAAATGACTCAGCTACTGGGAGTTACTTTCTATTTCTCAGATGAGAAAATGATCGTATGATTCCCAGAGGCAAAGTTTACCATTAAAATCGAATTTCGCATGATGAAGCCAACTTCTTTCATCATGTGGCACTATCCATATAGCACTAGCTAAAAACTGTTATCCAAAAAATCCGAACAGTTTGGATTGTTCCCGCCCATAAGGTATATAGGAATCTTGGGAAATTGCCGGGTCCACATTTGGTCTTACAGAGCCCCCCCTATTAGTTCTTCTTCGACACTGCTCCATGAACTCAATCAACAAATGTTATTTTAGCGGTGAAGGATTCGATGTGCATGCCGGATGTAATCAGAACCGGTGTTGTAATATGATCCTACAGCTCGATGCCAAAAGGTCAATAACCTCGTACTTTGACCTTGGAGTGGGTGTCACAAAATTCTGATTCAGCGACAAAAAATTGTTTCTCAGCGTTTCTGATCCACATCCTGCCTAAATTATTGACCTTTTGGTCTTGAGTTGTCGTATTACAATACTGATTCTGATTACATCCTGTCTAAATTATTGACCTTTGGCCTGGATGTGTCATATTGCCTGATAACATCCTGCCTAGATTATTGACTTTGAGCGATTCAGAAGCGGATGCAACAGCAGGTTCTAGACGGCAAGCCCACTTCTCAAGCCTTGCGGGCTTCCGCAGGGGACCACCACCCAGATCTATTCACCTAGTATTCTGATCACCAGCTACCTGAACCTGTACCTGATTGAACTCTTCTTTGAGTCTCTCTCTTCCACCCCGATTCTCATTTATACCAGTTTTGCTCTATACCGGTTCTCCTTTACATCAGATCTCCCACACTGATTCTCCTTGATCCCGATTTTCATCCTCCTGGTATCTTGCAACTTCTCAACGATCCTGGCACATGATGAATTGTTATTACCAGCGAATCTCACACAGAAATTCGTTGGCCCAAAGTGACCCGTAGCTCAGAAGGAGATTGAGGTGGGTTAACTTTTTTAGCTATTCTCGACAGTTCAAACAACACAAAATATTTGCAAGGGCGCCACCTGCAATAGTTGATTGCCTCTAGTGAGCTCGCGAAGATGTCGCAGGTCACTACACAAGAATAAGTAACGGAATTTGCCTTATTGAATGTTTGCGCATCATATGCAGGACGATCACACACACAGATAAAGAACACAATCCCAGATTAATAGTCACATGTTTAATAAAGATCTCACACAGAAATTCGTTGGCCCAAAGTGACCCGTAGCTCAGAAGGAGATTGAGGTGGGTTAACTTTTTTAGCTATTCTCGACAGTTCAAACAACACAAAATATTTGCAAGGGCGCCACCTGCAATAGTTGATTGCCTCTAGTGAGCTCGCGAAGATGCATATGCAGGACGATCACACACACAGATAAAGAACACAATCCCAGATTAATAGTCACAAGTTTAATAAAGATAATACGATAGCTATGTAACTACAATATAGTTCAAGTTCGTTGAATATAATAGAAGTCAAGTATAGCCGCGATCGGCCGTCTTTAGATAAATGAAAGCTTCGGAGAGAAATTGATAGTAAGTGTGAATGATACGTGATATATCCCGTGGAAGTTGATTGATGCCAATTCAGTTGACAAATGTTATTACGGATCAAGCTACCGGAAATGCGAAAACCAACTTTTGTTTTTACAACGCGAAATTTGGATAGATATAACACACGATAACTTCTAATTTACACGACGATAATAATAATAATAACCATATACCTACAACGTGAATATATTTATTATAAAATAATATCACCCAACCAAGATAAAAAAAAATATACGTAGATTCACTTCCTACAAATTTTCATAATCGTGCGGTCCACAAAAGCGGTCGGATATCTTGCCAACGTACGTCAACGATTTTGCACACTTGATCATGGAAAACTCGTTCCGCGACGGTGAGACATTGTCTTGTTTTGGCCAAATCGTACCAACGATGGTAATGGTTTGCGGAATTTGACGTTTCGAGCATCTGGAACGATCTCGAATTGGTGTGGCGGCTTGAGCGGATGGAGTAAAGTTTTCAGTTACAGCGGCTTTAGATGTATTCAGGGTCGACACCATTGTCGAGTGTATTTCCCAAATGCACTAGGCGCATATATGAGCATGTGTGAATACGATAGATAAACGGATCTATTCACGTACACAGACGTATACACAGAGGATTCTGATGGCCTGAAATCAATGAGCATTTTTAGCGGACGGATATTTGGAAAATCTAGCTTACCGTTTGATTCGTGAGTCAATTTCCAATAATTGGAATTTTCTACGGTATTCGTACTATACTGCATGTACGTGTAATCGATAAAACTGTAGAAATGTATGATAATTTTGGTCGATTCAATTGGAATGTATCAAGCGGGCACACGGCACCGTTTTCGACGTGAAATCTTGACTCAGAATAAAGGTTCTTTCTTTATGGAAAAAGCTTCTCGCCCCCTTATCGTATTTCTAGAAAGTTCTCTGCCTGTATTTTCGGTCCTATTTCAGCCAGGTTTTGCCTCTATTCACAGGGCCTGATTAAATCAAAATACCGATTGGGCCAGTACGTATGCTTTCCGAATGTAGCTCGTAATATTGTCGATTCTTTGAAGTCGGCCTGCAGGTCACGCAGGCTTAAGGAAAAGGTGTACTGGTCGTCGCTGAACCAAAGTGTTTCCTAGTGTGGGATGATAAATTACTGTTACTAGTTACGTAGAACGAAAAGTGAAACAATGATTCGAATGAACGTCTGGTTTCATTAACGATCAACTTCACAAATTTATACCAGCCAGAGTCTAAGTAAACATCGTGATAATGAAACGTACAATGGTACCCCCAACGAGCATCTGTTTCCAATACGACGTGTATCAAGCGTGATTAAAATTCATTGTTGGTTTGTCTACACGGATGATCACCTCCGATACAAGTAACCCGGTCCTGTGCCGATTCGTGCGATGGAGCCACGGGAGAAATGCACAAGGCTCCTGTTTAGCCACACAGATCACTCTAATACCGATCGTGCAATTAAGCCACGGTCCCCTTGTCGCGTATCAGCGCAGACAACCTCAACCGTCGACTCTGTATAAGCAATGCTGAGGTTCTCGTGTTCAATTATTAACATAAGCATAATCAATCTGCTGTACACAAGTAGGTGTACGCCCTGTGAGAAGACTCACCGTTTGGATGTTGACAGCTTCGTAATTTGAAGCAAAAAGAATTGCACCTTGTCAGTAACTATGAATAATTTTACTCGGCTGTAACGTGGTCGAAAACAAATCTCTCTTTTTCGTCATACACCACCGCTAAGTCTTTTTGCTTGGGTGCCACTACCTCGTCTTCCTTTCATTGTTTGCACTTTTTGAGCTTTTGGACTCGGGTCACCAGCAACTTCCAAGATTGCTAACCGATTATATAATCAGTGCGTAAACGCGGCTTTTCCAGTTTCAGCAACTTCTATTTGGACAGCGCAACGTTCCCGCCTTGGACATACTTCGAAGTAGGTATAAAATATGTTTGAGCAACTGTTCTCACGCAATAGTATGCCACAAGTCACATAGTTTTGGTGTACCACAAGGGAAAAAACGTAAACAGGTAAGAAAATGGCGAACACAGTCAAATATACCCGCGAGAAAACACTGAATAATTGGAAATTCGTTGACAATAAAAACGCGCTGCAGTCCGACACGCCGTCGCCCGCGGGAAATATCGTTTGGCAGCCACTCTGCGTATTTCCTATTGTTGTTGCTTTGAACCGCGAGCGGGTCCCCGCCCGCGCACTTTTTTTTTTGTTTCTAATTACTTTTCGATACGTTGAAAGGAATTTAATTGAATTCGTTTCATCTACATTTGATCGCAAAACGCATTGACGTTCTATTTGAAAATCATAATCGAATTTTTCCGCAATGTTCCCTTTCCAAAGTCATCACCAGCAAAACAGACGGAGACGACAGAGAGCGAGAGAGGAAAAATGTATACAGAAATAACGTGATTTTACCATCAAGTTATTACCGCGCGGCCCTTCACAAAGGACCAAAACAAGCAAAAAATGGGGTACGATAATTTGATTAAGGCCGAAGGCGTGCACCAAAGACATCCGTGTAATGGAAAAATTGGCCGGCGTCGTATTTCTTGCCTGAATAGGGACAATACCAACATCAGCGAGCTTTTGCTTCTATTAATTTATTGTGTTTTTTATGACGAGATTTCGTACGTTTTATGGCGTATGAAGAGCGGTTTCATAAATTTGTATAAAGCCGTTTTCTGCGCGACTATACGTATACCTACACAGTTTGAGCACGTCACATTGTAGAGAAACTTCGATATTTTATAAACTTCGTGAGAGATAACATCATAAAGTGTAACGTAACGTGAAATATGTCAGATGCAACGAGAAATCTCTTTATAAATATGTATCGAAGGTAACGTAGACTTCCTCTTAATACATAAAAGCGAGATTCGAGGAGCAGAACACCACCGGCGAATGCTGCATCGAAACTGTTTAGGTATGGAGAAAAAGAGAGTAAGAGAGAAAGCAAGAAAGAAGTAGGTAGCGCAATTTACTTAGACTGGAGGCTAATAAATAATAAGTATGTCAAATGATGCGAGGCCGAACGTCGGGGGGGCTGAGTTTTTGTTGCATCCAGAAAGTTGAGAAAACGTATTCCACCCCTTCGCTAAAGAGCAGACGTTGAAGGAGAACTTGGCACACAGGTATAATGAGATGCCTTTTATTGGAAGCGTCACAAGAGGAGTTTCTAAAGCCTTCTGTTGGTTGTTGTGTAGATATAAAATTTTCTACAATAATGAGGCGGTACGGGATAAATAAAGATTCGTTTGTGTGAATTTCATGGATCAAAACTATCTGATATTGATTGGTCTGTCAGTTGAACCACTCACTGTGGCGGCTGAAAACAACCGTTTCTTTCCATATAGCATTCTACCTACTTGTCCACTAGGCTATCAAACTCTAAGCAATGATCACTCGACTCTGGAAACTGTGATGTTGTATTTGCTTGTGGGTTCGTTCTTGGCCGGATGGATGCGGATGACACGAACCTCGACACGGCATGGGCTTTCTCGACTTACATGGACTTCACCAACGTCAACAAGGAAGCATGGTTTATTTCGATGTGGACTTGACCAGGTGCCGGTACAGAGTGACAGTCTTGTTCCGGCTCTTTAACACACACCACCAAAAACCGGAGTCAAAGTCAGGTCTTGGGACGTGAGATCGTTCCAAAAATTTGCTTAATCCGTACGGGACCATACAAATCGGTGTATAGGCCAATGCTTGAGATAATTTGCACAAGACTGTGACCAATCCAAATGAACCAGCGTCCAGGTGGAGGTGTGTGGTCTTCTTGCTAGCACGCTGAAGACTCTTTCGTGCTGAACATTTCATTCCCACATCTTGCCTTTGTGTCAGGATTCGCAGAACCTTCGTTGTGTGTATCAGCAATCTAAAGTAATATGAATATTTTCACAATTCCAAGCAGCCTACGGACTTCGGTCGGGTTTGCGGTTGCTTCAATGTTGGCGAATGCTGCAACCTTCTTAAGATCGGACCTGACACCAGCCTTCGAGAATCAGAAGCCGAAGTATGTTATTTCTGTGTGTGAAAATGACGACTTTTTCGTGTTGATTAGGGGAGGGTGGGGCAAGATGGGGACCCCAACGTTTGAAACACCGTACAAACGGCGGAAATTGGAATATAACATTGCAACTAAGCCTACTGCAATCTACACATATTCTTTCCATGATAGAGGTATTTGAATCTTTCAACTAGTATTCTTTTGGTTTAAAAGTAATATATGAACAGGATAGTACAGATACACCATCTTGCCCCACCAGTGCACAGTGGGCCGATAGCTCAGATTAGCGTGGCGAAATTCCCGGCATTTCTGGGTGTTCGGGGGTCTAGGTTCGAATCCCACTTCGGATAATTTCATTTTCTTTTTTTTCTGGAAGATTTTTTTGAAGGTATTGTTATTTATTCTCAAAGTACTCATCATAACTGATGCACTCCTTAAAGTTTACTCGATTATCATGAGGAATTAGAAAAATGTTGCAAGAATAATGAGTAATGCAACTTTTCTTGAAAAATTAATTTTTCCCAAGACCGCAAGTAGATGCAAATGGGAATGGCAACATTAGAAACATGAGCCTTCCTTCTATATAAAGTGGCTGTTCACTTTGTGTTTCTTTTTGTTTTTCATGTGATTTATTTATTTTTCCAAAGTTGTGGTTTTAATCTAATTCCCTGCAACTTTTCTCTTTTTCTTTTCTTTTGAAGGTAACTGAGGAGTTATTTCAACTTATTCCCAAAGTAATCATCAAAGTCTATAGGCTCCCCTAGTTTCACTTGATTATCAATGATAATAAAAAAATACAGCAACTTGAACAAATACAACAATGCATTCAAACACAACTTTGAAAAAATAAATAAATCACATGAAAAAGAAAAAGAAACATAAAGTGAACAGCCACTTTATATAGAAGGGAGGTTCTTCTTTCCAATGATGCCATTTCCATTTGCATCTACTTGCGGTTTTGGGAAAATGAATTTTCCAAGAAAAGCTGCATTACTCATTATTCTTGCTATATTTTTTAGTTCTTCATGATTGAATCATGAGTCAAAACCGCAAGTAGATGCAAATGGGAATGGCATCATAAGAAAGAAGAATCTTTCTTCTATATGAAGTGGCTGTTCACTTTGTGTTTCTTTTTGTTTTTTATGTGAGTTATTTATTTTTTCAAAGTTGTGTTTGAATGCATTGTTGTATTTGTTCAAGTTGCTGTATTTTTTTATTATCATTGATAATCGAGTGAAACTAGGCAAGCTTATGGACTTTGATGATTACTTTGGGAATAAGTTGAAATAACTCCTCAGTTACTTTCAAAAGAAAAGAAAAAGGAAAAAGTTGCAGGGACTGAGATTAAAACCACAACTTTGGAAAAATAAATAAATCACATGAAAAACAAAAAGAAACACAAAGTGAACAGCCACTTTATATAGAACGAAGGTTCTTGTTTCTAATGTTTCCATTCCCATTTGCATCTACTTGCGGTCTTGGGAAAAATGAATTTTTCAAGAAAAGTTGCATTACTCATTATTCTTGCTACATTTTTCTAATTCCTCATGATAATCAAGTGAAATTTAAGGAGTGCATCAGTTATGATGAGTACTTTGAGAATAAATAACAATACCTCCAAAAAAATCTTCCAGAAAAAAAATAAATAAAATTATCCGAAGTGGGATTCGAACCTAGACCCCCGAACACCTAGAAATGCCGGGAATTTCGCCACGCTAATCTGAGCTATCGGCCCACTGTGCAGTGGGGCAAGATGGGGTTTGATATGGGTCATGATGGGATTGCACAGCAATCATCAAAATCAACTTCAGAACACATTTTATGAAATGGAAAATTTTCTCCAAGCTCTCCTCAACTTTCTAACCCACTGACATGTAAGGTTTCTCAAATCCTGAGTGGTAATTCCAAACAAACGAACTTTCATTTTTTCCAGTATGTAACCATCTGCTCTTCTTCCTAAATGAAAAAAGAGTGGTTTTGCCCCAAGTGATTTCTTAACGTGATGAGGTTTGTGGTCAGCAAGCTGACAGACTTCTCCCACCTTTCCTTTCCAAAGTTGTTTGGGGCACGTCATACTCAATGGCTGACTTTCTATAACCCACGCAACCTCTCGAGAACAGCAGCCACAGCATGCTCTTTCATATTTCTTCTTTCATATTTTCGAACCATAACCTATTGAATATAATGTATTGTATAAGGAACAGCTGTTATAGTATCCAGAATGCATGAACTGGTGGGGAGGGTAAGATGGGGACGTCCTCATCTTGGCCCACATCACTGTCCCCATCTTACCTCATCGTGACATTTTATGGTTATGTTTCCATAGCATAATAAATAATTAAAGTGAACAAATCACCCCTGTCCTGTGCGAAAAGATACACAATTACATGTCAATTCATGATAACAAAAGAATCTTGCTCTAAATTGTTTGATACTTACGATAGGGACCATGGAACTCACTGCTCCGAAATAAGCACTATCTCAAAACTGCGATTTTGACAGTTCACTTTCTATAACTTTGTTATTATTACTTAAACAGTGTTCTACTTAACCACACATACAAAGCCGCGCCTGTGGATCTAAGTTCTACTGATAACCGAAAGATGTCATGCCCCTTGGTGGAAATACAAGAGTGTCCCCATCTTGCCTCGTGACCCCGTCTTGCCCCACCTTTCCCTATTGTTAGTTCAGCGTATTCCAGTTTGGCAAGCTTTCTCAGCAGCGCTCTGTCATGCTCTCAAGGCGTCTTGTTGAATACTTGAACATCATCACTGGAGTTGATCAATGATCACTCCGTCTATGTTCACAATAACTTCCTCGACTCTTCAGAGAGGAGAAATTGATGGTGCCTGTTTTCCTAATCCAGCTTGGTTGATACCTTCGTTCGGCGGGAAGAATACGTCGCGTCGGCGTGATGTGTCTTTCCCTTAAGATCGCTATGTTGGCCTCCTTCATATACACAAAGTTTGATTACACTTGCGTTATGCGATTCTAGCACGATTATCAATTACCAAAGGCTTTCTTGGTGCTTTTATTGAGCCTTTGTTGACCTTATCCGACTCTATTCTTCCTTCCAGTTGGTTCAGTAGAACTTCCGTTTGTTCGTTTTAACGTGCTTGTGTAAACAGCTGGTCCAGTGTTGGCTGTTCACTTAGACCAAACTTGCACAGCTCCAAGCTTTCCGTGTTTAACATGATTTGTGATCGAGTTTTGTCGTCCGCATAATTGAAACGCCATTGTCTTCAATAACTTCAGGAGACGGGAATAAAACTGACCGGAACGCTGAAATTCGGGACAAAGTATACCTACTGTTGAGTTTGTTACGTTCGGAATTTATCTCGCCCATGCTACGCCACACTGGAAACTGCGTTTGCGTACGCGCTGTCCGCTGTCAGCTACGAGGCCTTTGAGTTATCGACAGGAAACTTGGTGTTCCATATTGGGTGCTTTTCACCTAGACGGTACAAATACCACCAGACAGGACATGTTCCATAGTTTGGCACAAAATTTTGGAAGATCCAATGAACGGCACAGAACCGAGTGAGAACACGTCGATGGAAAGCACCGTTTAGCACCCGCACATGCGTGAATGGCAGGTGTGTCAGCTTGAGGCTAGGTGGAAAGCATCCATTACCGCTTGCACCATGGGCTGAAAAAGGTCAAAGCTTCGTTTCGTCGTCGTATGGCGCCGGGCTCACCAGCAAAAGGTGAGGCCTTGCATGGCAACGTTGCCATGCAAGGCCTCGAAACTGGCTTGCTGTCACTCATTTCGGTGCACCAGGCATCGCCAGCAGAAATACATTGATATGAGCCTCTCTCACCATGTGTGGTCGCTCTCTCCGCCGAAAGCGACAGTGGGTGCTTTCCACCTAGACGGTACAAATATCACCAGACAGAACATGTTCCACGATTTTGTACACCTAGATGGAAAGCACCGGCACCAGCGACATCTCTGGTCTGGAGGCGACAGATGACATATGTCATTCAGAAATGAAGAAATGGCAGTGTAAATCGTAATCGATCGTACGTAGTCCCTTCAGAGAAATGGAATAAAACATGGGTACATGGATGAAACGACACACAGAGAGAGACATCTGACAACGGAGTGCTGGATGACAGCTGACGGTACGTCATTTTTCGCATCCGTTTTCTGTGTGCCTTTCGATGGCACAAAATTTCAAGTGATCCACGGGCGGCACAAAACCAGGTCAAAACACGTACTTAGATGGAAGGCACCGTTTGGAACCCGCACATGCGCAAATGGCAGGTGTACCAAGCTAGGAAAGCACGCAGTGACGTCGCCTCAGATCTCGCGCGGAGGGCCAGTCGACATGTCGGTTCCTCATAGTTCAAAAGTTGAGTTCTTGAACGCCTCGATTGCCTTTTGCTGGCAACGAGTAATATCTGCGTTACGCTGACGTGCAGTATAGCCAAAATTATGCTTTCGCTCCCCGCTACAGACCGTAATGTTGTATTTGTCTTCAATCTACGTATTTTAGTGGCAGCTAGTATGGCGAGAAGTTTTTGGACATTTGAATAGCGCGCCATGGCCCCCGGGCGGCCGGGCGCAAAGCTGTCATGTTAACGCTGTACCTTGACGTCTGTCACTTAAGTTTTGTTAAAATGTACCATCGTCTTCGTAGAAAACTAGAACTATTACAGCCAATTTTGCACAGATTGAATTGGGCTCTAATAAGTAAGTAATATCAAATTCCATGGAGACAAACTCTTGATGACACTGACGTACATCGTTAATGCTGTTTATCAAAAACTTTTCTACCTGCGGTAGGCTGTGGCCTGGCCAAAATCAGCCTTGTTTGCCTGCCAATGACCAGGCCACAGCCTACCGCAAGTAGAAGAGTTTTCGATCATGCGATACAAACATTGAGCAAAAAATGCCACAGTTGAACGAAGCCCAAAAAACTGTGATCCAAACAAGACTGAACGATGATGTCAGCAATTACTCAGCATAAGAGCAATTGCCCGCGAAATCGGCGTTAACAAGAGCACAATATAACTTGCCAAAAATAAAATCCGCAATGGGGGATCTATAGACCGAAGAAGTGTGACGTCACAACACGGCAACATGGCCGGCGGTTGACATTTTCTGGAGGCCAACGTCAAACGTGACACGACCGTGGAATGCACGGCACGTGGCATGCACTTGACGTTTCTCTGTTTGTGTTTGTCATGTGTTTGTCAACTTTTTGGGAAGGTAAATAACGGAAATGGATACAACAAAAAATAATCCATATTTTGGGCTATATGAGGTGGGGGAAATCAAACTATATTGCTATAAACTAAAAACTGCTAACTATAAACTGCGATCCATTGCTCTTTGCCTCTGAGCATCTCATGAACGAGATTGTCGACGGCGATTCTCCTGCCCAGTTTTTCTTCGAGGTCTTCTCGCTGCTTTGATGGACCGTTACAATGAAAAGGAGCGTGTTCCGCGTTGGCCTGACGCTGAGGCTTTTGAGGCTCCCCAGTATTTCTTTCATCCAACTTTGAACCAAGGCGTTCCACTGCCGTTGCCACTGCTCGACGAACTGCTCTGTGGCCTTGTTTCTGCTTTCTGGTTTGCTGGTGGGCACTCCTAGGCTTGTTTCCTCTAATCGCAAGCATCAGGGCGAAGGGTGGGATACCCGAGAGCACTCGTGCTGCATCATGCGGAACTGTTCTGTAGGCACTGGTGATTCTGAGTGCAGCTTTGCGCAGCTCTCTGTTGGGCTATGTCTGGCCTTTTTGCAACCAAGTCCACCTGTATGACGCTGGCTGTCTCTTAGGCTGGCAATTTCAGCAATGCTCACTGCCATTTTGCACTGACTTTTGTGACTTTTGTTGTGAACCTCCAGAAAATGTCATGCCAAACACAACCAAACATAGAAACGTCACGTTCATGTGATGACGTTGGCCTCCAGAAAATGTCAACTGCCGGCCATGTTGCCATGTTGTGACGTCATCACTTCTCCGGTCTATAGACCGGTCTATAGATCTAAGTTTCATGTTTTTATCACAAAAAACAAGTTTCTACTGAGTTCAGTAGATGACCACTTTATTCCATCTTTATCTCTCATTATAGACCGGAGAAGTGATGACGTCACAACATGGCAACATGGCCGGCGGTTGACATTTTCTGGAGGCCAACGTCATCACATGAACGTGACGTTTCTATGTTTGGTTGTGTTTGGCATGACATTTTCTGGAGGTTCACAACAAAAGTCACAAAAGTCAGTGCAACATGGCAGTGAGCATTGCTGAAATTGCCAGCCTAAGAGACAGCCAGCGTCATACAGGTGCCCACCAGCAAACCAGAAAGCAGAAACAAGGGCAGAGAGCAGTTCGTCAAGCAGTGGCAACGGCAGTGGAACGCCTTGGTTCAAAGTTGAATGAAAGAAATACTGGGGAGCCTCAAAAGCCTCAGCGTCAGGACAACGCGGAACATGCTCGTTTTCATTGTAACGGGTTTTTTTCATCAAGGCAGCGAGAAGACCTCGAAGAAAAACTGGGCAGGAGAAATGCCGTCGACAATCTCGTTCATGAGATGCTCAGAGGCAAAGAGCAATGGAACGCAGTTTATAGTTAGCAGTTTTTAGTTTATAGCAATATAGTTTGATTTCCTCCACCTCATATAGCCCAAAATATGAATCTTTTTTGTTATATCCATTTCCGTTATTTACCTTCGCAAAAATTTGACAAACACAAACACAGAAACGTCACGTGCATGCCACGTGCATCCACATACCGTGCATCCCACGGTCATGTCACGTTTGACGTTTGCCTCCAGAAAATGTCAACCGCCGGCCATGTTGCCATGTTGGTGACGTCACACTTCTTCGGTCTATTGTGAGAAAAGAAGGAACCGAACCAAAAAAGTGAGCATCGATCAACAAGACCACAATCTGGTGAATTTTCTCCGAGCTAATCCATTCCAGACAGGAATAAGAGCTAGCGAAGAAACAGGATTCCCAAAATCTTGCAGGACCGCTTGCCAAAGAGTTTGTCTATCAGACTTAACAAACCGTTGTTACCCAAAAAAAAAATTTCTCAACTGAAGCGAACAAGTAGCAAAGGCTCTTGTTTCCCAAGAGCACCCACAACAAAGCCCCAACTTCTGGAAGAATGTGGTTTTCTCGTTAGGGAAATCACTTTCAATCATACCACGATGGGACCTTGAGGGTTTACCGCCCCACAAGAGAGAGATGCAACCCGACATATACCAGAAAAACTAACAAAGCAGGCCACTTTTCTGTGAACGTTTGGGCATGGCATCAGCTTTAGGGGCTTAGGTGTATGCACCATCATAGATGCGAGGCTGACTGGTCTGGTATACCAAAGAATTTTGGAGATACTCTATTGCCTTCCGTCCGACCATTTTTTTGGAATAATTTTATTTTTCAACAAGATAACTGTCCAGTGCATCGATCAAGAATTGTCCGTGAATACATGGAAAGACAAGAGATCAATTTGCTGCCATGGTCTTCAAAGAGCCCTGACTTAAATCCAATAGAAAACGTTTGGGGAAGAATGACCAAGTTATTGTATTGGGAAGACTTCCAGTCAAGAAATAGGAATGAGTTGATCATGAAAATTACGGAGACCTGGCAAGAAATTATTCCAGAATACACAAGAGACACCCACTACCAACGCAGATTTATGAATAAACTTAAGTAAAACTATTGTACTGTGTTTTGCTTCCCAACCCCGATTGTTGTGTCACCATTTCTTCTTGTGGAAATAACGGATTTCTTTTTGGTAGCCCTCTTGAGCATAAGCAGGCTCAAGAGTAATTATACGATGCCCGACGCTTCATGTCTTTGCAATCGGAAACGATCGTAAAAAGTCGTGCCCGTGGATGAAGGCCGCCATATTGTTAAAATTTCAGTGACGAAGGGGGAAGATGAAGATATACCTATTATGCTAGACGAAGACAAGGAAGATACGACAATTTACTCAATCAGACCTAGGGTAGTCGTATTTGTACGAAGCGAATGTTAGCTTGCGGGCTGTCGATATAGGCACGGATGTGGGTAGGATACGCAAGGGACTGGTCGAATTTTATGAAATATGAAAGTGACGCGCTCGCAAAATTTTGATACGAACAAGAACTTCGTGACCGATTGAACGCATGCGCTGCACGGGGCAGAGGACGCAAGGGATTGGGCAATATTAACTATTTACGGAACATGAAAGTGGCGTGCTAGCGAGATTCGTATACGAAGACAAACTTCGAATCCGATTGACGGGGTGCTTCCACCACAGATGACATGGGCTAAAATTTCAACAACCCTAACGAGGAAAGCGTGGCGTATTGCGATGTCAACTAAATCAGGTGCCGATGCATAATGACATTTCTTGTTTCTACTTTTCAACACATACCAACATTACAATATTATTCGGAACAATCATTATATGGTGGGTTCACTCCTACCGTGATTCCAGTCGGCTGTGAGATATTGTTTCTGAGTTTCCAAATCTGAATCTTGAAAACTCCCTAGAACTTGGCAGTTGGTTGTACTGATGTTTCAGAATTCAAGCTTGACAATATCAACATTGCCGTTCATGTCAAATACATTGAAAAAATTAGTTTCACGAAAATTGTGGTGCAATTATGCCCATTACTGTGAAAACTGTGTTTGTACCCCGGCTTGTGTCTTGAACAATACGGTCCAGTGCCCATTTTGACGTCCTCGAGGGTGCCATAAGAACACGCTTCGAAGAGAAAATGACGGAGTACCTACCTAGGTAGCATGAACTCCCTTATAGTGGGGGCACTAGGTGAATGAACCTTGCAAATGGTGATGAAAGCATGAAATTCGGTACACATACTCAAAATGAGCACCTTTCTTAGATAAGAGGTGGAGCCACGCCGAATTTTCACCGGAAGGGGGCTCGGGGAACTCCTGAAAGTTTAAGGTGCTAGGGCTCCCACCAAACCGCTTATCAGTTCGTTTTATCAATTAAAAAGGAAACTCATAAATATATCGTAAAAATTGACGACGTTTATCGCCTTGTCCCGGGAATTTTTCATGATGAAAAAAAATAAGTTCTTCGGCAGAACACACAAACTGGTTTTATTTTATTTTCACCTACAAAGAATTAATAAGGAGATGTGCAACACGTTGTTTCCCACAAATTCGTATCCTCTGAATTCGTTTGTGGAGTCAAAATTTTGATGGTGTATCTTCTTGAAGAGGGGCATTCCAAAGAGTAAGCTATTTTCAACACTAAGTTCAAACAGAATTTTTTCTATGTTCTGAATCGAAATTACTGAATTCCTTCCAGCAATGCATACCCTGAACCCTTCTTTGGAAGTACCGCGTGCGATTGAACGTGGAGTAAGTCCTGAAACACTATCAGAGTTTTTCTTCTGTGATGCTACTATCCACTCTCGACCGGGGCAATTAGGTTCCTACACAGCATGCGCGGAGTGTATACACTGTTAATTTTACTGCTCTGTACCACTGCTGCGGACAAGGCAAGCTGGAAAATATTAACAGACCGGGTAAAGCTCACGAGCTAATGAGAGTTTCTTATCGGGCAGTGGATTCGGCGGTGGACATATCAATTATCCGGTTTCGTTCGGGTTGAATTATTGTTCGATAAATAAAAAGAGAAACCAATTTGCGTGCGGGCACTCACCATTTAATCGGACCCAAGAAACTCCCCACACCACAGCACGCCACTGGAATCAATGTCAAATTTGACGCGAGTGGCAGCCTGGCAGCTGTCAATATCAGCTGGTGGTGGCGATGAGGTTATGTGGATGTGTCACATACGAAATGTGTTTGGGGGCTTCAAATGCACCTAAATTGATGGAAATGATAAACGCGGAGCTCAACCAGGTAGTCAGTACTCTGTATTGAACCGATTTTTACATAAAATAACAAGATACAAAAGTGAAAACAATAAATCGTAGGCACTACAAATACGCCACGGACTGTGCTAGCGCTCGCAGGCACGAGAGGGGCTCAAAGCCGCACGGGCCCAACCCACAGCAGGTCTACGTTCCCGAGGTACCAAAAATACCGAAAACGAATATTGGTGGTGGTACGTGTCGTCCTTACCTAGAGGGATGAGCTCATCTTTCTATGGGGGGCGTCTAGTTTCGCGGTACTAGTAAGGGGGACAAGGAAAATACCTACTGCAGCCTGGCTTAAATGCGCAACAATGAGACCTCACGTGCTCTCCAGCGATGGACGTTCTCGGTGTACCCTGGCTGACGGCCTATGGTTGCTCCGGGTTTGACTTCCTCGGTAACACGTGGAGCTAATTTCGCTGCTGCCAGCTGATATGCCGCGCTCTTTGGCATCTAGGATAGCAAACGGTGGTGGAGTTTACTTCCTGGGGACTCCAGTCACGGCTGTTGTTGTGGGAGACAAGATGGAAACAATGTCCGATGAAAAAGTCTGTCTCGAGACCGAGTCAGAATGGTGTAGTGTCACTTGGTTTGTACTTTGGGGGATGGTGGTAACCCCTTTTGCACTCGAAAAGGTAAGTACAAAGAGCCTGCAAATTGCAGCGGATAAATAAAAATGAAAGAGAAAATTTAATGACAATCCCGAGGAATACTATCGACATACCCTTTTGATGTTATGGGCTCGGAGTGAGATTTCCTAGGCAAAGCTGGCGTGGGCGAACAATAAAACAATTTTGCTAAAATCCCCAATTGCGACGAGGGCCGAGCACTAGGACCACTTTTACTCTTTTTGAAAAAGGCGAAGAGCGTGTCAAAATGTCTGCTTTAGGTAGTAGTTGATAAGAGTTTTTCACCACAAAAACTCTATCAAAGCATGACCGCCGAAATTATTTATTCGCTGTGGGATCTTTTACAGTTGGGAAATAAATGTAAACTGAAGGAAATGATGAAAAGCAATGAAATAAAATTTAACAAAAAAAAAAAAAAAAAATAATAGAAAGAAAAATTTGTGTAACAACACGTTATTTCAATATTATGACACAATTTCAATCATCAAAAATTTGACTGAACCGAGAAAATACCCTGCATCGTGTATATAGACAATACAAATAGAAAAGACCATATTATGTCGTCACGGATTTTTACGGTTGCGTAGGAACCAGGCCAGTCCATCATTCAAAAAAAGGTTGGCTGATTTTTGATGCCCCAATATCCGTGACGACGGTGGTGATAACATATCGATGGCCCCTAATAAGACTAGCGTAACTCCTGAGACCCGGTTAGAACTAGCGTATGTCGCGAGACTCAGTTAGAACTAGCGTAATTCGTGGCTCACCAAATGAACTAGCGTATCTCTGCGTTTACCAAATGAACTAGCGTAAATACCTTTTTGGTCAAAATCCAAAAAGTATTGCAAAATGTTCACCTTCCATCGATACATCTTGTCTCAAAATTTCAAGATCGGTACTACAACCTATTCTTTGGAAAATCTAAAAGAATAAGTAGCGTATCTCTGAGTTTTGAAATTGTTCCCATCAAGAGTAACGGATCTCAGATCACGTGACAATCTAGTCCTGCTATAGTCATCAAGTCAAGCCGAGAGCCGCCGGCGTTGTCGATCGGGCTATGCATATCCCGCCTAAATCAGGCAGACACCTTGAATGGAAAATGAGAGTCAGAGTGTTCCTGTGAAAGTTAGTGAAAATGGTCAGCAATCGATCGCGCCATATGGTCGACCTGTGTCGCCGACAAAAGGATGATGACCGTAAGTATTATTCTTTGATTTCATTCACGTATCAATTTGTTTTGCAATCAGGGGCGTGCTCGGCGATTCTGCCTCTGTAGCTCATTACAAAACTAATCAACACTTGTGAAGAACGAATTCGCTAACTTTTGTGCCTTTTTGCACTCGGTTGGCGTCTCGTGTGCAAATTTGACAAGAGTGTGAGCGAAGCTCTTACTCGTACACACATCAAAAGAATTATAGGGGTCAAACCGAGGGTCAAACAAACTCAGACGATTTCTCAAATCAGCATAACTTTTGATTGTGATCGTAGATTTCAATTTGGTTTCCACTGTTCGATAGCCCAATGTCTTGTTTGTGAGCATATCAGACACAAGAGATGTGATTTATCATTTGTTCAGGACAGGGTGATCAATGGAACAGTGTTGAATTGCTTGAAGTTCAGTACGAGCGCGATTTCCTGAACAAAAATTTCATGTATCCCAATAGTACAGTTAGGTACAAAGATTGGCGGTTTAAACTTCAGGAACTTTTTTGAAATTTGAAAATTGAAGGTAAAGTGGCGAAGATAATATGTAGTATTGAAAAAAATCGGTTGTCACCCCAAAACTTCCCCGACGAGTAGCAAGGAACGGATGTTAATTTTATTATGAAATGATGTCCCTTCGGGTGGGAAGTTGGAGAAAAAGATTAAAGAATTGAGATATTTTCTCTAATTAGGGATTCATTTAGAGCTCCATGATTTGAGTCTCGTCTTGATAATTTCTTGTGAGAATCCATATGAATCTTGTAAGTGGAGTAAGTGTATAACGTATGGTCCGAAAGTTTTGGGAAATAGTTCTAAGCTAATAACTTTTTCTGAGTAGTCTTTATTTTCGTACTTGATATTGCAAAAATCAAGATCATCTATAACAATAACAAATTCATATTCAACATCTTGAAAATGGACCATTATCTTCGATGGATCTCAATTATCTTTTGCCATGTTCCATGATTTTCTGTATCAATTTGTCAAATGCGGAATTCTCTAATGTTATTGAAAAATGTGACGCCGTAATTGGTCTTCATTCGCAGCTTCCCATCCCTTGTTGTATACTATCCTGCTCAATACTTACCAAAGATCTTATATTGGTCGAGCTTGCGGTACATTGGGAGGCAGGAGCTCTGAGAAATTAATCCTGCTGTTGTCCAGGGAATGATCGAACATGGCAGAAGAAAACTGAGAGCCATCAAAGATAATGGCTCATCTTCAATATGTTGAATACGAATTTGAAATTGTTAAAGATGATGCTAGTTTTTGCAATATAAAGTTAAAAAATTAAAACTATCCAAAAAAAGTTATTAGCTTTTAAAAAAATTCCCAAAACTTTCGGACCATACGTCAATAATCAAACAACCCCCGTTTTATTATTATTCGCCTCGATAAGCTAGGCCGTTGAATTTTAAAGCGGAAAACTCTCGGAAAACTTGAAGAATTTTAAAAGAAATTGTCTGGAAATGTTCAAGAATCAATTACCCTTTGTTTAAAGACCGTTAGCACGAATCTGTTCACAAGCTAAAAAGTTAGAAATTTGCAGGCTTTCATTAGAAACCAAATTATGTAGAAAGAAAAGCGAGTGGGGCAGTCAGACGCATTAGTACATGAATAGAGGTGAACGATCTGAAACTAGCACCACAGAAAGATTGAAAATAGTTTGCAGGAAATTGGAAATTTTGAAAGTTTGAATTTTCCAGGAAAACCTCAAATCTTTTTCCAAATCATCTTATTATGAAGATCGTCAATTACGGCTTCACTTCAAGCTCCATCGTTCAAATCCGGTTTCGATAACCCAGGCCAGTTTTACAATAGTGGTATAGCGTTATTCTGAGTATAAACATGGGAATAAAGTGCATGCCGACAAAAGTAACCTAGGTGAATATACTAAGAATAGCTTATACCGAGTTTATACCGCTATTGAAAAACTGGCCCTCAGTGGCAATTCGGAGTGCATAAAAAAACTGTTAATATTTCGTTTCCTCCCCCTCCCTCCAATATTTCACGACCACTTCGAATACCATTATCATCCATTTCAAGAAAGACTTAAATTCAATATGGGGGTGACATCAGGGCTCCCAGCGACAGTAGCGTCTTGCAGTGGCAAAATCATAAACATTTGTTTGATTAGGAAACGTCATCTAGCATAGTTCTGTAGCGGCATTTGATGCTTAAAAAAAAAGTTGTTTTTCAGTTGGCCTCCTCAAAATCTCGGCCCCCCGGGGTTGATCGATTAGTATGCAGAAGACCAAAACGTTCGTTTTCGTCCAAGGAATAATTGTGCCGAATTTGTTGCTTTTGTCACAATTTTGCAGTATCATTCCGTGAACCGCTAGCACTATGAGTGTATTCCAAGTCTCATTGAAATCGGATAACTTTTATAAGATTTTTAAAAAATAACCAAAAATGACATTTGACGTTGGAATTTTAATAACTCGAACCATACATGAGTGTATTCCAAGTTTCAATGGAATCGGATCACTTTCTTGGAAGTTCAATATGGTGACACAAAATGATCATCATCTTCAACACTTTAGCTTCAATTTTCAAACTTCAAAAAAGTTACTGAAGCTTATACACTCCAGTCTTCGTAACTGTAATATTGGAATGTATGATTTTTTTGGGGAAATCGCGCTGGTACTGACCTTTCGGCTATTTTAGACTCTTCCATTGATCACCCTGTGAAATGACACGATAACAGCATAAAAGAGAAGATTGGGCTATCGAACACTCAAGACCGAATTTAGGAATCGTCTGAATTTGCTTGTCCCCTAAACTCTTGTGATGTGTGTAGTTTTTCCACTGCGAAGAGACAATTTGAATGTCGATCAAGTGTTTCAGCTCTGATTAAAAAACATTCTCTTCAATTTTTAGGAAAATTTTTTTTTTTTGCTACTGAAAATTGTTGATATTTAATTTGCGATATTTTTACGTTCAATGCATCAATGATCGAAATTCCAAATGGGATCGATAACTACAACTATTTTACGTATTTAGATCATCGGCATTCGACATAACCATCATTTCTTGGGTACTATAAAATCGACTTGGTGAAGTCGGGTGTAAGCCAACTTGAAACTGAAAAATCTGGGCATCCCCACGGGAAAATTGTTACTGTGATGTTATTATTATTTTGATATAGAGTATTGTGCTCTAAGAGGATGAAGAATTTTTTTGGCTACAAGGAGAGATCATAAAAGATAAAATCAAGTCCATATTACAGCTAAAACACAATTTTTCCAAGTCCGCGGAGATTTTTTTGAGCGACATTCAGGACTATGACATTTTTTTGAATTAATTTTTTTTTTTACATCGTAAGCCTTTATGTCGCGTTTGTGACATGATGGTCTTGTACAAAAAGGTCCAAATAATTGATCCAATCGGAAATTTTAATGTTTGATGCATTTACGGAAAAAATAACGCACATTGAAAAGTCGCTCATTTTAGTGGCGAAAAAACGCGTTTTTCTGCGGAAAACTGGTCGAAATCTTTTTTAATCGGGATTTGAACGTCATAATCGAATTTGTGAAGTCCGATTTAGTGGGAAACCATACCACACACGCCAGTATTGTTTTGATATCAGTAAAAACCCAATCTCCTGTACACGTCACTGATTGCCCCCCCCCCAAGCTCCCCTCACCGGGACCATAGACATCTAGTATGTCAATATGTTTCACTTAAGCCCCAGTGTATCCAAATATTACAAATTTGAGTTCACCCAATCGATAAGTTTTGTGCTAGAATTTGTTTAATGGTGATTTTGTCCCCTACCTCAAAAACTATGACGCATGCGAAGGAAAGTTGGGGACTTTTAGTATGTTGTTAAGTAAGGTTAAGTGATCAAGATACCGTAAAAATTGCACGTGGATTGATTTGTTTCATGTTAAATGCTAAAAAGCCTGGGCTAAACATATTTTTTTCCCCACTCCCCCTTCACAACAATGACGGATAAGTTTTGTGACAGAATGGTAACATTATGCTTTGGTGTATTGAATTATACTCTTGGTGTATTGTATTTGACCCAAACCGAGTGGCACCAAAGAAAAATGTTGTATTTTTTAAGTTTTTTTAAATTTTGACTTTTGACAGCTCTAGCAAAAAAGCCTCTGATGGGATTTTTCTGAAACTTGGAAAGTTGGAAAGAGCACAAAATTCTAAACAAAATCCGTGATTTTCACGACTAGACGATTTTTTTTGAGGTCAAAACCTAATTATCCTGGACTATATCTATATTACGGTAAAATGAGTAGGTATGTATTTGAAATTCAACATTTTTTATAAGTGTATTTGTAAAGTAGTGTACTCAAGTAGGTATGTACCTATACGAAAGAGTAAACTGCTCAAAGTTCACTCCCTTAAGTGCCCCAAGACTACCAAGAAACCAACCTATGCGATGCGCCATCCCTCGAAACAAGGGTACTTAGAATACTTACCCACTAGTACTAGTACTTACAATATACCTAAGTACCATACCTAAGAACGTGTTGCGTAACCATGGCGGGGTGTGGGAAATTACAACAGCTGCTGACGCTTGTTGTAACATTGAATAAAATTAACGCCGCCACTCACCGTCTCAATTCGTCAATAGTTAATAATTAGGTACCTATTAACGAAATTCCAACAAACTTTTTGTTTGGTTTCTTATGGGTAGTAGGTACTACCTAACCCTTGACTCAAACCACTATAAAATAATAATCGCTAGTACCTACATTATCTCGATGACAGAGAACACAGGATGACTATGGACCGACCGGAACGGCGGCGGGCGCGGGCGACGACTCGACAAGGTTAATCACGTGACCTGAGATACGTTGATCTTGACGGGAATATGATTAATCAAGTTAATAATTGAAAACATCATTGGTATAGAAAGTCAGACACGCTTTCATTTTCTCTAGCTCTTAACACTCATATTAGGACTTATATATCTGAATTTTTTTATCTACAAGATTGCTCTCATATATTTTCCTCTAACACGTACCTACCGTCTGTGAAGCGTTCCACTTGAATATTTGTCGTGCTAATGCCGTACAAAATCGTGAATAACGCCGTTTCGACTTGACCAAATCACTCTGAAATTGTAACATGAGCTATATAATTTCCATACAATAAATTCCTGAGATTCCACGAATTACGCTAGTTCTAACTGAGTCTCGCGACATACGCTAGTTCTAACCGGGTCTTGGGAGTTACGCCAGTCTTATTAGGGGCCATCGATATGGTCTTCTCTATTTGTATTGTCTATACACTCCGCGCATGCTGTGTAGGAACCTAATTGCCTCGGTCGAGAGTGGATAGTAGCATCACAGAAGAAAAATTCTGGTAGTGTTTCAGGACTTAGTCCACGTTCAATCGCACGCGGTACTTTCAAAGAAGGGTTCAGGGTATGCATTGCTGGAAGGAATTCAGTAATTTCGATTCAGAACATTGAAAAAATTCTGTTTGAACTTGGTGTTGAAAATAGCTTACTCTTTGGAATGCCCCTCTTCAAGAAGATACACCATCAAAATTTTGACTCCACAAACGAATTCAGAGGATACGAATTTGTGGGAAACAACGTGTTGCACATCTCCGTATTAATTCTTTGTAGGTGAAAATAAAATAAAACCAATTTGTGTGTTCTGCCGAAGAACTTATTTGTTTTCATCATGAAAAATTCCCGGGACAAGGCGATAAACGTCGTCAATTTTCACGATATATTCATGAGTTTCCTTTTTAATTGATAAAACGAACTGATAAGCGGTTTGGTGGGAGCCCTAGCACCTTAAACTGTCAGGAGCCCCCCGAGCCCCCTTCCGGTGAAAATTCGGCGTGGCTCCACCTCTTATCTAAGAGAGGTGCTCATTCTGAGTACGTGTACCGAATTTCATGCTTTCATCACCATTTGCAAGGTTCATCCTAATTTTGGCTCTTAGCGCCCGCACTATTATCGTTCAGCTTTGGAGAGAAGACGTGAATGTATTTTCCAAAACCACATAATATGGAGGCATTGTGCACTATTCCTGGTTTTTGAAGAAGTATTCACAGTTTGAGAGACTGGAAAGCTATAACCCATCCAATTTTTGTGTGGATAGATTCATTGGCGTTGATACCTGATTTCACTGTTCAAAGGACATCGTACTGGAACAAGAAATTTGCGGAAATTGTGGAGGGTTAAGTACATCCACCATCCTTTCCATACTTGCAATTTGCAAAGCTATTTTTGTTATTTTTTTCCATTTTTGACAGCAACAGTCAACAACACACCAGCATAACCTATCTTGACAGCAATGCACCAACGTCACCTATCTTTCAAAGCCAGACGCTCATTGGACGTTAGGCCTACAATGCCAAACTGTAAAGTTTGCCCAGCCCACTAGAATTACGGAAGGAGTGAACCTACTATACCAACGATATTTTGGAACTGATGACCTATTTTTTTAGGCTTTTGGTCCCTTCTGCATAATGGTTACAGCTTGTCGCCAGACTATTCACAGCGATAGCATTATTCATCTTACCAATATATGCACGTTTTTCCGGTGATCGATATCTTTTGAAGTCCCACCACTCACCAGAAGGTACTTTGATGTTTTTCATCCGGTTCAAAGTGCAACTGATGTGGCTGCAGAAAGCGGCACCGCACCACCTCCGCAAGAAAACCGTGCGCTTTGGAACAAAATTCAAGTGAAATATATACGGCCTGTCAGAGTCCATCATTTGCACTTTATATCGCCAGCGCTCTCTTTGTGCGGCGCGGTGGTGATGGTGGGTACTTTTATAGAATTCCAAATGACCCACATCCGGTTTAATTCCGCGCGACGGGCGGGACAATTAAAATCCAAAGTAATATATCATTTCGCGCTCCGCCATGGAATTCATTTGGAGCGCACAGGATTCAATTAGTTACTTCATATTTGCAAATAGTTTGACGATCAACCCGTTTTAATCTTCATCAAATTGCACACCATCAGAGGGCGCGCGCTGCAGCGCTAAAACGCTGCACATTTGTGGATGCGCCAGAGCTCCAAGTAATCCCCTCGAATTTTGCTACCACTGAGCTGCTTACTTTGTGTATATTTACCTACGTACTCATCGCATTTTCTTCCATTTCTGACTGGTAAATTTAATTGCTTTATATGAAATCCGTTTAGTTACAGTCTTCTCTTTTTATACTTTGGGGACAAAGGGATTCGCGCGAATCGGATTTGATTAAAACTTGAAGCGTGGAATGGTTACGGGAACACACACATCTTTGGAATTGTCATCGGAGGTGCAATCCGAACCTGCATCAAGCCATACAGAATTAGTTTCGTCACTGCTGGCTGGAATCGGGACAGTCATACGAGATGACAATTTTTAAACAAATTCGAAACGCGATAAAGCACTCACCCACCGTCTGACGGGCGGTGTGGTGATCTGCTGGATAAAATCCATCAAAAGCTTTGGATGTCACTCGACGGCTTACCGGCGTCCGCTTATCTTGTCAATTTTTGTTATTGGTTAATTTCGGAAGTCACTCATGATTGAAGTACAGAGTTAAAACATAAATTTTCTGTGGCGCCAGACTGGAAAACCATAAATTTTCGCGTTACACACAGAATCTGTGATTGCCCGCTAGTTGAATGTGTCCCTTATTGCGCTTGTTCCAGTTTCAGTTTTCGTTTCTCAGAATCTCATAACTGCAGACTCTGGTGTATGACGTTTGAGATATTGCCAATACTGCGGGAGCATCCGTTAGTCCGAACGGCGTTCGTCAAAATTTGAGCCAGGCCGCAAACAGGAGCAGTATGTGAAAGCAGTCTTCTGCCATGACTTCCGCTGGACAGATATCCAGAACTCGAAGAACTGGCGTTACGTTTTAGGGCCCGTTGATGGAGCACGGGAAAAGTCCAAAAAATTCGTCGGGTTTGATTCGCAAATTATCAACAGGAGCAGATCAGCGCAATTTGGCAGCATCGCATTATTATCATCTACCTGACACCTTTGAAAGAGGTATATTGAAGACTTTATAACGCATAGGTAACTAGACTGTGTTTCAGCCAATGAGATGCACGGATTCGGGGTACCAAGAGGATATGAACGATATCGATGATAAAAAACATTTAAATTTATCACCGATTTCGGCTTGTTTACCTCCTGTCAGATTGATTTCAGTTTGAGGTTAACTTTTATTTTGAATGTTAACTGTTGAAAATACATGAAAAATACTAATGGGGTACTAATGAAAGAGTCTAAAACATGATTACTTACCCCAAAAGGGGAGTTCTTGTACAAAATATATACAGATACAGCATTCGTCTGTTGGGGGTGATGGAGGTTAGTTGAAGACAAAAATGTAACTAAATTTATTAACTTATTCAGTAGGATTTTACTTCATATTGCAGGAATCTCAACGTAATGTGGATGATAATTATGTCTTCATTTATTTAATAATAAGCTTTTGTGCGAAATATTGCTTTTTTTATCATTCAACAATTATTTCTACGTTAATCATATGCGGAACAAAACTGAACTTCACAACAGTATATACACACATAAACAGCTGTAATGATTATTATATGGAATAGTGAGTTCGATACATTCATAGCCATGACTTTTTCTTTTTGTGGGTGTGGTCTTCAAGCATAAGTACAGTATGTTCATTAAAAAATTCAATAATGGGAGGCCGTGGACCGATGATAACCTGGCCGTTTTCGGATCGAATGGCCTGCGTCACAGCCTCCCTTTATTGAAGTTTTTAATGAACATACGGTAGTTTGTACCGTATGTTCGTTAAAATGATGAATTTGGGCAGGCTGTAAACTTCGAAACGTATGTCCAAAATGTATTCCATGACGACGGCTCATCATGTTGACATCAAATTTGAGTGATTATGATTATAGATAAGTTCACGACATACGTTTCTACTTCCATAGCCTGCCCTAATTCATGATTTTAACGAACATACGGTATTTTGTCCCCCTAATTCCTTTAGCTTTATTCTCTTGCTTGCGTTATTTTACTCTTGAAAATTTATTGTTTGCTATTTTGAGTTGACTTGCTTTGAGCCAGATATAATTTAATTTATTTTGTTTGCATTTTACTATAGATCGATATATTGTCCTCCATGCTGGAAGTGAAGAAGGCTTCATTGATAGTGTTGGACTGGTTTTCAAATTAAAAAAAAAAAAACACGGGAGACTACTACAATGAGATGAACTCGCAGACGTTTGAAGAGTGGTTGGAGTTCAAGTTGCTTCCATCTTTGAAAGAACCATCGGTAATCGTTTTAGATAACGCAAGTTACCACAGCCGATTAGAGGAGAAGAAGCCAGCGTCAAACTGGAGAAAAGGAGATCTGCAGGCATGGCTGACAAAAAAGCAAATACATTTTCCCCAGTATGCCATGAAGCAAGATCTTTTAAACTTGGCCAAGCAACATTACAAAACAAAAGTTTATGTTGTAGACCAAATTATATGGAAAGCAGGGCATAAAGTTTTGCGTTTGCCTCCATATCATTGCATTTTTAATGCCATTGAATTAGTATGGAGTCAAACAAAACGGGAATATGACAAAGAAGTCATTAAAAAAATGTGAATGCCATTCATGCCTGGCAAAGCTCATTGGACAAGGTTTCACCCCGGCAGTGGTCCAATTATATTAAACACACTGACAAAATCATAAAGATGTTCTGGGAAAAGGAAAGCAAATTGGAAGTGAAAGACCTTATAATCAATATCAACAATGACACCGATGACAGTGATTCTGATTTTGAAAAATGGTAGTTCTGATAGACAATTTGTTAATCTTTTATTATAATTTTTTAAATTTGTTTATTTTGTTGTAGTTTGTGACATTGTGACAATGACATTATATTTTCCTTCCATATATATTTTCTGATGTCAACTTTTTGGTTGATAATTTATTTAATTTCTTTTGTAAATTCACTATTGTTAGTTCATTGCTGTGGGCATTGCAATTTACTATGAAATATAAATATATTTTTTGATGTATTATTATTTGTATTATTATGCATAATTATCATTAAAACATATTATTTGATACAAAACAATAACCAAAATCAGCTTCTATAAAAAAAAAATGTTTTCTCATTCATTAAAATTGATATTTAACTGGTGTCATTCAAAATACCCATAGCACTTAGCTGTGATTAGCGGAAATGAGCACCAGAGAGATGAGAACTTCTTCCTAAATGGGATTTCAAATTTCGCGGGTAACGCTCGGGACTACTTTTCAAACGGAGGAATCTGGTGGTCCTTCCTATCAGTGTCCAGACTATACCGCAGTGCTCTACAGTCGTTGAATCTGCAGGCACGATTCCATTCGAAATCATCATCGATGATAATCATAATACTTGTTATATTATTACTGACTATATTAGTACGCCGGATAGCGACATTTTAGCGACAGACTGGGTCAAATTGTCAGTTTTTGTGATGGCAAGCAAGAAAAACAACTTTTATCACTCATGCGTCGGTTGCTTCAGAAGTTACAGGGTGTCAAACATGTCAAAATAAAAACTTACCCAAGTCATTTCATCACAAGACAGAAACGGTTCGATCGATAGTTTTTGTGATAGCAAACCATGAAAACAACTTCTGTCACTCACGCGTCGGTTGCTTCAGAAGCTACAGGGTGTCAAACATGCAAAAAAAAACTTAGCTAAGTCATTTCATCACGATACAGAAACAGGTTAATCGGTAGTTTTTGTGATCCCAATCAAGAAAAACAACTTCTGTCACTCATGCCTTGGTTGCTTCAAAAGTTACAGGGTGTCAAACATGTCAGTAGAGAGAGACGGTTCTTTCTAACACATTTTTAGGAGGTGGAGGACACTCTGTAACTTCTGAAGCAAACGCCGCATGAGTGACAGAAGTAGTTTTCCTTGTTCGCCATCACAAAAACTATCGAACTAACCGATTCTGTCTCGTGATGAAATGACTTGGGTAAGTTTTTTTCTTGACATGTTTGACACCCTGTAACTTTTGAAGTAACCGACGCATAAGTGACAGAAGTTGTTTTGATTGTTTGTCATCACAAGAACTATCGATTTGACCGTTTCTGTCTCGTGATGAAATGACTTGGAAATTCATGTCGCTATACGGCGTACTATTATTGCTATGGGCGACGATATGCTATGGATATCAGAAATAATTTTTTTTTCATAGCGCGCGTAAATCGCAAGTCGCATCTGAAGACTTGAAAATGTGCAACCAACACTACGAAAATCAGAACAATGAGTGACAGACAAACCAATTTAGGTTACTCAATAAAACTTCACGTTTATGAGTTCATTTGATTAAAAATAATTGCCATTTTATTTATTCATTAATTTTTTTTTTAGTTAGTCCCTGTGTGGAATTGAGTGGGAGAGCAGATGGCAAAGTTTGTACAAACCTTGTCTACCTGAACTACGCTCCACCGGTGTACTTTTTTAGGAAAAAACATTTTATTATTATTTACCAGATGGAAAATTTTCGACCCTCCGAGACTTTTGTTGGCAAGATGAACCCCATTTTAATTTATTTGTCCACTGTACATACAATAACGGAATTTAAGGTTTATAAATAAAAAATAAATAGTAAAACACTCTACAGCATTGCTCTTGTATAATAAAATTTTGATTTTCAGGACGGAAGGCAGCAACTCAAAACAACTCTTCTAAAACACATAGCCCATCAGAATATACAACCTATAAGCCGCCGGACTAGAAGCGTAAGTACCCATACTTACTTATTTCTAATCCAATAAACATTTTCAAATTATCTTTACGGACGTTGTCGCTCAAACCATCAGTGAATCGTAAAGCTCTGAGAGGGAAGTAATTCCGGAAACGAGTCGTATGTTTCATGAATACTGATCGTGTGCCGCACCACCAGCCGGATTCGACTTGAAATTTCAGTTCATTAAGGTCCCTAAATCAGTTATCGCGCGATTAATTAGGTGGATGATTACGAAGACCCACAACTGATTACTAACTAGAACCGCAAAATGTTGTTTCGGAAAGTGGGATTAAGTTTGTGCTGTGAAGTGAATTATTCAGCGCGATGTGCCTATAATTTCCGGCATGAATGCACATTGATTTAAAGCAATTTGTTTTTTTGTGACAGCGCTGTCAGCTACTGCCACCTTACTGTGAGGTGGTGCCGTGACCAGGATTGTACATCAGAAAGACTATAGGCTATCTGATTTCTACATGATTCTAGTGGGCTGCGATTCAGGCCGCGATCGGCCGATGGCGACCAGAAACACAGCCCACTCGAATCATGTAGAAATCAGACAAAGATCTAAAAAGATCAGCAGATTTTTCATAAATATAAACGAGTGTAAATAATCCTTTTTTACTTGAATGCTTCTCCACTTTTAACGATTTACATCCACGGTTTGGATCTGTCGAAGTCAACCCCAAGACAGATCAACAACAGGGCATCAACAATTAGGAGACATAATGGACGAAACGAATGTGACAAAACAAAAGAAATTGCTTTTCTGGACTCACGTGAATGGAAAGGACGTGATAGCTATGAGTGCAACCTCCCAAGCAGACATGATTAAGGCAATGTCATGGGGCACTCAACGAAATTCAACAAGGCTCCGTCATTCACTTTTGAAATCGCTAGAGCACCAGCATGTACCAATAAACCCAAATAAAGTCAAACACGTTTCGTGATGATTGTTGAACAAAGAAGGCAGTGACTGCACGTCATACATTATTCAGATATACAATCCGTAAAATCTTTCGTTTGCTAATTGGACCAAGAAGTGAAGCTATGAGTGGAGACAATCAGTCTACCCGAGCAGTTTCCGGTTCGCCCCACGCACAAAAAATCGTGCCGTCCGGACTTTCCATTTTTTATTATCCCGCGATCATTTAGACAATCCTAAAGTGTCGAAGAGTCATCGTTCAAATTACGCTCCAGCAGTCTTTTTTTTTCCGGCAGAGCCATTGGCTGCTGCCAGTGTTCTCTCGGCCGGGCCGCCGGGACGCGGATTTTTATGAATGCGCGACCGGAGTGATTAATCGACGGATGTGTCTCCGGATGAGGGCTTCTGTCCGATATTTCTTCGTTAGCGGTTTGATGGCGGGCGGGGACGTCCGATGCCGGGTCGAGTTTTCCGCGTACCTGATGCCTGATTCGCCCGCATACCTACACGTACCCACCTACCTCCGCACGATGATCATAAATATTTCACAATAAGTCCGTATTACATCCTCACCGGTGATGTAGAGGTCCCTCAGCCTCGGCCTCTCCGTCCTGTCCGCACTGGATAACAAATAACACGACTTCTGTTATTGGAAAACTTCAGGCCAGGCCACAATTTAGAGTTGCTGAATTTTCTATTTCATAACGTTATTTACTGCCTTTTTCACTTCGCCACCGTCCGGGTGACGCGTTTTTCACCTTTTTGAATTTCAAGCGCGTTGCACTATCTAATCTTGTTTGTACATGCACGGGGTAGCTTTTATTTTTACTTGAGTAATTTTATTGTTTCACGTACACCACTGGTTCGGAATTTCTTGCGAAGATGGAATTGGAATCAACATTTCAGGTTATTAACACTCTCGACCGCAGTATCCTTCCATTTATTCGAGGGCAATTCACGGTTGAAAATATTTTCACTACCTCAAAAGACATCTCATATCCACTAAAGGAGAGTGGATGTATCTTTATGAAAAGCGCGGTTTTTGATGCAAAAGCTAGCGAGTCAATGAGAAGTGAAGAATTCCAATCATCGGACCGACTGGACGACCACCGTCCAAATTCAGCATAGACGTGTTTTAACTATTCTGCTTGACAATTGAACTGCAACACCTGAACATTAGGTGCGTTTTCAAATTGAGATAGCTCGAAAAATATTTGACGGATTCCAGAAATTCAGGCATGTGAGGAAATATCATTTCTTTGACTATCAAGTGCTGGTATTGAAGATAAGATTGATTGCACAATTTGTCATATACAGGGGGCCAACGGAGAGCCTGAAGATATGAGCAATCTTTCACCTTGTACAACTTTTGAAAAAAAGTCCCAGATTTTTTCTATCACCTGATTTTGAAAGGTTGTATCATTATGCCGGAACGGTTTTGGAATTTTGACCTCAACTTTTATTTCAAAAAAATTGTGCTCAATTTTTTGAAATATGCACTTTCTGATAAGAAAAAAGAAATAGAGACATTGTTTTCAAACGGCGTCCATATTGAATTTGCTCACGAAGATTTTCATTTGAGCCTCCACATCCCCTAGAAACTACCCCTTTTGGCACAACGTCTTACAACAAGATATAAGATATGCAATACTTCATTTAAAAGGCCCAAGAAAAGTACCCATCAATAATTGGATTGAAATAAGGATACTACAATGACCCCACACGTACAGCTCCCTAAAAACCACCCCTTGACTTCAAGGGACAAGGACAGGGTTGGTATGATAAGACATGCAACATGAAAATTCCAAAAAAAAACGTCTTTTTCAACTGTTCCACTAAAAGAGTGATGCCACACGATGACCCTTTGCTTAGGTCATCCCAACAGCTACCCTCTCGAAAAAAGTACTACCCTTTAAAAAAACAGTACTTCCGCAATACCTCCATTTGTTGGAATTTTTTTAAAATCTGTCGCAATAGTTTGCCGCTACGATGATTTCACTCACATATCTACCCGAAACTACCCCTTCAATATCGCATAGCCTTCACCTTGATGCGTTATTTACGAGTTGAAAGAACTTTTGCCTACTAACCGTTTCATTGAAATGATGGTGTTTTCTACGATGATGGTACGAATACGAGTACGAATATCTTCTCTACAACTACCACCTGGAAGTCACTCTTTCAGTAAATGGTATGCAGTACCTCAATTGAGAGGTCGAGCCGATTGAATGATTTGATTCAAACAATAATTTTTGCCATGACTTAAATCGTAAAACTTTTGGAGAGGAGACACAATTTTTGGCTTCGTAGCCAGCCACACGTCCACACTCCCGAAAACCACTCTATGAATTCAAGAATGCTTCCACAGCCACGGCAAGACTAAGGGAATACCTCAAGAAAAGTCAAGAAAATTCCTGTCATCAGCAATGATCCTACGATGACTATCATACACGAACAGTCCAAGAATTGATATTCACCCCTAGAAAAAAAATTCGCAAGAAAATAAAAAACTTCCGGAACGATGCACGCATCGGTACTTCATTCGAAAAATTGAACAGTTGGTATCTTAACGGGTAATCCCAAGATGATGATGAAAACATTGTCAAAAAAAAGTTGAAAAGAAATGTGTTGGAAAAAGATGATATTGGAAAGGAAAGTACTTTTTGCCGATTTTATAGTCGCGATAACGTCTGTAGGTATCACCTTTCGAGTCGAGTTTCTAGTCGTTAATTGTGAAAATCATGCCGCGTCTTTCTGCACCAGAGCTCGAGCACGTGCTGCTATTAACCGGCCAGGGCTTGTCAAGTAGAGGCATTGCGAATATACTCAATGTTTCCCACACGAACATCACCCGAGCCCTCATTCGGCACCTGAAGACAGGAAATATTGGTTATCGCCATGGTGGAGGAAGAACAAGAATTTTGAATCCACACCAAGAGAGGTTGACTGTGAGAACTGCTAGTCTCAATCCGATACGGAATGCCACACAGTTGCGAAACGAATCAAGACGTGCCACGGGCCTATAAATGAGCTCCAACACCATTAGTCGGAGTGGGCTGCGCTCCAGAAGTAGAGCAAGTTGCCCTATGCTAAATCCCCGACACCGCAGGACCAGACGGGCATGGGCTAGCGAGCATTCAGGATGGAACCTCGAATGGAGGAACTGCATGTTCGCCTCGATGTTCGCAGACAAGTCACGCTTCAACTTATTCCGACCTGACGGCCGCGTTGGGGTTTGGAGGATGACGAATTAACGTTACCGGCGATATCGTAATCGCTGCTTGTTGCCTGTTGTGGTACCATTTGCTCACAACTTCGATGGCGACTTCATCTACGTAGACGATAATGCCCGCTCACATAGAGTTCGATTGGTGTCAGAGACTCTGGAAGAACAAAACATTCAGAGGCTACTTTGGCCTGCTTGTTCTCCAGATCTGAACCCAATCGAGCACGTGTGGGCTAGGTTGGGAAATCAGCTTTCATTACTTGAAAATTCACCTGACAATATCGACGACTTGGTTGAAGTCCTTCAAGAACAGTGACAAATGATACCACAACAGTTCATTGATAATTTGATTGAAAGCATGCCAAGAAGATGTTTGGCTGTTCTCCGTGCAAGAGGGGGTCCAACCCGTTATTGATAACGCCATCTGGCATCGCCACCGTGACGACGGCTCAGCGTGAGCTTCTGCAACTATTGAAAATCGGTTCTTTTTAGAGCCACCTAAAAATTTTCACAAAGAATTGTGGCTGATGTTTTCTTTGGGAGTTCTACGTGTAAGGTCATCGCGAAATCATTTTGAACTTATTCAATCGCACCTTCTCTAAGCTTTCAAATGAGGTATTGCATACCTTTTACTAAAGGGGTGATTTCTAGGGGTAGTTTCAGGAAAGGTTTTGTACTATCATCGTAGAGAACACCATCAATTCAATTAAACGGTTAGTAGGCAAAAGTTCTTTCAACTCGTTAAAAACGCTAACGCATCAAGGTAAAGGCTATGCGATATTGGAGGGGTAGTTCGAGGGGTAGTTTCGGGTAGATATGTGAAGAGATCATCGTAGCGGCAAACTATCCGACAAATTTTATAAAAATTCCAACAAATGAGGTATTGCGGAAGTACTGGTTTTTTGAAGGATATTTCTTTTTTCGAGAGGGTAGCTGTTGGAATGACCTACGCAAAGGGTCATCGTGTAGCATCACCTGTTTAGTGGAACAGATGAAAAAGACGTTTTTTGGAATTTTCATGTATTGCGTCCCTGTCCCTTGAAGTCAAAGGGTGGTTTTTAGGGAGTTGTACGTGTGGGGTCATCGTAGTATCCATATTTCAATCCAATTATTGATGAGTACTTTTCTTAAG
Organism: Anaspis maculata; assembly: GCA_949128115.1. Taxonomy (NCBI): domain Eukaryota; kingdom Metazoa; phylum Arthropoda; class Insecta; order Coleoptera; family Scraptiidae; genus Anaspis; species Anaspis maculata. The sequence continues at coordinate 27,273,867 of OX421961.1, forward strand.
TCTTTTAAATGAAGCATTGCATATCTTGTTGTGAGACGGTGTCCCCAGAGGGGTAGTTTCTAGGGGATGTGGAGGCTCAAATGAGAATCTTCGTGAGCAAATTCAATATGGATGCCGTTTGAAAACAAACAATGTCTCTATTTCTTTTTCTTAATCAAAAAGTGCATATTTCAGAAAATTGAGCATAATTTTTTGAAAAAAGAAGTTAGGGTCCAAATTCCAAAATAGTTTCGGCATAATGATACAACCTTTTAAAAGCAGGTGATAAAAAAAATCTCGGACTTTTTTTTCGAAAGTTGTACAAGGTGGAAGATTGCCCATATCTGCACGCTCTCCGTTGGCACCCTGTATATGACAAATAGTGCAATCAAACTTATTATCAATACCAGCACTCGATAGTCAGAGAAATTATCTTCCCTCGCATGCCTGAATTTCTGGAATCCGTCAAATATTTGTCGAGCTATCTCAATTTGAAAACGCACTTCAATTTTTAGGTGTTGCAGTTCAATTGTCAAGCAGTTTATTTCGGCCTGTTTGGGTCTCATCAGTGCTGAAACATTAAAGGTAAAAGTCCGGTCCGACCATCGAAATTTCCGATATGTACACTCTCTGCAGAACATTCACAAGTGAAGTAACCGTGCAGCGCCATCTATGAGCGGTACTCTACAATGCTTATACTGGAGGTACTACTGACCGGAAGCTTTTCGAAGCTGACTACACCAACCACTGACTCCTCACGTGGTGGAAGAGTGTACTTCGGGTCTCATGTCTAAGAGTGGAATTTATCAACCAAAGGGAGGAAGTGCCTTTAAATGAAATGAAAGGCGGAATGTTCATGAAAAAGCTAGCGATTAGCCGGTTTTGGATAAAGAGGCGTGAAGACTTCTAAAAGAGAAGCATTATATTGTATAATTGGATACTGGCCCAAAGATCTTGGATTGTGAGGGACAAAAAAGCAAACGGAGAAACAAACAAAAAATCTCACCCGTCATCAAAGTCCCGCTCCCCTGCAGTGTTTAGAAAACGGACATAACCATGAGCTTTATTATACCTAGTTTACAATAAACGTAAAAGTGAGATAAGACATAAGCTCGGACATAAGGGATCATTACGGAAAGTGGCCATAATTTCAAAATAAAACCAGCAAATGTCTCAAATAAAATAGCAGTCATGTATAGTGTCTACATCAAACAACCCTCCAGTGGATCCCTTCCGTCGTCCAACAGACCTACCAATGATGACTTTTCTGGGAAATTTCTCACGAATTTTTCAGGTATTACGTCCACTGTATGCAAGTGTGAATTGGGTATTACTACCAGAAATATTGAATGGAAGGGTTACGGCTTTTGAAATAATCAAGAGAAAATCATTTCTTAGAAAACAGGTAGGATAACTTTTGAATAGATTAGCTATTTCATCATGAGGTATTCAGGTTGTGTCATCAGGCACTACTGGTAACAGTCGCCAAAAAAATGTATGTTTGGGGTATTTTGTGGCCAAGAAAGAATATACTTGGGACCAGTTGGATTAAAATGGCATCTAAAGAATCTAAAGACCTGAACCTGAAAAATGGAGTCTTCACATTACTATAATAATTAGAAGGGAGGAAAGGAGAGACGCTGCTCTTTTCCCCAAAGAAATTTCAGAGCGGACGTAAAAAGTGGTGGTGTCACAACCCGTGTCAGGAACAAGATTCCTATTTCACACTCTAATAAAAATGAAACAACCACCTCTAAGACTCCCACTTCCCGAAAGTTGTAAATACGGGAGTTCAATGACTTTGAAAAATACGTACCTAAGTATAACTTGAGTATAGGTTAGGTGAGAACCTACCTACAATAATAATTATTAGGGTTGTTTGTTCGGTATGTCCTAGTCATAGAATTGCAATAAAACACACAATCAACTCTGGGACAGAAATGAACTAAGCATATTGCTTTTCAACGCTCTGCTTTAAAAGGGTTCTCCTCATATAAGTAAGTAGGTATGTCGGGGCTAAATTTCAAGTCAGCGACGCAACTTGCGCTACTCATTTACGGCGTTGTGTTCCGGCCGCGGTTCTTTGTGATAATGGAGTCCAGATGAGGTCACGTGAGTTTCGCGATTCATGTTCTCGTTACGACACACGGATCGTGTACACTCCAGTGTACCACCCGCAGGCAGACCCGGTCGAACGAGTGAACAGAGTTGTGAAAACGTTGACGCGTCATACGTCAAAAATGATCGACGAGAATGAGGCAACTACCTTGCCTTGCGCGATATGTTCTGTTCTGTTCGACACGACGTCAATAGGACGAAGAGATCAGCATGGTAGATAGTGTCAGTGGGCAAGCCGCTGGCAGGTCTCACCTGATTTGAGACCGGCTGAAACTCCTGCTCAGGTGATTCTAGACAAACTCCGCGGATATAGCATGCCTGCAGCCGGCAGCACGACAATGTGTAGCGGAAAACCGGCAGCGTGGTCAGGGAGGCTGATGAAGTCGGGAACGTACCGACGCAGAGCGGGGAGTCGGACAACTCGTCGACAACCAACTCATCGACAGGATAACTTGCCGACACTCAACTCATCGACAAGACAACTCATCGACAAGACACGTCACGTTCAGGACAACTCGCCGACCAGAAAACTCACCGACGAGACAACTCGACGACAGGACAATTAATTAAAGGTGCTAGGACAATTCTTCGAGCGGTCAATTATTCTTCACATCGGAAGGTCACATAGGGCTCTGAGAAGCCCAATAAGGCACGAAGGAGCTCTCTAAGATTCCAGAAATTTTGAGAAATCGGAAGGGGGCACCTGGTCTGCCAACGATGATTGAAGACACAAGGGGGCTCAATAGAGCTCCAAAAGGTACTTGAAGATACAGGGGGGCTCAGTAGGGCTTGAAACGCCTCAATGTAGGCACAAGAGAGGAGAGGCTTGTGAAAATCGGACGAAGGTCTGGCGGGGTTCACTGGGGCTCCAAATGACACTTGGGGACACGAGGGGCCCCCGTAGAACTTTGATCAACACAATAAGACTAACAAGAGCTATCTAGAGCTTGGAAAACTAACACATTGTGAAATGGGACTCAACAGGGCTACAAATGAAACATAAAGACAAAGGGGGGCCACATAGGGCTCTGAAAAACTTGATAAGGCACAAAGGAGCTTTCTAAGATTCCAGATAATTCGAGAAATCAAAAGGGGGTCACCTGGTCTGCAAACGATAATTGAAGACACAAGGGGGCTCAATAGGGCTCCAAAAGGTACTTGAAGATACAGGGGGGCTCAGTAGGGCTTGAAACGCCTCAATATAGGCACAAGAGAGGAGAGGCCTGTGAAAATCGGACGAAGGCTTGGCGGGGTTCACTGGGGCTCCAAATGACACTTGGAGACACGAGGGGGCGCCCCGTAGAACTTTGACCAACACATTAAGACTAACAGGAGCTACCTAGAGCTTAAAAAACTAACACATTGAAGAAATGGGCTCAGCAGGGCTATAAAATGCAACATGAAGATACCAGGGGCTACCTAGGGCTTTGAGAAACCTGAGAAGGTACAAAGGAGGTTTCTAAGATTTCAGAAACATCAAAAACATCAGAAGGGGGCACTTGGGCCGCAAACAATAATTGAAGACACAAGGGGCTCGATAGGGCTCCAAACGATACTTGAGGATAAAAAGAGGCTCAGCAGGGCTTGAAAAGCTTTGATGTAGACACAAGGGAGGATAGGGCTCTGAACATTGCAAAAAGCTCTGACAGGGCTCACTAGGGTTCCAAATGATACTTAAAGATACAAAGGGGGCCCTATAGGACTTTAACCAACACATAGGGACTTACAGGAGCTAACTAGAACTTTGACAACTGAAGCAATAAAAAAGGGGCCAGCAGGGCTACAAATGAAACATAAAGACACAGGGGGGGCAAATGGGGCCCCGAGAAACCCAAGAAGACACAAGGGAGTTTTAGAAAATCCCAGAAACTTCAGAGAAATCGGAACGAGGTCACCAAGGATGCCAACGATAATGATTGACGACACAATCATTGTCATTAGGACTCCAAACGATATTTTGAAGATACAAAGGGGGCTCAACAGAGCTTGAAAGGCTTCAATATAGACCTTAAGCAGGATAGAGCTTTCAAGATCGCAAAAAGGCCTGCCTGGCTCACAAGGGTTCCAGAAGACACAAGGGGGGGGGGAGGCAGTAGGATTTCGACCAACACAAGAAGACACACAGGAGCTAACTATAGAGCTTTGAAAACTAATGCAAGGTACAAGAGAGCTCAGCAGGGCTACAAATGCGACATGAAGACAAGGGGGCCTAATAGGGCTCTGAAGAACCGTCCAAGGCAAAAGGGCGAAGCAAATCTCCAGAAAATTTGAAGATACCCAAGAGGGTTCATCAAGATCCCAAACGATACTTGTAGGGACAAGGGGTCTCAGCAAGGCTTGAAACGCTACGTAAAAACTCAGTGGGGGATAGGGCTCTGAATTTCACGCTCACACTGGGCCTCCTCAGAGCTCCAAAGTTTCCGGCGAAGAATTGTCGGCGAGTTGGGTGTCGGCAAAGTACTCTGTCGATTCCTGAGTTTTTCTGTCAATGAATTGTCCTGTCGGCAAGATGTCTAGTCGGTGAGTTGTCTTGTAGATGAGTTTTCCTGTCGGTGAGTTGTCCTGTCGGCGAGTTGTCCTGTCGGCGAGTTGTCTTGTCGATTAGTTGTATTGTCGATGAGTTAGGTGTCGGCAAGTTATCCTGTCGATGAGTTGGATGTCGATAAGTTATACCAAACCCGCAGACCGTGGATGTACCGGACATCCGCACCTGCGGTTCGGGGGTCAAAGACGCTAGATCAACCGTGCGCTTGTCGGCCCCAGAGCTTGGATGGGCCAACCAACAAACATCCCACACCACATTGTGGCTCGGTGAGTTCGGCTGGTCTGGGAAGGAGTGCAATGGGCCAAATAGTGAAGCCCACCTGTTAGGTGGAGCTACGTTCTATCAACTCCCCCTCAATAACCAGAATCCGGAATCGAGAGCCAGAACTAACCCATCAACTTGTACTTGCCTTGTAGCATCTGTCAGAATAAACAGACTACAGTTACAATCAACTATGAAGAACAATGACAATAAGTGCAACATTAAACATTTCGTTTCTTCAGAAAATTATCACTGATGTTTGCAAGACATCCGTTTCGGATTAGCGGCCTCAAGCATCAAATCATGTCGACTGAGTCAGTACTTGAAGCAGCTGTTTGTTTCTCATACCTATAACTGCAACCCTTCTTGGCTGTTTGTTGAAACATTTATTTCACAAATTCTTATCGGTAGAATATCACTTCTAAAAAAAACATTCCCTTTTCAGATCCATCTTGGATGTTTTATGCACTGCAGTGAACGTGCAAAGCAATCATGTTCCAAGATCGCCTTTCATCCTCCCATTGTTACTTTACAATAACGATAATTTCCCCCGAAACTCTGCCGAAGAGATAAGAACAAGAACGTTTTCTTCTAAATGCAGTATTGTGCTCGTAACATACACACTCCTCCGAGAGGAGGCGGTGGAACGTAATGTGCCCGGGCACTAAACGCACCCTCTACGATGTTATTTATAGTAAACCTTATCGGGGAAACTTTGACGATGCAGATTCTATCGCTCCCTCTCAATTATAAATGGAGAATTCGGCCTCGTCGCGCACACACAGCTCAGACCGAGAGCAGAGCCAGCTCGAAGGACGAACGTTGACATAATTTTGAAATGGAGAGAGCGAGCGAGAGAGAGAGGGGTCCTCGACGTCGTGGTTTTTTGACACACGCTCTCCAAACTGAAAGGATTTTTTCAGCACTTGGCCGGACGCCTTCGTACCAAAAGCTGGTTAGGTACCGGCGGTGTTTGCCTTGGCACAGGTCACGCACACACAATGGTTTACCTGTGCGGCGAGTGTTTGCTTAATCGACGGCCCAATGTAACCGCAGAACGTGCGGTAAAGACAGGCCGAGGGTAATTCTGGGATTAATTGGATAGGAAAATAAAGATTGTTTGCATTCAATCGTAATTTATCGGAGGGACCGACGGAGTCGCCCTTTGTGTCGACGTGCGCCTCGCACATACACACCCACGAGTGAGGCGAAATCGGCGGATTATTTTAAAATTAATTAACTCTGCCGCCACCTGATGAGAGTTCGGGATTTCTGCTTGATGAGATTCTCGTGAATTTTACACATTCAGTTCCATGAAATGCTGCAAATGGAAGCGGTCCGAGTAACAAAGTGTCAATAAAATCTAAGGCAGCACAGTCGCACATTTTGGGCGCTTTCCAATAATGACACAACTTGACATAACATGTTGACTCAACTTCACACAGCGAGCGTTCCAATAGCAGCACTATGTAGGAACAATCGAACACAGCGGCAGAGCTGAGCTTGGCACTGAGCTGGGAAGTGCTATTTGACTTTGATATTCTTGGTTTGTCTAGGCGGGTACCTCCGATACCAATAACCTGACACTTTGTTGATTCGTGCAACGAAGCCCTGGAATACTCGCACAAGGCTCCTGAATCCAGCTACTCAGGGCCATTCGCTGATCCCGCATTGTGCAATGAGGCCAGGGGATAATGCACAAAGCCCCTATAGCGTATTGGTTCAGACACAACCTCAACCGTCTACTCTATAGAAGCAATGCTGAAGTTCTCATGTTCAATTATTTACACAAGCATAATCCATCACCTACAGTAAATAAGTAGGTATATGCTGTGTGAGAAGACTCACCGTTGAGCTTCGTAGTTTGTCACAAAAAGAAATGCACATTGTCGTCAGTAATATCCAATAATTTTACACACAAAGGTAAACAAAACAGAACTTACTGTTGTGGGCAATTGTTGTAAAAATAGGTGTCTTACATAAGAAAATAGAAAGATGTTAGTAACATGGTATTAAAGATCTCAATGCTCGTTCCTGCGTTTCGAAATGCAGGCCATGAAACAAAGCAGGCCGAGCGTGTCGAAAACGCTATCTATCTCGAAAGGGAGGGAATAAAACCGTCTTTGACGGAAGAAAAATTCTTTTTTTTTTGCCGTGGTATTTCAAACTGAAAGAGCTGAATAATAAAAGAGGAGAATGGGAACGAGAAGCTTAAACGTAGAATATAACTCACTTCATATTTTAGGTACCCTAAAATGAGCATGTAATGGACTCGTCGATCAGTTTCCATGTGAGAAGATCGACAAGGCCCTGCTAGCCACCGAGTGGAAAAAATGGATACGCTCAGCTAAGCTATACTTGGATGCCGAAAAGATCACTGATCCGGTGAAAAAAAAAAGAATAAATTGCTTCATCTGGGTGGGTCACAGTTACAAGAAACTGCTTTTGGGCAGCTCGGGACCATTGTGAACTTCAACCCTGAAACGAAAAACGATGTATTGAAAACGCCAGTCGACGCTCTGGAGATTTACTTCTCTCCACAACCGAATTTCTCCATCGAAAGGCACGGATAATCTCATGATTAGACCAACAAATATTTCTTCAGCTTCTCTGATAAAGAAGCTCCAAGTGAAAGATATTATCATTGATCGCTGGGCATCAGTGGAACTAAAGCGGAAATTACTAGAAAAAGCGATGTATCTCTGGACGATGTTATCGAACAGTGCAGGATATACGAACAATAAACTCTGAACCAAGCAAAGATAATGTGATTGTCAAGATGATTGTCAATTACTCTGCTTATGAGAGCGAGGTTGATCTCTTCAACTGTTCTCTGTCCGACATAAAGGCGAAGGTTTTTTCCTAAGTATGTACCCCCTCTCGGATTTGTCTCTGGTATCCCTCACCCTTTAACTGGGCTTTTCTGCCTGTTGGGTGCAGTACAACAATAACAATAATAATAATAATAATAATAATGAACTCTGTCAAGATCGAAGGAAGTGGACTTCAAAGCAACTCCGCCAACACCAGAAATTTATGAAAACGCAAACACCTGGGGCCCTATTTTCGGTGCACACGTGAACTGTTCCTATAGGAACTGTTCCCTCAAAAACAGGGGAAGCGGCATTTTCGGGTACATTCACGCGTGATCACGCCCGTTCTCCTAGGAGCTACCGAGAGAACAGCTCATTCCCCGCTTATGTCAATCAAAGCAAAGGACTGCCAAGAGTCTAAATTGAAAATCACTAAAAAAAAGTAAAAAAAGCACATTGTTCATAGGTTGGCAACGCTGAATGCACCAAAAATACAACTAAAACAACCGCCAAATGACAGATATAGTTTTGACAATTGGAAATTGGTATTACAACGGCGTCCTTTCAAAAATTTCAATTTTACGTTCCAATCTCCAATTTTTCGAAAGTTTCTTTAAATAATTTGGAAAAAATGGATCCATTGAACGCGGCATTGGCGGTCCATGTAATCGCGGACTTGGAAGCGGCCGAAGAAGATGCGCGCCAACCCGGCAAACGATTTGTGGGCATAGAAGTGCAGTTTGTGCAGTATTTTCGCGTGACAATTAAAAGACTTCAGTGTGACTTGTGAAGGCCCGGCACATCACAGAACTAGTCACGCCATTTATCCCAGTACCCGGGGAAAGAAGCCGGCTGACCGTAGCAAGTTGGCAAGGATATATGGGGTTCTTGGCCATGAGTTCGGTCAGTTTTTCTTTTTGAGTTTCGGAAATCGCATCCAATCGTGGCCTCTTGAAGCTTGGGCCGGCAGATTCCATGTTAATAAATAGCAAAAGTAGGTAGGTTTCGAAAAACTACAATTCGATTACAAGTATCACAGCTGACAGCCAAGCTTCGACATTACACGGACATGTACGAGTATAGCCGAAAAAGTGGTCACGAAAATACCACTTTTAGAACCGGGGAACTGATCACTTCACCGGCGTTCCCCGGTGATCGCCGGGGAACAGATCACGTGTACCGAAAATAGGGCCCCTGGAGTCCACAGCAACCACGGACAGAGAGTGTTTTCGATGCGGGAAAAACCACGGGCGCACAATAGAGAACTACCGTAGACATCAACAGCAAATGCAATGCGTGCGGAAATCGCGGACACTTCCCAATTAAATGTAGATCAATGAATAAACGTACCCGGTTCCAAAACACCTGGCTAAATTTAAAAAAAAATAAACAGATTGAAACAGACGAAACGGATGAGGACCAATCCAGCAGCATAGGCACCTAATCTATTTGCTGTAGTAATTAAGATGAATAAATTCAAATGATTTTGATTATTATAATGAATCCATTGGTGTCAGAATAAACAAGGGTAGACACGTAACAAACTATTGTTACGAGCGGCGATTCTGGAGAACACGCGATTTTTCTAAACTTCTCCCACTAGGCTGCAGTGTAGAAGTGCAGAGCTCTAGTGCATTCCAGAACATGCGTGTAGGCTTGGGCCCGTGGAACTGAATGGAGACTTCAACAGTGGACTAGAAAATATCTGTCCATTTTGGCGGACGTGCCGACTTCACCGCACATAAGGGTGGGATTGTACGCGAAAGGTGTGAGATTATTCAGGAGTCGCCTAGAAATCATATGCCAGGTCACTGTGGAATTCGCTGAACGACCTATGGAACATTCGAGAAGGCTAGTCAGAGGGATATACATATAAGCATCATGGAGTGCCCACAGCTAGGGTTACCAACCGTACTCTTTAAAGAGTACATGTACTCTTTTCCAGGTGACAAAATGGCGTACTCTTACTTTTCACCTTCTGAAGCCAAATGTACTTTTTTTAATGTATTTGGACGAAATTTTCTAATATTTTTCCTATTCCTATTTATGAATTATTGAACTTGAAGCGGTGAATAGTTGACCCGCGACCCGCGTCATGTCTCCAATTGTCTGCTCCACTACCATGACCCCGCCTGTGCTGTGCAGTGCGATATCGGCGACATCTGTGTGTCAGCTAACCAAAGTTCCCTGTACTGTTACGTCACGTTCCCGCGTAATCACGCATTCCGCATGCCAAGATCCAAACAAATACGATAGCTGAGTTACATTTTGAATGAGCTCCAGGTAAAAAAAACGTTCAGTTATAATCATTGAGTTAGTCTCTAAAGTTTTGTTGAACTTTATTCAAGGATTTACAATTTGCAAACTGGATAATTCAATCATAAGCACGGCAGTATGTCTCGGCGTAAGAATGAATTCTCCTTGGAATTGCAGAAGCAATTTTCCATGTTCAAATAAGCGAAAACCGAACATGAGACCTATTGTGAAGTATGTCAAGTATAACAGTGTCAGTTGCGAATAAAGGCCAGTCGGACCTCAAACACCATCTAACGTCGGTAAAACACACAAAAAACATCCGAGCAGCAGGCACTTCAAAAAAAAATTGACGATATATTTGTCACGCAAAACACGTCGAAAGAATTCAAAATACTGGCTGCAAAGGCAACTCTGGCTTTTCATGTGGTGAAACATCATCAAAAGTTATAAATCTTGCGATTGCTCAACAAAATTATACCGAAAATTGTTCAGCGACTCTGAGACCGCGTCAAATATTCCCAGTGCTAGGATCAAAACTCAAGCGATAGTTAATAATGTCTTTGGACCTAATTCTTTACTGCTGCTTTAGAAAGAATCGAGAGTGAGAACATTCCATACATTGGAGTCTGAACAGAGGCTCTGGAAGACTTCAGTAACTTTGTTGAAGTTGAATATACAAAACTGCTGTCTCATTCCACGACCAGATGGCTTTCATTGTTTCCTTGCATTCATCGAGTGCTGCAAATGTACCCGGCACTCAGAAGTTACTTTCATTCGCAAGAACATCCCCCAATGTTGATGAAATTATTCTTCGAAAACCCTTTGCTCGAAAGCTATCTGTGGTTCGCCCACTCGCTTATGAACGTTTTTCACTGCAATATTGAAAAGATCGAAAGAGAGAAGAACAATTTAATTGAAATCGTGGACATTTTGGGAACCGTAGAAAATGTTCTACTTGCGAGGGAAGCACAGAAATTCCTGCCATTGAAAGTCAAAAAAATTTTGAAGAATAATTCCAGCCACCCCAGAGCTGCTATTTTGAAAGGCCAATTTGTCAACGTGTATAAGAGAGCTCTGGAGTATCTGAAAAACTGGACGTCTTCTCTGGAGGAATTCAACATTTTTAAATGAATGAAATTAGACGAGAAGCCATCTTGGGATGAAATCGAAAAATCCGTGACTTACCTGAGAATGAAAAATGTGGAAATCGATGACGCTTTGTTATTCGACCAAACTACGAATTTAAATCTATTTTTGGAAAACATGGACACCAATGAAGATTTTTCAACCAAAATTTCGTCGGACAAATGGGTGGATTACTTTAAACAAGTCAACAAATCTTCAAGTTCTGAACTTTAGGAAATGTGTCAGTTCGTGTTTACAATATCGAGCCACAACGCGAACGTGGAGTCTTCAGCCTGATGAACGCTCAGTGGACGGATGAACGTAACAGGTTGTCTGTCGAGTCTGTGAAAAATCTCTTGATGGTCAAGTACAACTACAATGACTACTACTACTATTTTGATTGCCAAGAGTTTCACAACTTTTGTTCAAGTAATAAAAAATTAATCTCAGAAGTAAGAAGCAAAGCTAAATACTCGTTCGCATAATCTCTTTTTTTTTTTTTTTTGTTATTTTTTAGGAGTTAGGAACCTTTACTTAGGAACTTATGTTTTGTTTTGCGAATTCTTACTTACAGCTTCTAATTTCTATTAATGTTACGATATCTCGGGTTCAGATATAATTGAAACGATCGATTTAAAACACACACTGTTTATTTTTGCGTACTACAATGAATACTCGCTAACAATTTTCCACTTGGAATTATACCGCAGGTACTTCGCTTGTTTCGCTCGCGTTACCACTTCGCATTCCAATTTAATACTGCCGCGAGCTGCCGGCTGATGCCTTATATAAGGCCTCCGAACAGCGTTTCCGAGCTTTCTGTCTACTTCCAGCAAATTCCATAGTGCCTGGCATATGCGGTTTCTAGACCATTCCTGAATAATCACACACACCTTCCGCGTGCTTTCCATGTGTTCTGGAATCTGCACCTCCGCCAAAGTGGACTGATGTGCCTTGATCGAACGTTGGGTCTCCATTGAGTTTCACATACACGAACGCTCTGGAATGCACCAGATCGCTCCAGACTTCTACACTGCGATCTAATGGATGGAAGGTCGCAATATAAATGGGATCGCCGCTCGTAACATTAGTTATAATTTTGTTGATATTTTACGTTACCGTTGTATTTCATTTTAGAATGATGCCTATTATACGCAATAATACGCAATACACAAGAAAAGGCGGATTCTCATATGCGAATATTCGAAAAAAATTTATTATAGTTAATATCTGTCAAATTTGGAGGGTCAACAAATCCTTCAACAATTAGAATTTAGCAATGTCACTAATTTTTTTTGCGAATATTCTCACATGAGAATCGGCCTTAAGTCTTCCTTATATTCAAAACTAATCGACCACGCCCCCTTTTCCTTAAAATTTTTGCCTGCGGCGCTGTTTTGCTCGCTTCGTTTGCGCTTGTCTTTTCGTATCATTCCAATATGATAACCCTACCCACAGCACTAGTATTGAATTGGAAGTGATCGAGCGCGATAGAAGCGGAGCAGTACCAGCGATATTCTTAAGCGAAATAACTGTAGGCGTGTATTTATTGTAGTACGCAGGAATAAACAGTGTGTGTTTTAAAACGATCGTCTCAATTATGATCGAATCCGTACGCGAAATACGTAACACTATGATGGTTTCTCTAAAACATTGTTTGTCAAAATCCTAGGGAAGCATGACTGAACAACAAATGAAGTGAATAAAGGAGACAATTTGAAATTCGTAACCAAATGGCGTTCTGTGTAACTTTTTACAAATCTTCACGCAAATTATAAAGAGTGATCGAATAAATTTCTCCTCAAAGTAGGCCTTGGTCTCCTTGCTGGCTATGTTTTTCCGCCAGATTTTCAGGAATCATAGGCCACTTGAGGAGAAATTTATTCGATCACTCGTTAGTTACACATGAAGCCAAGGTAAATAGGATAACAAAGAGGAAACCTGATAAAGTATTATCCACTTTTTAGACGAACAGGAGTGCTTCAAGATCGGAGATGGAAAGTTACGGGACGACATAGTCCAAATCACGATAAGCGGTGTGACTATAAAACTGCTCATCAATTCTGGAGCCTCCTGTAATGTAATCGACGGCAAATATTGGGAGACGCTGACAAGAAATGACGCCCCCATTCGCACTAGAAATAGCGAAGAACAAATAGATTCCTTTATGATAGCCAATGGAGGAACGATATCTCTGTTAAAGGAGACCACAACACAAAAATCAAGTCAATATTCTATTTGACTAACTCATGGGGAAGGTAGTTCAAGAGTATACGGAACAAATCTGAGTTTTCTATACGAGTCCGATCAGGCAATAAAACGTTTTGAAAATATAGGTAATCGTGACGTCACTTGGAAAGATGTTTTCACCTGGATTTTCACCTCCGATTTTCACCCATCACGTTCCCATGGTCTTATTATTGCTGTTAATTGTCGTTTTGACAAAAGCCATTGTCTTCAAACAATCAGTAATAATTATGGCAGGCTTAAAACCTTCATCGTCTCATCGGCAACGGAATCAGGTACAGGTATGCTTGTGAACAGCTATATGTATAGCCCGGGAAAATTTGCCCCTATGACGTCATTATCGTTCTTAATTATAACCGCAGCGCCCACAACGAGATAAGTAAATTTACAAGACCGTATGCAATCGTTCTAGTTTTTTCAACTCTTTCATCTGAGACCAACTTGTATTTTGTGTTGTGGTCTCCTTCAAGCAAGAAAACGGCAATTAACCTGAGAGTTTTGAGACTGGCACTAAAATAACCGTGAACCGAATAAAAGAAGCCACGGCTCCGTTTCCGAAATTGAATGGCATCAAAGTGAAGCTCTCCGTCAATTCACTCATGAAACCAGAGCAACAACCAGCGCCTTAGAGGAAGAAAGCAGGCCGATCACCACTTTGGCAACACACGGAGGCTTATTCCGTTATGAGCGTTTCATGTTCGGGGTGGATTCGGCTTCCGAAATATTTCAGCGAATATATCAAAGCCTCCTCGCTCCATGTAGGAATTGCCTAAACTACTTAGACGATATTTTCATGTATAAAAAAAAATTATTAGATGGAACACAATGAGCTCTTACGCGACGTCCTGAAGGTTTTGAAGAAACAAAACGTCTTACTAAATGAAAAGAAATGTCAGTTCAAGGTAGACCAGCTGGAATTTTTGGGACATAGTACTGACATCATCGGAAACTGAACCAAACCCGAAGAAGATCGAAGTGGTTCTTGACCTCCTCAAGCAAAGAAGAGATAAGAACGAGGATAAGAAGCTTTTTAGGACGTGTCACCTACTTGGGGAAATTTATACCAGACCTCGGGTACTTGACCGACTCACTTAGAGAGCTCACAAGAAACGAAGTGAAATTTCACTGGGGTCTACACCAAAAGAAAAAGTTCGGAAAACTGGAGGAAGCATTAGAAAAACTACCCAACCCAGCATTCTTCGACCCAAAACGTCGTACACAATCAATCGGACATGCAAACCCAGTTGCACTAGGAGCCGTATTGGTACAGTTTGATGAAGAGAACCAGCCGCATGTTATTTCTTTTGCAAGCAAAAGCCTCACCTCCGTAGAACGCCGGTACTTACAAACTGAGAAGGAAAGTTTAGCTTTGGTGTGGGCTGTTGAAAGACTCTACTTCTATCTGGTGGGGCCTCAATTTGAACTAGTGTACTCGTATCACAGCCAAATAAGCCAGCACCAATGAAACGACAGCATTTCCCGCCCGGGCCATGGCAGTACCTTGCACTTGACTAACATGTCGGGAGAGCCAAATCAGGAACATCTGCTGGTACTAATCGATTACTACTCTTGTTACTTACGAAGCTATATTTACAAAGTCCACCACTTCTGCCACAGCTGTCCAAGCATTGGAGGGAATGTTCTGCCGGTTGGGCCTATCAAAAGCCATCAAGATTGACAACGTCCCTAACTTCAACAGCGACAGAGAGAGAGAAAGAGATCTGGCGAACTTGAGTACATATTTCAAAAACTGGAGATTACGTCCCAGCACAAGTGAAAGACTTTCACAGTCTTTGATCCTGACCTACCGGTTTTATCGTCTAAAAGCAAAACTACGGAAGCTTCAAACAGTACTATCGCGAAAGAAGTGTGTGACATTTTGAACGATCAGATACAAGACCGATTCCGTTCTACAGTCCATTTGTCTGCCGCAAGGTTATTTGATGAAGAATGTTTCGAAAAGTATCGGTCTTCTTTTCCTACAGCCTGCTTGGACAAGGTATGTGCAGCATACAGTGATGTCGATAAATCTAAGGTGAAAAATGAGCTTTCTGTGATATACTCTAGAGAAGATTTTTCTTCTTGTAGTGTTGTTGCTCTGTTGCAGTTGTTCCACTCCAATAACTTGGAAGAATCTCTTTCAGAGTCTGTAAAACTACTAAACATCTTATGCACAATCCCAATGACGACGGTTGAACCCGAAAGATGTTTTTCTACTCTGAAGAGGATCAAGACATTTTTGAGAAACACAATGAGTCAAGAACGATTGTGTGGCCTCGCAATGCTGTCCATTGAGAAGAAACTTGTCAAGAGCATCAAAAACTTCAATGAATTGGTTATTAACCATTTTGCGTCTGTAAAACCTCGCAAGATCGATCTGAACTTCAGAAAAATCAATGCTTAAGGTCGTGCCAGTTTTGAAATTTCAAGAAAAGTAAATCTGAGTATTGTGTGCAATTCAACCATAATTCAACGCTGCAGTATTTCCTTCTGTTTTAAAATGATATTTCATGTTATTATATCGTTAATTTAATAGTTTGTAATATTCAATGTACTAATTTTGTATTTTTCAATAAATAATGCATAAAAATATCATTTGGTTTGCTCATAATAGTAATATCGTTGTGTAATTTTTGTACGTGCTTAATATGTATTTTACATTTATTTGGTTTTTTTTCAATAAATGCGTAAAAATATCTGTTGGTTTTATTATATGTACTAATAACATTTCTTATGCAATTACCACCATCACAATCTCGATCACAATGTTTTGCTGCTTGTTACAAAATGAACTGATTAATAAATATATTTTGTGCCAGTACACAGTGGTCCGAACTTCAATAAATGCGGCCAAAAATCAAATTTCACAAGTATTTTGTATGACTTTCATATTTTGTGGGCACGTAAAGAAATAGTGTAGGTAGTCTTTTCTGGAATATGAGTTACTTTGTTCCAGGAACTCACCTGTTCTGACCCCTCAAAGTTACTAATTTTTTCGGAGTCAAAGTTACCCTATTTTGCTCGCAAAGTTTAAAGAATGAGTGCTAGCTTAATAATTACACTGCGGCTTTGCAACTTTCACAAAATGATCTTCAAAGGAAGTACTTCAGTTTGACATATATGGTCAGTCTAAAAACAAATTTGAAAATATTCAATATTATTATCATTTATATAGTTGATTTTTCGAGTTTTTGAAAAGTTCCTTGAGAAATACAAGAAAGTCGCCACACAACCCCACCGAGATTTATACCCCAAGAGATACTACAACATTCCATGAATGAAGTAGTATGAACAGTTTTTGCTCGAAAGTGCTCCATTGGCAAATAATCTTTTTTTCCGATGTGGTGCGTGCCGTGCATCTGTGCATTTTAGAGTAAGATAAAAAAAATAGTTAGGTACTTATCGAGAGAGAAAACGTTACGTTTTGTGAAATGAACATGGTGACGGCATATTTTTTATCACTACCTATCTCTGAATTTTTGAGATTCGACCTTTTTTTGTGACCCTTCAGTCCCTTAAATTGTGAATTACTTGTTCGAATCTGTTGCAATTTAGCTAATTTCCTTAGATATTTACTCAAAACAGTGTTCTGTCAACCTAGAGTCCAATTTGGCAACGCGTTAATAATTTATTAGTAGAAAAACCAAGATTAAATTGAAATTTTGAAGGACTGTGTCTCCTCAGTCCTTTATGAGACCAAATTTTGCAAAAAAAACCTGGACAGTCGCTCATCACATCATGTACGGACTCTAGGGTTACCTTTTTTAACATTTTCTGGACTCCCTGACCTTCCATAGAATTTAGTTCATCATCAAATCTACCGTGATGACAGATACATTGGTCACTCTTTCCTAATTTTTATCCATCGGAGCTGCGAAAAAGGGATAACCGGTAAATATCACAAATGATCTTGTCGAGGGTGCTATCATGGATTGGAAAACTGCCGTCCTACCCTTTTGAACATTATTGCAGACGGCATAAGTGAGTAGGTATACGAGTCAGTGCTGTTAATCGTATACTTACATGTTTTTCCATTTATAATAGTGATTAATTATAATTATTTCTCTTTATTATGGACCAGGTCCGTAAAGATTAGAACTTTCTGATTTATTTTGATTTCAACCCTCTTAAAACCAACTTAATTTTTCAATGAGATTCTTCCATTAATTTTTCCTGGAATCGTGACCATACTATGGACTAGGTTTATAAGTTTCAGAGTTTCTCCAATTTATTTCTAATTAATTGAAACCCCTCAAGATCTCATCCTGCGATGCGGTGTTTTCAATTAATTTGCTTGTGATAATGACCTTATTATTATGGATCAGTCCCTAGAGTTTCAGAATTTTTCTGATTCATTCCGATTTTATCCCCCTCAAATCAACCCAGTTTTGAATAAGAATACTATAATGCCGCAGCTTGCCTATTATTGCATTGATAGTAGTTTTTCTCTTTCTACAATTTTTCTTTCACTTTGGAGATAAATGCTAATTACGATTATTTCATCTGTAATCACGGACCAGCTCCATGAGTATCACAATTTTCACATTTATTTCGATTTCAACCCCCTAAAATCACCCCAATTTTCTTATAAGATTTTATCAATTATTATTATTGCAACCACGACCTTATTATGGACTAGCTTCAAAAGTTTCAGAATTTTTCTAATTTATTTCGATTTGAGCCCCCTCAAAATCAACCCCATTTTGCAATGAGATTTTTTTAATAATTTTTTCTGTAATCACGACCTTATTGTGGACCAGTGTCGTGAGTTTCAGATTTTTTCGAATTTATTTTCACTTTAACCCCCTCAAAATCAACCCCATTTTGCAAAAAGAATTTTTTTAGTTTTTTTTCTGTAATCACGACTATATTATGAACCAGTTTCATGAGTTTCGGAATTTTTTGAATTTATTTTGAATTTGGCCCCCTCAAAATTACCTTTTATTTTCCAATGAGATTTTTTTGATGATTTTTTCTGTATTCACGATTTTGTTCTGGACAAGTTAGATAAGTTTCAGATTTTTGGCCAGAATTTCTGAATTCTGGACCACTG
Source organism: Anaspis maculata (assembly GCA_949128115.1). Lineage (NCBI taxonomy): Eukaryota > Metazoa > Arthropoda > Insecta > Coleoptera > Scraptiidae > Anaspis > Anaspis maculata. Next base: position 27,292,264 of record OX421961.1, read on the forward strand.
TGCAGTATTGTGATTCCTGGTGTTTCATTTACTTTGTTACCTACTTTTGTTTAATAATTAGATAAGCTGATCAATAAATATTTTGACAATCACTTGTGTTTTATTCAGTGCAACACATATTGTCAGGGGGGTCAAGGGGCCAAAAGGCCTCCCCCAAAATTCGAAAAAATTTCGCCTGCGGCGCTTTCCCGGGGGGCTACGCCCCCCGAGCCCCTGCTGTCGCCTTGTACTTCACCAATGAGATTGTGCCCCACCTATGAAAATCTGCCAAAGCCGCCACTGGTGAAAGTGAAGTTTGCTGCTTTCATCTTGAAAATAGATTAGCCAACTTAGAATAAGAATAAATTTCAACGGCTCAGCACTCCCTCATAATGACAACCCAAAATATTTGGTGGTGACACTGGATCGATCGCTAACTTTTCGCCAACACCTTCACCAAACAACAGCGAAACTGAGTACCCGAAATAACATAATTCAAAAATTAACAGCCACTTCTTGGGGAGCTTCAGCTACATGATGTTCTACGTACGACAAGTCTTGGGTTGGTATTTTCTGCCGCTGAGTATTGTGCAGCTGTGTGGCTCAACAGCATCCATGTGCGGAAATTGCGAATACACAAAAATAACAAACAATGCCCAACTCTATCCATGATGACATTTTCGATCTCAGAACCATGCAGCCACGTCTACCATCAAGACGCCCAGCAATTTCACGGGAACTGGTAGAGTCCGCAAACGACTTCGATTTGAGCTTGGAACGGAGTGAAGAATGGCGTACAAAAACTCCTCCAGAGTGGCAGTCACTGGAACCAGGAATCAAACCCGGAGGTTCCGATTTACCGCGACGCCTTTGGAGTAGATTGAACCGCGTCGGGACTGGCCATGGACGTTTTGCCGATTCTGAGACAAGATGGGGTATCAGAGAAACGTCCTCTTGCGATTGTGGTGCGGAACGGCAAACAATCCACCACATTGCTTTTGAATGCCCACTTTGTCGCTACCTCGGCAAAAAGAAAGATCTCGTGGCGGTTACCCCTAATGTCATCCAGTGGCTCACAGACTTGGATATACAAATTTAACTTTTTTTTCTTCCTTCACTACACACATTACAGTTTACACCCTTTATACACATTCTACTCACTTTACTATAATGGCTGTTAGGTATCTTGTATTAGTTCCATACGATAAATTATTAAAATAAAACAGCGACAAATTCGAAATTTTTTGTGAAACAAACGGCATGGCATTGAAATAGTCAACTCACCCCCTTACTGGCCACAAGCCAAGGTAAGTTGAAAATATGAATAAGTCTCAGAAAAAGCAATTACAAATCAGTTATATGAAAGACAATCCGGACTACAAAAAGGATTGGATGACTTTTATTCTGATGTACAATGTAACCGGGAAATCAACGTCGGAGTTACTCTTCAACAGAAGGATTCGTGATAAAATACCAGGACCAGAAGACATGACTACAAATACATTTGACAAAAAGGTGTATGATAGGGATCTGGTTTATAAGGAAATGGAGAAGAGAAGAGAAGAGGAACTATGGACGGTGGTAACAAAGAACAATGTTGTCCACCATGACTAGCACTAGATTTTGACAGCACTTGTATGAGGTTCTGAGCTGGAATGGAATGACCTTGAGGTCGAGTGAGAGAATGTGACTGCTTAGTGAAATAATATCAATGTCGTGGGAAAACACATTTTTGTACAATTGCTCAATAAAACAAGGAATAAGATAATGACTTGGGACCAATCAATGATTGGATCAGCGAGACTTATTATCATCAGATAAAACAAAGTTCACGAGAAGAAAACCAATGAACAAAATTTGACTTAGCTAGGCACCTCATTAATTAGGTGGGTATTACCTAATAGAGAATAATTCCGAAAACTGGTTGAGCTACATAACTGGCTCGTTGGTTTATTATTGGAATATTACCGCTTTCGTTTTTTTCTTCCCAATAAAACTTTGTACCTACTTACTGAACTCAAGTGAAGTTCCAACCGTGCCCGTCGCTGCTGGAAATTCTATTAAAATGCATAAATATAGCCGAAGAGACATCAGTTTTTGCAAGGAGCCCCGAGAATTTCAAGTTTATAGAAATTTATTTTCAACCCTACTACTCGCGTAATAAATTGTTTATCAAGTCGCACGCAGCTTGAATATTAATAAGCAAAGTGTTCGCTCTTTCCCCCGCTGAAAGAGTTCATGTACCTACCTACCTACCTACTACCTAACCACCCAACCCACCTACACAAGTTATCCTCGACCTACCCTCTGTTCCGGCTTAGCCGCAGTTTCACTATTTCATGTTTAAGAAAATCAGAAAAAAAAAGTTTTCGCAGTTATTCACCGGTTTAGATGGCGGAAAAAGTCGTACGTTCAAGTTTACAGCAGGAATTTCGTTCTTCTGCCACCACTGCTAACAAGAACCTACCTCACAACTCACCTGCAACCGCACACGGCCCACATTTTTGGTTCACCCCGGTGTTCCTGTGCCTACCCTCCTCAACAGCAAATTAGGTTTTGCGTACCTATTTATACGTACATACTGGAAAGCTGCAGTCTATCAAGTGAATGATGCCGAGACTTGTTTCGGCGTGTGCTCTTTATTCCAACTTACCTATTAGGTATAGATACATATACACTTGAGCGGCTGAAGGGACATTATTATTTATTAAAATAAAATTTGGATTAACTACGTGATAGTATCACAAAGTTAAGTGGGGAGGAGGACTTTAGTACGAGTTACTATCATAAAGTAAACTTTAGTACGACCTACTATCACGAAGTAAAGTGGAGGGTAAAGTTAAGTACGAGATAGTAACACGAAATTAAATCGGGAGGGGACTTTAGTACGACTTACTATCACGTAGTAAACTTCTTCTCAACTTTACTTCTTGATAGTAAGTCGAACTAAAGTTTACTACGTGATAGTAAGTCGTACTAAAGTTGACTACGTGATAGTAACTCGAACTAAAGTCCCCTCCCGATTTATTTTCGTAATACTATCTCGTAGTAAACTCCCTCTTAACTTTACTACGTGATAGTAACTTGTACTAAAGTTTACTTAGTAAAAGTAAGTCGTACTAAAGTTCACCACGTGATACTGAGTCGTACTAAAGTCCCCTCCCGATTTTATTTCGTAATACGGGGTGTTTATAAGAATCTGTGATCGCGGCAGGCATGGGTCAGGTCGACAAACGCAGTAACAGGCGCAATTGTAGTGATCGAAAGCGGATTCCAAAGGCGATGCGATCACAGACGTTTATAAACACCCAGTACTATCTCGTAGCAAACTCCCTCTTAACTTTACTACGTGATAGTAACTCGTACAAAAGTTTACTTCGTGATAGTAAGTCGTACTGAAGTTTACTTCGTAATAGTAAGTCGTACTGAAGTTTACTACGTGATAGTAAGTCGTACTAAAGTTTACTACGTGATAGTAACCCGTACTAAAGTCCCCTCCCGATTCATTTTCGTAGTACTATCTCGTAGTAAACTCCCTCTCAACTTTACTACGTGATAGTAACTCGTACTAAAGTTTAGTTAGTAATAGTAAGTCGTACTAAAGTTTACTTAGTACATGATAGCAAGTCGTACCAAAGTTTACCACGTGATAGTGAGTCGTACTAAAGTCCCCTCCCGATTTAATTTTGTGTTACTATCTTGTAGTGAACTCTCCCCTCCACTCAACTTCGTGATAGTAAGTCGTACTAAAGTTTACTACGTGATAGTAATTCGTATTAAAGTCCCCTCCCGATTTAATTTCGTAATACGGGGTGCTTATAAGAATTTGTGATCGCGGCAGGCATGGGTCAGCCGAAAAACGCAGAAACAGGCGCAATTGTAGTGATCGGAAGCGGATTCCAAAGGCGATGCGATCACAGACATTTATAAACAACCGGTACTATCTCGTAGTAAACTCCCTCTTAACTTTACTACGTGATAGTAACTCGTACAAAAGTTTACTTGTAGTGGCGGGGTTAACGGCCAAAAATGGAATGATCTGTGCATTTTGTGATCAAATCACGAAATTTGGCATGCGTGTTCGGAAGACCCTCCTTTGCAATTCCAGATGTGGCGCCACGCAAGATTTTGCACCAGAGGCACTGTATTGCGGTTAATATACCTGCTAGGGGTAAATTCTGCAAAAATGGTTCCTGGTCGGTCTCTGGTACCGTAGTCGGTACTTTTTAGTTCTGTTTAGCTAAAACTACATGTAGAAATGAGTGAGGAGTGCATTTTCACAAGCAAAGTTCCAAATGCTGCCTTTATACGTTGTTTTAATACATTTTAAGGCAACTTTGTTTTAGTACAGGGAACATGGTAAAAAAAATTGCCAAAACCTCGGCAAAGATATGAACGTCCTGAAAATTTGATATTGTGTTCAGAATTAAGTGCCCTACTACATATTTAAAATTGCCAGAAAGAGCACCCCGAGGCTTTGAGTTATTGGAGAGGGGGTAAAAAATATCAACTCAAAATTAAAGGTATAGAACCCGATGGAACCCGTCAATCCAATGGATGCAAATACGTCATAGTTCGACGCATCACATCCCGTTGATACAATTTTGGCACAAAAAGTGTCGATCATTGTTGAAGGGAGGTCGCGGGGGACGGCGGAACTCGGCTGGGTGGCTTTTTTTCTTCCTGGGCCATGAAGAATCGACCACGACAAGATAGGTATCTTTTCCGACTAAATTCAATGTCCTGAACTTGGATCCGATGTATAAATTTGGACAAAAACAAGTTCAAACAAGTCAACTTGAGAAAACCTGTTTTTTCTTTGACAATTTTCACAAAACTTTTTTTTACTGTTAGAGGCATTCATCTTTGAAAATATTTCAGAGGCCATTAGATTGAACTGTATTCTTCACGAAAATCATCCATTCGATCTGTAACTTTGTTTTTCGAGATAGAAAAAATCGATTTGAACTTTAGTCGGCACAGCCCGTCGTCTACTACTGACCAGAACACTACGCCATGCATTTTTAAATGAAAATAGCCCAAACTATCTAAAAAATTATCACTCATCTTTGAAAGTTCAAGGATCTGTGCAGAACTGAAAATCCTATAACATAAACAAAATCGTCATAAATCGCAATGCAGGGTATTGAGTTATTACTTGAAGGTGCATGCTGTAGTGTTCTGGTCATTAGTAGACGCCGGGCAGTGCCGACTTAAGTTCAAATCGATTTTTCCTACCTCGAAAAACAAAGTTACAGATCAAATGGATGATTTTCGTGAAGAATACAGTTTAGTTTAATGGCCTCTGAGATATTTTCAAAGATGAATACCTCTAACAGTAAAAAAAGTTTTGTGTAAATTGTCAAAGAAAAAACAGGTTTTCTCAAGTTAACTGGTTCGAACTTGTTTTCATCCAAATTTACACATCGGGTTCAAGTTCAGGACATTAATTTTAGTTGGAAAAGTTACCAATCTTGTCGTGATCGATTCTTCATGGCCCAGGAAGAAAAAAAGCCACCCAGCCGAGTTTCGCCCTTCCCCACGACCCCCCTTCAACAATGATCGACACTTTTTGTGCCAAAATTGTATCAACTGGTTGTGATGCGTCGAACTACGACGCATTTGCATCCATTGGATTGACGGGTTCCATCGGGTTCTATACCTTTCATTTTGAGTTGCAATTTTGCACCCCCCCTCCAATAACTCGAAGCTTCGTGGTGCGATTTCTAGCAATTTCAGATATGTAGTAGGGCATAGAATTCTGGACAGAATATCCAATTCTCAGGACGTTCATATCTTTGCCGAGATTTTGTCAATTTTTTTTACCATGTTTCCTGTACTAAAACAAAGTTGGCCTTAAAATGTATTAAAACAACGTATAAAGGCAGCATTCGGAACTTTGCTTGCGAAAATGTACTCTTCACTCATTTATACATGTAGTTTTAACTAAACAGTAGGTACCGACTGCGGTACAAGAGACCGGCCAGGAACCATTTTTGCAGAATTTACCCCTAGCAGGTATATTATCCGCAATACAGTGTCTCTGGCGCAAAATCTCGCGTGACGCCACATCTGGAATTGCGAAGGAGGGTCTTCTGAGCAAGTATGCCAAAGGACCCCGCACGTTTTCTATGAAAAAGTGGTTTCGGTGAATTTGGCTAATTTTTTTATATGTTGTAGATCTTGATTCAAGAAATATATTCCTGAAAAATTGGACCCCTCCTATGAACAGTTTTTCCCCTACACCCCTAATAAGGCCAAAATTAGGAATAGTCTCAAATTTTTTGAAATTTATGGAACTGGTTCAAATCGAACTCGTGATCATGGGAAAAATAATTTTAAAAATCCAAGTTGTGAATTGGGGTAGTTATCAAAGGGGTTGGGGATCGAAATTGAGAAAATAAATTAAAATTCCGAATTTTTTTATTCTTATAAAATCTGAACAGGATAATAATCGACAAATAATTTTGGAAAATCTAAATCAATCAATTGGGGGCTATTCTAAAGGGGGCTGGGGGTCGAAATCAAGAAAACGCAGTGAAATTCTGGAATTTGCGGTTCCCATAATATATGATTTTACGAGCAATGGGGAGATTGCTCAAAAAAATCTAAACCAATGAATTTGGGTGTTATTAAGGGGGTAGAGGGTCGAACTTGAGAAAACAGTGGAGTTCTGGAACTTCCAGTTTATCTAAGGAAGATCTGGGCGAATGACAAAATGATAATACAACCAATGTGAATAAGGACTGAGTTCATCGTTTCTCGATCATCCTCACCCCTTACCCAGGTACCTGGGTACCAAGCTCTGGGTACAACCATTATGATACCTACCCACAACCACAATGAGGGCCGGGGGGAGGGGGGTGGAATCGAGACTACTTGCAACAGCATTATTAATTACAGTTCTCGAGAAGCTCTCCACGGTTCTGTGTGCTGTCCATCATATAGCTTGTGTCAACAAAAATTGACTGGACTATCTTTTTTTAAATAAACATAAATCCTGCTTTTGGTCATTGGTTGATTCAATGAGATTCCAAAAATAGATCGATTTTGGAAGTAAGGCTCAATTTTTCAAATCTGAATTTTTAGTTCTAAAAAGGGTCTTTCAATAAGAGTGATAGAACTTTGATAAGATTTTACTGTTATTTTTTGACATAAATACTCAGTATATCTTACAAAATCATCTTCTTTCAACAAGACGGGGCTACGTGCCACACAGCAGGAGAAACCTTGAGACTTGTTGGCCGGAAACTTCCAAGGAAGAACAATTTCGCGGAATGGCGATTTCAATTGGCCAGCGAGATCTTGCGATATTACGTCCCTGAACTTTTTTCTGTGGGGTTATGTGAAGTCCCTGGTATACAAGAACAAGCTCAGAACCATTGAAGCCCTGAGGGACAATATTGTGCGTGTTATTACTGAAATAGAGCCCGATATCTGCCAGAAAGTCATTACAAATTGGACTTCTCGTCTGCCCGCCGCTAGACAAAGTCGAGGAGGCCATTTACTAGATGTTATTTTCCACACATAATGTCAAAAACTGTTCTTTGTTAATTTGTTTAATTCCAATTTGAAGTTCTATCACTCTCACTGAAGGACCCTACCCTCGACCCTACCCCTACACTATGAATTTAAAGTTTCGGAATTTCTTCCTTTTTCTAGATTTTGACCACTGTCCCCTCAGTAGGTAACCATCTCAATTTATTGATTCAGATTTTTTAAATGATTTCTCCATTACCCTATTCCTGGAATGCCAATTCCTTTACTCGATTTCGACCTCCACCCCCTCGATAATTACTCCAATTCACAACTTATATTTTTTATTCTTCAACTTAATGTGAACCAGTTTCATGAATTTTAAAATGCTTGAGACAAATTCTTATTTGGACTAGGACATGGTTGTAGGCAGATATTATGGTAGGTGGGAAAAGGGATGGTCGAGAAATGAAGAACTCAATCCTTATGCAGATTGGTTTTATTATCATTTTGTCATTCACCCAGATCAATTTTTAGATGAACTGTAAGGTCCATAATTTCATTGTTGTCCTGATTTCGACCCTCTACTTCCTCAATGACACCAGAACTCATTGGTTTAGATTTTTTGAATTATTCTCTCAATAATGGGAATCGCAAGTTTCGAAATGCTACTTCGTTCCCTTGATTTTGACCCCCAGCCCTCTTTAGAATAACACCCCATCAATTGATTAAGGTTTTCCAAAATTATTTCTACATTATTATTCTGTTCAGATTAAAGAATAATATTAAATAATAATTCTTATTTTATATAAGAATAAAAAAATTCGGAATTTTAATTTATTTTCTCAATTTCGATCCCCAACCCCCTTGATAACTACCCCAATTCATAACTTGGATTTTTTTAATTATTTTTCCCATGATCACGAGTTCGATTTGGACCAGTTTCGTGAATTTCAAAAAATTTGAGACTATTCCTAATTTTGGCCTTATTAGGGGTGTAGGGGAAAAACTGTTCATAGGAGGGGTCCAATTTTTTAGGAATATATTTCTTGAATCAAGAACTACAACATATAAAAAATTTAGCCAAATTCACCGAAACCACTTTTTCATATAAAACGTGCGGGGTCCTTTCATGCTTTGATTACAAAATGCACAGACAATTCCGCTACCCCCCCACTATTCGTGATAGTTAAGTCGTACTGAAGTTTACTTCGTAATAGTAAGTCGTACTAAAGTTTACTACGTGATAGTAAGTCGTACTAAAGTTTACTACGTGATAGTAACCCGTACTAAAGTCCCCTCCCGATTAATTTTCGTAATACTATCTCGTAGTAAACTCCCTCTCAATTTTACTGCGTGATAGTAACTCGTACTAAAGTTTAGTTAGTAATAGTAAGTCGTAAGTAGTATAGCTAGGGCAATTCCAGCACAGTTTCAAGGTCACCGACAGTAGCGCCACCTAGCGGCGCGCAGAGGAACTAACATTACCGACATTTACAGAAACCTGCATTACCGGCATTTACAGGAATCTACCTATATTTACAGGAACCTGTATTACCGGCATTTACAGGAATCTACCGATATTTACAGAAATCCGCATTACCGGCGTTTACAGTAATCTATTGATAGTGGCAGTAGCGCAATCTCCCGGTACAACTGCGAAGCTCCATTTAGCATAGATACAAACCTATATAATGCCAACATCTCTTAGTACCGATGCGAACCCACATTACCATAAATCTGGGGATTAATTACTAGGTGTATATTGGGGTGCATAGTTATCGGTGAATGTGTTGGTGGAAAATCGAATGACATTTATGTTTATCATGCAAGTCTAGAAGATCTCTAAGAAAGCCCCTCCTCCTTTCAATTTCAGCATAATCAGGGGTGTAATCAGGATGGTGGGGGGGGGGGGAAGACAAATGTAAAAAATTACTGCTTTATTGGTGTATAGCTATATACATGTAAGAAAATGAATGAAATTATAAGAATGGAATATTTAATAATAGAAAAAAAGGAGGCCAGGGTTGCTTTCAACTACTTTCTCAAGGTCAAGCCATAGGTGCAACTATTTCTGGGTCAAAAATTACGCATGCGTGGGAATAGAACAGCACATCCACTCAACTTTAGGAATGTATGGGAGAGGCTGATATGAAGAGAAATACACATTAGCTGTTATTGGTTAAAGTTTTATTTGGTTCAGATTAAACATTGTTATGCATACTTATTTTGATACACACTGAACAATACACGCTCTTTATGTTCACTAGCAGTCGTTTTGATCCGATTCATTCTATTTCTTCCATTACTGGGGGCCCTTAAAGGGATGGAGCTCTAGTGTGTAGTAGTAGGCAAACTTACGTATGAGTTAATAGGAAGTTATTGCGTAAAATTGCGCAATAGTTAAGAAAAGTCTAGAGTATTGTTACTGAATGACACAACTGTTTAGGGAACAGTTTACCAGGTCACGTGATGATTCATTGTATTTCAAGGTTGATGTTGCAACATTTGATGCAATAAGTGTTTACTTCAAAAAAAATTCTAGAGAAAGCCAACAAGGTTCCAAAACAACGAAAGTGCTAACATGAACAAGTCCAGAAGTTATTGCGTGAAATTGCGCAATAGTTGAGAACAGTCTAGAATATTGTTACTAAATGACACAGTTGTTTACAAAATTGTTTACCAGTTATTATGACCATTCATTGTTTTTCAAGGTTAACATTGCAACATGTGACGCAATACCTAAGTGTTCACCTCGAAAACTTTAGAAGCAAGCCAACAAGGTTCCAAAGCAACTTGAGGGTTATCAGAAACAAGTTCCGGAAGCTATTGCGTAAGATTGCGCAATACTTTGGAAAAGTCTTGAATATTGTCACTAACTGATGCAATTGTTTACTAAATCGCAAACGAACTTGTTTACCAGTTATTGTGATGAGTCAAGATATTTTAGCGTTGTTCTCATATAGGTAAAAAAGGAGGGTAGGGTTGCTTTCAGCTGACGTGTTTCGGTTACTTTTTCAAAGTCAAGTCATAGGCACAACTATCTCTGGGTCAAAAAATCAAACAAGTGCGCATGCGTAGTAGTAGGACAGCGCATCTACTCAACTTTAAGAATGTATGAGAGAGGTTTATACGAATAAAAATACACATTAGCTGTTATCGGTTAGAGCTTTATTTAGTTTAGAGTTTAGAGTAAACAGTTTTATGCATACTTATTTTAATACACACAGAACACTACTCGCTCTTTATGCTTTACTGGCAGTCGTTTTAATTCTATCCATCTTGATTCTCAACTGGAGGGGTCCTAAAGGGGACGGAGCCCTAATGTGTAGTAGTAGTAGTAGCAGCCAAACTTACATATTAAGAGTTAGGAGCTAGGTATTGCGTAAAATTGCGCAATGGTTTGGAAAAATCTAGAATATTGTTACTAAATGACACAACTGTTCAGGGAATTGTTTACCAGGTCACGTGATGATTCATTGTATGTCAAGGTTAACGTTGCAACATGTGATGCAAATAAGGGTTTACCTCGAAAAATCTAGAAGAAAGCCAGCAATGTTCCAAAGCAACTGAAAGTGCTAACATGAACAAGCTCCGGAAGTTGTTGCGTAAAATTGCGCAATATTTGGGAACAAGTGTTACTGATTAATGACATTCTAGAACTTCTACAGAAGTGAACAAAAGGAACTATGCAGTCTCGGGAAATAAAACAAGCGAATCAATAGGACAGAGTTTATTTGGGCAGTTAAGTGATCAACCAAGTCTAAAGTAGCATGCAATTATTCAAAGAAAAAATACGGGGTTTCAAAAAATGGTGATTACACTATGGTAATATCTTGTCAAATTTTATCACACTATCCTCCTCTCCAACATTCATAATTTCAACACATAATTCATCATCACAATATCTCTTAATAATTTCCTCAAGGAAAGCCTTCTTCTGTTGTCCTTTTTCAAAAATAATATCTACGTTGGAAGCCAGGTGATGTAGTATGGAGTAGACTTTTTCATATGGAATATCCCCATTACTGTATCTGAGTCCATGATGAATTGATGAGTATTCTTCAGCTTGCTCCTAGTTTACTTAGATATGATCGGAGGCATTATTCCAGAAATATCCATTTCTAGATTTACCTATACCTACTAATTTATGTCCAAAAAGAGATTGTCTTAATTACAAATAAACAAATGGTAACTAATCCTCACGGTTATCACTTATAATGTTATACATATACACAATAATACGTAGCTATGGGTATTATTGCTGGTAATTGGAATGTTTTAGTAAAAATATCGAGAAACTTGCGTTATTTTCCAGCATTTTTAGGTATATGCTTAATGTAGCGTGTTTGTGTTGTTAGAAGTCATGCACGCGCATGCGCGCACATGCATACACACATAGTAACATACACATATGCACGCAAACGCACCCATTGCCAACTATAAGAGGGGGAAGGTCCGGTACTATTCTAGATTTAGTGACTCTTTTTTTAAGAAATCAGATCCTATGTGTAGCATCTTTGCATTCTTTAGGGGGCTTTAGAGTGACTTTTCGCCGAAATTGAGATGATTTTCACACAAATCTAATAGTGTGGCAGGAAACAACCCACATTTTCCACGTTCTCTTCTAGATTTGGTGACTTTTTTTAGAAATTATATGTTTTGTGTAACATTTTTGCATTCTTTAGGAGGCTTTAGAGTGACTTTTTGTTGAAATTGGGACGATCTCTTATACAAATTCCAATAGTTTATCAAGATACAACTCACCTTTTCCACGTTTTCTTCTAGATTTGGCGACTCTTTTTGAGAAATCGTGTGATTTGTGCAGCATTTTTGCATTCTTTGGGGGGTTTTAGAGCAACTTTTTGTCAAAGTTGAGATTATTTTCACACAAATCCAATATTTTTTTATAGAAAACAACTCATATTTTCCACGTTTTCTTCTAGATTTGACGATTCTTTTTAAGAAATCATGTGCTTTGTGTGAGATTTTTGCATTCTTTGGGGGGTTTTAGAGCGACTTTTTGTCAAAGTTGAGATTATTTTCACACAAATCTGATAGTTTATCAAGAAACAACTCACCTTTTCCACGTTTTCTTCTAGATTTGCCGACTTTTTTTGAGAAATCATGTGATTTGTGCAGCATTTTTGCATTCTTTGGGGGGCTTTAGAGTGACTTTTCGCCGAAATTGAGATGATTTTCACACAAATCTAATAGTGTGGCAGGAAACAACCCACATTTTCCACGTTCTCTTCTAGATTTGGTGACTTTTTTCGAGAAATCATGTGATTATTGTAGCATCTTTGCATTCTCTTGGGTTTTGAAAGTGGCTTTCTGTCAAAATTGAGACGATCTTTCACACAATTCCAATAGTTTGTCAGGTAAGAACTCACCGTTTTTCCGTTTTCTTCTAGATTTGGTGACTCTTTCTGTGGAATCATGTGATTTGTGTGGCATTTTGCATTCCTTAGGAAGGTGCTGGAGAGACTTTTTGTCTAAATTGCAATGATCTCTCACACAATTCCGATAGTTTGACAAGAAACAACTCACCTTTTTCACGTTTTCTTTTAGATTTGTCAACTTTTTTGAGAAAGTATGTGCCTAAGGTGACATTTTTGTGTTGTTAGAAGCCATGCACGCACACATGCATACGCCGGCGCATACACACACATATGCGCACGCTGGCATGCCCGCATATGCGCACACATGCACAGACATACACGCATGCACGCACATGCGCACAACAGCAAACGCTCGCACAATATCACCATTTTTCAGCACATATACGAACTTGGATCACCGGCATCTACAGTGACGCCATCTACCGGCGCACACAGAAACTAGGATCACCGGCATCTACAATAGCGCCATATAATCCAACTTATAGATCCAATGCATGAACGGAAACATTTGAAAAAGACACCACTGCACAGGTCAACCACATATCACCCTTACGCCGAAGGCTCATGGGTGGTATACACTGTTGACCCTGGCTGAAAAATGGTGATATTGTGCGAGCGTTTGCTGTTGTGCGCATGTGCGTGCATGCGTGTATGTCTGTGCATGTGTGCGCATATGCGGGCATGCCAGCGTGCGCATATGTGTGTGTATGCGCCGGCGTATGCATGTGTGCGTGCATGGCTTCTAACAACACAAAAATGTCACCTTAGGCACATACTTTCTCAAAAAAGTTGACAAATCTAAAAGAAAACGTGAAAAAGGTGAGTTGTTTCTTGTCAAACTATCGGAATTGTGTGAGAGATCATTGCAATTTAGACAAAAAGTCTCTCCAGCACCTTCCTAAAGAATGCAAAATGCCACACAAATCACATGATTCCACAGAAAGAGTCACCAAATCTAGAAGAAAACGGAAAAACGGTGAGTTCTTACCTGACAAACTATTGGAATTGTGTGAAAGATCGTCTCAATTTTGACAGAAAGCCACTTTCAAAACCCAAGAGAATGCAAAGATGCTACAATAATCACATGATTTCTCGAAAAAAGTCACCAAATCTAGAAGAGAACGTGGAAAATGTGGGTTGTTTCCTGCCACACTATTAGATTTGTGTGAAAATCATCTCAATTTCGGCGAAAAGTCACTCTAAAGCCCCCCAAAGAATGCAAAAATGCTGCACAAATCACATGATTTCTCAAAAAAAGTCGGCAAATCTAGAAGAAAACGTGGAAAAGGTGAGTTGTTTCTTGATAAACTATCAGATTTGTGTGAAAATAATCTCAACTTTGACAAAAAGTCGCTCTAAAACCCCCCAAAGAATGCAAAAATCTCACACAAAGCACATGATTTCTTAAAAAGAATCGTCAAATCTAGAAGAAAACGTGGAAAATATGAGTTGTTTTCTATAAAAAAATATTGGATTTGTGTGAAAATAATCTCAACTTTGACAAAAAGTTGCTCTAAAACCCCCCAAAGAATGCAAAAATGCTGCACAAATCACACGATTTCTCAAAAAGAGTCGCCAAATCTAGAAGAAAACGTGGAAAAGGTGAGTTGTATCTTGATAAACTATTGGAATTTGTATAAGAGATCGTCCCAATTTCAACAAAAAGTCACTCTAAAGCCTCCTAAAGAATGCAAAAATGTTACACAAAACATATAATTTCTAAAAAAAGTCACCAAATCTAGAAGAGAACGTGGAAAATGTGGGTTGTTTCCTGCCACACTATTAGATTTGTGTGAAAATCATCTCAATTTCGGCGAAAAGTCACTCTAAAGCCCCCTAAAGAATGCAAAGATGCTACACATAGGATCTGATTTCTTAAAAAAAGAGTCACTAAATCTAGAATAGTACCGGACCTTCCCCCTCTTATAGTTGGCAATGGGTGCGTTTGCGTGCATATGTGTATGTTACTATGTGTGTATGCATGTGCGCGCATGCGCGTGCATGACTTCTAACAACACAAACACGCTACATTAAGCATATACCTAATTCCTCAAAAAGAGCACCAAATCTAGGGGAAAACGTGGAAAATGTGAGTTGTTTCCTGCTAAACTACTGAATTTGTGTGAAAATCATCTCAATTTTGACAAAAAGTCACTCGAAAAGCCTCTAAACAATGCAAAAATGCTGCATAAATCACATGATTTCTCAAAAAGAGCCGCCAAATCTAGAAGAGAACATGGAAAAGGTTAGTTGTTTGCTACCAAACTATTGGAATTGTGTAAGAGATCGTCTCAATTTAGACAAAAAACTCACTCTAAAACCCCTAAAGAATGCAAACATGCTACACAAAGCACATGATTTCTCAAAAAGAGTTACCAAATCTAGAAGAAAACATGAAAAAGATGAGTTGTTTCCTGCCACACTATCAGATTTTTGTGAAAATCATCTTAATTTTGACAAAAAGTCACTCTAAAACTCTGAAGAATTCAAAAATGCTACATAAAGCACTTGATTTCTTGAAAATAGTCGTCAAATTTAGGAGAAAACGTGTAAAATGTGAGTTGTTTCCTGTAAAAAAATATTGGATTTGTGTGAAAATAATCTCAACTTTGACAAAAAGTTGCTCTAAAACCCTCTAAAGAATGCAGAAATGCTACACAAAGGAACTGATTTCTCAAAAAGAGTCACTAAATCTAGGATAGTGCCAGATTTTTTCCCCTAATAGTTGGAAATGGGTGCGTTTGCATGCATATGTGTTGGTGTCTATGTGTGTATGCATGTGCGCGCATGTGCGTGCATGACTTCCAACAGCCCAAACATGCTACATTGAGCACATTATTTCTCAAAAAGGGTCACCAAATCTAGGAGAAAACGTGGAAGATGTGAGTTGTTTCCTGCTAAACTATTGAATTTGTGTGAAATCATCTCAATTTTGACAAAAAGTCACTCGAAAAGCCTCTAAACAATGCAAAAATGTTACACAAATCACATGATTTCTCAAAAAGGGTCACTAAATCTATGGAAAACGTGGAAAATGTGAGTTGTTTGCTGTTAAACTATTGGAATTGTGTGAAAATCATCTCAATTTTTTACAAAGAGCATCAAATCTAGAAGAAAATGTAGAAGTGGTGTGTTGTTCCAGGATTTCTTTTTTAATGGTTGGTATTACCTATATGCATGATTCTGATAAAAAATAAGATCTTTCAAGTGACGTGACGTACTTCTAGAAAATATATACATAGGTATATACATGCATATGCCTATATGCGCACACCTCTATTTATGAGTTACCTTGTAGCAATTTTTTTGACCGGGTTTGGCAAGAAAGAAGTTGATAACTTTTTCCCGAACGATACGCGTAGCAAAAACCTTGCGGGGAGTTCATTCAGCGTCGAGAGGCGAAACGTGCGGTCGTGAGTGGCCATCAGTAATCAAAAATACCTTTGATTCAAGTAACTCGAAAGCCCTCACCGTCATGTGCCTCGACTTATTATTCAAACCACGCGGTTCACGCTAAAAGGTAAAGATTTCAGTAACGTTCATCAGATAATTCATTCCAGATTTTTTTAGGCCGTATTCAAAGACATTTTTGATCTACCCAACATGGAACTCGAATCAATTATTACCATGAGCCCGATGAACATCTAAAGGGTAGGATATTGACCAGGAAATAAATAGCACAAACCTAATTTCGATTTCCCTTGTAGGCTCTTAGATTTACGCTAAGTATACCAACGCATTTTGGCTAAATATGACGCACGAGTAAATTCCTGAGGGACAGACCGTCATTTTAAGTTGGGATTTCATCAAATTTCGTCACATTTCATCAAATTTCATCAAATTTTCAACGTTTCCATCAAGTTCCTACACTCATCAAATTCCACCACATTTCATCGTTTCCACCAGTCAAGTGACACCATTTCAAGTTGCCACCATCAAAGTCTACACTGGAACTGCCCGTCCGCATAGCTTGCTTCAGCTACACACAATGAATTATTGAGTGAGATACTATGTTTGTGATTGTCCCTCCTTAGTCCGCTGTAGTAATTACAAAATTTGTTCGCGAATCTAGTCTGCGCAAATCGTAAGCTTACGTGTTTGATTAACGCGACCCGTTTGTATTTCACCCTGTATTGTGCGGCAATTAGTGGGGATATCATTTCCAGTTGATCTCCTAAATATCATTTTTATATTAATCCCATTATTTCATTTGAATTTTGTGTACCTTAAATTTTCTATATAGTTGTGCGACCGGTAATTCTCCTTTTAAATAAACTAAAGCTAAACTCAATTTCCATCGTTGTCAACTTACTCACTACATCATATTCTATCTGTGCCTAATAATTATTAGTTTACCCGTTAACTTTAATTCACTTTTATTTAACTAACTAAATCAAGGGCCAACGGGTTGGCGCCTTTCCATCAGTTTTCCAATTGTTAGTTTTCCAACCCAGTAGAGTAAGAAGAACCCACGCCTTCCGCGCCGCTGTAAGCTAGCCGGCTACAAAATGTGTAAAGGTTGGTACACATGAATGGCACCGTGCAACGTGGGGCAGTTCTGAGTTTTGAGTTTAATAGCTTTGAGTTTCCGTTTTACAAATTTAAATTTTCCTAAATAAGCGGTGAATTGAGGTGATGTTTTTCTTGTTTGATGAAATCCAAATTTTATTCCTTGTTTGTTAAAATAATTGTTTCTGGAATTGTCTAGGAAAGTGTAGTTTTCCAATTTACCTAAAGGTGAATGAAATCACAAATTTCCTTTTTACATGGGCAATTTTTGATAGTGTGCTATTTGTTTCTTATAAGTCGATAAGAAATCGATAAATTTCATGTTTTATAGTTAAGGTTTTTCCATTCGTGGAAGAAATTATCAAATTTGTCGCACGATAATACGGCAAAGATACAATTATTAGGTATCTACTGTACTTATTCTTTTCCGTTAAATATTTCCTTTATTTTCTAAAGGAAGATTCAGTACAAAAATTTAAACCACACCACTACTTCAACATGGATCTAGTAATGAAACCGCGACACCTGCTGATTGGTGAATTAAACTATGAACTTAGAATCAGGGGCATAGTTACTGATAGGGATCAAGACACAAAACGTAAGATGTTGGCTAAACTTCTTGATAAGGATTCTAGAAGGTCAACAGTTGAATACCGCGATCCACTCTTTGCAGTAGCAACCGAAATGGTAGATGTAAATAATACGATTAAATCGATTAAAGACGTTATTTCCGATTTTGAGGGTACACGGTCTGACTCCACCTTTGCAAGAATGCAGTCGCGAATAAAACACATTACTGATCGCGTGAATAGAATAGAAATACCTAATAATGACACCGCCAAGGCCGTTGAGGAATTTCAGAGAGAATCCGTTGCGAATTGTTTGGAATTGGAAGTACTGCTGGACGAAAAAGTTGTTGATAGTGATGTCGCCATCCAGAGTGCTAATCTTAACCTTTCCACAAATGGAGCTGCTCAGCAAACAATCATTATGCCACCCTCTGGGGCCAGCTCACACCAAGTTTCTGTTTATAAGTGGAACGTTCCATTTGATGGAGAGGGTGATTTTGAGAAAGTACTGGATTGGTTGGAAAGGGTAGAAGAATTACGTCTGGCCAGGGGTGCCAGTAAACAACAGATTTTTGACGC
Organism: Anaspis maculata; assembly: GCA_949128115.1. NCBI lineage: Eukaryota > Metazoa > Arthropoda > Insecta > Coleoptera > Scraptiidae > Anaspis > Anaspis maculata. The sequence continues at coordinate 27,310,778 of OX421961.1, forward strand.
AGCTGTAGACCTTTTCAAGGGAAATGCACTTTTTTGGTTTCGCGCAATTAGAAAATCTGTGACAGATTGGGACTCATTGATAATTTTATTAAAAAAGGAATTTCTTCCTTCCGATTATGAGGATCAAGTTTGGGACCAGATTAGATCCAGGATTCAATTGAAGGGCGAGTCTATCATAATTTTTGTTGCTAGAATGGAGAATCTTTTTGCAAAGTTAACACACATCGCTGAAGTAACCAAGTTGAAGTACATCAGAAAAAATTTACAGCCATACTACCTGTCCCAACTTGCCTTGACACCGATTAATGACATTTCTGAACTGGTAACCGCTTGTAAAAAAATAGACGAAGCTCATGAACAGAAGTCCTCGAATTCTAAACGCGTAAAATCTGTTTCATCAGTTAAGATAGAACCCGTTGCCGTTTCGTGGAAATCAGACAAAAAACCGTTCAAAAAATTTCACGATAGTAGGGAAGCTAGTACCTTGTCTAGGGACAAATCAAATCGTAACAACCCGATCACCTGTTGGAATTGCCGCGAAAAGAACCATACTTTTCATACCTGTTTGGCTGAACGCAAAAAATTTTGTTTTACATGCGGAAAACCGGAAGTAACCACGCGAGAATGCAGTAACTGTTCAAAAAACTGAATGGCTGGGTGTCATCAGAACACCAGATGTCACCCAATAATCGTCTCAGCTCACAGTCTAGGCCAAGTAGTTTTAGTCAGGATGAATGGGACAGATGGTTGCTTGTGGTTCGTGATTTTGTAGGACATCAACCAATTCCACCTCAAGTTTCTCCATGTTTTGTAAAGAAACCAAGTGACAACCGACCTTTCATTAACGTCAAGGTATATGGTCACTCTGTAACTGTTTTGTTGGACTCCGGGGCGAATCAATCCATTATTGGCAAGCAGGGACTCGGTTTGATACGGAAGATAAAAGGAGAAATTCATAAATATACCGGGGTTAGCGTTAGTACCGCTGATGGCGAACAGCATCTGGTTACCGGTCAAGTGGACATTCCCGTTTGTGCAGATGATTCTTGTAGAATAATTCGATTTTTGGTTGTACCTTCAATAACTTACCTCATGATTTTGGGTAGCGATTTTTGTGAGGCATTTTCGTTACATATTGATTTTAAAACACATCGCTGCTACGCGGACAAGAACCAAATTTTTTCCACTCCCGGCTATGACAAAGGTAGAACCCATCTCAGTTCCATTACAGTTCATCCCGAAAAACGTGATCAAATAGTTTCTCAAATAGAAAAGTCCTTCCTTGAAATTTCCGGTAAAGATGGTAGCCTGGGGCGAACGAAGTTGATAGAACACTTCATCGACACGGGTGACGCCAAACCTTTTAGACAACGACAATATCAATTATCACCATTTTTGACAGAACATCTAAACGCTCAAATCGATGACATGTTGGAAAAGGGCATTATAGAAGAATGTAAAGGAGCTTGGAGTTCTCCAGTTTTGCTAGTAAAAAAATCCTCCGGAGATTACCGTTTTGTGTTTGATGGACGCGCTTTAAATTCGGTTACCAAACCAGATCGATATCCCCTACCTAGAGTCGATCGAATTTTGAATTTGTTACGAGATGCTACCTATTTCTCAGCGATCGATCTGAAAACTGCTTTCTGGCAAATCCCTCTCGAAGAGTCGAGTAAAGAGAAGACAGGTTTTGGAATTCCCGGTAAAGGTTTTTATTGTTACCAAGTGATGCCAATGGGTCTATGTAACAGTGCGCAAACTCAGCAGCGTCTAATGGACCGGATTTTTGGGCCGGAATTCGAACCAAATATATTTACCTATATCGACGATTTAATAATTGTATCGAAAACGCTAGAAGAACATTTAAACCATCTCAAAGTTGTACGTGACAGATTGAAGGATGCGGGACTAACGGTTAATATTGATAAATGTCAGTTTCTGAAAAGTTCACTTAAATATTTGGGTTATGTGGTGGACGCCGATGGGTTAAGAACGGATCCAGACAAGGTTGCTTCTATAGTAAATTATCCTCGACCTACGAATACCACTGAAATTAAACGTTTCATCGGAGTCTGTTCTTGGTACAGGCGTTTTGTTCCGCATTTCAGTACGTTAGTATCCCCTATCAATGATCTCTTGAAGGGCCGGAAAAAGAAACAAAAAATTCAGTGGAATTCTGAAGCCGAGAAAGCTTTTGGGGACATAAAACAAAAATTGATTTCGTCACCTGTACTTCGTAGTCCTGATTTCAATTTAATTTTCACCATACAATGCGACGCTAGTAATACTGGATTGGGTGGAGTTCTTTCGCAAGAAGTAGAGGGTGAGGAAGTGGCCATAGCTTTTTGCTCAAGATCCATGTCAAGAACCGAGCGTAATTATACGGTTACCGAACGGGAATTATTATCTTTGATGTTCAGTCTAGAAAAATTTCGTCCTTATATCGAGGGTACTCATTTTAAGGTGATAACTGACCACTACTCATTATTATGGTTGAATCGGTTAAAGGAACCAACTGGGAGACTCGCTCGGTGGGCTATAAAACTACAACAGTTTTCATTTGAGCTAATACACCGGAAGGGCCAACTACATATAGTTCCCGATGCGTTATCACGAATTCACGAGATCTCCACTATTGATGTAAAGTTAGATAACCTAGACAACTGGTATAAAAATCTTAGACAAAATATCTCCGATTATCCTGATAGGTATCCTTTGTGGCGGGTCGAAAACCAACTGATTTATAAATTCATTTCCTCAAAGGCTGATATTCGGACTAATATTTCTGAATGGAAATTGCTTGTACCTTCCGCGGACAGAAGACGGGTTTTGAAAGAATGTCACTGCGAACCTACCGCTGCTCATTTTGGGTACTATAAGACTTTCGCTCGAGTCCGGGAGAATTATTATTGGCCAAAATTAAGGTTTGATGTGTTGAAGTTTGTTCGGAATTGCAGGGAATGTGGTGAACAAAAACATCCAAATGCGCTGCCGATGGGTCTGATGGGGTGTGAAAAAAACGTTAAATATCCATGGCAGATTGTCGCAGTGGATATTGTGGGTCCTTATCCACGGTCCACTAGTGGAAACGCATATTTGTTAGTTGTAGCCGACTGGTTTACCAAATATTCCTTATTGTTTCCGATGAGAAAAGCCACTGCCGATAAGATCGTGAGTTTCATGGAGAAAAATGTTTTCCATGTGTACGGGGTGCCGCAGTTTATAATATGCGACAACGGCTCTCAATTTGCTGGCAGGGAATTCCGGGCTTTAGCTGACAAATATCATGTTCAAAAGATCTGGTTCAATGCCAAGTACCATGCGCAAAGTAATTTTGTAGAGAGAACCAACAAAACCATCGGCACAGCAATCAGATCTTACATCCAGCAGGACCAACGAAAGTGGGATAAATATCTTTCCGAAATTCAATATGCGCTAAACACCGCTGTTCATGAAGTAACCGGGTTTTCCCCGTGTTTTTTAAATTTTGGTCGAGCTATACCTATCGCGGGAAATTATTACGGTCAGGTGAATTCGACCAGTGACATTCAGTTAAATCCAGAAGATCGAGAAGAATATGCAAGGGAATTGAGGAAACTGCCCGAAGTTTATTCGCAAGTAAAAAAGCAACTAAGTCAGGCTTATCATAAGTACGCAACTCGATACAATCTCCGTAGAAGAGACGTAACGTTTGAAGTAGGGCAGAGAGTCTGGCGGCGAAATAAGGTTTTGTCTAAGGCGGCTGACAAATTTTCGGCAAAGTTAGCACCAAAATTCGTTTTGAATACGGTTTCAAATCGGGTGTCTCGTTTGGTTTACAGGTTAAAGAATACAGATGGATCCGACGCCGGCAATTGGCATATCCAAGACCTAAAGGTTTATTTGGGGTCAAATTCTGATCTTTCCGTGAATTAGATTTTCAAATTTCAGTGAAATTATTTTCTCTCGATTAAATTCGGCTAATACGAAATTTTTAGACTTGAGGTAGCTACCTGTTTAGAGTTAGGATTTGTATATAAACAATTTTAGACACAATAGATTAAGAGTGGTGTTGGTTTACTGAATAAGTATAGTTAGGTGAATATCATTATGACCTCAGCGAGTCCATAATCTCAACCATTCTCAATAATGCGATTTTTTACCGGATGTGACCATACCGATATTGAAATATTCCCGATTGTGACCTACTGATAGTGAGTTCCAATTTCAATTTTTTTGGACGTGTGGTACGCGAAGATACCAATAGCATTATACAAAAGAACTATCCATGATGAGAGAGAATCTGGTGCATTGCGACGGTTATACAAATTGTACAGTAGGTTTAGGTTTATATTTAGAGAGAAAAAAAAAAACGGTTTAGCTTTGGGTAGGGAGTTGAACAATTATCCGGCTGTTGGGTGTAATGTTCTCAATTTTGTTTTGAATAAAAATACCACTGTATTTTGATTCTTCGATGGAAGAGGGTGGTGTAGCAATTTTTTTGACCGGGTTTGGCAAGAAAGAAGTTGATAACTTTTTCCCGAACGATACGCGTAGCAAAAACCTTGCGGGGAGTTCATTCAGCGTCGAGAGGCGAAACGTGCGGTCGTGAGTGGCCATCAGTAATCAAAAATACCTTTGATTCAAGTAACTTGAAAGCCCTCACCGTCATGTGCCTCGACTTATTATTCAAACCACGCGGTTCACGCTAAAAGGTAAAGATTTCAGTAACGTTCATCAGATAATTCATTCCAGATTTTTTTAGGCCGTATTCAAAGACATTTTTGATCTACCCAACATGGAACTCGAATCAATTATTACCATGAGCCCGATGAACATCTAAAGGGTAGGATATTGACCAGGAAATAAATAGCACAAACCTAATTTCGATTTCCCTTGTAGGCTCTTAGATTTACGCTAAGTATACCAACGCATTTTGGCTAAATATGACGCACGAGTAAATTCCTGAGGGACAGACCGTCATTTTAAGTTGGGATTTCATCAAATTTCGTCACATTTCATCAAATTTCATCAAATTTTCAACGTTTCCATCAAGTTGCTACACTCATCAAATTCCACCACATTTCATCGTTTCCACCAGTCAAGTGACACCATTTCAAGTTGCCACCATCAAAGTCTACACTGGAACTGCCCGTCCGCATAGCTTGCTTCAGCTACACACAATGAATTATTGAGTGAGATACTATGTTTGTGATTGTCCCTCCTTAGTCCGCTGTAGTAATTACAAAATTTGTTCGCGAATCTAGTCTGCGCAAATCGTAAGCTTACGTGTTTGGTTAACGCGACCCGTTTGTATTTCACCCTGTATTGTGCGGCAATTAGTGGGGATATCATTTCCAGCTGATCTCCTAAATATCATTTTTATATTAATCCCATCATTTCATTTGAATTTTGTGTACCTTAAATTTTCTATATAGTTGTGCGACCGGTAATTCTCCTTTTAAATAAACTAAAGCTAAACTCAATTTCCATCGTTGTCAACTTACTCACTACATCATATTCTATCTGTGCCTAATAATTATTAGTTTACCCGTTAACTTTAATTCACTTTTATTTAACTAACTAAATCAAGGGCCAACGGGTTGGCGCCTTTCCATCAGTTTTCCAATTGTTAGTTTTCCAACCCAGTAGAGTAAGAAGAACCCACGCCTTCCGCGCCGCTGTAAGCTAGCCGGCTACAAAATGTGTAAAGGTTGGTACAACCTACCTGTATAGGATCATAGCATTCAAATCTTGTGTTATTCAGCACCTTATTACTTGGCATTCGGCGTGTCTTTGATTCAGCATTAAATATTTTTGATGCTGGAAAATAACGCAAGTTTCTCGATATTTTTACTAAAACATTCCAATTACCAGCAATAATACCCATAGCTACGTATTATTGTGTATATGTATAACATTATAAGTGATAACCGTGAGGATTAGTTACCATTTGTTTATTTGTAATTAAGACAATCTCTTTTTGGACATAAATTAGTAGGTATAGGTAAATCTAGAAATGGATATTTCTGGAATAATGCCTCCGATCATATCTAAGTAAACTAGGAGCAAGCTGAAGAATACTCATCAATTCATCATGGACTCAGATACAGTAATGGGGATATTCCATATGAAAAAGTCTACTCCATACTACATCACCTGGCTTCCAACGTAGATATTATTTTTGAAAAAGGACAACAGAAGAAGGCTTTCCTTGGGGAAATTATTAAGAGATATTGTGATGATGAATTATGTGTTGAAATTATGAATGTTGGAGAGGAGGATAGTGTGATAAAATTTGACAAGATATTACCATAGTGTAATCACCATTTTTTGAAACCCCGTATTTTTTCTTTGAATAATTGCATGCTACTTTATACTTGGTTGATCACTTAACTGCCCAAATAAACTCTGTCCTATTGATTCGCTTGTTTTATTTCCCGAGACTGCATAGTTCCTTTTGTTCACTTCTGTAGAAGTTCTAGAATGTCATTAATCAGTAACACTTGTTCCCAAATATTGCGCAATTTTACGCAACAACTTCCGGAGCTTGTTCATGTTAGCACTTTCAGTTGCTTTGGAACATTGCTGGCTTTCTTCTAGATTTTTCGAGGTAAACCCTTATTTGCATCACATGTTGCAACGTTAACCTTGACATACAATGAATCATCACGTGACCTGGTAAACAATTCCCTGAACAGTTGTGTCATTTAGTAACAATATTCTAGATTTTTCCAAACCATTGCGCAATTTTACGCAATACCTAGCTCCTAACTCTTAATATGTAAGTTTGGCTGCTACTACTACTACTACTACACATTAGGGCTCCGTCCCCTTTAGGACCCCTCCAGTTGAGAATCAAGATGGATAGAATTAAAACGACTGCCAGTAAAGCATAAAGAGCGAGTAGTGTTCTGTGTGTATTAAAATAAGTATGCATAAAACTGTTTACTCTAAACTCTAAACTAAATAAAGCTCTAACCGATAACAGCTAATGTGTATTTTTATTCGTATAAACCTCTCTCATACATTCTTAAAGTTGAGTAGATGCGCTGTCCTACTACTACGCATGCGCACTTGTTTGATTTTTTGACCCAGAGATAGTTGTGCCTATGACTTGACTTTGAAAAAGTAACCGAAACACGTCAGCTGAAAGCAACCCTACCCTCCTTTTTTACCTATATGAGAACAACGCTAAAATATCATGACTCATCACAATAACTGGTAAACAAGTTCGTTTGCGATTTAGTAAACAATTGCATCATTTAGTGACAATATTCTAGACTTTTCCAAAGTATTGCGCAATCTTACGCAATAGCTTCCGGAACTTGTTTCTGATAACCCTCAAGTTGCTTTGGAACCTTGTTGGCTTGCTTCTAAAGTTTTCGAGGTGAACACTTAGGTATTGCGTCACATGTTGCAATGTTAACCTTGAAAAACAATGAATGGTCATAATAACTGGTAAACAATTTTGTAAACAACTGTGTCATTTAGTAACAATATTCTAGACTGTTCTCAACTATTGCGCAATTTCACGCAATAACTTCTGGACTTGTTCATGTTAGCACTTTCGTTGTTTTGGAACCTTGTTGGCTTTCTCTAGAATTTTTTTTGAAGTAAACACTTATTGCATCAAATGTTGCAACATCAACCTTGAAATACAATGAATCATCACGTGACCTGGTAAACTGTTCCCTAAACAGTTGTGTCATTCAGTAACAATACTCTAGACTTTTCTTAACTATTGCGCAATTTTACGCAATAACTTCCTATTAACTCATACGTAAGTTTGCCTACTACTACACACTAGAGCTCCATCCCTTTAAGGGCCCCCAGTAATGGAAGAAATAGAATGAATCGGATCAAAACGACTGCTAGTGAACATAAAGAGCGTGTATTGTTCAGTGTGTATCAAAATAAGTATGCATAACAATGTTTAATCTGAACCAAATAAAACTTTAACCAATAACAGCTAATGTGTATTTCTCTTCATATCAGCCTCTCCCATACATTCCTAAAGTTGAGTGGATGTGCTGTTCTATTCCCACGCATGCGTAATTTTTGACCCAGAAATAGTTGCACCTATGGCTTGACCTTGAGAAAGTAGTTGAAAGCAACCCTGGCCTCCTTTTTTTCTATTATTAAATATTCCATTCTTATAATTTCATTCATTTTCTTACATGTATATAGCTATACACCAATAAAGCAGTAATTTTTTACATTTGTCTTCCCCCCCCCCACCATCCTGATTACACCCCTGATTATGCTGAAATTGAAAGGAGGAGGGGCTTTCTTAGAGATCTTCTAGACTTGCATGATAAACATAAATGTCATTCGATTTTCCACCAACACATTCACCGATAACTATGCACCCCAATATACACCTAGTAATTAATCCCCAGATTTATGGTAATGTGGGTTCGCATCGGTACTAAGAGATGTTGGCATTATATAGGTTTGTATCTATGCTAAATGGAGCTTCGCAGTTGTACCGGGAGATTGCGCTACTGCCACTATCAATAGATTACTGTAAACGCCGGTAATGCGGATTTCTGTAAATATCGGTAGATTCCTGTAAATGCCGGTAATACAGGTTCCTGTAAATATAGGTAGATTCCTGTAAATGCCGGTAATGCAGGTTTCTGTAAATGTCGGTAATGTTAGTTCCTCTGCGCGCCGCTAGGTGGCGCTACTGTCGGTGACCTTGAAACTGTGCTGGAATTGCCCTAGCTATACTACTGTCGTACTAAAGTTTACTTCGAAATAGTAAGTCGTACTAAAGTTTACTACGTGATAGTAAGTCGTACCAAAGTCCCCCGCCCGATTCAATTTTGTGTTACTATCTCGTAGTAAACTCTCCCCTCCACTTTACTACGTGATAGTAACTCGTACTAAAGTCCCCCTCCCCACTTAACTTTGTGATACTATCACGTAGTTAATCCAAATTTTATTTTAATAAATAATATGTTCCTTCAGCCGCTTCGTAATTCGTAGAAGGGAGGGGGGGGGGGATTGCATCAGATTTGGCCACGTTTTTCATATCAATATTCACAGTAAAAAATAAAAACAAACGGCACTGGCTTCAAATTCACGTCTCTATCTTTTGTTATCAATGTATTCGTATTGATAGGAAATGGCTGTATGCAGGACAGGGTTATTCAAAACCAAAAGTCCGCAACAAATTTCATAATTTCTCACTATCTTTTTTCCAGAAAAACTGCTAGAACAGATCGATTTCTAAAAACGGTAAGCCGTTTTTCAGTGATGTATGTCATGATGTACCATCTGATGTAGCTGAACGGAATAGCATGCAGCTAGACTTCCGGGTAGTGGAAACAAAGAACGGAAGCTCTTACCTTCCGCTTTGTAGGCCAAGTCCCTCAATGGGATGTAGAGCCACACTATTATTATTGTTATTATCGAGGTTATTATATACATGGTGTAACACTTTTTTGTCAATATTTTAGGAGATGGTAGAGCATAAAAAAATAGGTGGACTTTCTCGAAACTTGCCGTTTTTTCCGAGCGCCATCTTTCAACGCGCCATATTTGAAAGCGCTATTTATTCCAGCGCTCTTTTTACACAGAGCCATCGCAAACGCCTTATACCGGAGAAAGAGGCTTCCAAAGTTGAGTTTTGGAAATGTTTTCTTTGTTATAACTCCAAATTTAATCACTGGATTTCGACCAAATTTGGTACTCAAAGTAAGTTGATGCCTCGGTTGATGCATACCAACAACAATCTGGTCACCTTGACTTTTGTCACATTTTTAAATTTGCAATTCTTGATAAATTTTTTATTTTTTTTTCCAGAGTCCTTTTTCTTTATGCTCTACCATCCCCTGAAATGTTGACAGAAAAAGCTAAACACCCTGTGTTATGAGACGAGTCATTTTAAACTCCTCTCGACTGCCGTTTACGGGCTTTATTACCTTTTCTTTTATGTATTCCATTGATTTGTTTACTTATTTTTGTGTTCGATATTTTTAAGAATGGAGGACGTCTTGGAATCTTTTCTTCTCCAAAGAGAAGTAACCATGGAGAGTTTAACGTCAATGGAAATGGAAAATGTAAGTTCTATTCTCATAAAAACTTCAACACATAGTTCATATCAAGTACGAGACTCCAAGGTTTTGATTCACAAAAAATTTTCACAAACAGTCAAAAATTAGGGCATCTACATATAAAAATTTCTTTTGAGAATGATGAATCAACTTTATGAACAAGAAATGTCCCGGATATTTCGTTTTACTTGTTTTTGAATAAAGCGATGGAATATGGCATCAAACGACTAGAAAAATATTCTCTGGAGGTATTTAGCTTAGCCTCTCAAGTAAATTCAATCCAATAAAATCCCCAAAAATCAATAATTTGTGCTCCATTTCCGCGAAATTTGGAAAAAATTTCGCAGAAAAACTTTGGAGTGTCGTGAGTACTTTGTAATCAAGATGACAAATCCCATCAATTCCGATGACGAAATACGGGGGTATTTTTTGGAAATGTTGAAAATTGTGCGACAGCCTTGTTGTACCTACCTTATCTAGTATCTTTCTACCTACCGTTGCGGTCAAAAACAAAAATTAATAACAGATAAATGACTACTCAAATTTCCTGAATAAAACTCTGGGGTCATCAAGAATGTCACCAGGGTTCACCAAGTCTCGACTTCTCGAGCGTACCTACCTACTTTGTCATACCTATACTTACGTAAAAAAATGGATATCGATCTTTGAAAATTTTTGAATGTATTTCTCCGAAAATGCACCAAAAAATAACCTAAAAACGCAGTCGGTTTCGAGAATGGAAGTGGCGTGAAGGTGAAGGAAGAAGAGAGGACCCTTCCCCTCACTATCTATTGTCATTTTGGCCTTACGCCCAAAATCGGTTACGTAGTTTGAAAATTAAAACGACTTTTTGTTTTCAACTTCAAAAGGATATATCTCCCGTTATTATGCATTTTTGAGAAGAGACCCCTTTCAGGAAGTTATTACTGATTGGTTTCAGATTGACATGAAGACCGTTCTGGGGATGACCGATGAGCAACTAAAGAAGTTCATTCCAAAATGCGGCGACCGCATTGCTGTAGTCAATTTTTGTCAGAAATATGGCAGTGCGAGTAATACCAGCACAACCAGCAGAACAACTGAAAGTCTCATCGAGAAACTGAAGAGAGGTCAGAAAGCAACCGAAGAGGAGGAAGAGGGCAGCGATGATAGGAAAATCGCGAAAAGACTGAAGACAGGACGACCACAAAAGGAGACACGAAAAATTCAAGTCGATTGGCTTCTGGACGGAGACCATGTTCGTCAAAGACGAGGCGGTGGGACCCGGGACTTGTCAGTAGACCGGAACGCGACAAAAACTACTATAGTGAATAAAGCGACGCAGCTCTTTTTCCCCAATAGTCCAGTAAAATGAGGCGATTTTTATGCCAAAGTTGGAACTACTTAGGGGCAGAATGAAAAAAATATGGCGCCTTGGAGAATGGAAAACTGAATAAGAAAAATCAAAGTTTTATTTCCAGCCATCTTGGAAACCATGGAAAAAAATGGAGATAATGGAAAAACATGCGCCGCGGTCTTTCTCTTGAAACGGTGAAAGAACGGCGAGAGATATGTGAAAACTGTCTGAAACAAAGTTGTAGGGAATTTAATAATCTAGAAAAAAGTTCCCGGGAGCATACGTCCAACTTCTTTATTTCAGCCGTTAGTGGCAGTCAAAGTTGCGCGCCGGTCTATTGAAGTGGAAAAACTGTCCGCGTGACCTTCCTTCTTGAATCTTGCGAAAACGACAAGAGATATCCGAAAATTGTGAGCGACAAAGTTGTAGAGAGTTGAATGCTCCACTAGAAAATTTTCGAGGCCAATTATTAGCTCTTCTTGTTTAGCCGTAAACCACGTCCGAAGTTGCGCGACAATCCTGTTAATGAAGTGGTTCTTCTGGAAAACTTATAAAAATCCCAGACTCGATGAAAAAATTACAACAATGTAGAGGATGAAAAACTGGTTTCAAAAAATCAAAGTTTCATTTCACACTGTTTCGGGAAATCTGAGCAAAAAAAAGAAAAAGTTGGAAAATAGCGAGGAAAATAGCGATTTGCACTCCCAGCTTCCTCATTGAATACTGAAATGAACGTAATAAATATGGAAAATCTGAACAAACTAGCTTGTAGAAGACTGAATGATCTATAGAAAATCCCCTGATGTCATGTATGCATCTTTGTCGACTAAGCTGCGGAGCGCTATCAAAGTTGTGGTACATGATTAGTGACGCGTCGCATATGTGGTCAAACTGGCACGACGTTGCGGTCATTGGTTAATTGATTATAAAACATGAATAAATGATTTGAAAATATTGCGTGCTTTTTTGAACGTCTGGGTAGATACTTATTGTTAGAATTATCATTGTAGTCATCATCATCGTCTTCCGAAACGACAATGCAGGAAGCGTCAAAACAGGTGGCTCCACCGCGGTGGTGGCAAAACTTGCTACACTTGAGGTCAGCTTTTCTCGAGGCTTTTCTGCATCCACAACGCTTAGCGCAGTTTTTCAAACACCAGCAGGAAATCAGCCGAAGCAGATTTTCGAGAGATACGTTGTTCTGGGTTGGTTATAATAGGCATCAACCCCATTGTTCAGGTGGACAGTTGTTGTTTATTATCTCAGAGCTGTTGTTGAATGATCATTGTTCATCAGAAATCAGTTGAAAACACGGATTTCTGAATATAGAGCTGGATAGCTAATACAACACATGCGTGTTGTCCGAACCCAGCTGGCCGCCATACTGTGCTAAAATGTTATTGGCTGACGGGCAACAAATCGAATTCAAAATATAAACCGCCGTCTTTTGTGCATTGGTGTTTACATTTGTTTCAAATATTAATTGTGAAATAATAATTACCTGAAACTGGACGAGTCCTACAGGGAGAAAGCTAAGATGCTTGTACTTTTGTTTCGTAGAATGATTCTTGGTTCTTGAATCTTCCTATTATTCATTTTTCAATTATTGGTTAGTGGTTATGATTTCATTAATGTTGTTTATTACAAATTGCAACTCATTTTATTTCGGAATAGTTAACTACATACATGTTGGAAACGTAAGGTATTTGATGAATTGTTTTGAAGACAAAACGTAGAAACTCAAGCAAAAAACTAATGGCGTCTTCGACTGGCCAGAACGGAGCCAGTTCAGCTCGAAAATCGCTATCGGATCCCCTGATTTTAGAGCCGAACTGGATCGGTTCTAGTGATTTTAAAACGCTACAAAACAACACAAACACGAACCTGATTTATATCACAAAAATAAAATGAAAACAATTATTGAAGTATAACATAATTGTTTATTTGTGCTTAATAATAATTCCGACATAGCTTGGCTTGTTGATGCTTTCGGCATAGCTTGATCTGGTCATGATTCCGGCATAACTTGGCTTGTGGTTGTTGGAGCTTCCTGGATAGCTTGACTGCTTTCTGAAGCTACTGGAATGGGTCTCAGGTATACCGTGGTGTCAGGGTAGGCAAATCAAGTGAAGGAATTACATTGGGTTTCAGTTTCTTGAGCAATCCAATTCGCTCGAAGGCTTCATCCAAGAAATGATCTGAACAAACACGCTCTCATTGTTACGCTGCTGAATAAATGTTTGTTGATCCATACTGATGGCCTGGAGCCACTCCACTTTGATCGTTTCGGAAACCTAAAATAATTCTTTTGTAATAAATGAAAAATCGGATAAAAACATCGAACTTACACATCACATGATAGGTTATGCCGGTTTTGTTTTGTTTGTCGCTATTTTTGCAACTAGGCACAAAACAGGACGACATCAAGTCTTTTTCTTCAACAAATCACTGAAAAACGTCGAGAAAACTTCGCACAAAGAAACGGATAAACAAGAAAAACGTCAAAAAATGACAATAGATTGACATTTGGGTGACATTTGGCAATCAAAGTGACACTCAGGGATGACAATTATTCGCAGCTTTGCCAACCCACAAGCATTAAAGTAACTAAAAATTAGCACGGTATGGCGGCCAACACGCGTTTGACAAAAATTGTGGTGGGGGTATATTGTGATTAGCTATTCAGCTCTATATTCAGAAATCCGTGGTTGAAAAACATCTCATTATCTAACGTGAATCACGTTTTTCAATTATTATACATATTGTGTTACAAAATACGAGTGAGTACTTATCTCATTTCTCAAAGATGGGTAACTAAATTGCTGTACCTAATACAGTTATGATGTTTGCACCAAATTATCTGTTGCTAAGCCTCTCCAGTTTCAGGAAGTACCTGTGTCAAAAATTGTGGCCTTCGGCAATCTAAAAATGGTAAAATCTACGGAGGAATTCGAGGAGGAATTGCTACGTCGACCACAATTTGGAACCTTGAATCCTCAATAGAACAATAAATATTTGTATTTTCAAGAAATGTATCTGGACACAATCAAGTTGTAATTGAAAATTAAACATCGTTGAATCAGGTGTCAAATTTCTGTCAAGGAGGGCTCCGGTGACCGAAGACATCTTCGGTGGCCGAACAGCTGTTCGAGTTAAACTTCCATGTTTTGCCTCTGTCACAGACTACCAATACAGACGGTCAACCGGCGAACAGGGCGATGTGTTTCTGGGTTGCCACTGCCAGGTGGCGTTCGTCCCGAAGTGTCGCTCCGCCGGGCGCGAGACCGCGCGTCACATTCTAACCGCCGAGCTCTAAAGCGGAACGTGATACCTACCCAAACAAGTGAAACTCGACAGTTACTGTGTTTCTATTACACTTTACTATCGCATCATATACTTACTACCACTCTTACCACGACCTATTATTTATATTGTTATTCAATGCAGATCTTGACCTACACCATCATTTATTTCTCTTCATTCAAGTAACTAGTTTTTAAATCAAGACTCCATCCAAAAATCTTTCATTCTCATGTGGAAGATTAATTCAATAAGGTACCTAAAGCCACAGCTAATAATAGGTGTAGGTACATAATTATATACCATTTTCATTTAGGCACTTCTAAATTTTCTTAGAGGCTCACAGGGACTATTGAAAGGGGGCCCAATAAATTAGGAATATTTGCCTTATCTGGTGAAAAAACGTTTGCAAAAATACCATTGTCAATTGTACAATAAAATTATTGGGGTATGCAAATCTAACGAAGGAAGATGAATTTATTGATACTAAAAAAAAAATATGGAACGTCATTGAACATATGTGATTTCAAGACTCCTTCAAATATTATGGAAAAAAAAAACTGGCTTTTGACATAGTTCCAATAAAGAAGAGATGGGGCGATCGACGTTTGACAACCACATTATTCAAATTAATTCTAGAAAGGTTGAAAAGAAATATCAAGAAATCAACAGCCTGTTCTTCATGGCCAATGTGAAATTCATTTGAACTTTTTGTTACATTCAATGATACATACAGTAATATCCAAAGAATGTGAATATTTTAGTAGTTCGCAAAAATACTCAAACAATTTTTTTGGAGCTGGTTTTCACTTTGTTAGCACTAAGAGAATGATTTTGATGTAATAATATATTGGAAATAAAGGTGCATACAGGTAGCCCAACACCGGACACAACGGACGGGTTTTTGAGCATTTCACCTCATTTTTTGAAAAAAGCTCGGACAGGTCGATTTTTATATCGAGGGGGACATCTGAAACATACATTGGCGAATTTCTCAAAACCCCTCAACCCCACTCACCCTAACTTCGAAATTTCCAACGACACCACCCACCTTGCGATACATCAAATTGAAGAGAATTGAATTCTCTCTATAAAAAAATATTTAAAAAAAAATTGAATCCTACCACTCTTCTTCCTGAAATTCTATGACTGTCCCGCTTTATATTATTGACTCCTCAATTGTTTTCAAGTTGGTCCGCGTCATTCCAGCTAGTATCGAAGAAGAAAATTTTCAGTGAAAAAAGTGCTACCCAAAATTACCCCCTTGCTCTCCCCAACCCAGCTTAAAAATTCAACAAGATACCACCTACTTTGTGATACATCGAATTGAAGGGATTTGAATTCTTCTTCCAAAAACAATGTTCCGAAAATTTCCCCTCCCCCAATTAATTGAACATTCAAATTATTTGAGGAGGGGGAGGGAGGTTTTTAAAAATTTTGAAAATATTTTTTTCAGGAAGAGAATTCAAATCCTTTCAATTTGATGTATCGCAAAGTACGTAGGTAGTATCATTTTTTATCAGAAGGGGTGAATTTGGGTGGCACTTCTTCCATAGAAAATTTTCTTTTTCGATGCTGTGCAGGATGACGTTGACTGCAATGAAGAATATCAAATCGGACACTCGGAATCTTAGGAGAATAGAGGGTGGGGTTGAAAATTTGGAAAATATTTTTTTCAAGAAGAGGATTTGATTCCCTTTGATTTGATGTAGATATCGTAAAGTAGATAATGTCATTTGAAAGTTGCGCCAATGTATGTTTCCTTTTCTGAAAAAAATGAGGTGAAATGACCAAAAACCCCTCTGTTCTGTTTTTGTTGGACCCCCCCTGTGAAATAAATCTGTCTCTCCACGTAAATTAAAAAAGTATATTGCGACGCGTTTCGGCCTTACAATTTGGGATAAAGAGTCATCTTCAAAGCAATAAATGTGTAGAAATTGGTGTTAGTCAAAGTGAGGGGTTTCTAACAGCGGTTTCTAAAAGAGAGCACAAGCTATCTGCAAAATTGTCAAAAACAGAGGAATTGAAAAGGATATTTTTCATCAAAAGTAGACATTCTGTGATTGGAACGGATAGTGATAAATTTGGAAATTTGTGACATCAGAAGAAATCAGAAATGAGTTTAGTGGTGGAGTGATGTTTTTAGTTTTGTTGATCAACTCTGTTGTGTTTTTGACACTAAAATTTAGTTTGAAATTCAAGATATCTGGTAAAATTCTACTGAGGAGTTTTGATAGTTTATAGACACGAGAATTTTAAAAGACAACAATGGACCTCCATTGGATTATGAGGTTTGTGAATTTTTGGAAGGGCATATTATTGTAATTGAGGAATTTTTAGGATTGTTCGACATTAATTAGTTAAGATGGAAAATAATTAAAATGTTTGATAACCCATGGATTGATTTTGATATTATTTCTATTCAAAGTAATAAATTGATTATTTGGATTCTTTTTCAAAATTTCAGAATCTGGAGAATTTGAAAAGTTTCTGTTTTTTCGATGTATGAAATAAAGGTGTATATATTAATATTTATTTCTACAACAATGCCTCCACGAAGAGCTGACTCTAGCTTTTACGATATTCACATGATATATTGTTTGTCTATTTCTATTTTTAGCGCATTTTCCATCTTGATGAAAGTCGCTATTGCAACCGCTTTGTCCGTCCGTCCGTTCCTCGAACTCCTCCCAAAGTAGACGACCTAGCTTTCTGATTTTTTCGCTGTTACATAGCTGCCACTCCCAAAGGAGGGCTAGGCTATATTGGATGTCCATATTGCGCCGCCAACATAGAGAAAACCGCCTCCGATAAACTTGAAATAACATAATATTGCACTTTCTACCAGACCTGATGCCTATAGCACCTATGTGACACCTATAGCTACGTTCCAGAACGTGATAAGATGCAAATCGGCTACTGCTATATTTAATTTTAATCAAATGGATGAGTGGTATTTCCCATCGAAAATAAGATGAACATCAATCAAAACGGACATAGATGGACATAGAAAAAATAGTTTCCAGAATAAGTAATATTAACTAAAGAGTGATCGAATTTTCTCCTCAAAGTAGGCCTCGAGGGGTCCTCTTGGTAGCCACGGTTTTTTGCCAGATTTTCAAGAATCACAGGTGACTAGAAGAGGAATGTATTCGATCACTCGTTATAACCACTTCATCTCATTCAAACAAAATTCGGAAATTGTGACCAAAATTACCTACCTAGCACCGTTAGGGAGGAACATGGATTTGTCATAAGAACATGGATTTATCACAGAGGTCGGCCGTGGTGCTTGTATTTATAGTTGTTGAATAGGCGATGTTTATAAACATGCCGCCGCTCGCCGATTTTTATTACCCTGCGGCTGCGGTGTGATAGCATGTGACTGCTGCGGCGCACCGATTCTCAGTTTTCACGAGCATAACACGCCGCGGCACCTACTGGTGATCTTTGTAAGATGCAGTTGACCGTCTGTATTGGTAGTCTGTGCCTCTGTTCATATTCTACAACCGAAGTGAAGACATTCCTGCACTTTTAAAATATAAAATATTAACTAAAACTATTGTTTGTTTCTTTAATCCAGCAGTAAAAGCTGGGCCTCAAGTATTTGGGTGATTGGCAAGCACGAACCGAAAAGGTACATACCTAGTCCCTCACAAGTCATATTGCTCCAGCAATGCCAGGAATGTAAACCCCCAACATTCAGGTGAAGTTTGGTGGCAAAGTCCAGGCCCAATTTTGTCGGAAAATATGAATTTTCACCACTACCCTGTGCAGGTAACCTAACATGTTTGGCTGCTTTTTCACAAAAAACACACTATTCCACGAGAAGTTATTTTGCAGGCGCATCAAGGACATTGCTTTAGGCCTGGCCTCCAGGGTTTACACGTAACAGCTCCTTTATCGCACAAGCACCACGAACTCTGAAAGGTATGAAATTGGAAAGGTCTATTGCGGCCGGATCTTTCATGATTCGGGACTTTTGAGACGACGACGGCGACCTCGGGTGAGTCCGCCCCTGGATCTTACCTCTCACTCCCACACCGCAGGGTGCACACCAACCAACGGCGTACCAGTGCTTAGATGGGCTAGTTATAGATGGCCATCTCTTAATAAAAAAATGTTGGTACGAAACATCAGTCAGCGCCATCTGTAGTTGTCGCACAAAGTTCTGAAGTTGGCAGAGATAAAGGTCGCTGCAGAAAATGGTGGCAAGCTGGGGTAGGTAACCAAGGGAACGGGATACCAAAACCAGGGCGCCAAAATTCAAAATTTGAGTTGTGTGATGGCCAACTAAACCAAAGATAAATTCCATTGGCAAATTTCACGATTTTCTAACAAGATACATAGTATGTAAAATAAAGGTGTTTCTCGCTGTTTTACCATTAATATTTTTAACATGCTCTGTATGTTACTGAAACGTTGGAATTTTTGCATAACATAAAAAATAAGTACTCTTCAAGAAATGAAAAAATCAAGTAGATATAAGTATTTATTGGTAATTCAACATCTACTTTTTTAGGCCACGTTCAGGTCCTTCGGTCAATTTCAAGCTGTTGATCCGAGACATCCATATATCTCTCACACGGCCATCACATGGAATAGCGAATCTGCAAATATATATCATTTATTATAGGTCATCCATGGATAATTATGATCAATCCAAAATCCATTATCATCTAGTGAAACTGAACTGAACATTACACATTAAGATGGAAAAAAAACTTATCTGGTGAGTTCTTTATCCCTGCACCCTGGGACACAGCACGGCCGGGTTCGTCCCATAGTTTTAGAACCGCCAACAACAATAATCGCCAACAAAAAACGTAACAGCAACAGTAACAGCAACAACAACAATAAATGTAACAGCAACAAAAACAAGAAAAAATGTGGTAAACACGTGGGATTGCAGAGCAGAACGTAACCGCGAGGCACATGAAAACATGGAACGCAAGGAAATGAATGACAATGCGCGGAAGATGGCGATAGACGTTTCTGCTTCGACCAGTTGCAGTGCTGCCACCTTCCAACTTTCCTTGAACTCACTCATGAGGTACTGTGCGACAACTACAGATGGCGCTGCTAACAGTCAGTTTTACGCGGTATCACTCCTACCATTGGAGATTCCACCCCACGTACCAGTGTACCTAACCCACCTACACGTACAATGCCGTCTTTAGGATGGGCCCCTCGATGGGCCCGAAGGACCCGCGCCCAGGGCTCCGGTTTCTTTGGGGGCTCCTGAGGCCCCCTTCAATTTCCGAAACTATAGACTATTTTTGTGAGAAATATTGTTCTCATGTCATGTCCCTTTCACGACGTTAATTCAATTATGTCATTTTCTGAGCTGATCGTGCGCCCCCCTTACCTCCCAAGCGCCCACGACGCTCCATCCCACTGAACTCATTCAGAAAAGACCGGTTTTCTGTCGGAAACTTCCAAGAAGCGCAAAATTTTTGTGAAAAAAGTTTGCTCAATAAGTAGGTACTGTCCTAGAAAAGTCAAAAAGTGAAATCGCAAAACCTTTGAAATATGCCAAAAAATTTCGCATGCGGCGCTAAGCACTCCTCAGCTTGGGCCATCGTCGTTACCTCTGTCCCCTCCGCCCTCAATTTTGGCTACACCACTGGGTTTCTACGCCCCTGCTGACGGGGGTTTTGGCATGCGGTGCTGCATGCTCGCCTCACTCGCGTTCTTTTATCAGCATATTTTTATAACGGGGCCCCTCATTGCCTTGTGCCCGAGGCGAGGCCCGAGGCCCTATTTGTTTAAAAGACGGTACTGTACACCCCTCGACGAACCCGTTCCGTAACTACCGTACACCTGAAGGTCGTGATCGCGGAGCGGAGTGCGTGTCTGTCGCGTTGAACGGTGGTTTTAAAGGTGATTTCACTGGTTTTTGTGATATTAAAACTAAAAAACTAAAAAGAAAAACAATAGCACTTACTTGACTCGAAACTACTTCGACTTCCGTACTATATTCTTTTGTGGAGTGGCGGTAACACAGAAGACAATTGAATTTTGCACTGAACTGAACACTGAACACTCACAGAACACCACTAACACTACTTTTTATTGAGGCTGTGACACTCGGACACTGTGGTTTGTTTCCAGTGGATTCTGTTTATGGTACAATGATACAAAGCAGCCGAAGTTGGTCGAGCTTCAGACCTAATGCGGAGGGAGGAGGAGGATTCAATCTTCCTGCTAGTAGTGTTATAATGTTATATTAGTGATGGAGAGATGGAGCTGCCGTTTGCTTCGCAATTTTAAGGTGAGTCATGAAAATTTGGCCATTAATTCACATTAATTCACAATGGCGCGATTGAAAATATTGAGACGCAACTACTAATACACTTTTCCTCCATTGCGGGTTGCGAGAAGGCGTTTTACAAATCCTTATACAGTATGTTGCATGAGGAAACCGACATAGCTTGAAGGTATGTCCAGTTTTTCCAGGCGAATTGGGATCCCGTTTTGAAATTCTTCTATCGCTTTTCGTTTTGATGTTACAGGGTGAATCATGTATTTTGCCAAAGTTTTTGATGAGCTATATCTTTCGAATGGCTCAATGGATTCGCCTGAAATTTGATAGGTATCATCTCGTAATGATAGCTGATAAATTGCACCATTAGTACAGGAATTTTAGCTGAAATATCACTTCTACCTCAAAAAAATACTGTAGTTGTGAAAATCACAGGTTCTGTTCAGAATTTTGTGCTCTTTCCAAATTTTTGAGTTTCATGAAAATCCCAGCGAAGGCTTTTTTTTAGAGCTGTCACAAGTCTGAAAACTGATAATTCTGAACAATTTCAAATTGAGCTTAATTTTTCATGAGATTTCAATTATATACAGTTATGTGGAGACTGCAAATGTTGAGAATGAACATTTGAACAATTCTGAACTAAACACGATGAAAAATTCAATAGTTCTGTTGGAACATTTTGATTTTTTCTGTCAAATGTACCTATATGATACAGGGGAAAATAGTAAAAAATTCACTAAAACCTTGGAAAAATATGGACGTTCTGAAAATTTGTAATTCTGTTCAGACTTGAATGCCCTACTACATACCCAAAAATGACAAAAATCTCCCCCTGGGGTTTTGAGTTATTGAAGGGGGGGTGATCAGTTGCAATTCAAAATGGAGGGGATGAAACTCGTTAATCCATTGGATGCGAATACTTCTCAATTCGACGCATCATATCTCGTTGATACCATTTTGGAAGAAAAAGTGTCGATTATTGTTGAGGGGGGGTCGTGGGAGGGGTGGAGCTCGGCTTGGTGATCCTTTTTGTTTTCCTGGTCATATTATATTACCGATCACGACAAGTTTGGTATCTTTTCCGACTAAATTAAAACTCCTGACCTCGAATCCGATGTGTAAATTCGAATAGAAACAAGTTTGAACGAGTTGACTTGAAAAAACTTGTTTTTTTCGTTCACAATTCTGACAGTTTTTTTTTCACTGTTAGAGGTCTGAATCCCTCGAAAATATCTCAAGGGCCATTAGATTGGAGTATCTTTTCCACGAAAATCATCCACTTGATGTATTATTTTGTTTTTTGATATTAAAAAATCAATTTGTAGCTGTGAGTCGGTCCGGCGCGTTTTCTACTAATGACCAGAGCACTGCAACATGCACCCGCAAATAAAACTAGCTCAAACTATTGAACAAATGATAATTTATCCTTGAAAGTTCGAGGATCTCTGCAGAATTGATTTTGCTATAATAGGCCAGGCGGTATGTCGGTAAAATCACTACAATCTGGAAAAAACTCCGACCAAAGCTTTTATGGTGTCAAACTCTTCGTAAGGTCGGTAGTTATTTACCACTGAGTTTCCGCCCAAAAACGAGTTATGCTGATTCCTCCACATCTGCGCGAAGGTAAAGGATGCCTCAATAGTGCAAAAAGACCTGTTAAACCTCCGTACTTTTTTGTTGTATTTGCCTAAATGCAAACGTACAACTCTTACGCAAACATTGGAAGCATCTGTCATCATCTCTGTGCCAGTCTTACTGTTGAAAAAAAAGATCTCTTTGTGCGGGTCGGATAAATCACATTTGATTGTTTTTCCACACAAGAAAACGATGGAGCAACATGTATTTTGGATGTTTTCTAATAACTTGTACTCATTGAGCCCATCTATGGCATTAAAATGTCAATAACAGCATTTTTGAAGATGTTGCCAGCAAAAAAGAGAAAAATTTTCACCCGCCTGTTCAGCAGCAATTTTTTCAATTTTACCAAACACCGTTTGCGAAAATTTTATAAGGAATGAAAAGCTCAAACTCTTCTCTAACGATATCGTGCCTGGTTTGACCGCGGCACGCACTTAAAAGTCTAAAAAACTGTTTTCTTTTCGAGAGGTCCTGTTTCACCCGTGTGCGGCCGTGCCTACTTGA